>OY979701.1:4962308-5706952 GCA_963855925.1 Inga laurina
TTCATGAAAAAATCATATTGAAAAATAGACAATATTTTTTCTTTAACCTGACTCCATAAAAGTTACAATTGTATTAAAGGACGATCAAAGCACAATTGATTAACTTTCACATCGTCATAAAAATTCCATTTCCTTTATTTTCTTCTCCCATCACTTAATTCTTATATGTATATTTTTTGGGGGGGGGGGGGTTACTGGACTCTGAAATTTAAATCTATTCAGAAATCAAATTTTTATTTCTTTTAAAATCTTTTATAGACTAAATCAATTGTGTTCCATACCTAGTAGTGGCTAGTATATACACAACCTCTTTTTACTTTCTTTTTACCAGAACATCCTAATTTTTACAGCAAAATTAGGCACCCAACTCCCTAATGGTCCATTGCTAACATTTCAGTCCTTCAATACAATTAAATTTAATCATGCCTAACAATAATTATCAATCGTCCTTCAGTGTACTTTTTTATATTATTTATTTGAAGTTTCTATGAGGCATTTCCTCTAACTTTTCAATAATTATTTTCTCTGTAATCTATGAAGTCTCTTAATGATAAATTTTCTTTTGCATTTTTTTACTTTATGGAGATTTTGTTTAACTCGAAATTTAATTAAAAGGTCATTTTATACTTGTGCATGAGTTAAATTTGTGAGAAGCACTTTTTCCATATCATGACAACGGAAAAATGAACGGTATTCATTTTGATTTGTTAGATGAATAATCAAATTTTAAATGATGAAGGAATTAAATGAATGACAGTACACATTGATAATTAGTTGGATGATGACTTTATATCCATGAATAAAACGAAATTGTGAATAAGTTAATGTGATTTTTTGGTGAAATGATCACATTTCTAATTTTAATGGGCAGATGGATCAATTCTTACTTGCTCGACAATTTACATTCCACTCGCCTTTATCCCTGTTGTCTACTTTATATTTTATGAAAATTTAATGACATTTCCCTGTTATACATATTAAAAATGTATTGTAGTTTTAGTAAACAATATTTATGAAAAGTGGCATTTTTCATTATTATTTTACTTTATTATAACTATATAACTCATATTCACCAATGTTATTACTTTTTCTTGGTAGGCATGAAGCAGAACTTATAAAAGATATAGTAGAAAAGGTTAGGACTTATTTAAGTTCTAAATTACCATCTTATGATGACAATCTGATTGGGATTGAATCAAGAGTGTGTGATATGGTGACAATCTTGGAGAAGGGGTTGGATGACAAATGTTTTGTAGGGATATGGGGTATGGGCGGTGTCGGTAAAACAACTCTTGCTAGAGTTGTTTACAAAAAAATATCTTACAAGTTTGAAGTTTGTTGCTTTATTGACAAGGTTAGGGATACTTTGCAAAAATATGGCCTAGTCTCTTTGCAAAAAAAGCTTCTTTCTGATCTCAAAATAAAAGGCATGAAAATTTCTGATCAATATAAAGGAAAGGAGATGATAAGAAATCATCTCTCAAACAAAAAGGTTCTTCTTGTCCTTGACGATGTGGATGATATAAGCCAATTAGGAAATTTAGCTGAAAGTCCAGATTGGTTTGGTAAAGGAAGTAGAATACTTATCACAACAAGAGATAGCCACTTGCTCACCGCATCTGGAGTACAAAGAATGTATGACATGAAAACCATGAATAAAGATGAATCTCTTCAACTCTTTTCAAAGAAAGCATTCAAGGAAGATTATCCTAAAATAGATTATTTGAAGTTATCTAAATCTGTGGTTAAGTATGCAGGAGGTCTTCCTTTGGCACTTGAAGTTTTGGGTCCTTATTTTAGCGTGAGAAGTAAAGCTGAGTGGATAGATGCTTTAAATAAATTGAAGCAAGTTAATCCTCACGGAAGTATTTTTGAAAAACTTAAAATCAGTTATGATGGATTAGATGAGAATGAACAGACAATATTTTTGGACATTGTTTGTTTTTTCAAGCATTGGCAGAAAAAAGAAGTGACTCAAATTTTGGAAAGTTGTGATCTTCACCCAACAATTGGAATAAAGGTCTTGATTGAAAAAGCTTTGCTAGTTGAAACAAAAGATGGCAGATTAGAGATGCATGATTTAATTGAAGACTTGGGTAGGTATATAGTTCATCAAGAATGTCCCAAGGATGTTTGCAAGCGCAGGTTGTGGAAGTTTGAGGACATTAAGAAAGTATTGGAAAATAACAAGGTGAGTGCCTTATTGTCTAAATGTCTCATTTTGTTGTCATGCATTTAATGTTTTTAATATTCATGACTTCCTTATCATCTTCATGTTATTTTTCTGAAAAATGACATTTTTATTAGGGATCTGAGGCAATACAAGCTATTGTTATGCAAGATAATTATGAGAACCAAGGTAGGATAGAAGTAGATTTGAAAGCCTTTTCAGAGATGAGTAGTATCAGATTACTCTTGTTGAAGGATACGAGAAGTGATAGTCCACTCATCTTACCAAGGGGATTCAAACTTCCTGGTACATTAAAAGTTGTTCAATGGCCATCATTTCCTTTCAAAGCTCTTCCACTTGAAACTCCATTGAATGAACTTGTTCATGTTAAAATGTATAATAGCAGAATAAAGCAACTTTGGAACGTCATACAGGTGAGATTGAAGCTTCATGCATAATTATTTATCTTAAAAATATATTTTTGTGTCCATGATTTATTCATACATTAATGTTTAATGAGACTGACTCAACAATCTTTTGTTTGACCAGCCTATGAAGATGAAATTTATCGACCTGAGTAATTCTGAATGTTTTATCGAAACTCCAGACTTCTCAGGAGTTCCATGTTTAGAACATTTATGTCTTCGTAGCTGCACATCCCTTGTGACGGTGCATCCCTCACTTGGAGAGTTGAAAGAGCTTGTTGAGGTGGACTTGCATGGTTGTATAAACCTTAATTCCCTACCAAGGAAATTGAAAACAAATTCTTTGGTAAAGTTAGATCTTGGTGGGTGTATAAAAGTTGTAAGGCTCCCAGAGTTTGGACAAGGTATGGAAAAATTATCATATCTTAACTTGGGAGGTACTGCTATAACTAGACTTCCAAAATCATTTGGATCCTTGACTGGTCTCAGAGATTTAAATTTGTGTGGCTGCAAAATTCGCAATCTTGACAATTTGTCGAAGATTCACGTAACTTGCCAAATTTCTGGCTTGAATGTGACATCATTAACAGAGTTATATTTAAGAAGGTGTGGCTTAAATGATGGATTGATTCCTGATGATTTTGGCAGTTTATCATCACTCATCGTATTGGATCTAAGTCATAATTATTTTGTTAATCTACCCACTGCTTGCTTCTCTAGTCTTTTTCGACTTCTCTTTCTTTCATTGGATTATTGCGGAAAGCTTGAGTCATTGCCAAGGCTTCCACCACGGTTAATCCGATTGAATGCATCCCATTGTTATTCATTGAAACCTTTATCATCAGATAGACAGTTATGGAATTTGGTTGCTTCACTTGACCATGAGGTTAGTTTGTCTTCCTACAATCTATCTAATGATTTATGTGTATTCTTTTCAACTGCATATACAGAACCTAAATAATTTTTTTTTTTTTTTATAACAAGATCCTAAATAAATTTTTATTTCAGTATCGTGAGCAAACTAAATATGTAATCTCTGATGAGGAATATGACGATAGCCCATCGATGTTCAAGCACATTGAGGTATGTTTGTCCCATTTTTGTGTCTTTTTCTCACATATACTCTCTTCATGGATAATTAGTGTTGATAATAGTTTAGTATGTTTGCAGCTAGAACATCTTCCCCTAAGAGATTTCTTTGCAAATATTTCGGGATGCGAAATACCATCATGGTTTCCAAATAAACATGTCTATTCCAGTGGTCCTGAACGTGAACATGAGATCGAAGTGAAGATACCTCCAAATTTGCGTGACAGTGAATGGTCCGGAATTGTTGTATGCTTGCATTTCTTACATGATTTTTGTGGTTTGATTTCTTGGAGTAGTAAAGCTCCAGAAGATGATGATTATATACGCAAAGGGTGGGCACATCGCATTACTATGCGGGACGGACAGAATCGTCACCTGTGCATAATGGTGTTGGAATTAAATGAGAAAACATGTTGGCAGCACCTTAAAGCTCGCGACAATTCCCTTCACATCAAACTTTATACTCACAGTGATTATCCCCCTCCACCAAGGTTTGGGCAAGGTATACCTGTTCCTTGGTATTACCCTCCACCACCACAACATCAAAGAATATTCGGACCACATCCAATATCCAACTGGGAATGTGGATGGAGAGTGATATGTAAAGAAGAGATGATACAGAAGCGGTGCAATCTCAATCATTTCAACCAACTCACCCCACCACAACTTGCTCCTCCTCATGATGAGGTCAAGCTTCCCTTGAGAGTACTTGACAAGTTTGATGGGAGCGTGTATGAAAAGTTGCGCGCTGTTGATGTTAATGCATGCAGTGTCATGTAACTTCTTTTACATTAAAAAAAAGTAAGTTTGGGAACACTGAAAATAAATAGTTTGAGCCTTTGCATGTCTGTTTCTCGATCTCAAGCTGCTGAAGTGTTTCTCTTTTAAGGATGGGTTTTTTATGGATGTGTTAGTCAACTTGATCTGCAGCTGCTGTAGTGTCTTTCTTTTTATTTTTCCCACTATCCTCTGGCTTTCTTAATTTTTGCATTATCAACACTCATTGTGTTCCTTTTTGTATGTTTTGGGATTTAAATCCAGCTTCATTTGAAAGAGAGAGAATTACAAGAGAGGAGCATACAATAGAGACAAGCAGGAGAATATATAGGAAAAAGAGAACCGGAGAGAGTGAAACGTAAAAAAAAAAAAAAAGAAATGCTGTGAAAGCCATGTTTATCTCAATCAAAAGTGTCAGAGACATCATTGAAAACCTATGAACAGAAAACCGAAGGGAAGAGATAAAACACTTTATCATAAATCATCTAGAGTTGCCTATCCTTCACAATTCCAGCAGTGAATTCCAAGTTCCCCATATCATATTATAGCAACAATTAGAAATTTGCGTTCTTCATTTTTCAGTACAAGCTTATTCAAAATTTATGAGCAAATCCAAAGTTTAGGGGGAATTTTAGAGTTCTTGTAATGGTATTTTTTTTTCCCTAATAAGCCTATATGTTACTGTTAATGACCTTGTAGAGTACTAGGCATTACATCTTTTGAACAGCTTCATCGTTGGGTAAGTGAATGATTTTGTTTTTCCTTCTCTGTGCTAGTGATATGAAATTATAATTGTAATTCCTAATTGTGATTCCTAATTCTATATTGTTAGGTAAGTTTAAGGTATTAAAAATCGGACCGGACGATGAACCGGTTGAGGCAGTGGTTTAAGGGTTTGTGGGTCAGACCGGGGTTGACTCGGAGTCAGACTGGTATTAATTAAAATATTTTAATTTAATTAAAATATATAAAAATATTCATATATAATTATAAAAAATAATATTATTTAATCCTCTTTAACATAAACAAACTTACAAACTCTTATATGTATGGCCATATACGGTGGTATACACCTGACGCTATCCTAAATATCATAATAATATTAATAACAACTTTCAGTTTTAAAATAGCTAAAGGTAAAATAAAGTTGGGAAAATTCCAAAAAACTACATTGGAAAATGGAAAAGGACATTTCAGTACAACGAAAATGGGAAAGGACAATTCAGGCGGGTGTCAGATTTTCAGAGGAATCTGTCATTTTGAAATCTCGGCCAAATTACGGAAATGCCCTTCACCCCTTCATTCCCCACTTCAGAATAACAACATGATCATCGCAATTAACAACTCCAGATTCGTCATTAACAACTTCAATTCTTTTTTGACAATTAAAAAGTTTCAGGCCAATAACAACACCTATCTCTTAATTAATAACTCCGGATTCGACAATAACAACTCCAATTTCTTCTTTCACACTAAATTAGTTTCAGGGCCAATAACAACATCTATCTCGCCATTAACAACTTTGGATTCGATATTAACAACTTCAATTTCTTCTTTCACACTAAACAAGTTTCAGGGCAAATAACAACACTTATCTCACCATTAACAACTTCGGATTCCACATTAACAACTCTAATTTCTTCTTTCACAATTAACAAGTTTCAGAGCTAATAACAACACTTATCTCGCCATTGACAACTCCGGATTCGCCATTAACAACTCCCATGTTGTTATTTCAACTGAGGGCTGAAGGGTATTTTCGTAATTTGGCCGAGATTTCAAAATGACAGATTCCTCTGAAAATCTGACATCCGCCTGATTGTCCTTTCCCATTTTCGTTGTACTGAAATGTTCTTTTCCATTTTCCAATGTAGTTTTTTGGAATTTTCCCAATAAAGTTTGAAAACAGTGTGATATGCCAAAGGTGAAAACGTGTTTGAGTGGAAATTAAATTGAGTTGGAAAGCGTGAAACTAAAGGAGTAGAAGATGTGACACATGACTGTTGGACAATTTTCTCTCACCAAAAAGTAAAGAAATCCCAACCACTCATTTCAAATGGATGGTCAAGATGATACATTCACTTCCCCCTATACAAAATTTTCGATGCAAGGCCTCACCTCCAGCACAGTTTTTCGCATCTGATTTTAGAATGGGAAACAAAGACGATGAGGGGTTTCGGCCTTCTACTAAGATGAAGAATGAAAGATGTCAAAGGATGATGAGACTTTCTGGGCTCTGGTAGATTTTTTCTTTTGTTTTCTTCATGGTTCTTCATCTTTCTCCATCTTCTTCTCTCCTTTTTTTTTAGCTCTTCCTCTTTTTTTGGATTGGAAATTTCTGTTGTTTCAGAACGGTGAGAACTTGTGAAGCACCATCGGCGTCTTCTATATATTTTAGGAAAGCAAAATGATGTTTTTTGGTGTTTGAGAATTAGGATAAAACAACTCAGGCAACCCGTCAAACCGAACGAGTTACCCCGGTCTCGTCCGAGTCACCCCAGGTTAAGCCGAGTCACCTCGGGTTGCTTTTACGCTGAGTTAGGCCCTTGACTGGACCGGAAAGGTGACCGGGTCGCCGGTTTCTGGGCCAACCCAGCCGGTCCGGTCCGAGTTTTAGTACAATGGGTAAGTTAGTTAAGGGAAGAGCAATGTAGTGAGAGTGGCATTAGCTATTTTTAGAATAATACTAGCCAAACGCACCCTAATTATGTCCCTTAGCTAATTAGAATAGGATTAGTGATTATAATAAGATTAGGACAATTATGCCCCTGACCCCCTAGCTCTCTATATAAGGGTTATGCCTCTCTCATTGTAAACTAGTTGTTGATTACTATTGAGTGAATGCACATTCAGATTCAGCAACTCTTGTCTCTCTCTCCCCCTCTTTCTCCAAGATCTCTCTCTCTACTCTTTTCTGTCTAAACTCTCTTATCTCTTTCTACCTATTCTCTCAATCCAATTCTGTCAAGAAATTACAGAATTACATCAGTGGTATCAGAGATGTAAATCCTCGGCCCCACTACAATTCCAAAAGGGGAAAAAAACAAAAAGAAAAATCCACCCTAACATGGCTTCTACATCCTCATCTCGATTTCTTTCAAGGAGTTTCAAACAACTTTGGCAAATAGAGAATCAACTTTAGCTGTAGCACCTTCATTAACAAGGGTTGGTGGCTGATTTTATTATGTCTTCGATTCTCTTTCAGCCAACCTTGATGTGCCAGAAAATTACCTGGTCATAAATGCCTATGTTTATGGCTTGAAGGAGGAAATTGCCGAGTCTGTCAAGCTGTTCAACCCCCGTACCATGCTTGAAGCTCATCGCCTGGCAAGATTATATGAAATAATTATGCAGATGCGAGCCAAGAAAGCTAAGCAAGAGAGGAACATCTTGGTAGTTCAAGAAAAGTCCATCAAACCTCAAGAACCTATGGAGTGTGATGCTAATATCAAGAAGAGTTCTCAAGATGTTCTTGAAGACAAAAACAATAAACCCATCAAGACGTTGGTGATAGAAGAAGACAAAAGTATTGAATTCTCTAATTCTAAGCAAGAAACTGAGAATAAAGATGAAGCCTAAACCCAACGACTAAGTTTTCTGGGGTCAACACACGCAATAGCGGGAGCGACAGAGATGAATAGAGACATGAAGAAAGGTGCGAGCGGCTCTGGACGAACAACTCTTGGAGTTGTCTCTACTTTTGCTTCTGATTTTCGTGAACCTTGGACATGTAAAAACATGGAACTCAGGGCTGAAGTTGTTGGGTCATCGTTTCTCGGTGATCTTGGGAATTTTCTGGGTGTGCCGCACAACCCAACTTTGATTGAGTACTGTCAGTAGCTACTTCTTCTTTCTTCGTGCCGGTTTTTATTCTACCTTCGTGATTCAGAGAAAAGGATGTTTAAAGGGCTGAGTGGAGAGATTTTGGGTGTACTTCGCTATATGTTTTTAATGTTGAAAAGTCAAAGAGACAGCTTACATTATTAATTCAAGAGTACAGGAGTTGAAGTGGCAGGCAAGAGTTCAGTTTGAAAAATCCAGTAGCCAGCTGGTGCCTATCTTCTTCCACTATTAGAGATATTGTAGTTATGTCCTGAATTTTTTAATACTTGACGAGAATTTGGGCTTTCAAGATGCCAGCCAAGCAAAAAGGCTAATAGTGTTGCATTTGGGTTATGTTATTTCTTTGGGTATTTTCAATACAAGGCTACAGCGAGAATGGGTCATAATTCTTCAATGTTCTCCTACAATATCTCTGCTGCACATGTAGTTGAAAGGGTGGTTCATTGCAATGCTCTTTGGAAGGAGCTATTCCCTAAGTAGAAAAGACAAGAAAAAAAGCAATCTGAAGGAGAAAAGCCATTGCTTCCCAGACTCCAAGTTACAGATTTTTTACTAGCTAGCAGCAGTTTTCAAAAGTTTCATGGTTTGATTTTTGTCAGTCTTTAAAATTGTCTTTTGTTGTCAATCATCCTTGAGGGCAAGGATGTTTTGGGAGGGGGTATTGATATGTGAAGATAATAAACTATAATAGTTTAGTTAGTTAGTTACTGTGGTTAAAGTCTACCATAAGGGATTAGAAGAATTAGTTAGTTATAGGATAATAGCAGTTCGAGTTAGTTACTTGAAGGGAGGTGATTATTAGCCCAAGTCTATAAATAGAAGTAGGATCCTATTGTAATGGAGATTATGACTGATGATGGAATACTAAATTTCTCTTTCTCTCTTGGTTTTGAATTCTTTCTTGATCTCTCTATCTCCTTCTTCTATACCTCTATTTATGGTTCTATCTCTCTCTTTCTCTCTATATAGAATTATGATTTTGTAACATATATAAGGGGTCAAGGGTAGAACTGTCCTAATCTTATTATAATCACTAATCATATCCTAATCAGCTAAGGAACACAATTAGGGTACGTTTGGCTAGTGTTATTCTAAAAGTAGCTAATGCCACTCTCACTACATTGCTCATTTGCTCTTCAATTCCCTTAAGTAACTTATCCAACAATATAGAATTAGGAATCACAATTAGGAATAAGGGATTACAATTAAAATTTCATATCAATACCCCCCTTTAACATCCTTGCCCTCAATGATGTGTAGCTTGAAAATTAGGAAATTGTGCTTGGAAATGAAGAAGTGGCATCCATAAGGCATCTTCTTCTAACAACCCTTTTCAGTGAACAAATGCATCAGTAATGATCTTCCTCCTTCTCTTCACAGACCTCTGATTGAGAATTTTCTCAAGAACTAAAGAGGGTGGAGGCTCTAGAAAATCTGGTGGAGGGTGGCGAGGTTTCACAACTAGCTTAGGACATAATTTCAGCAAAGAAACAAGAAAAGTAGGATGAACTCTTGACTCCGAAGGTAATTCCAATTTATAGGCAACAAAACCAATTATTTCCAGCACTTGATATGGCCCAAAATACCTTGGAGCAAGGTTTTGTGAGCTCCTAACAACAATAGAAATCTGTCTATACAATTGCAACTTCAAAAAGACCCACTCACCGACAACAAACTGTGTAAGTCAGCCTTTTGTTTCATTCTGTTGGCTACACGATGCAAATGATGCATAAGCATCGCCAAAACTTGTCCCCTTGCTTCAAAGGTGTAGTCAACCACCTCTAATACTGAGTTATGAGGCAAGTAGGGACAATGAAGAGGAGGCTTTTGGTCATACAAAAGCTCATATGGAGATGCTTTAGTAGATGTATGAAAGGACGTGTTATACCACCATTCCGCGTGTGACAACCACTTGCTCCATTCCTTGGGCTTCTCCCCACACATACACTTTAGATATGTTTCTACCTATTAAGCACTTCAATTTGCCCATCCATTTGAGGATGATAAGCAGGAGACAATTTTTGTTGTATCCCCGAAACACCTAAAAAATTCTTTCCAGAAGTTACTTACAAAGAGAGGATCTTGGTCACTGATAATCTCGGTAGGTGGCCCATGTAGCTTTGATACCACTGTTACATAATTATGATTCTGTAACACTATAGCTCTCTATATAAGGGATAGACCTCTCTTATTGTAAACTAGTTGTTGATTACTATTGAGTGAATGCACACTCAGATTCAGCAACTCTTGTCTCCCCCCTCTTTCTCCAAGATCTCTCTCTCTCTCTACTCTTTTCTATCTAAACTCTCTTCTCTCTTTCTACCTATTCTCTCAATCCAATTCTATCAAGAAATTACATAATTGCATCATCTAGCTTCTCAAAGCTTCTTTATATGAACTTGGAAATCTACCTGTCTTTTGTTATGGACTCAAAAGAATAATACAACAGTCATGCCAATGAAATTGTCTGAAGCTGTAGATATATTTATATTAATTGATCATAAGGTGAATACAGTCATAAACATCTAAGCATAGCAACAAAACAGCACCTAAATGAAGAATCATCAGACGTAGAAAAGGGCAACAACCACAAGGTCCAAAAGGAAGAAGAGAGCCACGTAGAGAGATTTCTCAAGAGTGGCACCAGAGAGAGAGATCACACAAATCATCCACACCACTAGCCACATTACACTTCCCTCTATATACCCCATCCAAGCCCAATTATTTTATCTCTTGCCCCAATAATCTTGGGCTCACAGTCTTCTTCCATATATAATTAAGCCCATTCATGACATTACCTCCCCTATTAAAATGGACCTTGTTCTCAAGGTCCAAAATAATATATGGGAAGTGTAAAGCAGTCAAGTCGCTCAATATAAGGATATCTATAAGATGCTTTTGGGTAAAAGAACCGTCTTGAACACTTGGTTAAGCGCTTGAGAACAGATTGTCAATGGCTTCAATTTGTGATGAAAGTAACTTGAATTGTTAATTAGCACCACAAAAAGCCAAAGGATTAGCACCAATCTCCCTAGAGTGCTGCAGTGTTCTCTCTGTGCTATAAAAACATGGTTGAGAAGCTAAACCAAAAGATTGTCATAAGTTGTTTTCTCAGTCGTCCTTGGAATTCATGATTGTGCCGGTGTTTAAGAATCCATGCAACAGTTCCCACGAAAAGGGGAAAAAAAAGCAGTAGTGATAAACCACATTTGTGCAGCTTAAGGAAAGACCAACAGTGATTAGACCGATAAGCAATATTACTAGGTCCAGATGCACCAATGTTTATATAATCATATTCTTGATAAATTTATACTATCAATGAGATCTTATATTAAGGACCCAAAGTAGTATTTGGTTTTTCATTAAGAAATAAGACATGTTTGTTGTTCTTATATGGTGTATCCTTCAAATGAGGTTCAGCTTGGAACTTGAGGAAGAAAATTACTCTGCTTGAACTTTGAATTGTGACAAATGACTGATCTTTCCCACGAAAATGGGATAGTATTTAAAATTTTCAAGTATTTTCTCTCTGAACTTCTTTTGACCATTTTTGGGATTTTTTTTACTATTATATATAGTTTATATATTTTTGGACTTTATCTGACTTCTAAAGTACACAACTTTCTCCAGAATTTCTGTGAGATATAAATAGTAATGATGCGGCTTTGACGTTTTCCAATTCAATGAAGACTTTGAGTCAATCTATGAAACCCAAATATTTTAGACGAAGAGTTGTAACTTGTAACTGTATGATCACGGCCACCACTAGTGCATGTGTCTCCTTTACGTGTCAACATTCAAGCTGCTCAAGTGTCCGTGAATTCAATTGTTGAGAAGCTATAATCTTGAGTGTCCGTTTTCCAACATCAAGGCTTCTAGAATTGCAATTCAAGGAAAACATTGTTTTGATCCATGACAGATCGTTTTTAATAATTTATATGATTATATGATACGAGCAATTTATCCAATTTTCTTTTGTTTTTTTATATAAGAAAAGTTTAGGTAAGATGAGTTCTGGGGGCTCATTAGGGTCAAGACATACCTTCGGGCTCAAAGAGCGCTTACAGATGTACTTACAGATCATCCACCAACAAGGATCTCAAAAGTGGCCTAAATAATGTTAATGTTAATTTCAGGGAATTAAAAAAGCCTATTTTCCCAAAAATTCATGGAAAAAAATAGTTAGAGGTAAATTTTTATGCTGGAATTTTTAGAGATGATATTTTATGAGGTATATAAGCTCGTGGAGGCTAAAAATGTTTATAAAGTGTCCTAGAATAATTTCTAGAATCTATTTGATAATTTCTGATAGAGAAGAGTAAAATAGTAAATTCCTTATCTTAAGCCCAAAACTGGAATTGGGTGAATGTTAAGTGCAATGTTAGAAGCCCAAAACGTGCAATGATCAAAAGGAAGAGTATAGGATGGCGTGGATTGATAAATCATAATTTTTATATATTTTATCCCTTTTTTTTTTTTTGAGAATGATGTTAGGTTAGTTTGGATTTATTTGGAAATAATTAAATCATTATCCAATTTTAGGAAATAATATAAATCTGAATTAATTGTGATAATATTGGGCTTAATATAAATTGTTAATATTTTAATTGTCTATTTTGTGATAGATTAATATTTCTAAATATATGATATATTATAATATCATTTAATTCTTACAGGTCAAGGAAACGCATATTAGAAAATCTTATGGTGTAGAAATATTTTTGGAAGTTTAAAGAGAATCTAATGGCTAAGCTTGAATGGGCCGATTCAATTTTAATGGGTTTAAATCTTATACTCTAAACTTTTTCAGTCTCTTATAAAAATTACCAAGACACTACAAGGTTGCTCATGCTCTCATTGAGAGCTAGTGCTCACGCTCCCATTGAGAGCTAGCACTCACGTTCTCTATTAAAAGTCCACACTCACTTCTCCATGGAGTTATGAAGATGATCATGGAAGATGAGTTCTGGGGGTTCATTAGGGCCAGGGCATGCCTCCGGGCTCAAAGAGTATTTATAGGTGTACTTATAGATCACCCACTAACAAGGTCCTCAAAAGTGACCTAAATAATGTTAATGTTAATTTTAGGGAATTAAAAAAGCCCATTTTCCACAAAATTCATGGAAAAAAATAGTTAGAGGTAAATTTTTATGTTGGAAATTTTAGAGATGATATTTTATGATGTATATAAGCTCATGAAGGTTAAAAATGTTTATAAAATGTCCTAGAATAATTTCTAGAATCTATTTGATAATTTCTAATAGAGACGAGTAAAATAGTAAATTCCTTATCCTAAGCCCAAACCTGGAATTGGGTGAATGTTAAGTGCAATTTCTTTTGTTTGTTTGTTTGTTTTGAGTACAAAGGCAAGCGAAGCTTGTAGATTACAAAAATGCTAGGAAATTTGCATCACAAATTGATCCTGTAGTATGCCACCACATTCTATCACAAAAAGCTCGTCGCATTCCACAGGGGATATTCCTATTTCCAAATACTCCTGATTACTCAACTGAGCCCTCATTGCTAGATAGTCAGCACATCGAACATTCTTCCTATAAGCATGTGAGATCTCCAAATCCCAGTCCATGTAGATAAGAGATCTAGTATCTAAGATGACGTCATATAGAGGATGTACAGTCTCACAATCTATGGATAGTAAATGAATAGCCTGTAAGGAATCTGTGTACAGCCTGATCCTGGTAAATCCCGTCTGTTTACATAGTTGAAGTCCTTTGTGGATTGCATGGATTTTCGTAGCAGTCGAGGTATTATGACCTAACTTCTGTTGAAAGCCACACATCCAATTTCCCTGATGATCCCGTATGACTCCTCCACAAGCTGCATGTCCTCTAGTATCCCTGGATCCATCCACATCCACCCGTACATACCCTGGGTCTGGTGGTTTCCAGTGATCTGCCCCTCTTTCTGGAATTTGGAAAATTTGGTGACGCAAGCGGCCATTTTCTACTCCTTCGAAGAGGTGATACATACATTTATGCACTATCTGTTTTTTTGAGTATCAGTTGTCCCTTTCAGAGCCTTGCTACAGCGGTTCTTCCACAGGAGCCAGCTTATAGAACTGAACACTCTTTGCCATGGCCATCTAGTCATCCTCCTATTCCCTGGGGAGTATTGTGAATTCCATTTAAGCCATTCCTGCAAATTACCAGAAAAAAACATAATATTATATAAATGGTTAGTTACAGAAACCCACACTCTCTTGGCTTGCTTACAATCTCTCAATATGTGGAAAATACTCTCTTCGCCCTCACACTCAAAAGGGCAAGTGTTTAGGACGCTTGGATTAAGCCTTGCTCTCAATTGATTCATTGGTAGTCTCTCGTGGAATACTTGCCACATAAAGAATTTAACTCTTTCAGGACTTCCCCAATACCACAAAGATCACTAGTGAGGTTGGTTGCCCAGTTCTTACTGTTGATAGATTTTGTCGTATGCTGACTTAACACTAAACATGCAATCCGAAGCCGTTCGCCAACATACCACATCCTCCTCTGTTCCCATAGGGGGAGTCACCATCATAATCTTCTCCACGACCCAAGTAGGAAGGAAGTTCTCCCATTTTGCTCTATCCCATTGGCCTAACCATGTTACAAAAGAGCAAACACGGGCATCCATGTCCACCAAATCCTTATTCTTATCAATGTACTCTTTTAAAGGTCTGTCCACAGGAACCCAAAAGTCCTGCCATGCCTGTGTGGACCTCATGTTTTTTAGTTTTCTGCCTAGTCCCTATTTAAAATCTTCCCATACTGCAACTATTCCACTCCAAACAGCTGATTGGTTACTTCTTCTCTGCACTTGTGGTACTTTATTCATCCCACACGAGTATTTCATACGTAGGCATTTTACCCACAAAGCCTCGGGCTTCATGATCATTCCCCAACAAAGCTTCATGAGAAAAGCTTTATTTTGGCAACTTAAATCCTTTATTCCCAAGCCTCATCCTGTCTTTACTCTTTTCAGAACATCCCATGCTATCAGGTGTAATTTCTTAGCTTCGTCATGTTGGTTCCAAAAGAAATCCCTGCTTAGTTTTTCAATGAGAGATAGGACCCCTTTTGGAATCAATGTTGATTGCATCTGATATTGAGGTATTGCGGATAGAACTGATTTGATGAGGACCGTTCTCCCTGCCATACTCAAATATCTCCCTTTCCAGCTTGCCAGCTTTGATCTCACCTTCTGAATTATGGGAGCAAAAGTCAACTTAACCATTCTCTTGTGTAGGAGTGGAACCCCCAAGTATTTACCAAGGTCGGCTATCAATCCAATCCCCACACTCTGGCTTATCTCATATGCTCTACTGAAATGGACATTCCTGGATACAAACATTTTTTATTTTTGCAAATTGATCTTGTGGCTAGACACCCTACAAAATAGCTCTATAACACTCCTCATCTCTTCCATCTGGTGAGATGTGGCCTCACCAAATAACATCATATCGTCTGTAAAAAGTAGATGGGATATATATGGACCAACAGTACTCAAGCTCAAAGATTTCCAATTCCCCAACTCCACTTCTTGGTGAATAAATTGTCCCAGTAGCTCCATACAAATCACAAATAAATACGAACTCAGAGGGTTTCCCTGTCTCACTCCCCTAGAAGGTTTGAATCTTTTAGAAGATACTCCATTCCAAATAATACTCATAATAGCAGTTGAGACACAATGCATGATGAGATTAACAAAATCATCCCTCAAACCCAAGCTGTGAAGAGTAAATTCCAAGAAATGCCAGTCAAGCCTATCATAAGCCTTCTTCATATCTACCTTCACTGCCACGTAACCCTTCTTACCTCTCTTGTTTCTCATTATATGAATTGCTTCTTGAGCCATGATGATGTTGTCTACACCTTGTCTTCTTGTGATGAAACTACACCGATTCTCAGCCACAAGATAATTCATAACACTCTTAAGTCGGTTAGCAATCACCTTACTAACTATTTTGAAGCTCACATTACACAAGGAGATGGGCTTAAAATCCCTTAAAGATGTTGGATGATCAATATTAGGGATTAAGGCAATGTTGGTCGATTGATCATTTGAATCTCCTCTGGGGTTTCAAAGATCCTGAATACTAGGTCACAAACCTTTTGCCTAATCAAGTTCCATTGAGTTTGAAAGAAATAAGGGTGAATGCCGTCTAGACCCGGTACTTTGAATGCTCCCATTGCAAAGGCAGCATTTTTTATTTCAATAGGAGAAACCTGTCTTTATAGAAATTCTAGTTGGTTAGTTTCCAAGGTTGGGAATCTTGCTGGCCAAGGAGAAAATGAAGTTGATGTGTTCTCTGCCGTGTATAATTGCCTGAAGTAATCAAGAGCCATACTCCTCAATTGGTTTTCATCTGTTACCCAGTTATCGCTCTCATTCTGCAGTACTTCAATTCTACTCCCTTTCCTTTTAACTGATGCACAAGCATAGAAAAATCTTATGTTTCTGTTACCCCCACTTATCCACTTGCATCTTGATCTTTGAAACCAAATAAGATTTTCTTGCAGCGCAAATTTGTGATACATTCTCCAAAGCTGGTTTTCAAGTCTAAATAACCCATTTTGGTAACCATTTACTCGCCTGGCACGGTCAATACCTTCTAATCTTCAAATGATTTCTCTCTTCTTCTTTGCCACATTTGTAATATCCTAAATTGTAATTAAGGGCTAATAACTTCAAAGTGATGTAATTAATATTAATTAAGCACTTTTTAAGTATACGATGTGCAATGTGATATAAAAGTGTGCTTGATGACAATTTAGAAATCATAGTGATAATCAGGGGCAAAATGGTAAATCACCGACCGATTGGTCAGTTACCAAAGAGGAAACTCAATGGTAATTGAGATCAATAGCTAGGATTGAAAGAGGAAGAGGCGGAATCCTACCCGTGTAAGTCCATGTGAATCCATGGTAGGGAGAATAAGATGGTGACATGTGGCAAGTTGTGGACCACTGGATTAAAGTCAAAGTTTCAAACATTTTTACCTCTCTCTTCTCTCTCAAAATCGGTGGTAAGCTTGGGAATGAGGGAAAAACTTAGGATCATCTTCTTCATCATTATTTCTCTCTCCTTGTCCTCCATTTTTGCTGAAACTAGGCAAGAAAGAGAAAAGCAAAGGTGAGTTTTTGACCTTGGAAATGATCTCTTTGGCCCAAATGTTATGTTTTAAAGTTGTTTATAGTAGTAAGGGCTTTATGGCTATGGTTTCAGATTTTTGAAAGGTGGTGTTTTGGTGTTTGAACCAATTTGAAAGTGGTGAAATCAAGAAGTTGGTTTTGGAAGAAGTAAGAGGTGAGTAGTTGATGCACTTTGTTATAATTATCTTTGTCATTGGTTAAGTTTTAAGAACTTTGTATTATTGCCCTGATTTTGGTTTAAATTTGAAATGCATGAATTGAGTAGTATAATGTGGTGGAATAAATGCCAAATTGTGTTTTGGAGTCCATAGTTTTGGTTTGGATTTAAAAAGAGGAAGTTTGGTCATTAGGTGATTTTGGTTACAATGTGGTTAGAAGTGTTGAATGTGTCATTATGGTAAGATTTTGGTTGTTTTGAGTTTACCAATAGGTTCCTTATGGAATTTTAGAGGGGAATGAGCGTTGGTATAAGTTTTGGAGCCATTGGGATCAAGTTTGGTAAATCTGGAAAGTTATATCAGTTGCTGCGATTTGGTTTCTGATAAGCCTCACTCGAGTGAGGTAGGGTCTCACTCGAGTGTAGTATGAAATTCTTGATATTTTGGTTAAGTCTTCAGGCAGAGATCGCGAGTGAACTTTCTTATATGCGAGTGACATGCATTATCACTCGAGTGCATGGGTTGTCACTCGAGTGCAGGTGCATGTAGTACTATGGGTGTGCGTCTTGGGTTGTCACTTGTAAGCAAATGGTCAAGAGTGCGAATGGGCACTCGCGAGCATTGGGAAGTCACTCGAGTGCTAGGGTTAGTACTCGAGTGCACTTATCACCTGGGAGTTGTAGTTGCTTTTGGGTTGTCACTTCTTGCACCTCACTCGATGGGCCTCGGGTGACTAAGATACCATCACTCGAGTGCTTGTGTCTGTGCTCGAGTGAATTGACCACTCTAAGGAGTGTTGGTGCTCTCAGGTACACACTTTCTGTGTCTCACTCGCTGGGACTCGAGTACGATTGGGGCCAACACTCGAGTGAGGCCTTCTTCACTCGAGTGAGTCAGCCCAAAATTAGTGTTCTTTTTCTGAAAAAGGGATCTTCAGGGTAGTTTCTCCCAACCCTTTAGGGATATGTTTAGGCCTATAATAGTCACCTAAAGAGGTTAAATGATAACCAACTTAAAGTACTACGAAATTAAGAACTTGGAAAAGAGATTGACGGGTTGTCCCTGATTTGGTTTATATGATTTGATATTTGCCGCCTTTGAGAGCCTACGGTACTTAAGAACGTCAGGAAAGAACAAGGTAGTGACTCTTCTCTTATACTTTGTGTAAATGTATTGTATGTATGTTTGTCATGCATTGTGAATACTTTCTGATACATTGTGATGTTTTGAGTTCGCAGCGAAAGCTGACGCATAGTGATACTTTGTGAATACATAGAGATCGCAGCGAAAGTTGACGCATAGAGTTTACAGCCATGAGTGCTGTCACATGTGGTGTGAACCATGATACATTGTGTTGCTGCTAACATGACCTTATATGCTATATGTTTATGCAATGTGTGAGTGATTTGTTACTACTGGGATTCTTTTGAATCTCATTATTTCCAATGACTAACATTTCAGAAACATTTCAGACAGGGCAAGTGGCTCTAAAGAGAAGTGGGCAACCCGGAGCGATTAGGACCCTTTGGGGTATATTTGATTTTGGGGATGTTGGTTATCTATTTTACACTTGGGATTACTGTATATTTTGAGATGTAAATGCTACATTTGGTTTTGGTCATGTAATCCCCTAGTTGAGGCTTATAAACCCTTAGTTTATATATGTATAAAACTAGGGATTTGCCGGGGATTTGCTTATACACTCTGATATGTATGAATGTAAATTAATTGCACTGGTAGTTATATTCGAGTTTTGAAATTGAGACTAGGATGGGGACAAGTTTTTGAAAGATTTTGCGAAAACTCTACTGCACAGTAGGAAGTTGAAATGAGTTTAAATTATCTGATGGTCTTTAATCCAATTTAATTATGCGATATCGAATCATAATTACGTGTTTAAAGGCAGGGGGTTACAACATTCCCTACCACTATATCATTCCACATTGTTGCCTCTTTTGTAAAACCCTGCCGTCCTTATAGCCAATCCTTTCCCTCCCAGGATGATTTAACAACTTCACTAAAGCCCTCTTCCATACACCACGCTGCTTGATAACGAAACCTTCTTCCTCTATTCCTATCAACTCTCAGAGGACTATCCACCACTACAATTACACGGTGATCAGATTTAAACCTCAGGTTATGATGTGTTTTTCCTTGTGGATTTTGAAGTTCCCAATCAAAATTGCAAAACACCCAGTCCAGTCTCTCCTTAATCCCTATTTTTTCCCAAGTAAAACGGTCCCCCACTACAGAAACTTTACTTAGATTACATGCATCTATACAATTACGAAAGTCAAGCATTGAACTGGCTATAGGAGTTGCTCCCCCTTCTTTATCTCTAGAATCAAGAATAGAGTTAAAATCTCCCAGGACAATCCAGACGCTGGACACATTCTGACTAATGGCATACAGAGATGACTACAACTCCCTCCTCTTCGTGACACTAGTATCCCCATAAACAAAAGTCACCAGCATTTGTTCCTGACTCTTTTTATCCTTAATGTTACAGTGAAGGAGTTGGGTGTTAGAAGTGACATATTTTACCTAAAGATCCTCGTTGTTCCATAATACCCAGATACCTCCCACATGCCCGGTTTCTTCAATCCTCAGCCAATCTGTAAAACCCAGTTTTCTCACTACCTTATCAGCCCTGCTACCACTGATTCTCGGTTCAACTTGACCCAAGTCATTAATGCCATACTTCTTTACCACATCTTTTAATATACGTGAAAATGCTCTACCACCCACCCCACGACAGTTCTAAGATGAGACAATCATAAGATAAATAATTAACAGGATTGGGACAATAAATCACGAAAACTCACCCGTCTTGTGGCTTGCCTTCCAGCATGACCTCAACTACCAATTGAGACGTTGAGTGCATCTTTGTACTCACCTCTTGCTGTTCGTTATTCCCATTAATGTGATTGGTAGGGACCAGCGGCATTGAATTAGGACACAGTGGTCTCATAGTTTTTTCATCTCTACGTGATTTTGCACTTTCAATAGATTCCATAGGCTTTTTGGATTCTATTGGGCCACTAATCTTCATATTGCCTCTTACTACTTGATGCACTCTTTGGGTCCCAACTGCATTTGCCTTATTCATTTTGTGGGTTCCTATGCTCGTCCCTTTTCCTAAGCCCACAGCCGACAATTGGGCCTCTCCCCTATCCCCAACTATTTTGGGCTTCACACTTCCCTTAGGTTTCACCTTGGCCCACTTCTTGCCCTTAATAGTCGATCCCTTTTTCTTTTTGCTCTGACCCTCTTTTACAATCGGTATCTCCTCCTGTCCTAGAAGCTTCTTAGGCTCTGCCACACATTGAACTTGGTTCATGTCCACCTTGCCTCTACTACTCTCCGAATTCAAACCCATCTCGAAATCGTCACCCACATCTTGGTTAAGATCGGCTAGGATGGCAAATCTGGACAGAGCTGTTTTGCCATCAGCTATTCCCTCTGCACAACCGGTCTGACCTCTATCACCCACTCTGGTCCTACTTATCTCCTTCCTTAGAAATCGCGCTTTGCTTGGCTTATGGACAAACATCCATGGCCCAAACTGGTCTTCCTTCGCCGGAAGGATTCTTTCCGATGGCCTCCTTGGATCCCCTACCTTTTCCAGAGTCAAATTCCCCACCGGTGATGCCCCTTCCTGCAATAAACCCTACTGGAACTGCTCTTTCTTGTGCCCATATCTGCCACAGTAAAACATATGAGGCCTAACCCCTTATATTTTATGTTGAAGAGAGCAGATGCTGATACAATTAGTGGAATTAGTTTTTTTTGCAGATCCAATTTGACATAGATCCTAGCATATTGTCCTTTACGGATTTTAGCTTCATCATCCTCCAGGTTTGCAATGGTATTCATATCTACCTTGAGTGTCTTCCCAATCATATCCCCTAATCTCCACATACATTCCTTGTTGTAACACAGTAGCGATACATGTGGGATTCTAACCCAAGTTGCCACTCTGCCTAATGGGTTGCTGAAGGGATTAAAATAAGGTGACTACGTCTGCACAAGTGTGGTATGCTGAGCTATCGTCTAGGGCCCTTCCAAAAGAACTTTTCTGTAGTGAATTTCCCAATTTTCTGGGTCCTTGAATGTCACCACGTAATAATTATTAGGAAGATCTATTAACTCAAAGCAACTTATATGCCAAATCCTGCTTAAGTGTTCTTTTAGCCTGTAAAAGTTGATTCTTGTACCCAAAGTAGTGATAATCAGAGCGTTGTTCCAGGGTCTCGCCCATCTGTTGTACTCCTCCTGTGACATATGCAGAGTTGGATAAACCTCCATGAGTTGTTTAATTTCTTCTGATGGTTTAGGAATATCCTAGGACTAGTCTAACAGGTCAGATATTAGCGAATCTCCCTCCATGCTTGGGCTACCAAAGGCAATGCCATTGTACTCGACTCCCTTAAATCCTAACGGCGAATCTTTGTAAGAGATGCCCAATCCTTCCTTGCCAGGCAGAATAGCTTTTTCCCTCACCCTTGCATCCTCTTTTTGTTTGACCACTACAGGAATTTTGTAAGACATTAAAGTATCCTCTTTAATTTCCTTCTTAGAATTCTTCCCTCTTCCAGTAGCAACACTCGTTTCCAACGCTCTGTCCGGTGGAATTTTCCGGGCACCGGGATCGTCCATCTGAGCAAAACCTATAAATGGCATGTATTCCAAGTCACTCATTCCCTCTCTAAGTGCTATTTTTAAGTGCAATTTCAGAAGCCCAAAACGTGCTACCCAATACCCATGATTAAAAGGAAGAGTATAAAATGTATAAAAAAAAGGGTTAAGGTGCAAATTTATCAACGAAGTTTTGTCCGAGGAGTGTTTGGTACAAATATCTTTTAGAAGGGGAAAAAATACCAATGAACAATTAAAAAGGGGCATCCACCATAAAAACCGTTAATCCATACTAACGACGTTAAATTATAAGAGAAGAAAACCCCTAATGGCGTTAGTACGGATTTAACAGTTTTTGTGGTGGATGCCCCTTTTTAATTGTTCATTGGTATTTTTGCCCCTTCTAAGAGATATTTGTGCCAGACACTTCTCGGACAAAACTTCATTGGTAAATTTGCACCTTAACCCAAAAAAAAAGGAAGAGTATAAGATAGTGTGGATTGATAAATCATAATTTTTTATGTATTTTAGCTCGTCTTATTTATTTATTTTGGGAACGATGTTAGGTTAGTTTGGATTTATTTGAAAATAATTAAATTATTATCTAATTTTAGAAAATAATATAAATTTGAATTAATTGTGATAATATTGGGCTTAAATTGTTAATATTTTAATTGTCTATTTTGTGATGGATTAATATTTCTAAATATATGATAGATCACGATCTCATGTAATTCTTACAGGTCAAGGAAATGCATATTAGAAAATCCTATAGTGCAAATTATTTTTGGAAGTTTAAAGAGAATCTATTGGCTAAGTTTGAAACTTTGAATAGGCCGATTTAATTTTAATGGATTCAAATCTTATACCCTAAACTTTTTTAGTTTCTTATAAAAATTACTAAGACACTACAAGGTTGCTCATGCTCTCATTAATTGAGAGCTAGTGCTCACGCTCTCATTGAGAGCTAGCACTCACACGCTCTTTATTAAAAGTTCACACTCATACTTCTCCATGAAGTTAGGAAGATGATCATGGAAGCTTGAGCTAACTTAGGAGACAACTTGGGAAGAACACGACGGAAGCTAGAGCTTAGGACTTGTACTTGAAAACCACAAGAGAGTGACTTTCCTTTTTATCAATTTATTTCAAGACTTTATATTATTTAGTTTTAGATAATTTTAAGTTGTATTGCTTGAGCACAATCTAGTTTTAGATTGTACACATATTATTTAATTTGGACTAAATTGATATTTTAGAATGTTTTGTGCTTGAGACATTTGCTAGAATTGTTATTTACAAATCTTCAGATTGTCGATTGAATTATTTATTGAGTTTTCATTATTAATTTAATTGTCAATTTGATTTGTCCTCTTGATTGTTTAATTGAGTTAGTTAATTGTCTAGTTGTTTATTTAGACAATTGTGACATGATTTTGATGCTACTAAATTTTAAATAAGCACCGCAAGTGTACGGGCCGTGCAAATAGTATAATAACAAATCAAGGTCATCTCATAGAAATTCAAGTAAATTAGTTTTTAGGCATTAAATTTCCCATTTTCATTTAAGTTGAGCACATCAAATATAGATATTGAAAGACAATTTAAACAAGAGCAAAAGTATTAAATCTAATGATTTTAAGATTTGAACTGATAAAAGTAACCTAAAGTAGTTAATCCCTTTTTTAAGTTTTAGAGCATGTAATCACCCAAAATAAATGCACTTAATATTAATTTATTAATCTAGAGTATTAATGAATATAAATATCTTCCAATCACTTATACATCTTTTTTAAGTTAAAATTGTTATTTCTAAATAATTTACTCAAGAGGAAATAAATGTCTAAATTCACTTTAATAAGATTATATGGATCTAATAGGTATATTCCTATCCCATTGACAAATTAAAATAAATTCTAATATCATATTACTTAATCATATGATCCAATTAAGATTCCTCTTCCAAACAGACTAATCTAAATTCTCCAAATTCATACTTAATAATGTTCAAGTACAAAATAGATAAATTAATACAAAATTAAGTAAATAAAATAATATTAAACACAAATAAATAATTCATAATCAAATTCCTAAATTAATTCATATTCAATGACCACTCCTGGTTCAAGACAATTAGCCGCACACATAGCTTTAACCTAGAGCCGGAAATTCGGGCCGAGCCCGTCGGGCCGGCCCGAGCCCTTCAAGGGCCGGGCTTATGATTTAGAGGCTAAAAAGAGAAGCGGCCCTAAAAGGGCGGGCCCTGAAGCCCTGAGGGCCGGCCCTTTTAGGCCCGTTTAATATTTTTTTAAAATAAATTAATAAATAAAATATCATTATATCAAATTATCAATATGAGAAACACCTAAGTACCCAATAAAGTATTAATAACAGGCAAACATTTATTAATTGATTTGATTTATTTTATTTTCTACAATGATTTATTAATTTAAACTTTAAAAAATAGGCTAATTTGGACATTAGATGATTATTTTAACTAAAAATTTATGAGTTTTAAAAATAATGTATCTCAATTTAAAGCAAAATAATAAATAAATTGTAAAACTTGAAAAAGAAATTTTTTTGAATTAAAATGAGTTTAAGCCCGAGCCCGTGAAGGGCCAGCCCTGTAGGGCTGAGGGCCTAAAAAATATTGTACTTTTTAGCCAATGGGCCTAAACGAGCCGGCCCGTTTAGGCCCGAGCCCGTGAAGGGCCGGGCCGGCCCGTAGTCCCGGCTCTACTTTAACCAACATCACAGTAGCGGGTTTAAATCCATAAAAGTAGAGAATAAAATTAGAGAGTCATACAAAATTGCGATTGAAACAGTTCAGACTCCTCTATCAGCTTCTCGCTATCTGAGACAATAAAAGAAGGAAGAAGACGCTGACAAATTCGCCGGTTCCTTCTCTAGTTCTTTTGAGCTCCAGAAGACCAATGAAGCTGCTCACTCTACTCTCCTCTTACTGCTTTGTTGCCCGATGCCCTGCCCGAAGGATCAATAGGCTGCATTTTGCAGCCTGATGCCCAGCCCTGCCCGGTGAAGCCCAGACATTTTTGGGCTAGGCGTGGGCAGGTTGGGCGAGGGTGGGCTTCGCCCTACCAAACATTTATCAACCCAACTTTGAAGCCACTCTTCAATGGAGTACAATTAGGTTCACAACCAAAGATGCCCTACGCACATTTTATGTGGGGAAAAAAACAGCTTCAATGTCGATAAACAATATGGAGAGCTCAGAAAAAAAAAGAGATACAGTCACAGAGTCACAGAGAGAGTAAGAAACAGAACAGAGAAAGGGTTAAGGGTTAATGGCTTAATGTCGTGCAACGTGCGTGTGCGTAATAGACATTTGAGATTGGAGGAGCAAAAGAGCTTAATAAAATAAAACATATAATATAATATAATTATATAAAATTATAAACAGTTACACAAAAAAAATATTTATATCAAATATTTTAATATATATAATTATATACCACCGGGCAGGGGGCCAAATGGGCAGGGCGGCATACCCTGCCTGATGCCCGGCCCTGCCCGCTAAAATGCCCAACCCGATTGTGCCCAAATTTTTTCGGGCTGGGCAGGGCGATTTTTTTTAGGCCGGGGTGGGCGTACCGGGCGGCGGGCTTCATGAACACCCCTACGCCTCATGAACCTTTTTTTTCAGCTTTGACAATCAACTCCGCCTCTCTCACTCCAAACGATGCCGTATTCCCACAAGCTGAAAGAAGAAAAGAAATATTATAATAATAATGTAATAAAAAAACTGAAACTTTTTTTTAACTTTTATTATTTATTTTTTATTTTACTTAGATTTTAATTTAAAGTAAAATATTTACAATTATATACACAAAATAATGCACCAACTTGATATCTTATAAAATATTAAGAAAATCATCTTAAATTAGCATTATTAACTCCCCAATTATATCAAAATATGTCTTAAATATATTAAAAATGAGGAATATTTCCAGAATTTATTTGAAATTAATTGGGATTGGTTTTAATGAGTTTAATTAGCTAGCTCTTATTTCATTATGAGTTTTCTAGTGGAGTAAGTGTTATTAAGCTTGAAGGTTTCCCATACTTCAATTAGATAATTGAATTTATTAATTACTCTCTTTTATCAATCTCCCTTTGGTCTAATTAATTAATTTGGGCTAAGAAAGCTAACTTTATGTAAATCCTAAGTTGTTCTCTTCACCGTATTTGAAGAAAACCTTTGTTATCTTTTTTTATTTGATTTTCTTAGATATTAGTTTATTTCTTTTCTTTAGGATTTTAATTCCTTTTTTCATAAGAAAAAACCTCCCAAAAAATTGCATTTGCATTCATTTAAGTTAGTTTCATTCTCATTTAGGTTTTAGAGTCATTTGCATCTTGCATTTAGTTAGTTTAATTGCACTTAGGTAGTAGAGTCTTACATTTTAGTTTAGGTCCATTCCATTGCATTTTTCATCACCTAAATTCAATTATAGAGAAAACCCACAGATTACTCCTTGAGAGAATTATATAGTTTGTCACTATATTGCATTAGTAGGTTGTCCTAGTTATTAATTGATTGTTTTAACAACAAAAATGGCATCATATATATTAGCCCAATAACATGCTCTAAAAACAAGCTTATGGCATAAGCTTGAATGGGAGTGGGGCCTTATAAGTAATTTAAACATTTCTCCATTTATCAAACTTCATTAGGGCCTTATAAGTAATTTAAACATTTCGCCATTTATCAAACTTCATTAGCACGCTGCCTCACTCAGTTTTTGCCTCACACATGCAAGCTTGATCTTTGATAGAGATGAGTTCCTTAAACACTCTTCTACCATTGTTTTCTTTATCTGAGGTGGCTTTGGGGAGGATGATGGTGTTTTCAGAATCTGACTTTAGTGAGAAAAGTCAGCGATTAAGTAAGATGATGGTGCTTAGGTGTGGATTGAAGCTTATATAGATTATGTATGATGATGGGTGTCATGAAATGTGAATTTAGAATCTAGAAACTGATTTGAATCTTGGTAATTAATGCTTCTAAATACTGAATCATTATGATAAATCGTTAAATACCAAAGTCTGTGAAGGTCCGAACTCTTGAGGCACACTTCCAAGTTCCAAGCTTGGAAAATTTCAGATTTGCCGTGGGCATTCTTTGGGTACTTGTTAAAGCTATATAAGGGTATTATGTGGTATGTTTGGATGTGATAGAGCATGAATCATGTGAGGCCTTTTTCTTCCATGTATCAGTCAGTGAAGGATTCAAGAAAAGAGTTGAGTTTGTCTGAATTAGACAATAATACAGCTACAAGCTAATGGAAATATATTATCACACAGGGTTACTATTATGTATGGAAAGATGATAGGGAGAATTGTATGTGATCTGATGCCTTCGAATTGTGAAGGCTGAAATGTATTGCTTAGTCATAGTTATAGGCAATTGCAAAATAAAATGTTCTACGTTGATAAGTTATACATTGAAGATGTTCAAAGGCTCCTATGATATGACTTGAAACAACATAATGAAAACTGACAATTTTTCCTCCTTGCCCTGTTTTGGACAGCATAGTACAGTTAGAGGGAGTTAAATTTTGGGTGAACTTAAATGCCTCAATGTACTCAAAAGAGACATGAGGAAAGAATTTTTAGAAATCAAAGGAAAAGAAATAAAGCTAAATAGCTACATGATGGATTTAGAGTTTGGGGTTATGGAAGATATTAATAATGCAATAAAAGGTTCCAAGGTGTGTGTTTTGACCCGTCCCTATATGTATAATTTATAGGATTTGGCATTTGTTATCAAGCTAAAGGAGGAAGCAAGGTTAAAGAAAAGCAATAAAGGAGAGCAAGTTTAATTTAAAAAATATTTTGCAAAAGGTAATGAAACTTACTCTTATATAGTTTGTGCTTGATTACTTGCATGTTTATCGTCATGTATGTTGTAATTAGGCCTTTGAACATATAATATCCTTGTTTGACTATGTGCTATGGCCATATGTGTTTGCTTGTAAGGTATTGTTCTTACTTGGCTATTGACATGCATAGTTAATTATCATTTCACATTATATACTAAGTTGATGTTTTGCTACTGAGATTCTTCTGAATCTCACATTTTTCTCCCATATACAAATAGTAGGGCAACTACTCCTAAAGGAGAAAGCAACTTGGTGGAGGAAGCTCTTGAGAAGCTTGTTTTTATCTTTATGTTATTAAAGTTGATTTTGTTTAATGGTTGTTATATATTTTTATTTAAGGTTTTCATAAGTTAATTATATATTTTGATACGTATCTATCCTCCATAAGGAGGAGCATGAGAGCCAAGCAAAAGTCAAGGTAAGTACTATATTAAAGTACAGCTCAAGTGCATGAAGTAGATAATGTTAGTTAGCACTTGTTTTATGGATGAACCATGATTTTGGGAAAGCAATTGGACAGGAAAAATGTTTCAACAAGGTCATGAAATTTAGCAGTTTATAGTACACATCCAGAGTCCAGACCTTTGAAATGAATCCTAGTGCATATAATATTTGGATGTATAGAGTGAAAGATATGATTTTTCAAAGATGACCTAGAAATTTGTTAAATGCTGTGAAAATCGCCCTGTCCAAATGTAATAAATGGGTGTTTTTGGACTAAATGAAACAAAAACTACCTGAATCTTATTTTTCTATGAAAGATCTTTACAATAGGTAAAAATAGAGCCTTGAACCACTAAATTTGGAGCTATATCGAATTACTTGTGAATTTCCAAAGTTTTCTGGAAAATTCATTATTCATGGTATCCAAGCTTTGGTGTAGAGTTTCAAGCTTTTAGCTTAATCAAGAGTACTATTCGGGTCACATGTTTTTTTTAAATGATTAAACAATCCTGATAAGTGACTCGTGAGCTGTTACATTTTTTATATTAGAGTAGATATCTGACAATAGGCTAGAACGCTCTACTCAAATGATAGAGTTGTTTAGCCATAGCTCTAATTCTTTATGATAGAAAAGTTATTGCTAGACTCTTGGCAGTTTTTCTTTACAGGAAAGTTAAAGAAAATTAGAAGAAAACGAGTTTTACAGTGATTCCGTGCAAGTAAATGGAAGTTAAAAGTTGAAAAACATGTCATACATAATTTGAATATATGAATTTTAATCAACCCCCCCCCCCCTTTCGAATTTTGTTATAGTCCTTAATATAACATCTACCTAGTTTGTAATAAAAATTACACTACAAGTTAGATCTTACATTAAAGACCAAAGATAATAACATATTGAGGTATAGATTACAAAGAAACACAACATACAAAAATATAGAGAAACAAATAGACATCATACCTCAATGTGCGTGAGCAATTTATTATTTAGTTCTATGTTGATACTGAAACAAGAAAATGGTTATATAACACAGATATGGTTATTTCAAGAAGAAGAGGAGGATAAATAAATATAGTTCATAGTTAGACAAACATACCCCAGGTCTAGTGATGAAACAAGATTCCATAAAGCAATTTATTATTTAGTTCTATGTTGATACTGAAACAAGAAAATGGTTATATAACAGATATGGTTATTTCAAGAAGAAGAGGAGGATAAATAAATATAGTTCATAGTTAGACAAACATACCCCAGGTCTAGTGATGAAACAAGATTCCATAAACGGTCTATCTGATAAAGATTCCAGTGAATCACAGCCCCTTGCATCTATTCGAATTAGCTGTGGTGGAAGGTTTGGCAGTGACTTAGTGTAGAGGTGAAAAAGTTTAGAGAAGCAACCAAAATGTAATACTAACTAATGCCACTGTCTTAAGTCTAATTCTATTAATGATGTTGGATTAAAGACCAATATTTCACGCAAACTCCAAGTTGACATTTGCAGCTCCTTGTCGTTACCTAGGTGAGCAATATTGATTGGAGTTGCTTCTGTTTTGATAGTTTCAGTGATGTCATGTCCTCTCAAAGCCTCATTATCATTCAAATTTTTTGGAAGCTTAAACCCTAATTTTAACAAAAATTTACATTGAAAATTATTGTCAAAGTCTAAATTATTAATCCATTATTAAGGTTAATATTGAATCTTTCACTCAGCAATCACATTTTTAATTAATTTGACACACACACACATGTAAAAATATATGAACAATATTCATATTAAGAAGCTAAAAGAACACGAGTGTTTCAAGTCATTTTCCATATCATTCGTCAAGAACATTATTAGACAGGCAAACGTTACTTAATGCAAGCATTAGTGGTGAAATGACAATCCTCTATAACCTGTCCTATTATTTTGGTAATAGAAGAAGCTGTTTACACAATGGTCTCAGCTAGAGCTAGAGGTGGACATAGGTCAAGTCATGCTTTGACCAAAATAGGCCTAAACTTGTAATAAAGATATAAAGACTGAGTTTGGACCTAATGTAACTCCCTTTATGATCAAGGCCGAGATTAAGTTTATAAATATATGATAATGTCGAATTAGAGACCGTAAATGATTTGAGACTTAATAAAAATTAAACTTCCCAAAATCAGGGTTTACAAAAACCTTTCCAAAATCTGTTCAACGCGGTCTCATTTCCACATTTCAATTTCACAAGTGGCCTGTATAGTACGATTTCATTTATAAATATCAGAGTACAAAATAAATTCCTGACACACTCAGGTTCTATTAATCAGATAAAGGGTTCTACAAGGCACAATGCCAATATTCTCTTTCCCTTTACCAGGAGATTATGCAAAACTATCCAATATCATCATTATTTACATGTAATTCTCAACAAAAAATCCAAAGGTTTATACATGATAACCAATAACTAAAATAAAACTCTCAATCCGAAGCTCTACCCGTTCTTCGTCACCTGCTTTCCTTTTGATCCTTCGGCCCTGTCTAAAAATTTGTTTTTGGGAGAGTGAATTTCTAAGGAATCCCCTTAATGTCAAATCACTCATAGTATGCATAACAACAAAGCATGAAAGCAAATCATCACACAACACATAGCAACTACAACGGCAGTTACAACAGTAAGGGCATGTATGACTCATGTCACCCTTACGTTTGCTCTCGCTGAAGTGCTCACGCTATATTGCACAATCACATGATCACATCATATATATCACCACGGCTAGAATCCATATAAAATATTTCATCTACACACACAGCCACACTGGCCGGATACTCAAACAGGAATCCATGATTCCACAACACACCCCTGACAATTACAACGGCAGGGGTAGGTGGGATAACCATCACCCCCTACGACTGCTCACGTTGTAATGCACTCGGGAGATAACACATTCACAATGATAAGTCATGCATATCAAGCATCATACACAACATGAGAGAAAATTCACTACCTTGGTCCTTCCGGGCGTGCTTTAGCACCAGTCTCTCTTGAGTAGGGCAAATGTCAAATCCTATGTTCATAATTAAGGACGAAGTGTTATTTTCTATACCAATACTCAAATAACTTCATATCACTTAAATTGGTTATCATTTATGCTCTTTAGAAGGCTACAAACACCTCTAACAAAAGCCCTACAGGGTTAGAAGAACTATCCCAAAAATCCCCTTTTGGAAGCATAAGAACTGATTTTTCGCTGTTGCACTCGAGTGAAGATGGCCTCACTCGAGTGATGATGCACTTTGCACTCGAGCACAAAGCTTAACACTCGAGTGACAGCAAAATGCTCACCCGAGTTCTAGGAAGTGAGGTGCAGAAAGTGTTAACTCGAGAGCAGAAAGGATTGACAGAAACCAGAAAGGCTGGCTGCACTCGAGCATAAACCAACTTACTCGAGTGGAAGCCAATTGCTCACTCGAGTTCCCAAAAGCAAGGAACGAAAAACCGGACCGGGCAATGAACCGGTCATAGCACAGGTTCAAGGGTTAATGGGTCAACCGGGGTCTAACCGGTAGTTGAACCGGTCATAACCGGTTATATTAAAATATTATAATTTATTAGTGATAATATATATTAATATATTTTTAAACTTCTATGGATAAAAATAAAGATTTTTAGAAGAAAAAAATGCTTAAAATCTATTAGTATTAGTTATAATGCCTATACTTATGCAGTAATATCTCTTTTCCTATAATTATTATATCTTTTTAAATTATTTTTTTATTATCTTCTTCATTTTTTTTAGATTTGTTCTTTCTTTACCTATTTTTCTCTTCATTTTAGTCTTCAACCTTCCATTTTCTCCTCAAAAAACACAAAATAAAAATTTGGAAAATTAAAAAAAAAAAGAAATCAGTTCAACCGGTTCGACCACCGGTTTTAACCAGTTTTACCGATTCTGACCGGTTCAACCGGTTTCAGATCGGTTCGACCGGTCTGACGGTTTAATAAGCAAACCGAACCGGATCATTGACCAGTTCCCGGTTCAACCGGTCGAACCGGCCGGTCCGGTCCGATTTTTTGTTCTCTGCCCAAAAATGAAACTTAGGAAGTGCTCACCCGAGAGCACAAAGAACTTTCAGAAGAAGAGAGCACTCGAGCAGAGATGATTCCACTCGAGTGACAGCTTAGCACTCGAGAGTGCTAAGGCTCACTCTTGAAAAATGGTCGCGAGTGACCACCCGAGACAAGAGTTCAATGTGTTAGATACACCTGCACTCGAGTGAGAGGAGGCTCACTCGAGTGAGAACCCACAACACTTGCAAGTGAGGCAACACTCTTGCCTTTACACATGGAAGTGCATCAGAAAACTGAAGGTAGAAAGGGAAAATGCACCACCACACTCGAGTGGACCCGTCCACACTCGAGTGATGTTCATCCCGTACTCGAGTGAACCCCGGATCACTCGAGTGATGCTTATCAGAAACCAGAAAACGCAGAAAAACTGACAGCACTTCCAGATTTTACCCAAATAATTCCAATGGTTCCAAACTCTCAACCAAGGCTATCCCCACATAAAATCACCCAAGGAACCTAATGGAAACATCAAAATCACCAAATTCCTATTCCATTATCATGCTTTGGTTTTAATCCACAATCAATGCAAATTTCCAAAATCTCCAAAACTAACATTTCAACCTTAAACCAATTCTATCTACTCAAAACTCATCTCAAGACAACATTACCATAACCATATCATGCCAAACTACCAATGACCCTAATCCAATTAAAATAGGCCAAAAATTTCAGAAATTTAAAACTAGATCATTTGGCATAAAACATAGATAGAATGGTTTGTCTCACTCACCTCAACAACTTTCTCAAAGAGGTTTCTTGATTCTCTAACCTCTAAATTTCCTTAAGAGCTCAAATCAACACCAATGGAAGATCTAGAACCATGAAAATGAAGCTCTCAATCAAAGGAACAACATTAAAGAAATGATTTTTGGCATTAGAGGTCATTCACTCACCTTAAACCAAGCTTTTCTTCTTCCCTTTTTCTTCAACAATGGCGCAAGAGAGAGAGAGAGCAAGAGAGATGGGAGTGTAAGAGGAAGAAGAAATCATCATTTTCCCTTACCCATGCTGCACCAGCTGAAAAGGAGGAGGGAAGAGAGAGAAAAAATATTAAACAATGGGAATTGCCTTTTCCCTAGTCTCTCTCTTCTTCTTCACTTGCCACTTGTCTTACTCCCATTGGCTCTCATACAATAAGCGATCAATTAGTTACTTAATCCCTCCATTAGCCATTTAATCACACTTCTCATTTTTCTCTTAGTTAGCAATTAATTTTCTCATTAATCACTGACTAATTAACCAACAATTTTCCACTAATTTTGACACATTTACTGAAATGGCTACAAAACACATAATAATTCAGATTTAATTTACAAATCATACTCAACAATTATCATTAGTCCTTAATCAAAATTTGGGGCATTACACCTAAGTCTGAATACAAGGTTTTTTTTAGGCTGAGATCTAAACCTTTAAAAGGCATAAAGCTTTTTTAAAGGCCTACTTACAATGTAGACCTTAGTAGAAGTTGCTTGCACAATGGTCATAGCTAGATGTGGACATAGGTCATGTCATGCTTTGATCAAAATAGGCCTAAACTTGTAATGGAGGCATAAAGCCTGGGTTTGTACTTGAACCTAAATGTAGGCCTTTGTAAGTAGGTTTTGAAGCCTATATATGTACAAATTATAAAACTTGATTTAATTACATGTTATTATATAACAAAATTATTTAATATATATTAAATAAGTCAGGATGACAGGCTTATAGGTTAGGCCTTTAAAGAAAAAACCAACCTATTTAAGGAATCATACTTTTAAATAGGACTAAAGGCTAACCTATTAATTAAACAGGTCAGACCTTACCAGACCCTATCCAAACTAGGCGGTAGGCCTTGGGTTATTTTCACCCCTGCTTTCAGCATAATAATCGGGGTTTCAACTAGAAGATCATAATGACCACCAAGCTGATATTGGATTTCTCCTTCCTTGGTTCTGTCTCCTGGAACTACCCTGTTCAAGAGGAGGTGGCAGCTTAGGACAAGAGTTATTCTGAGTGATAAATATGGTTATAGGGCATTTGCCTAGCCTCGAAGCCTACATTGAATCAGTCTTTACAAACTGAACAGTGTGACCTCTATGTCTTCAAGCGCAGCTGGATGCCAGACTCCTAAATGATAAATCTGCAGCTAAAAGCCTATGTGCTGCTCCAAATTATATTGCTTGACATGCAATAGCAACCAAGATCAAAATTTATAAAATAAATATTAATGAAAAGAAAGTTAATCTAGAAGATTCAATATGCCATTGCCTCATCCGGTTGTCAAGTCTTGTTTGGCATACCACTGGATTTTTCATCCATGAGACCCACTAAAAACAGAGGAGCCACTGATGCCCAGTTGACCATTCTTTAACTCATATACTCCCCTCTTATCCTCAATATAAGACATATTTACCTAATTTGATTGGATTAAGGAAGTTAGTTAAGTCAGTTACATGTATCTTCTAAAACACCATATTCATCTTCCTTAATTCCCTCTTTCCCTCTCTTCCTCAGTTATTGTTGAGAGAGCATCAATATGGGTAAATTAAGAAAATATTGACAAATATGAAAAATATGTCTCATATTTAGGATCAAGATCAACTTTCCAAATAGGTCTTATATTAAGAACAGGAGGGAGTATATCATAAGGTCCCGAACAAATTTGACAGCTATTTACAGTACATACAAGAAACACAAGTGAAAAATATCACCCAAAAAAACACAAGTGATCGAAAAGAGCAAAGATATACAAACATTAAGTTTCACCATCAACTAAGCTTATAGGACTTAAAATGAAAGCCTTACACTCACCAAAGTAAAAGTGATTCCCTAATGGCTGTTTAACAAGGAAAAGAAAGGTCTTGTGCGTTGTGATCGAAAAACGACTGCTTATAGGAGGTTGGATAGAATAATAAGTGATAGGATAAGAAAAAATTTTTAATTGTAGAAAGCAACAATTGATTAATCAGCAGCGTAATTTTTTCTTTTTGGGGGTAATATCAGTAACATAGTTGTTCATATAATGCATGGAATACAGATATGGAAAGGGGTTTATTTTGTTTTGTTTTTTAAGGTATTGTATTGCTAGCAAGGTAGATTGTTCAACTTAGGAGCAAAACCAAACACAGGTGAGGTTCACACTTCAATATACAATAGAGTAGTGACAATAGAACTACAATAAACATTGCATGCCTCGTTTTTCATGCAAAGTAAGACCAATCATCTTCCATTTCTTTTTGGTGGCATACAGAAATCGTATACAAGTTTTTTGCTTGGCCCAAATCCTGAAAGACTATAGTTTCCTAGCTAGTTTGTTTTATGTTTTTTGCTTGTTTGTTATTTAGTATGTTTGTAATTTTTTTAGGATCCAATTCTCAAGCTTTCATCTTTACCTTTGTAACACAAAAATGTTGCTAAATCATGGCCCTTGGATTATGATTTTTTATCTTAATAAACCACAAGAAAACCATAATTCTTGTGCTTGAATTCTACTGGTTGATGGTTGGCTTTGTTGGCGAAGTTTCTACTAATGAAGTATTTACACTAGTATTCTCCCACTCTCAAACAATGTGAGACTTTGTTTCTTTTGACACATCCACTTTTATCTCATAACTCCAATAGGTGTTTTGTTCACCTCTCCCTCTCTTTTCCATGTCTTCCCCACTTTAGGAAAGAACTGGTTCCTGCTAAATCTGCTTTGCTTAGCAGGGAGAGTTAAGCACACCTAGATCGTTTAGAACTAATTTGGATGGTTTAGATTCAATTTTTTTTAGAAGTCTATATTTTTTAAAAAAAAAAAAACTTATTTTCATAGGTATAAAATCTTATAAAGATAATCTCTTAACAATTATTTTTTTAAAAAATGATTTTTATTTAAAAATCACTATTTTGGAAAAAAAATCAAATATCAATAGTACATATTAGATTTGGATAGCCCATATATGCTTAGCTTTCCCTCTCCCTGCAATCAAAGCCTAAAAGTAATAATGACAAAAATATCTCAATTTTGTATTCTTTTACCAATTAATTTATCTAGCTTATGAAACATATATATAATTTAATATTGTATAGAGGTATTTTATGGACATTGTGTTAATTTTATTATAATAAACTAATTTATCTAATTTTCTTAACCTAGTCAAATTAGTTCATACTTAAAATTAGCTCTTATATCAAAGACGGAAAATAATATTAATTTTGTGTTCCTTTCTTTTACCTTTTTATCCATCCTCGTAGAAACAAAGTGACTTGACTTGGGGATGTATATTTCACCAATTTAGGGTTTATGGTTTATATTTGAATTCACTTGTGCGAATTATGTGGTTGTGTGTGCATAAGCGAGTTGTTATCTGGTTTATATTAATAAATCCTTTTTATTAAATGAAAACTAAATAAATTACTCATATTTTGAAAAAAAAAATTACCCTTAATTAAATGCGAAAAATTCTAACACAATTCTTCTCATTCTTAACTTACCTTTTTTTTTTTCTTTCAATTACCAGGACTCTGCATAAATATGCCTGACTTCGTCTAAGAGAAAATAAAGAAACTCGTAAAGTTTAGCCGAATGGAATGTTGTAAACACGGAGAGATGTTCAGTCACCACAAACATTGCCATTAAAAGCCACATTGGCATTGGGGTCCCTCATAATTGACATATATAGTTTCCATCTCTTGCTATATCTGGAATCGTTTGCTCTAAATATTTTTTTTAAAAAAAAATGTAGTCTTCTATACCACTATGCTATAAGGCTATTGGTAATTAATTTCTATATTAGTGTGCATGTGACCATTGTCACACAATTCTTCTCATACCTAACTTACTTTTTTTCTTCTTTTAATTACCGTGACTCTGCATAAATATGTCTGACTTAGTCTAAGAGAAAATAAAGAAACGTATAAAGCTTAGCCGAATGGAATATCATAGAAACGAAGAGATGTTCAGTCACCACAAACATTGCCATCAGACGCCACATTGGCGTTGGGGTCCCTCATAAGTCATAATTGACATATGCAGTTTCCATCTCTTGATATATTTGGAATCGTTTGCTCTAAAAATTTTAAAAGATATGTAGTCTTCTAGACAATTAATTTCTTTGTTTTTTTTTTTTTGAATTATAAGGGCAGGCACAACGGCTTGAGTTACGGGTGGGATCGAACCCACGACCTCTTACTTAAAGGACAACATTCATACTATTAGGCTAAAAGGCCATTGATAATTAATTTCTATATTAGTGTGCATGTGACCATTGTAAATTGTTCCATATTTCAAATATTTTCCTCAGATTATTTTCCCAAGTCCATTTATTTATTTAGTCGTTGATCATTTTTGTTCTTGTTATGGAAGAGTTTAAAATGAGAAACCCTTCTCATTGCGACCGCAACCATTGGATGCAACCTTGCGATTACTATCGACATATTGTAGTTTTCCATCTTTTAAATTCCATGAAAGTGAGATTTTGGTGTAAGGAAAAAAACGCAAGGTTGAAATGTCAACACAAAGTTGGATCATTTCAAACTTTGTGGGGTCATATTTAAGCCGTATTTATCGTAATTTTCGTTATTTTTTATTTTAAAAAATTATAGGTGACGAGTCAAGTCCTCTTTCTCTCACACTTCTCATAAAATATGCAACCCAAGGCCTTTTAACTAAGATTTTGAAGCCTAGTCCGGTTATTGAATTGGTTAGAGTATTGGGTTAAGGGTCAGTGAGTTAGATTAGAGTAAAAAATTGGAGCTTACCTAAGACCAAACCAGTGAAAAATTGAAGATTTTAGGGTTATTAATATGAAATTCTAAAAAAATTAAAAAAGATAAATAAAAAGAATACCGGACCAGAATGTGTCTGATCTGTTCGGATTTAAGAACCTGACTTTTAACTGAGAATCAACAAGTCATTTGATCCGCAAAATACAGTGGAATGAACTGCAAAATTAAATAGAAAAAGTTCTTTTTGTAAATAATAAGGACCCATGTATCTCTAACGTAAAAGAATGTTAATCAAAAAGTCACAATAGAACTATCATAATCATTAGACTATCTCTCGTCTTAAATATAAGATCAAGTTAATTTTTTAGATAGATTAAGAAAAGTAAATAAATTATTTTAAAATATTTATATATATCACCTTTTCTTCAAACTAGTTAATCTGACATTATAATACATAAAATATACTACAATTAAATAATGTATTTAACTTTCTTAATCTCTCTCAAAAAAAGTTAATAGTGTCTTACATTTAGAATTGGAGGGAGTATATCTCACTTTTTGTGCAAAGAATGAGCAATCATCTTCCGCAACAAGTTTTTATCCACCGCCGATAACATACAGAAATCGTATACAAGTTTTTTGCTTGGTCCAGATTCTGAAACTCATAATTTCCTAGCCAGTTTGTTTTATGCGTTTGTTGCTTGTTTCTTATTTAGTAAGTTCAAGATTTCATTTTTACCTTTGTAACCCAAAAAAGATGTTGCAAAATCGTGGCCCTTAGATTATGCTTTTTTATTTAACTGCTAGAAAACCATTTGTGCTTGAATTCTATTGGTTGGTTTTTTTTTTTGCATCCCTCCTTTTTCCATGTCTACCCCACTTTGGGAATAGGTCCGCGTCAAGATCAAGCCTAAAAGTAATGATAAAAATATCTCAATTTATTTTCTGCCATATTTATTTTTTCGTATTAATTTATGTAACTTATAAATATAATATAAAATTTAATATTACAAATTTGTGTATAATAGCCCTTATATTAAATATAGAAAATAATATTAACTTTTTGTGCCTTACTTTTTTCCTTTTTTATATCCTTATAGAAACAAATTGACTTATTGTTGAGCAACACGTGCCTAACCCGTTCTCCCAATATATCTTATAAGGATACTTATTGTTCATCACCCTCTCCTTATTCCCTCAGCTTAATTCCTACGAAAATCCACAACACTCCAGTTAATATTAAATAAATACATGCAGATCTTATGAATTGTGAATAACTATTACCTGGAATAACGGGCCGCGACGTGAGATGACAAATTCTCTTCACTTATTCGGTTTGATTGTGGACCGAAGATTCTGATGAACTTCTGTCTGATCGACCTCTTCAATTGTTAATATACTCCTTAAATTTTTAATGTATAATCAAAACGATTCTTTTTCTTTTTTTGCCAACTTAAAATTTTACTATTCTGTGCATATTAACATCTCATACTCTGATATATACGTAAATAACCCTTTAGTTAGACTATAAACTATATGTTGATAAGTAATAAACAAAATTAATAATAAAGTTTCCTAGTTTAAGAGGTCGATGGTAAAATTTTGATTTTTAAAGATTAAGAAAGTTATCTTTCCATTACATAAAGTTTGAGAAATGATGTATAAATTAGCCTATTAATAAATTAATTTATGTAGCACTAACAAGGTATATATAATTTGTACTTTCAATAATGGATCAAAATGTAGATCACTTTCAAAATTGGAATTCAACTTTGTAACTGAAAAACATGGAAACAGCTAGGGAGGGAAGAAAAATAAAGGGAAATTAAAGTGAAAAATAATTAAGGACCTTGCAAAGCAAATTAATTACGTCAAGGACCTTCTCCATCTAAGTTTATATAACTTTCGTCTCTTACGTTAAGGAACCTGTGCTGAGTGTGGTGTATATGCTAAATTGTTAAGTGAACGACTATGCCAACCTGACATATCTCAATTAGCTTTCCATTTTTATTTTTCACATGGGAAAATGGATTGCATTACGTAGAGAGATATTAAAGATCGGTTCCACTGCTAACTCCAATATCCATAATAATTTCTTAACGCTGGTCGATTCTATATTTTCATATGACTATTGGGTACATATATATGCAGTTTTATACTGATCCCAAAATGCAAATAATTGTTCGAGTCAAATGAAGGTAGCTCTACCAACCCTTAATTATTTTTAATTTATTATATTTTGTAAAATGACTTTCGAATAATCAGTTATCAATTAATTCTCAACATTTAACTTTTATCATAATTACAATCCTTGATATTTAACCAAATGATGAAGTAAGAAAAAAAGCCTAATATAATACATAAGCAAATGGATCTAGGTCTTCTCCTTAAATATATTTAAGATGCAATGGTCTTCTCCTTAAATATATTGAATATGCAATATCACTATGTATCATGGTTTCAAAGTTAAAAAATCTCCAACTTCCCAAGGCTCTTAATGGTCTATATATATCTCTCTCTTTGCTCTCTAGTTTCGTAGTTCTGTGACAGAGATTATAGCAGTGAGTAGAGGAGAAAGTAGGAGTCCGTGCTACAATCGATCATTAATTGTGTATATATATATATATAGATGCCTCGCACTCTTTTCCTTTTTCCTCTGTTTACCTTGTATATGTGTGTGCGTGTCTGTGTCTATATGATTAGTTCTAATTATTTCACGTACGATTATTTTACTTTTCTTTTGGAAATCAGTAATATGATGATGATTTCTGTGGAACAGATTGATATTTGGACACATCCAAGAGATTGAAACCCCGAAATGGAACATCCTGTCGGAGGAGAATCTAGCACTTAAAATGCAACTGATCCATCAAAATGGAAATATGATGTATTCTTGAGTTTTGCAGGCAAAGATGTTGGACAGTATAACTCTAGACAGGAGAGAATAAATGTAACCCCCTATCTTAAAGGCCGTGAATGTAGTTCGAGCACGCGTCATAAAACAAACGGGAGATCAGTGGATAATTTAAAACTCATTAGAAGTCCCGACTTCAAAACAGGATTCGGTCCTGTGATAAAGTGGATTTTTAAAAACTTTTCAAAACCTGTTTAATGTGGTCTCACTTTCACTTTTCTAATTTATTTGACCTGTTCGGTTCTGTTTCATTCATAATATCAGAGTGTTCAACAAAATTTCCAGACAGATTTCCAGGTTATATTCAAACTAGAAGGGTCTACAGGGCATAATCGCCCATTTTAGTTCCCATACTGAGGATTACATGAACATTCACAAGTCTATGGTAAATACATCTTCCTCTCTACATTGACCCTACATATACATCATGTACAATCACCCCAAAAATAGATAACCAACACAAAGTTCTATTCTCCTAGCCGTAAGCACTAGCCGTCCTTGGTTATCTGCTTCTCTTTCGATCCGCTAGCCCTGGCTGTAAGTTACTCATTGGAAAGAGTGAGATTCATATAAATCTCAGTAGTAACATTTTACTCATATGATATATAATAAGGCATGTAAGCATTTATCACAAAGCAGCATTCACAGCAGCATACACAGCGGCATTCACATTTGTGACTTTGTCACATTATACACATTCGTAACTTTCACCACCTTCACGACAGCTTTCACAGCTGTATACACATTCGTCACAATTCAATGATAAGCACAAACATACAAAGCATTATACATGATATAAGAGAAAAAGTCACTACCTTGTTCTTTCCATTCTTGCTCAAGCGTAGGTTTCCTTCGCTTAGGGCAGATGTCAAATCCTATAAATCATAATCAAGGACGACGAGTTATTGCCTATTTCAATTCTTAAATAACTTCAAAATACTAGGGGTTTATTATCATTTGAAACTTTAGGTAGCTTCTAAAAGCTCAAACAAAAGCCCAAAAGGATTGGAAAAAGCTAGACCCTTTACCACCGTTCACAAATGTAAAGTGCTAAAATTGGGGGTTGGCTGCGGCCAAGGAATGCTCTTGCTACAGCAAGAAATGGTCAGAAACATTTTGGTTGCAATAAAAAACAGGTCAAAAACTTTTGGGCCGTGGCCAAGAAAATTTATGTTTCTTGGCTGAACTTCTAAAAATCATAACTAAATCTATAAAAATCAAAATGGGGTGACTTCAAGTCCTACTTGGAAGCTTTTTAAGTCCTTTATATAGGAAAAATATGAACCGCTGCCATACACAACCATAAAAATACAAAAGTTCCCGAATTTCCATGTTGTTCTAGAATAAGCTCCAGTTTCAACCTCAAACTTTGGAAATACATAACTTCCAGCACACAGATCAAAATGACTCCTATAATATATCAATTTAAAGCTTGACATTGTCACTATTAGATTAAAAAGTTTCAGAATTTTTAGTCATCATTTACTTATTCAAAACTGCCAAGCTAGCTACCCTGCATAGAGTTTTCATTGACAAACCTTCCAATTTTCAACATATGTTTCCAATAGTCCAAAATTCACAACCAAGAATACTCCCACACAGTTTTTCACATAGAATCCAATGGAAACATCAAAATAATCAAATTCACATTCCTTTCACATGTTCTGTTTTGGGCAGAATTTACTCACAATTCTCGCAATTTCCAAACTTTCCATTCAAGACTCAATTCAAGTTCATTTATCCAAACCACAACACAAGACATCATTACAACAATCAAAACATCCCAAACTCTCTAAACCCCAATATACACAAAAATTAGAGCAAAAATCCACAAGCCAAAGCTCTCAACCAATGATCACAATATATATGTCAAAAGGTTGCTTTTGCTCACCTCTACCTCTTTATCTAGCTTGTTCTTTGATTCTCCAACCACTAGTTTTTCTAGAACACACAAAACACCTCCTCTTGAAAATCTAAAATTATACAAATGAAGCTCTCATCAAGAGGAACAAGGTTAGAGAAGAGGTTTTGAGCATTAGAGATGGTTAGCAAGGTCAAAATCTAAGAAATAGAGCTCACCTTGTCTTGAACTTCTTCCTCTTTCCTCCTCATTGTGCTTGGACGTTTTGTGAGCTTAGAGAGAGAGAGAGAGAAATTTGTTTTAAATGCCACACTTCAGCTCTTTCTATGCTCATAACTGACTTGGAGAGGAGAGAGGGAAGAAGAATTAATGGTTTGACATTTTGACTTCAATCAAATGGTGCCAAGTGTCAAGATCCCAAGGCTTCTCATAAAACATGTAACCATGAAGTTATTTTAATACATTCTATTAGTCATTTAGTCACACCACTTACTTTTTAAGTTGATGGTGAATTTCCCCTTCGGTAGTTGACTAATTGGCCGATAAATTTCTTTCTTCTCGTTTTACCCTTAACTATGGCAATTTCTATTGGATTACTGCTTAACAACTTATTCACATCCATTTTCCCTTGCCATGCACCCTCCCCTTCTCTTTTGATTAAATTTAAGCTTTGTCACCATAATTAAGCTTAAATTCGGGTCAAAATTCACACTTTATTCTCTGAAGGTGTTTGCCTAACATTAATTATATTCACTTTTGAAGTCATGAGCCCTTATACACATTTTGGGGTATTACAATTCTCCCCCCGTACAATAAATTTCGTCCCCGAAATTTGTTACATATCTTGAGACATAAACTCCAGATAACGCCTCTTCATGTCTGCCTCTGCTTCCCAGGTTGCTTCCCTCTTAGACAATCCCTTCTAGACCACCTTCACAAATGATCTGCTTTGGTGTCTGAGCCGCCTTTCTTGCTGATCAATGATTTGTTCTTGCTCCACCACATAAGTGAAGTTGTCTCTCATATCGACATCTTCATACTCAATAATGTGCGTAGAATTTGGTTGGTACTTCTTCAGTTGTGAGACATGAAACAGTCATGGAGAGCTCAAGTTTTGGGGTAGGGCTATTCGATATGCTACAAGTTCGATTCTCGCAAGAATCTCAAATGGACCAATGTACTGCGGGCTTAACTTCTTTCACTTGATCGCTCCATCGATTCTCGTGACCGGAGACACTCTCATGAATACATGATCTCCAACTTCAAACTCAAGAGGTGTTCTTCTCTTATCAGCATAGCTTTTCTGTCAACTTTGCGCTGCAAGGAGCCTCTCTGCTCTGTGGTCCGATCAACAAGGTCTGGCTCATACAATCTTCCCTCAATCAGCTCTGTCCAGCACAAAAGTTATTGGTACTTCCTCTCATAAAGTACTTCATACGAAGCCATCTGAATGCTCACATGATGGCTATTATTGTAAGTGAACTCAGCAAGTGGAAGAGAGTAATCCCAATTCCCTTTAAAGTCTAGGACACACGTCTTAACATATCTTCCAACATTTGAATGGTCCTTTCAGACTGTCCGTTTGTTTGTGGATGATAGGACGTACTAAACCTCAATTTCGTACCCAGAGCTTCATGTAGAGCCCTCCAAAACCTTAAAGTGAAACGAGGATCCCTGTCTGAAATAATGCTCTTCAGTGTACCATGAAGTCTCAATATCTCCCGAATATAAGTTTCTTCCAATTTGTCAAGAGAGTAGCTGATGTTGATTGGTATAAGATGTGCCGACTTCGTGAATAGGTCAACAATCACTCAGATCGCATCATAGTTTCTAATCTTAGGTAATCCCAAGATAAGATCCACGGTCACACTTTCGTACTTCCATTCTAGAATCTTAGGGCTCTGCAGTAGCCCCGGTGGCCTCTGATGTTCTATCTTTACTTTCTGGCAGGTAAGGCATCACGCCACATATTTAGTCACATCGCTCTTCAATCCTGACCACCGGTACATATACTTCAAACCATAATACATCTTGGTTATTCCTGGGTGAAGAGTATATCGACTCTTGTGTGCCTTATCTAGGATCTTCTGCCTTATGTCAGCCCTTAGTGGAACATAGATTCTTTTCTTATATTGGACTAATCCACTAGGTGACAAATCATAATCACGAGTCTTTCCTCATTTGATCATGGTTTAGATGGACTACACTCGTTCATCCTGTCTTTGAGCCTCATCCATCTCGGACATCAAATCACTCTCCCCTTGGATAATAACATAGCTGATACATAAGATCTTGTTTAAGAGATTTAGATCCCGAAAATCTGCTATCAATTTCCCTTCTTGTATCATCATAGCTGCAACTAGCACAACCTCTCAACTAAGCGCATCTGCAATGACATTAGCTTTACCTAGATGATATTTGATCTTCAGGTTATAGTCTTTCAACAACTCTATCCACAGGAGCTGTCTCATATTCAATTCTTTCTGATCAAACAAATATTTGAGACTCTTGTGGTCGTAATACAATTCTACCGTCACACTATAAAGGTAATGTTGCCATATCTTTAATGCAAACACAATTGTCGCAAGCTCCAAATCATGGATGGGATAGTTCACTTCATGAGGCTTCAGCTATCAGGAGGCGTAGGCCACTACTCGTCCCTGCTGCATAAGGACACACCCCAATCCCTGCTTACTCGCATCACTGTACAACATAAGTCAAGCTGGGATCAGGTATAATCAACACAAGTGCCGTTATCAACCTCTCTTTCAGCTCAGTGAAGTTCTTTTCACATCGATCATCCTAATTAAATAGTTGATTCTTCCGTATGAGCTTGGTCATTGGCATAGAAATCCGGGAGAAATTCTGGATGAACCTCCGGTAATAACCAACAGACCCAGAAAAATGAGTATCTCAACAACAGTTTCTGGCCTCTTCTAGTCTGGTACTTCTTCCACTTTATTAGGATCTACAGAGCCCCTTCTTGTGAGATGACATGGCCTAGAAATTTTACTTCAGAAAGCCAAAAATCACACTTGCTCAGTTTGGCATAAAGTAGCTTTTCACGCAAGATCTCCAGCACTATTCTCAAATGGTGCTCGTGCTCTTCATTACTCTTAGAGTATATCAGAATGTCATTGATAAAAACCACCATGAATTGATCTAGATACTGTCGATCAAAAGACATGATTCATGTAATCCATGAATACAACAGGTGCGTTAGTTAGACTGAAGGGCATTACTAGAAACTCATAATGCCCATATCTAGTCCTGAAAGTAGTCTTCGGCACATCTTCTGCTTTCACTTGCAGCTGATGATAACCCAACCTTAGATCAATCTTCGAAAATGCACAAGAACCAGACAGTTGATCTAGAAGGTCATCAATTCTTGGAAGGGGATACTTGTTCTTGACAGTTATCTTGTTCAATTCTCTGTAATCTACACACAGCGTTAGACTCCCATCTTTCTTCTTGACAAATAATACTGGAGCTCCCAACGGCTAAACATTGGGTCGAATGAACCCCTTTTCAAGTAACTCCTCAATTTGTTTCTTTAACTCCGCCATCTCATTTAGGGCTATTCTGTATAGGGCTTTCGATATAGATCCAGCTTCAAGTATAATTTCAATAAGAAATTCCACCTCCCTTTCCGGAGGCAATCTCTTAAGCTTGTCCCGAAACACGTCAGGGAATTCTTTTACCATGGGTATACTTTCTAGAGTTTGTTCTGTCTCTCCCTGCATGGAAAAGAATACCATATACCCTTGGCACCCTTCTCTAGGCATTTCTCAGCTTTAGCCATTGAGAGGAAGTTCAAATTAGCCCTCACATTGTCATTCTTCTGCGGAGTAGAATAAACTATTCTCTTATTCCCGCAATCCTTATTCGCTGTCAACCAATCAAAACCCAGTATGACTTCTAATTGATAGAATGACAAGCAAATCAAGTCAACCATGGACTCATGCCCCTCAACGGTTATCAGACAATTCAAGCAAGCATCAGCAGCCATAGCCTTAACGGCGTCGACATAACCAAATCAAATGGCAGTTTATGAATATGCAATTCCAAGCGCTTCACACAGTTTTAGGCAATGAAGGAATGACTTACACCCGAATCAAATAAAACTTGCAGTAAACTACCATTGAGAAGGATTTACCTTGAATCAGGTCAGAGGACTTCTGTACTTCTTCATGTGTCATGGCAAACACCTTGCCCTGATTCCTAGGCCTTTATTCCACCGGCGGCCGCTTGCATTCACTAGTAATGTGTCCTAGCTGCTTGCAGTTATAGCAAATTACTTGCCCTGAACATGTTCTGCCAGCATGTGCCCAGCCACAACGAGAGCATGACCATGTCGCTGGGGGTTTCTAGTTCTCACAACCTCAGGTTGATAGGGCTTCTTACCGCTGCCCTTAGATAAGGACCCTTGACCTTTCCACTTTTGGGAAGAATTTCCCTTGCTGGGCTTACCACGACCGCTACCACCTTTAGCTGGGTACATATCCCTCAGATTATTCTTTGTAATTCGGCACTCCTCCACAGCTTTATTGAATTCTGTAAACTGTCGGGCGGCTAACCTTTTTCTCAACTCACGCCTCAGCCCAAAAGGTAGAGTCACTTTCAAAATTCCCAGATATCCATTGTATCATTCACGAAAATTGAGAAGTCAGGATGGTAAACTACAAGTGTATGTAGTTAGAGGAAAATTCATCGGTGGCTGCAGGGCTCAGAGGCACCATTTTTGAGATTGAAGGGATTCGGGCGTCGCGTGGCGTGCCTTGATATAAATGCCATGGTCCTTAGTAGAATTCCGAGTAATGCACCGATGAAACAACTTTATTAAAATAACTTCAATAAAGTATGTAATGATGGCTCGTGATGACACACCTTTCGTGTTGGCCTAATAAGGAAATGACAAGTGTCCCAAAATAATTACAAAGTAAAAGGTTGCTTTTGTGTTGGCCAAATGAGGAGATGACATGTGTCCCTCATCATTACACCCACTTTATGCCTTTCGCGTTGTCATCTCCAAAGTGCACCACCAAACAGCTGAGTCTGGGGAATTCACCGATCTCCAACCAAGTCTCGTCCTTCACATTTCGAACACCGAACCCAGGAGTCTGGGGAAATTGTCCTGCCCCTTCAATGCCTATGAACTTTTACAGGCTAAAAGTCGGCTTATCAAGCTTTAATTTGATGGGTCATATGAATTATTTGGAGTTGTACACAAGAAGTTATGAATTTTTTAAGTTAGCCAAATGAAACTGGCCAACATTCATGGGTAGCGTCCAAAAACAAAAATTATGGGAAGTGTGAACTTCTAGTTAGCTAAAGGTTATATTTTTCCTTTAAACTAAACACAATAAGGGTCATATAGCTTTTAAAATCACTCCAATTATAGTTCTACAAATAAAGTTATGATTTTTCAAAGTTTGGTCAGAAAATCTGTCAGAATTGCCAACTATTGAGAATTTGGGGGAAAAAATGTAATGGCAATTGCGTAAATTGTGAAATAAAGTAAAAGGCAATATTATCCCTTATTGGTGGATATTTGCTACCAAAAATATTAAAGGAAGAAGCATTCTTGGCCAAGTATATGAATTTTGAAAAGTCAAAAAGGTAGAATTTCAATAAACTATCATAATTGTGTAATAATGTGAGATAATGGTTGGAAGCCCAATTGTTGCATGGAGGACCTCTTCTAGGGCTGATTAGGGGGAGGAGGAAATTGGTCAAAGTCCATGAGAAAATATGACTTGAAACACAAATGGTAAACATTTGATTTTGCTGCCAATAAGTTTCCCTGTGTAGCAGTCTTGTATGATTGAGATTTAGCTTGCACATTTAAAGAAGTAAAAAGGTCAAAGATTTTAAAATGGAAGTTCATGAGCAGACTTATCTAAAGGAGAGACATGAGATGCAGTTAAAAGTAAACCATTGCACAAGACTGACTTTCGAGTCTATGTTACAGATAAAATCTGCACTAAATTTAATTCATGCTCAAGTCAGAGTCACTATTCACGAAAAGACATATATCATAAAATGCACTGAAACAGTATGTAATATTGCAACTAAACAAGTACTCTCATTACAATCTTCTTTTACAGTAGCTAAGCAGACCGTGACAAAGTCTCTCATTGCCCAAATGGCAGCAAAATCACCAATATGCACATCTACAGCAAACCATAGAAGCAATTTCTTTCTTTCTTCTTGTTTTTTCCCCCCCACTTTTTGTGCATTCAATCTTGACAACAAATGAACACCTATTGCTTCCTATTTATAATAGTCCAAATTGTCCTCGACATTTTACTTTGCTTTTAGTCTCTAAATCCCCTTATTCTTAGTTTTGTTTGGCAATGCGAACTTGAGATCTCAAGAAGTATATACATAACTGATTTAAATATATAATTACTCTGCCATATCTCCTATAACTGTATGTTTCTAAAGGCGACCAAAAAAAATCAAATCTCATGAAGACAATTAACAAAATGTCCAAAACAAAATGAACCAACCCTCTTTTTGACTGCTGATAAGAATTACATAAGCTTTGATCTTAGTAAAAAAGAAAATTACAATCTAGTCTTGAAACTTGAAATAGGGAGAGATGGCCTAGAGAAACCATTCCCCAGCATCTCGTGTGTTTAAGGAACCTCCTATAATCTGATATGTCTAGATTGGTAACAATCCAACCTATTGCACACCATATCAAATAGAGAAACCGGAAATTATCAGAAATTATAGATATATAAACATCAACAGAAGAGTCCTCAATTGCCTGCTTAAAGGAAAAAAATAATTGAAAAACTGCGATGGGAAACAAGAAAAACACACCATTATGATTATTTTGCCTTGAACGTACTGAGATTGGTTGGGAAGCTTGGCCTCCTCTGGCAACTGTTGAAGAACTCCCTGCCTCAACTTCCATTATCACAATCCTCCAAGATTCAAAGCACTTGCATTCTCCCAACACTGCATTGAAAGTCAAAATTTAGTAATTTAACCACACAAATCTCCAACTTTGCAGATCCTAGTGTATTCTTCATAAATCAAAATATCAAATTAATCCTCTTAAAATGCAGATAAAAAATTCCCAAAGCACAGCCTATACACGACTTGATAATTCACTGCAATAATCTGACCATTTAGAGCTCAATCTAAACGATAAAATAACACAAAACATATCTTAAGTGAACATACTTGTGATCATTTATTCGCCTCTCACATTTTCTCAGCAGCTTAATATATAACCTGGTAATTTACGTTGATCCCGGGCTTGACCAAGAACGACTTGAACTAAAAATGTCTTTTGAAGAAATATTTGGAGATGAAGAAACTGGGTTTCCCAAATGCATATTAATTTCTCCAAAAAAAGTCAACTAGATCTTATATAAACCGGAGGCAGTAAAAATTCGTTCTTTTGACAAGATCTATGCTGAAATGTCTTTTTCTTCTCTTTTCTTTTTTGGTGTTTTAAGCCTAACTCTAGAAATGCATCATGCTTTCCAAATTTTACTGTTTATTTATTTATTTATTTTTTTGAATTTAGATAGCCGGCTTAATGCCGGTATCGAAGCTCAAACCTGATGCCACAACATATCTTGTGCGACTAAATCCAAGCGTCTTTGACACTGTTTATTTATAATGTATTCACTTTTAAAATTAGCTGAAACATTTAAGAAACTTATCTTCTGAATGCATAGTTAACTCTCAAAAAAATTGTTTTAGTTTCAAATTAGACGCTAAGGAAAATTTATTGAAGCAGTGCTGAGACATGTATTCAAAAGATATGTCATGATAAGCTTGCATGCCCCTAAAAGATCCCTACATAGTGTTCTGAGTTCTGACCAATAATCTGCAGGTAAATTTGTTATACAATTCTGTGTGTACTCAAAACAGAGGTTGCATCATGATAATGCCTTTCTTAGCCTGTGTTCAATATTCTATAACTTGCTACATACAATTAGTCAAAATACACAATTATCATGTCCTTGTAAAATTTTTCCCAACTAAGTCAATCGCTTCTGAAGCCTTCCTTGTTTTGGTGTTGTAATGTGTACAGTATGACACAGGGCTCAACAAATTCTGCCTGCAAATATCACACAGAAGAGAACAATCAATAACCACACCAAACCAATTGGATATTTATATACGTGAAGGAGACACAACAATTCCACAAAAGAAACCATTTTACCTAAGCTTTGGATACGTATGACCAAATTCTTTTCCAAGAGCTGATCAAAATATGAGCAGAACCATGCCTTTCAACAATTCTTTCAGCTGTGGGTCCCATTTCATGAACAAATTTGACTGATTCTGACAGTCGGTTAAGGAGATTCATCAAGGCAATTACTTCATTTCTCTGCAACTGCAGCTGAAGGCAATAAAGTGCAGCATAATTAGTTTGGTCAGCCAAGTAGCCATAGAACACAACCCAAAAATTCTTGTAGCAAGCATATAAATGGTAGCACAAATATACATACATATATATATTATACTCGTTAGTTTTTTCAAAGATTTATTAGGAAGTAAAGGACTACTGCTATGCAAAGCTTCAGGATCCTTATATGTACTCGCAAAAGGGTTTACTCATCTTATACAAGCTATTATATATACAGCAAAAAACAGAGTATCCATTTAACAAGTATACAAGAGGGAAAAATAATTAAGAAAAAGTAAATCAGCAAAGCTTTGGGAGTCAGTGTCCTGGTTCTACAAACTTTTTCAAATAAGTTAATAACGATAACGACATAATGAGTTGTGAAAAAAGTACAAGTGCTAAATTATTAGAGAATTTCATTTCATAATATTTAAGAAAAAAACTCCATCCTTTTCTTGTATTCAAAACTTAGCAAGGTGGAAGGACTGGCAGACGAACGGAAAATATATGCCCCTTTCAAATTCAGGAATATGAATAAAAGCAACAAACGAGCAAAATGAACTTACTGCTTGATCCCCATTTTCTTGACCATCAACAGTAAAGAGAATTTTTAGTGCTGTCCCAAGACCAAGAACCTGAAGTTTACCCCATAATCGACACTTCTCACATCCCACACAATCCATTATTGCACTGCATGCCACAAATGATAAGGCAATCATTACTAACGACAGATATCAAATGAAGCGGGTAGCAAACTGAATCACTTGCAGCATATTAGTGGAAGACCAGACATAAGTTTATGTTTCACTCTCCTATCTGTGTCACTGTTACATTCCCCACATGACAAGGGGATTATAGATAAACCTGCTAAGAATCTTGGGAAGGAGGAAATTCAGTAGATTATCCATGATATTGGGAAAGCACACACAGATACAAACATAAGCTTTACACAGAAATTGTGAAAACATCCAAACAGCATCTATTTATCCTTATAAATTTTTCTTTTCTTTTCTTTTTTTCCTTTATGTATACCTTATTATCTAACAGGAGAAAATAGAACCCGTTGCTAATCAATCTTCCTTCTTGAATATGTATCAGAATTCAGCAAAGCAAGAGCATTAATTCAAAAGACGCCTATGCTACCACAAAGTTTCAATTTAAAAGTTTTGTCTGTCAACTTGGTAGATATTTAGTAAAAGCCAGTGTTAAACCCATAAATTTAAGGAGATACCTAATATTTCTGAACTGCTGTTGAATTTTTTGTTTTAGCTCTGGACCACTTTGGCCTTTCCACAGCTTAGCTTCATCAAACGGAACTGGGCATGCAGCTTGAAGTTTGGGGTTGTAAAGCATCTGTTTCATCAAGGACTGTGTCTTAAGGTCCTCAATATGGTTACCTGTATTGTATTCAGCCTGTTCTAGATACTCCCCAGCCTAAAGAATATTCAGTTGTAGATAGTATAAGAACCATTATCAACCAGTTGTAAAGACAAACAAATATGATGATGAGTACTAATTACATGTAAAAGTAGTAGGACAATCTATACTCACTTTGGTTACTGCTCGCAGGATAAAAAGGAAAGTGAAGTACAAATTTCTGACACGATCTGGGTATTTCAAGACTCGATCATACATCAAGGTGAGATTCTGACCCCACTGGAATTACCAAAGAGAAAAAAGAAAAGCAAATTAGGCATATAATTAAGTTTGTTTTAATTTAATGTCCATCACTATAAAGGGTCCATTAGTCAATAAGGTCTATTATTCTAAAAGAAAATTAGACAAAAAAATTTTCAGTCTAAATGCCAAAACCAGCTAGCAGTCCATCCACATCCTAAAATACAAGATGAACTGTACCTATAAGCAAAAGCAATGCAGATTTTTACTTAAAAGGAGGATCAGGTACTACAGACAAAAAAGAACACAAAATTTACCAAGTTTGTAGCTTCATCGAGTAGATAATCAGAGGCTATATGAATTGATATGGAGGAGTGAAGACCAGATATCAATTTATACAGAATTTTTTCCTCCTGGCATAACTCTTCAGATGGATCTACAGAAGGCAAACATTTTCTCTCATCAGTAGATTATAAAGGATGCACATATATATCTATTTCATGTAGAGCACCCAACATGAGCATGCAGTAAGGAAAACAATTACTCTTCCATCGTTGCTTTAAAGATAACTATTTCTCAAAAGTAAAGAAACAATGATAGCATGGCTGACATCTTTAAATTTTGAATGTGCAGGAGAAAAGACAGAATGGTATAAGCTTTTTACAGGCAACTCACATTTAGGGCAGTTCTCAGAATAGATAGCGTCCCATATCCTTCTTGCAGATGGTCCAGTGTAACCAGTATATCTTTCGGGATTCAGTTGAAGATTCACATAAGTCAACTCATCTGTACATAGAAAAATGAGAAATGGCATCAATTGAGATGCTTGCTTTCTTAAGTTTCAAGACAATCGTGTAGACCAAAGTTAATTATGAATACTAGTAACAATATTCCCGCATAAACATATATTATTTTGCAGGTTCACCAGGATAAAATGAATGCTGTTTTAAAAAATTCATAGATATGAAGTGACAAACCGTTGTCCGTCTCATCATCATTTGTCCAGGGGTTGTCAGTTTCTGTCCATCCTCTGAAAGCTTTTCTATCTACGGTTCGATCAACAGCTGCTTGAGGATTTCCTTCTTGACAAATAAGGTCATCCAATGGAAGGCGGTGAGGCTTCTTGAATAATTCTGGAAACTCACTCTCTGGACATTCACATACACTGCAGTCCCTCAGGCGGCACATACCATCATCAGGCCAAAAAGGACAGTCACACCACAACTTAACCTGCACAGAACAACTAGCCTTTGTGATTCATTGCAAGAGTCTAGCAGCATACATTATTAAGCATTTCAAGCAATCAAATGCACACTCTCTACTGTCCAAAAATAGACACACAGACATATTCGCCCTCTCTATAGAAAGACTTCTCAAATTCTGCTATTGTTTTGACTAGCATCCCAAGCTAAAGCATGGAGATGAACTAATACTAGTAAATTGTATAGAACAAGGCACACTAACACTAGAAGGTCTTCTTCAAACAAAATTGCAAACACATTATTGGGACATCCTTGGTAAATGTAACACCACAGCATCAATGGCATTGCATAATGGAAAGGCAAGATATTCCTGATTTAAGAGAAGATCAGCAAACCTTGAAATATCGAAAGAATGGGGTTTTCACAAGCTCTTGAAGTGATGGATGCAACACTTCCACGTTAACATGGTTCACGGACTCATAATCACAACAACAATCCTCTACCATGCCACTATACTTGTGCGTACCCTGCAAAAGAGGAGGGAAACGACATATGTTGATCAGAAAGCAAAAATATAAACCACAAAATAAGTATGGTGTAGCACAGAAAGGAATTAGCATTAAATCACTTTCTACACAACACCAAGCATATGAAATTTAACCAAAGATAAATCTTTTGAAGATAAGACTTCTTCAGAAGAAAGCTTCCAACCGGAAATTTGATCACCCAAGTATAATACAAAGGAAAAACAAGTACAACTGTAATGATCAAAGACTACACTAACAGCAAGATTTCCTTCTAAGCGATAAAGTTTTCTAAAATACACAATGCATTATATAAACGGCGTCACGACTTGCAATTTGGATAGGAAAGTTCATATTTTCACTTTAATCGGAAGAATTGTGATGCAATTTGACGATCCAATATAGGTACTCTGTGATCTTGAAGTCAACTGAAGCACGGACAAATTACCTGAGCACACCGACAAACTTTGTTGATAGCTTCGGAAAGAGCTTTTTTGGGACAACTGGATGGCATAACCATTGCAGCAAAAATAACAACGAGAGGAACCAGCATCCAAAGCCATCGGGTCCCATGACCCTTCTTCTTGACCTCCGACCCCATCTGGTCCGAATCTGAACTAACCGCCAGGCTTTCGACAAAAAAAGCCAAGATTTTCAGAAACCAAAGAGCTGTTTTTCAGTGGCCGAGAGAAAAACGACCAAGAGAAGAAAGGGAAAAATCTCAGACTGCCTTGTATGATCACAGATCGTGAGTTTCGATGAAATGTAATGTGGCGAAAGAATTACTCGCATTTAACGCAGGTCAGTGGGGTTAGGAGAGGTTTTACATTTATAGTCCAAAGTCTTCTTAGAAGGAAAGAAAATCAAATCTCAGGATCGAGTGTGATGGGCGCTGTTCGTCGTTGACGGTTTCCTTTTCCATTAAGACAAACAATGGGCAAGAAAGAAAATAAAAGGTCCGTTGATTCCACAACCACAAGTAAGACCATATTATTTTTTATATTTAATTAATGTGCATTATAGTGAAATGACCAAAAATGCCCTCCACCGGGTATAAAAAACCCTCCACCGCCTCTACTTTCCTCACCGGCGACGAAACCGGGCGGAATAAATTTAACTCATACGAAGATTAATAAATTGATTTCAACATATTCAAACAAAATCATATTAAATCGCATAAACAAAAAGGAAAGATTCAAACAAACAGATTCGAGCCCCAGGTATGGGATTTCAAACGATTTCAACAATGGATCTCAACTCAAGTCTGGTTCGCCGGCAAGAGGGGAGAAGAAGGTTGCCGCCGGTGAGAGTGAAGAAGAGTGTTGGATTAGTCAGTTCGAGGAGAAGGTTGCCGCCGGTGAGAGAGGAAGAGGTGTCGCCGTTAGTGGTTGTGCAGAGGGGGAGTGGCAATGAGGAAAGGGGAAGGAAGGAAAGGCCGGAAGGGAGCGAAGGAAGAACAGTCTAGATGAAAGGCGCAACAGGGACGAGGGTATTTTTGGCAAAATAAGAATTAAAAAACACAATAAAACTCGTTTATATTAATTATTATAGATATTTATATTTATTCTTAGAATTTTATTTATTTTATATTATTTAAAATTAGATTACTACGGAGTATTATAATTATTTGTCCTATTAATTGTTAGGAATGGTATTGGGCTTGTATTTATAGGCTGCTTGTGACACATTAGTTTAGGGCCTGTGTAGGTCCAGTGTTACTCTTGTTGTATGATATTGTGGCATTCTGACTCATTATAAATACATTGTTTGGCAGCTAGTTTAGGCTGCTGGGTATTATTCAATTATTTGGTGTGTTGTTTAACCTAGGTTTTCATGGTACCGAAGCAGAGGTCTCGACCCCTGGTGAGCCCATGCCCACTGAAGCCCATGAAGCTTCCTTGCTGCAACTTCATCTCCCAAAATAAAAAACGAAGCTATCAACATATCACCTAATACTACTCCACCGAAGCCGACCTCTCGTATGCGGCTCCATGTGGCTCCTCACTCATTTCACTGTAGCTAAGGTTTTTTCGGCTTGCCGTTCCAAAAAAAAAAAACTTTCGACTTCGTTACTGGCTTACGGCTTCCAACATTTTGCGCGCGCGGCTCACTTTAAATTTGAATTGGTCAAAATGGATCATTTCCCCGCATCTTCACAAGTCTTATATATACTGCTCTATTGACCTACTTCAGCCTACTTCCAACCCGGAGGACGAAGCTTGACTTGTGTGGCTGTTCGTTTCTGGTAGGTTAAACATACTGTAAAACATGCATGCTTCCTTACACTGTTTTAATTTTAACGGTTCAAATGTTGCCTTACTACTAACGTGCAGCAATGAGGACGTTGCTTCAGGTGTACCTTGATTTTGTTGCTTATGGCTGCTCTGGTCGGCTTCTGCGTCTAGCTGGAGAAAGAGCAGTTATCATATGTTAGTTGAGAGTATTGGGCATTCCATCATTACTTTTTAACTTAGCCTATATCTGATATCTAATTGAGTCACTTAATGCTAATGGGTCACTTGTAGGTCGTGCACACTAGCGATCCAAAGTCTGGTCTGAATGTTATGTTTGAGGAACTTTGTTTCAGTATATGCACTTCATTACTACAGCTTTTTTCATGTATACTTGGAACCTTAGATAGCTTAAATACGCATTAGTTTCTGGTCAGACGAAAATATGTTTATTACTGTATTAATGAACTTCCCCTGGTGATTTCTTGCAGGTTGAGCCACCTCTCGCGGAGCTTCATTGTGGAGTACTCATGAGTAGCATTCGGCTTAGTGTGGACTGGTTACTTTTGTTTGGCATGGTGCGTTTATTTGAGCCATCAGATTTCACGCTGGTTATGATGCTTCCTGAGCCGATACAAACATGGTCATCTTCTTATCCTTTCAAGTTTACATTGAAAAACCCATGTTAATTTAACTTATGTGTGGTGCGTTTGATATGTTTAGGGGTGGAAACCTTCATTGTGGTGTGCATTATATGTTTAGAGGACGAAACCAGCTATGGTGTGTGAGGGATGAAGCTTGCCGTTTGACAACTCTGGCATCTTCTCTGCCACTCATTGGAATGGACATTAGTGGAAGTATTTCGTCCAGAGGACATGGTGGCACTTCTGGATTTCTACCAACTTGTTTCCATTGTACTTACATGTATCAGTGGTTTGTTCTCTTGAGTCTCCATTGTCCCACAACACTTTTTCTGTTTCTCTTAGATTAGTGCATCCTGTACCAGTATATGGTTTTGATCATGTCATGCCATGACATGTTAATACCAGAACGTGGTGTTTTGTTTTCATTAATCTTAAATGTTAAATGTTGCATTTACATCCGTTCCTTTGAAACCAAGTAGACATGAAATATAAAACCAGCGAGCCCAACTCACGCATTTTATAATAAACCAGATAACCAGCTTCCATAATAGCTGAGATTCAAGCACAAGTTCGAACCATGACAAAGAGAATGTCGAACTTGAAAAGTGATGAACTTATAACCATAACTACTTTGCCTAACTAAAACTAATTAAAAAAACCAGCTTTCATAATAGTTGAGATACATGCACAAGTCAGAACCATGACAAAGAGAATGTCGACCAAGACAAATGATGAACTTATCACCATAACTACTTTGCCTGAACAAAACTAAGTAACCATCTTCCATAATAGCTGAGATACATGGACAACTAACTTAACCGAATGCAGAACGAAGACAGACGGAACATGATAGTAGAAAAAGTGCAAAGTAAACAACTTGGCCAATCAACAACATCTATTGACATCTAAACTTGGCCAGCTGGTGGCCTGATGCACAAGCATTGGGCAAAGTTGAGGGTTCTGGTTCATTAACTTCATTTGACGATCCTTGCTGGGTTGTGGTCTCTACAATGGATCTTCTAACGTGATGTATATTGGGTGTTATCTTCATGAAAGTATGGCACAAAAGATTCTGCATAAATATACACGGTTTCATTAAAACCATATTGCATCTTAACCCACATATAAGGACTAGCTAGGTTTTTTTAGCTGCTCTTTAATGCCCTTATATACTAATTATTAGTGGAGCATCTCATGTTTTAATTACTAAATGTAACTGAACATTAATTTAGCCATTCACCCACCCAGTCCATTTGAATTTTCCCTACAGCTAAGGTCTGTGTATAAACGAAGAAGCAGGTCATTAAGGACTGAAGTGTTAAGTTGGTTTTTGTAGTTACCTTATGAGTAATGTCCATTGACATCATGGGCTAGGATAAGAAGTGTACTTTTTCAGAGAGCTTTCATGTTCGCTTAGGGTCTGTACTGACAATACATATTATTTTATCTTATTCTGATTGCAATCACCATTCTGAAAAAGTATGGAGGTATAATGGCAGAGACAGAACTGTCAACAGATTTGTGACAGATGCTACAAACGAAGTGTTGAACAAATATTGTGATGCACTTACTTTTGCCAAGGATCACCAACGTGTCACAATCCTGAATGTGTAATGGGCCCATATTCAAACCAAATGGTGAGCTACCGAACAAGCTTAGAGGTCAATATTCCTTAAACTTAATGCATCAGCCTTTTATGGCCTCAGGATCTCCAATCAGTCACGAGTTGCAGATAAAGCAATATTGAGCTTTTGCTTTTAGGTTGCCCATTTGGTGTTATATAAAACAATCAGGAATTGGCATCTTTTGTAATAGCAAATCAGTATATCCATTTTTAGAATAGGAAGTCAACATATCAGTTTTCAACATGCTGCTATTATGTTTGAAGATTACGTATTCATGTTGTCTTCCTAAACTCATTATGAAAGGCATCTGTGTTTCTTTTTGCTATGTTGCAGGTGCAGTTTCTACATAAATGAATCTAAGCCATGCTGTTATGCTACAAATGGTCAGCTTTCTTACTATTGTCCTAATGATATCAATTCGTATTTAACTTTCTAGGCAGGTCTATAGTCACAGGAGATGTGTTGTCTGCATCTAAATGGTTTTGGCTATGTTATCTCCTTTTAGTATACTTGAAACGACGAAATAGTTTTGCCAAGTTATTCATCTTTGCTTCATAATCGAACCACGCCCTTCTTTATTGCAATTAATTAACGATATAATACCAAATGGTGCAAAACAAACATTAAATTGCAAATTTCAATTCAACATTGCGTCTATACAAAGTTTATATCCCTAACCTTGCACAAGCAATAGATGAATAGACAGTACTATGCTATTACAGATAAGTTCCTAATTCCTAGCTAAATGTCTTAATGGACCACACATGCATAACTAGTAAGATAAGAAAGTGCCGAAGCTATTACACAGAAGTTCCTAATTCCTAAGACAAGAGTAAGGCTTTTACAAATCACTTTGTAAATCACTTCATTCCTAGATTCTTAACTTGCAATAAGTCTAACAATAAATAACATACAGAAAAATCAGCCACGACAGAACAAGTGCAATGATAATGATGCATTTTCTTCTTCATCATTAACAACTGCTTCCTTTCTTCACTATAGTGTTTCTTCTCATCAGTGATACGCCACACCTTTTCTGCATAAAGAAGATCAACATGCTCCACAAGATGATTGATGACAACCTTCCACCTATCATCTACATCATCATCATGCCAGGCAAAGAAACCACAACCTCCCTGTGGATCAAATGAGTAATAAGTAACAATTAGTCTCAATAATCAAGATTCACTTATGGCATAATATACCTCTGAATAGTCAGGGCAGCCATAAAATCGTCTCACTGGATTTCTCTCAGTCCATGAAGTCCATCGAGGTGCTAGATGACCACAATAGCATAACCTTTGTCTTCCTTCATATGTTGTTTTAGCTCCCAGCCTCAGCATTAAAGCTCTAGTATGGGACGTTCTTTGCTGTGGCAATGAAGAATCTTCCATTTCTAACAGTTAGAGTAGTTGGTCACTTAGTTGAGAACAAACCCTTTCAATGAGTGGGAAATTAAATAGTTCATATTAGTCATCAAGTCAATAGATATATTTAATGATGACTTATACGGGGTAAAGGGAAAGTTATGACGGTCACAAGTAAATGTTCCCGTGGATATTAATTTCCCACAAGTCTTTATGGAAAAGTTTTGGCACTTTTAGTAACAAGATAGTAACAAGAAAATGGTCCATATGTTTAATTAAAAATTACTTTTATATTTCCATATAAGCTTCAGCCTGAATCAAAAACGTATATTGCAGTCTATCATGTAGCAGTGCTTAAGAACCAACCTTCCTTGTGGGTATACCATGCTATATGTGGGGCCAAACTTGTCATCAGGACCTTCATTGTGGTGTTGCAATGCATTAGATGTATACATATCACAGCAGCTTGAACATCTTCATTAATTACTACTGGTTTCTTCTGTTTGATTTTTCTGTCTGCTTAAATTATTCTTCTGTCATATATATATCAGATAACCATTTGTATGTTATACTTATTGGTGGTATATCACCTATCTGCTATCACTGGTCAAAAGCACCTACATGACATAGGCAATCTATTTTTGTGCTTATTACTGCCAATAAAACACATTTTCCCTTTATATTGCCCTTGGCTCCAAAAAGCCTGAATTGCCCTCTTCTATGTTAAATCTCAGTTTTATTGGGAATTCGTGCAATTGGAGAACATATTTACCAAGTACCAGTACCAATTCCAACTTCCAAATTCAAAAACAATTCAAATTCAAATTGAGAAGACATGTTTTTGGCTTGGCGCCAGACTTCATAGACAGAACAAAATTCATACACTTTGAAGATGATAAATGACCAAATTGTGAGAAATCGAGAATGATAATTTCAAACTCCATTTCCAAAAGTCCTTTTGGCGGCAAAATGCGTCAATTGGTAAAATGGTAGCCTATAAATCGACCTCACCGATTAACACATCCATCAACTCACCTCCCTCCAAGTATTATTCTCTCAAGATCTGAAACTACAAGAGTTGCATTCCTACATCAACTATGGGGACTCATTCCTTGTGTCTCATTGTTGAATATTGATGCTTTCAAACAATTTGGAAGATCATATAGTATGTCATATAATATTTATTGCAGGATTAAGGTGCATTACACAATTGCTGACAGGTCTGGAGTGGCTTCTGTAGTATTTTGGGACAAGCTTGGTGTTGAATTGCTTGGAAAGTCTGCACCTGAGCTGAAGACAATTCTTAAAGAGGCATACAGGCCATAGTTTGAATATCAGTGTCAATTACATATATTACAGAAAAAGAAGTGTATTGTTTTGTTACTGAACTAATGAAGTCTTTTTCTACAGGATGAGTGTGACTTGGTTGTCGGAAAAAACATGATGCTTAAGTTGAAGCTTAATGAATTCAATATGAAGCATTCAGGTTCCAGTATAAGTGTGGTTCAATTTACAATATGTGAAGACTTGACACATCAATTCAATGGTGTAGTGAATCAGGTATTTAAATATGCTTGGTGCAAGTAAATTTGAATATCCATTAAGTATGTACATTCCCTCCTCGAATCTATATCAATCCCACATTTGCCTTTCTATTGAAAATTGAACAAGTTCGGAAAATTTACTTGCAAGAAGAGGCTCAAGTTGAGAGCACAGTGGATCAACTTAGTGAGGTCTGGAATACCGGAATCATTACATATATATATGTGCTGTTATTATGGATATTGTTGTTTCGATGTTTGCTAAGATATTTATATCCCATGAATTTCAGGTTAACACAGGGGAAGAAAGTGTTTCGGCTGGCATTGTAACCCCAACGGCAAGTGGAAGTAATGAAGGAAGCGTTGACTCAGTTGTTTTGCTACTATCACAAACTGGGAAAAATGTTATCCATCTGTACGCTAAAGGAAAGAGGAAGAGTTATTTGAAGCAAAATGTTGCTGCAGCTGAGTGTAGCTCCCAAGAATAGGAAACACCAACCATACCTCATGGTGAAAGGTTGTTGAAAGTTGTTAAGCAAGAGAAGTGACATATTATTGCTTCCTCTGAGTAACTACCTACCATTAGGCAGTTGCTCTTCATGATCATCCAGGGGCCGCAATCAGTCATTTCGTTGTACCTTAGTTGTTGCCATGTTTTTTCCTTTATCTACTTTTTTGCCAGTTGTTGTTTCAAGCCCTGTTGTTGTCTGAATTCCAGTTTCTTTCAGTTGGTCATTTCCTTTGTTGTATTTTGGTGGCTTTGTTAAACAATTTAATTTGGTTTGGAAATTTGCACCTGTTATGACTTTTCTTTTGTTAGATACAAGTTTATCAGTCCACGAGAACGTTATTGTTCGCTTCATTCATATGCCAAGACAATCTAATCAAGGGACACATCATGGAAAGAACCAATTATACACGGTTCCAATAATCACTTGACCACTTTAATTCTGTTCATCTTGGATGCTGTTAAATGTATCCTTAATTAATCAGATAACCTTGGTATGTGAGGGTATATGAATAAATTAACTAAATTGATACTTAAATACCTACGATAATTTCAAATCTAATATTACTATTTGCTAAACATATGAGACAAAAGTTCTACTTGTGACCTGTATCATTTGACCAAGGTTGCAATAAATTTCAGAAATTATGAAGCCAGCATTATTACAATTAATGGGAATCAAGTAAGCATTGCATAAACATGACAACTTATTTAAATCAAATATTCATACTTGAAATGAATTATGATTCATACTGACAAAATATTACCTCATAAAGAACAGTATACGCCAGCAACTCATACGCCTATATAAAGTAAATAAATTGCTGATAAATGATTTTATACGCAAAAGGCCAATGACCTATCATTATCATAATAAAGTCTACTTCTCATATTACCATTATAATAGCTCATCAAATTCTACAGACTTGTGGCCCATCACTTCTGCCAAGAAGGAAAATAATAGACAACTATTATCCAAGCCAAAAAAGTTGTTCCACATACAGGGTTCTGAACAACATCAGTTTATAATTTACAATGGTCAGGAACGTGTAAGCTCATAGTTGAACTTATCAAGTCATCCATCTCTACAGCACGGCCGGAATGTTATCACCCAAAATTTTGGTTGACATAGTAATTGCTACTTCCTTCAGCAATATGCAGACATAAGGGTCTATTGTGGTATTTATATTATCTCCATTCCTTTCATCTCCGAGTGGTGTATACTTAGGAGAATTGTACTTTACATTCTGATGTCTATATATTTCAGTTTGTACTGTATAATGAGTGATAACATGCCCTCACCAGTGAAGAAAAATGGAAGAAGCTCCTGTGCTAAGGAAAATACACTGCTTCCTTATAACATCTATACACAACCATCTGAAGTTATATCACCACAAAACCGAAGATGTTCAAGAAAACATGGAATAGCAAGAGCCATCTTGCAAGATTTAACACATTCTGCAGAAAACTTAGAAAACCATTTTGCAAGTTGTTCTTCAACAGGTTGTATCAAATCGTTCATCTACAAGTTTTTTCATTCCTTAATATGTGCACTTATTTGTTTATGAGTCACTACCAGGTTATAGTTTGGCAAATAGGAAGAGTGTAGATTCACAGCCAAAGTTCGTTCCAGAACCTTTAGACTCTGTCTTCAAGCGGAAAAGTGTAAGATTGAAGGGCTTGCTAACTAATATCCCTCCAAAAAAATGCCCTTCTAAGTCAAAAGGACAACAGCAACATCAAGACACCAGCTTAGCACCAGAATACATGAACAACACCAAGGAACCAGGTATGCCATTTATTGAAAAGTAATATTGTTCCCCTCCTTCTTCATACAATGTCAGTTCAAATAAGAGTTCAAATGGAATTAAAACATAACACATGTCATGAAAATCTTGGAGGAAGTAAAAGAGTCAATGTTAGTCATACATTAGAGGATAGTACAAGTCAAAAAAATCTCAGTTCATATGATATTCGAAGTTTTCCACAAGCAGGTGGTGTTTATACCATTCAAACCTTACTTATATGTTATGTTTTTCTGGCAACTCCTTACACTGCTTCTGTAACTTACTTTATTCACAATCCCAGAAAATGCTTGCACATTTTCAAGGGAGAATGATTTATGCCCAAAGACATTCCAAGTACCAGCTAAACAATTATTCAAGCGCAATAGTAGTAGGATGAAAGAGGCAATGCTTAATAATGACTTAGAAACAAGACCAACAAAAAGAAGATGCAGCAAAGTTAATAGGAATTCTTTATCAGTGTTACCATCAGAGAATACCGATACTTGTCCAGGTTTGCTTGTCATACATATTGTTATTTTTAACGAAATACGGTTTCTCATTTAAGTAAAGTTCTTTGTTTTATTTTTATCTTATTCTTTATTAATAGGAGAAAATCATATGCTGACCAATTGTAGCCACCCATGTACTCCTTACATGAACAACGTAAGTGATCATTCGGGTATAGTAAAGGCTCCGTATGCACCATTTTACACAGGTACATACAGTAATATATTACGTATTTAGGCAAATTGATAATTCGATATATTGATGATCCAAATTCATGTTTGCCTTATGATATGTGTGGATATTTAGCTGAGTTCACTTTTGTGGCAGTTGATGGTAAACATTATAGAGATATTCAGATTAACTTGAATGTGAATGAGGATGAAATCCATGGTGACTTGTCATCAAGTTCAGATGAGGAGGCATGTATAAACATCATTTCGACTGATTAAATACTGATTCCAGTCTTTTGCATTAAATATCATAGTACTCACATCTTAACGCCTAGCAGCTGAACTGGAACTTGATGTAGAATACCTGAATTGTACAGTAGATCCCTTGGTGGACAGAGAAGAATATGAAATAACGGATATTGAAGGTAATGCTCATTTGATGTAAGATCTACATTCCACATACTTTTCTAACAAAACAATTCCATGACGGTCTTTATTTTCAGGTGCGTACATAGATGAAGGTGATCCCGTGTATGCTTGCAAATATTGCCATGCTATGTTCTGGTATAATGAAAGAGCAAAAAAGGACAACAAGAAAAGACTTCCAAATTCATTTTATATGTGCTGCCTCAATGGGAAGGTTGTGATACCAAATATGAAGGCACCTCCCCCTTCATTAGAAAGACTATTCTTTGAAAAGAACAACTTGGAATCAAAGAATTTCTATGCAAACATTCGGCAATACAATAATATGTTCTCATTCACATATATAGGAGGCAAGATTGATCACTCCAAGAACTGTGGTACTGGACCATATTGTTTTGTATTGTCAGGACAAAATCACCATAGCATAGGGAGTTTATTGCCTCCAGAAGATTCACGCCCGGTGTACTCTCAGCTATACATTTTTGATACAAAAAATGAGGTGAAGAACCGAATAGATGCAGTCAGGAAATGATCTTAACCACACAATTACATATCATAATTTATTCACTGAGTACTAACAATGTGAACTGGTCTGTTTTTAGCAAACATAAAAAAGATTCAACTCTAGATACTCATATGAATCAAAGATCAAAGATATGTTGGATGAAGTTAATCCTTTTGTGAAAAAGTATCACTTTGCATCAGAGCAATTAAAAGTCCATGGTGCCGATGAGATGAAGCTATGCTTGATCAGCACAAGACAACATGATGGTTGAACTTATAATGTACCAACCACTTCAGAAGTTGCGGCACTAATTCTTGGTGACATAGATATGTCCTTCAGTGTAAGAGACATAATAGTTACAAAACAATCAGGTTACCCACAACGAATCAATGAGTTGCACCCATCTTACTTGACACTTCAATATCCTATATTATTCCCTTATGGAGAAGATGGTTATAGAGATGACATTTAACATAGGGAAGAGTCACTAAGTGAGACTAAGAAAAGAAAGAGGTTAAGCATGAGAGAATTCTTTGCATATAGGTTGATGTATAGGGAGGATGAAGTTTCAACATTGCTATATGCCTCTAGGTTGCTTCAACAATTCGTTGTGGATAGGTACATAATGATTGAATCTCAACGACTAATTTGGGTTCGAACCCACCAGAAAGAACTTAGGGCTGACTTGTATCAAGGTCTTTTAGATGCTGTAATCAGAGGTGAAACAAATGCAACCTCAACTGGGAAAAGGATAATCTTACCTTCTTCATTTACTGGAGGAGCAAGATATATGCTTCAAAACTATCAAGATGCTATGGCTATATGTCGTTGGGCTGGCTATCCAGATATTTTTTTAACTTTTACTTGCAACCCAGCTTGGCCTGAAATTACAAGGTTTTGTAAGCTGCATTCAGTTAATCCTTCTGATAGGCCTGAAATTATTTCAAGAATATTCAAGCTAAAGTTGCAAACACTCATGAAGATTCTGAAGGAAAAAAAGGTATTTAGATCTATCCTTGCAGGTATGTCTATACTTACTATATATAGCCTTATATTTATGACTTCATTTGTTATGACCTTCAATGTTGTTATTCTTATTGTTTATTACTTAATAGAAAATATATTTTTGCAATGTGGTCTTAATTTCATGATTATTATGCAGAGGTATATACTATTGAATTCCAGAAGCGTGGATTACCGCATGCTCATATACTTCTATTCCTTGAGAGAAATGATAAAATTACAACACCTGAAGCTATCAACAGAGTGATCACTGCAGAAATTCCAGACAAGGAAACATCACCTTCATTGTATGAATTAGTAAAAAAATTCATGATCCATGGTCCATACGGTAGAAGCAACCCAAAGTCACCGTGCATGAGGGATAACAACTGCACCTAGCATTTCCCTAAGAAATTCAATGCCAGCACATATATTGATGATGAAGGTTATCCAACATATCAAAGAAGAGATGATGGTAGGAACATTGAAGTTAAAGGGATGCAGTTAGACAACCATTTTGTGGTACCATACAATCCTTTATTGCTTAGTATGTTTGAAGCTCATATAAATGTTGAGAAATGCAACCAATCAACTGCCATAAAGTACTTATTCAAGTACATAAGTAAAGGAAATGACCATGTTGTTGCTGGGATTTTTGACAAAAATGCAAGAACACATGGTGAGGCATTAGTAGAGGAGATTCAACAATATTATAACTTTAGATATGTATCCTCTTGTGAAGCTGCATGGCGAATATTTGGGTTTGACATCCACCATAGATTTCCACCTGTTGAAAGACTAAGCTTCCACATTCCAAATCAACAATATGTGATCTACAACAATACCGATGATGTGTCAGCGTTATTAAACAACCCGAGAGTATGTGAATCTCAATTTTTGTCTTGGATGAAAACCTATGATGTCGATGTATTCGCCACTGGACTTACATATGTGGAGTTTCCACAACATTATGTATACTTAAGGAATGAGCGTAGATGGAAGAGAAGGCAAAAAGGGTTTGCAGTTGGTAGGATTACCAATGTTACTCCAAGCTCAGGAGAGTTATACTACCTATGCATTTTACTCACAAAAGTGAGAGGGCCAAAATCATTTGATGATATCAAGACGGTTGATGGAGTTGTATGTGACGCATTCAAATATGCATGTGATGCCTTAGGTCTGTTGGATAATGATAAGGAATATGTAAATGCTATCAAAGAAGCATCTACTTAGGCAAGTGGATCTTCATTAAGGAAGCTTTTTGTGACTATGCTTTTATGTACTTGCTTGCAACATCCAGAGTCTGTGTGGAACCAGTGCTCTAAGCTGCTTTCTGAAGATTTATTATATATACCGCATGATCATCCTAATTACTCAAGTAAGTAATTAACTCATTAGTTAGTTATTTGTACATTAGGTATTCAATGTTTTCAATTTATGGTCATACATTAACCATTGATTACTTTTTCTAGGTGGTCTTGTCTCAGATTATGACAAGGAACAAGCTGCGCTGAAACAGATTGATCATTTGCTTAGGAACAATAGGAAAAGCTTAACTGACTATCTTAGCCTCCCTATCCCTTCTGAAACATCAACCATTGATGTCTCTAATAATCTCATATTGCAAGAACTGAGCTATGATCGGAGTGCACTTCAAATTGAAGCCACAATATTGAGAAATTCTCTTACAGATGAGCAGAAAAATATATTTGATCATGTTATGTCATCATTAGAATCACCTTCAGGAGGTTTCTTCTTTGTTCATGGCTATGGTGGCATAGGAAAAACTTTCTTATGGAATGCATTGACATCTACTTTGCGTGCTAAGGGACAAATTGTGTTGACAGTTGCATCAAGTGGCATTGCAGCAACTTTACTTCCTTCAGGTAGGACAACTCATTCTTGATTTTTCAATTCCAATACAGATAACTGAGTATTCAATGTGCTCAATTAGGCAAAATTCACCACTTGCGAACTTGATTCTTAGCACAACGTTAATCATTTGGGATGAAGCTCCTATGGTTCAGCGATACTGCATTGAAGCATTTGATCGTAGTCTAAAGGATATTATGCATTCTGATTTACCTTTCGGTGGTAAATGCATCCTTATGGGTGGTGATTTTCGCCAGATACTCCCAGTTATACCAAAGGGTACAAGGGCTACAATTGTCAATGCATGTAGTAGCTCTTCATTCCTATGGGATTATTGCACCATTTTCCATCTCACAAAAAATATGAGGTTGACTACTGGATCTTTAAATACTGACAACAAACAATTGGAATGGTTTAGTAAATGGCTTCTAGATGTTGGTGATGGAAACATAGGTGAATCAATAGATGGTGTATATCATATTGAGATACCTGATCAATTCTTGCTGCCAAAATCCCAAAATCCAATAGAAGCCATTGTGTCATCTACTTACACAAACCTGATAGATAACCTATCAAACAATGAATACTTTAATGATAGAGCAATACTCGCCCCACCATAGATGCAATCAACAAAATTAATGAGTATATGTGCTCTTTATTGCCTGGTGATGCTTACGATTTTGAGTTGTGACTCTGTTTGTAGATCTACTGAGGACAGTGACAACTTCGACAATCTGTACACAACCAAATTCTTGAACACTATTACTAGCTCGGGTCTGCCACCCCACAAGCTTTCATTGAAAGTTGGAGCTCCTGTGATGTTGTTAAGAAATATAGACCAAGCGTCAGGCTTGTGCAATGGTACTTGTCTACGTATATCAAAGATTGGCAAGAATATCATTGAAGCAATTACATTGAATGGTTCGAGACCAAATCAAAAGGTGTTAATCCCAACTTATATAAACAGAATCTTATCTCAAATTATATAATAAAATATTTATTTCCCAAAAACAAACTATTCCAAACCCATTGGGTAAGACATGGAATTCTTGCTTCTCTTTCAGCAAAAGAATGTCGCGGTTGGAATGCTGAAATGCCACGTTTGGTGCATTGTGCAAGATTTGTCTTCTTTCTTGCATCTGATTTTAGAGGATAGGGTTATCTTTCGATTTTTTGTGAACCCTAGATCATTGTGAGAAGAGCCGCTGCAACACGTATTCGAGTTCCAATTGTTCTTGGTTAGTCCACGGTGACATTCTGGTTATTCGAGCTCTGTCGAGTCGATCTTTCTGTCGTATTGCTCCTATTGGCTCGCCATCTATTTGTTGCATCTATTGCTTTGTCCAATCGATGAAGCTCCTCCTTCAAGCGCCAGATTTGTGGTTCGACTATGTTTCGTTTCCCAGATTCTCAAAGGTCCTTTTTCAAGTGTCAGATTTGTGTTTCAAGCAAAGTTGTGAACCTCGACTCTGATTCCCAGATTCTCAACAAGATCCTTGGCTTTCAAATTCTCCAATTTCGACCCCTTTTTTTTGTCACTACTGCTTCTCGGCTCCTTCTATTCTCAGTTTCACTCCAGCAGACACTTTCTCTTAGTCCCTTTTCTTCTCAACTCTGTCACAGTTCAATGGAATCAGGAAAGGCTAGTTCAATTGATGTGAACCACCCCCTGTACTTACACCCTTCAGACACTCATTTAGGGACACTGGTTCCTCATGTTCTCACAGGTTTGGCTAACTATGTCATTTGGAATAGAGCCATGCTTCTTGCTCTTTGAGGAAAGAACAAAGTTGGATTCATAGATGGCACCAATCCCAGAAAATGTGCACAGGATCAACAAGCCTTATGAGACAGTTGTGATGCTGTAGTTCTATCTTGGTTAATTCAGTTTGTGGATAAGGACATTGCAAAGGGAATAGTCTTTGCTGATTCCTCTCGTCTCGTTTGGCAAGATCTGTATGAGCGATTTAATAAGGTAGATAGGACAAGAATTTATTCCTTGCATCGATCCATACATTCAACTAAACAAAATAGCCTCTCCGTTGTTGCATATTTTATTAAACTTAGAGTTGTGGGATGAGTACTCTCTACTTGTTCCATTACCATCATGCAAATGTAACACTTCTCAAGAGTTTGTCAAAATAAGCCAGCAGTAGCGCCTATTCCAATTTTTAATGGGGTTGAATAATACATATCATCAAGCAAGGTCCTAATACTTCTCACGTCTCCTCTACCTTCTGTAAACCAAGCCTACTCTGTGATTGTGCAAGATGAGGAGTAGCGACATCTCTCTTCCCAGACTTCATTTAACCCATTTGAAGGAAGCAATGTGGTAGCAAGAGGAGGAAGACAAGGTAGAGGCAAGAGCAGAGGACACTCTCAAGATATATGCTCCCATTGTAATAAAAAGAGTCCCAAATTAAATGTGACAGTTGTTATCGCCTTATTAGGTTCCCTTCTAATTGATGCGTGAACCGACCTCATCAGGGTCTACTTCTTTATCTCCTACACTGACCTAAGAGCAATATGACCAGATCCTCCAGCTTCTCAAAAAGGATTCAGAGGAAGTTGCAGTAGGAGCTACCGATTATTTTGAGGAACGTGTCTTAGGTTTGATTAATGCTTTACCTATTACTCTAACTAAATCTCACTGGATTTTAGATTCTGGTGTAACATGTCATGTAGTTAGTAGTTTTGATATGCTAGACATTGTCGCCCCTTATCCCGGACCACTTAGGAAGATAAAAATGTCTAATGGTGACAAACTTACAATTACACATGTAAGGACAGTAAAACTCTCTGACAATATTGTGTTGCATGATGTGTATTATACCGCTCAGTGTTGTTTTAGCTTAATTTCTGTCTCTAGTTTAACGAAACAATTACACTACACTATATCATTTTACCCAGAATTCTGCACCTTGATGGAGATTTCGAGTGAGAAATCCCAAGTGATTGGTAAAGCATGTGATGGATTGTATCTAATTGAGAAGACCATACAAACTGATGGAATATTGAGCTTAAATTCTAATCAACAGAACAAAGAACTCTCTCTGTTATGGCATCATAGGATGGGTCATGCTCCTTTAGATACACTTCAACGCTTAGATCTCATAAAGAACAATATTGTTTCATCAACCAAACTTAGCCGTGATATATGTTCTCAAGCCAAACAAACTCATTTATCCTTCCCCTGTGGTTCTTCGGTTACTTATTGTGCTTTTGATTTGATACATGTTGACACTTGGGGTCCCTATAAGGAACGTACATATATGGCTCATAGATATTTCTTTGCTATTGTTGACAATTTCTCAAAATGTACTTGGATAGTTTTTATGAGAAATAAGCATGATAGTGTTACTTGTATCAAAACTTTTGTTGCATTTGTTACTAATCAGTTTTCTGCTAATATGAAACAGGTTTGAAGTGACAATGGTCAGGAATTTGTGGTTCATCAAGTTTGAAATCGGTGGATTTAGTCTAGTTTCAAGTTTAAAACCACTTGTCCATATACACCTCAACAAAATGGTGTATTGGAATGTAAGCACCACCATCTCTTGAATGTGGCATGTAGTCTTATTATTTCTTCTCATGTGCCGATTTGTTTTTGGGGGAGAGTATTAAAATTGCGGCATTCTTGATTAATCAAACCCCATTTAAATCTCTAAACTACAAGACACCTTATGAGATTTTGTATGCTAAGCAACCTGATCTTTCTCCTCTTAAAGTCTTTGGGTGTTTGGCTTTTATGACTGTTCAACAAAATAATGATAAGTTTAAACCACGTTCTCAAGCATATGTTTTTTTGGGGTATCCACCAAATTAAAAGGGTTATTTATTGTACAATTTGGTTACAAAAATTGTATTGGTCAATAGGCATGTTGTTTTTTATGAGTCTTGGTTCCCTTATAAAGATTGTAATCCTACTATTCCATTGCATTCTCTTCCATCTAATTTGAATCCTTTTTTATGATACTCTTGATACAGCGGCTCAACCTCAGGTTAATCCTGTTCATGTAGACTGTGGAGAGGTATCACAGGGTTATGACTAGGATTCACCAAGGAATGAGTCCCCATTGATGTTGAACATTATTTAGATAGGGAAGTCAGACCCACCAGGGATAAACATCAATAATGCATTCTTACAAGGGGATTTGAATGAAGAAGCCTACATGTGGATACCACAAGGATTTGATAATTTTGGTAATAATAAAGTTTGTAAACTTCACAAATCCTTGTATAGGTTGAAGCAGGTGTCCAGACAATAGAACGTTAAGCTTACAGATGCCTTGATTCAAGGGTGGTTTAGGCAACGTAAATACAATTATTCTTTGTTTGTTAAGTCAGATACGAATGACATAACTATTGTGTTGACTTATGTGGATGACATAGTTATAGCAGGAAGTAGTATGGTAGGGATAGAGCATATTAAGGCCTATCTTCATGGTCTGTTCAAAATCAAGGATTTGGGACATTTGCGGTACTTTCTTGGGTTGGAGCAAGCAAGATCCAACAAAGGCATAGTTCTTAGTCAACATAAGTATGCACTGGACCTCATTGGTATTATGGGTTAAGTGGTGCCAAGCCCTTGCAAACTTCCATAGAGTGAACCAGCTGATTGACTATAGATGGACAAGGTAGCATCAAGGGCAACAAAGTAAACACTAGGAAATGCAAGCACAAGTTTCAAATGGATCCTCTCATGTACAACCCAGTAACATACTGAAGTTAATAGATAGGTTGTGTTATTTTACCAATATTAGACCTGATATCAGTTTTATTGTGTAAACATTGAGCTAATTTCTGAGTGCGCCAAGGAAGTCCCACATGGCAACCGTTGTTCGGGTTATGCGATATCTCAAGGGTAGCCTGGGACTTGGAATTGTTCGCTCTACAGCTAAGCCAAATACGATGGAGTGCTATGTAAACTCGGATTGGGCAGCCTGTCATAACACAAGAAGATCGATTATCGGATATGCCATCAAGTTGGGAGAATCATTGGTGTGTTGGAAGTTAAAGAAACAACACACAGTTTCCAAGTCTTCCGCTAAGGCTAAATACAGAGCTCTTGGAACAGCTATTTCGGAGATCGTTTGGCTCACTCGGATGCTGAACTACCTTGGAATGAAAGGGTTAGAACCAGTTGCAGTAAAGCGGCGATCTATATAGCTTCCAACCCTGTCCTTCATAAGCACATGAAGCACATCGTGATCGATTGTCACTTCGTGCGTGAAAAGTTGCAATAGGGTGTTATTGATTTGTAGCATGTAGCATCTAAAAATCGGTTGACCGATGAGTTGGCAAAGCCGTTTGGAAGTGAAGATCATCATAAGTGTGTTCGCAAGTTGGGCACTATGAATCTGTATAGTCCCCAACTTGGAAGGGGGTGTTAGGAATAGTATTAGGCTTGTATTTATGGGCTGCTTGTAACACATTAGTTTAGGGCTTGTCTAGGTCCAGTATTACTCTTGTTGTATGACATTGTGGCATTCTGACTCATTATAACTACATTGTTTGGCAGCTAGTTTAGGCTGCTGGGTATTATTCAATTATTTGGTGTGTTGTTTAACCCAGGTATTCATTAATAAGTAAAAATCGAAAACACTAGCTTGACTTGGGCTTTCTCTGGTATGAATGGTACTAGGTAAATTTAGGGTAGGGAAAATTTTAATGGACTCAATTTAAAGAAATTAAAAAATTGGGGGTTAAAAGTTTTTAATCAATTTTTTATTCTTTTATCTTACATTTTTAGTATTAAAATCTTATAACGTGGCTTATCTATATTTTTTTAAAGCAGAATTTATAATAGTTTTCCTTCCACCCTCTTCATTTTCACTCATTTTTCACTCATGCCAAATAAACATTAAGGAAAAGAAAATTCTAGGTTGGTATGAGGTCTCCCCTTTTTGATAAAAATGGGGCTATACGCCAATCTCAATTCTTGTTCAATCTCCTGAAACTAGTCGTAGGTAAGACCATCATTCCAAACTTGCGAGTTGACTCTTCAAGTTTACCTATTTTTATGTTTTCAGCTTACAAAATCTTGTCGAGTTGTTGGTAAACTCGTGTTAGTTATAAACTCAGATAAACTCACTAGTTTACACACCGAGTTTACCATATTTATGTTTTTAGTTTACAAAATCGTGTTAACTCACTCGTAAACTCTTGTTAATTTTTTTTTATTTGATCATTTCGCAGCAGCTTTATATTTGAATTTTAAATTATTTTTTTTGCTAAATATGATAAATTATGAATATTGGTGGATTTAATTTCAATTATTTGGATTTAAAATATTTAAACCAAATTATTGTCATTTTATATTTTAATTATTTAAGTATACACTACTAATATTTATTTAATGATAAAAATAATTTTTTACGAGTTTACATTATGAATTTATATTACTGTTATAAGTTTGTTTAAACTCATAAGTCTCACAATATTAGGTAATACACAAAATCCCTGTACAAGGCAGATAAGACTCGTAGGATTGACTACTGTGTATGCAAGATTTACATGAGATGACTACCAGATTTTATGCAATTATTATGATATGATCATGGTTGACTGACTGTCATGGTTAAAGGCATTACTATTACAAGCGCTAGTTTCTTTAGTAGGTATTTATTTATTATATATTTATAGCTTTACTTGATTTTAATAAGGTTTATGTAGTTTATTTCTTCTTATATGAATCTACAAGGATGAAATTAAAAAAAAAAAAAAAAAAAAAACTACTAAAACCTTGTTAGAAATCAAACAAAATTATAAGATCCTACAGATTAATTTCTACTTTGTCAGAATCTAAACCTTAAAACTACAAGATCTTACAGAAATGGGTAGTGATGCGGTGATCAAGGATGTATTTAGGCTACCCATCATCCAATTTGCTTTATCAGTTTGTTTTTGGTTGACAGCAATAAGCATGCCAAATAGTTAGTTTCTCTCATCAATGTTATGGCGCCTTCATGAACTCGGTTCTATTATGTTGTCGCTGAGATATGGCATCAGCATCGACCTCTTTTCCAACGCCTTTAACGGTACAAACGTCGTGAGCCCATGGGTTGTACTCAAGTCTTGTGTGGCGTTAACTATCAGGGTCATTTTTGTTAGAATGTTTGATAAGATTCTTCTAAAAAAATATTGAAGCCTTCTTCGTGATTGTGCATGGAGTTGGTTTTGTTTGTGTAGGAAGGGGAACTTGTTTTAGGATGCCCCTTACAGGCTGGTCAAAACTATTTGCTGTTGTCTCTGTGTTTTTGCTTTTGGTTGTATGTTTTTTGACTTATACTTTGTTATCTTATGAGTAAAATACTCTAACTACCATAGGTTTTGCCTTAATTACACAGACATCCCCTATATTTTGTAAACCCATATAAACCTCCCTTAAAACTAAAATATATATTACACAAACCTTCCTTATATTTTGAGATTCTATTTCTATTCATCCAAACTGTTAGTTGACCGTTAAATTTGACTTTTAAACTTTTTTTTTACCAAAATGCCCCGCTTCACTATTAGAATTATTTAAACATATATGTATATATACAGGGGCTAATAAAAATTTATACAACAAAAAATTTATTCTAATAGATTTTCTAACTTTCTAATTTGTTAAAAAATTTATTAATTTTGATATTATAAATTAATTTTGAATTAAAATATATATTAAGCACATATATTTTTATCAAATATAATAAACTATATAAGTTTGAGATTGTATGTGTGATTTAAATTTATAATTTAATAATTTTTTCACAAATATTTATAAACACATTTGATCAAGTACACTTTTATTTAAAAACTTACTTGAATATCCAACGTTTGTGATATTTACATTAACCAATGCTAAAATCATCAAACTAATAACTATTTTTAAAGATAAAAATAGAAATTAAGGAACAAATAAAAAAAAATCTTAAATTCTTTAAAACAATTTTAGTCAAAATGTGCAAGACAAAATAAATACACCAACCATGTGTAAGTTTCTATATTACATCCAATAAATTTGATGTTATTACAAAGAAAAGACAACAAAGCGTGATTTTAATCCTATTCTGTAGGAGCAACAGAAGGCGTTGGAAAAGCAGTTGAATGAGGATTGTTAGGAGCATTGCCTGACCTGATAATCTTCAAAAACAGAAAAAGAGCGTCGATTAAGATACTACAAAATATTTAACAAAAGCCATTGAATATAATGTAACAAATTGACGCATACCTTCCTTATTCGTCTAGCCTCGATTTTTGACTTTGCTCTTGCTTGCACTGAAGCATGCACTTGAGTTACTTCTTTAATTGAAGTTTGTGATGCACTTGTTGAAACTTCCTGTAAATAGAAATGATTAAATCACTACTACAGAATTATGATATAACCACCCCAATAGACGTCCCAATTTTAAAATTGGGTGGTTAAAAAGGAAGGCGGTGGCATTTTCGTAATTATGTGTACATAGGAAAACTCTTAGACGTCCCAAATTTGAATTTGGGACGCCTAAAGTTGAGTTTAGACGTCCCAAATAAAATTTGGGACGCCTAAAGATTTCCATTGGCGCCAAAAAAATAAATTAAAAAAATTTAACTTACTTTAGGCGTCCCAAATGGGTTTGGGACGCCTAAAGTATTGACTTTAGGCGTCCCAAATGAGATTTGGGACGCCTAAAGTAGAGACTTTAGGCCTCCCAAATGGGATTTGGGACTCCTAAAGTCATGTCAGAAATTCTGACATGCGTGAGACTTTTTTTCCCCTTTTCTTCATTCCCATGTCAGAAACCCATACTTCTTTTTCCATCTTTCCCATCCCCATGACTTCTCTTCCCTTTTTTCTGCATTTCTTTTTTTCTTTCCGTGACTTCGTCTTCCTCAATCTTCTTCCCCTCTTTCTTTTCTTCATTCCTTTTTCCTTCACCTCCTTCCATTCTCATAACACCTTCTTTGCTCTTACCCTCCGGCGTACACCTCCTCCACCTTTTTTGCTCGCTCCACCCTCCGGCGTACACCTCCCACTCTCTTTGTTGCTTTCAGCCTCCGGCGTACATCTCCTCTCCACTGTGTATACACAACTCCTCCAACGTCTTCTCTCCACCTTGGAAGCACACAGACATTGTTGGCTGCCCTCTCCCCTGGTTTTATCAGGTTTGTTTTTATTTAAATATAAATTTACATGAAGAATTAAGTTAAACTTGCAATATGAACTTATTATAATGCTTTCAATTTATTTACATGATTCTAGTTATTGGAGTGTTTTTCCCTTGATTGTTTTTTTTTGCCAGAATCATAAACTAGTTGTTAGTAGTTATGCAATACTAATAATGTTTTTGTTTTATACGTTTGGAGCTTGGAAATCGAGGAAAATACATATGTATATTTATTTTGATGAAATGAACAACAATTAGTTTGTAGTTGTGTGGTGACAAATATTTTGACACTTTCTAATTGTTGTTATACATATATGATATTAGGTTGTATGAGTTGTTGTTATTATACATATATATATATAATAAAAAGATTGCAGTGCTAGAAATCCTTACCATTTCGTAAGGGACATTTTTTGGTTTATGAATCCATCTTCAATTCTGTTTCTGCAATTTTAATTTGCTGGGTAATGAAGAATATAAATAATTATTTTTAAAAAAATAAAACTTTTTAATGTCCCAAATTAAGAATTTGGGAGGTCTAAAGTCCCCCAGTGGAGGACTTTAGGCGTCCCAAATTGAGATTTGGGACGCCTAAAGTCCTCCATGGGGGGACTTTAGACCTCCCAAATTGAGATTTGGGATGCCTAAAGTCCCCCCGTGGAGGACTTTAGGCGTCCCAAATCTCAATTTGGGACGTCTAAAGTCCTGACTTTAGACATCCCAACTTTTTTGGGACGTCTTTTCTTAAAATATACTACGCCCCCTACATAGACGTCCCTTAGTTTTTGGACGTTAAAAGTGCCAAAATAGGGACGTTAAAACCCCTTTTTGTAGTAGTGAATAAAAATGGAAAATATTATATACAATTGTTGATAAAATAGAGGGGAGGTCTGTGTAATTTAGGTAAAACAGAAGGGTGGTCAGAGTATTTTACTCTTATTTTATTGCTTTCTACAATTTTGGGCTTCAGGGGTGTTTAGCTTGATAAGTTAGTGTATGTTTGGCATCACTTATTTTTAGACAATAATTCCTTATTATATAAGTCGTGATAAAATTTTTCTCACATGCTTACCTCGTATACTGTAAATCACGATTTATAAGTGCTTATAAGTAAAAAATAAGCTATCCCAATTTTTCCCCCATACATGAACCCTTTTTAATATTGTGTTTTCTGATATGAATACATAATGCTTTGTCTAATTATTAATAAGAATCTTGGCCAAAAAAAAAATATTAATAAGAATGTCCCTTAGTTCACTAAACCCTCAAGCCCTCCCTCCCTCCCTCCCTCTCTCTGGTGGAGTTGCTTCCCCTTTATTCGTCGATGATATTCGGTGCTCTTGTTGGCTAGATTTTTGGCGCCTCTCTCCCCAGCACAAGCTGAGGAGGGTGTACCCGGGGTGTGGGTGTTTGTGTTGTGGGGTTTTAGGTTTTCTTTTATGTTTGGAGGGGGGGGGGGTGGTTTGTGGTGGGGATGGACATGTGCGAGCTCCGTCAACTCCTTTTAAGATCAGGCTTATCTAAACTAGTGGCTATCTAAATGCTTCGTGGTACTGGTTGTTAATTCATGAGTCGCAGAACACCTTGTGAATGCATAGAAATTATTTGCTGCTGCTGGAAAAATGGCAAACAATTGACTCAAATTTTTTTCCGTGATGATTTTGTTTGTGATATGACGAGTATGAAATGAAAATTAAAGGCTGGAGTTGAAAATATGGGAAGGCATGTTACTAAGTTCCCCGTTTGCTGCATTGTAAAATTGACATTTCGTGAGGCCAATAATTATTGGCGGATTCAACCCATAAAGTGCAGAGGGAACATACAAAGTCGTCTCGCTGAAAAGTAAGCAAAAATGTTACGAGTCTCACGTTAGGAATCCTCATGAGTGGATTGTGAGTTTTATAAGTTTAAGAGGTTTTTTCCTTTTTTAATAGGTTAATTTTTTGAAATTGGGCTCTTTCTTTCCATTGTAGTAACTACGTACAAACTTGTAATACAAAATGACATTTATCATTTCAATAAATATGTTATTCTCCGGTATTTCTTTTGAAACCAGCAACTATCTGTATGAGTTAGCTTTAGGGTCAAAATTATAATTGTACAAAAGAACATTATATGCTTAAGCACATGTTTTGAAACCAAAGTGGGTCTCATCAAAATCATAAGAACCAAACTGTTGAAACATAATAAACAAATAGTTTGAGTCGCATCAGTGGATATTGTCCTTAGGAGATATTCTGCAATCCTCCTTGTAGATTAGGAAGCGATACTCCTTAGGATAAAACGGACTCTTCCTGTAGAAAGCAGGATGACAGAACTGCAGAAAGATATCAAAGTAACTCAGAAGGGGGGGCGAGAGAGAGAGAGAGAAGAGCTCGGGGAGCTCGGTGTATCCTAACCGTGCATCAAATATTGCCTTTTATAGGCAGAAACATGTAACCGTTGGAGAGTTATTATAATGATCATTAACAACGGTTTAATAACAATTAAAACAACAGTTACAAAATAAGTGTTAATGATGATTTAATGTAATAAAACCTTTTAAATGTAATTAAAATCGATCAATTAAAACTCCAACGGTCATCTCGGAAACTCCTTTTATCAGCATTTTTACTAACTTAAGCTTACATTTAATTATATACTAAGGCGTTCCCAATCTTAAGTTATATGAGACTTCTTCTTTTAACACACTCACACAATATTTACAACAGCAAGTCAGCATCCATTGTTCTATTGGTTGCCGTTTCAATTCATTGAACCTCTTCTCGTCCTTTGAAGCTATGTTGTCTGTGGTTGAAGGTAATAGAGTATGTTCTTTGACCATTAGGGTTTGTTTGGTGTGAGGGATTTGGAGGAGAAGGGAGGGGAGGGAAAATTTTTATGAATTGAATTTTAAAAGATTGAAGAAGTGGGGTGATAAAATTTTAATAAAGAGAATATATAAGATAAAATAGTAAGAAAAATTAATTAAAAATTTTTAACCCCACTTCTCTAATTTTTTTAAATTCAACTTAAAAATTTTTTTCCTCTGCCCATTTTCCCTCCCCTCCCCTCAGACCAAACAAGCCCTTAAAGTCTCTCCAAGGGTAAATTGTAGAGATAAATGCTCAAACACTGTCGTTTTATTTAAAAGAAAAATTATATACCGATAAATTTCTTGGAGGCTCATCGCTTTAGAGAGTTTAAAAAGGTCAAGAAGGAGAGTGAGTACATTAGAATTATGGAATTAGGCATTGCAGTTGATTGTAATAGCACATTTATGGACCTTACCATTTATTTTGAAAATATTATATAATTCGACTTAATTTGTTATATCATATAAAACTTTTTAACCATAATTTTCTGATGAAAACGAAAACAGATCGTATTTCTCTATTCGTCTCCATGATAGTATATTAATATATTAGTGTTTCACAATGTTACGAATCCCATAGAATTAGGCAACGTAGGATTGACTCATTCGAAGATAACCTTGCTAATTACTCTCTCACAGCACCTAGAATCTAGATTATCCCCTACTCATGGTGGGTATTTGGTATGTTTTTGGTTTATTTAAGGAAAAATTATATTAAGGTTGCACAAAAATATTTTAGTTCCAATTAAGTCTCACAAAATGCGCAAATAACTCCGTAATCCCATGAGAGCCATTTGTGCATTCCGTGAGACCTTTTTTTTTTCAGAAAAAATAAAATAAAATATTTTTATAGGACCTCAGTATAATTTTTCCTTTATTTAATTCAAAGAGACTTCATTTACTCTGTTTTTTTTTTTTTCTTTTGGAGCTGGGATTATGAACTCTCGCCTTCTACTTTCACCTTTTTATGTTAATATAATCTTGTATATGTTATAAAAAAGAATGGTGAACATTATGTCATCTTCTTATCATCCTTTTGCATGTTGATTTTTAATTTTTTTTTTTTTTTTGGATTGAATGGATAATGGTGTTAGTCTTTCTCAAGGACGATAATCACTTTGAATAAAATTAGGGAGAAGGAGTGCCTCCTTTTTAGATAAGCCTAATAACAAAAGCAAATCAATCTTCGACTTCTCTGATTTCTCTAATTTGGCAGGTGAGTGCTAGAGGAGACAAAACCGACACTTAAAAACTTTCAAAAACTAGTTTTCGTCTTAAAATTATCACTAATTTCATGCTATAAATTTAAAAAAAAATTAAAAAGTCAATGAAAATTTTTTATTGTAATTTTGAATGATTATATAGATGCAAAGGGAATAAGAACCTCTAAAATATTATTATGAATCCTTTAATAAAAGAGAGTACATATGAGGTTTTATATAGGCAAACACAAAGCTAACCCTAAAATCTAATTTAATCTAATCAAATAAAAAGTAAATCAAAATAACTAAGATATAATATCCATATCTAATCTTAATATATAATAAATATTAAATTAAATAAGGGTTAATATAACTTTTGGTCCCTAAAGTTTGACCCTTGATTCCTGAAGTTTGAAATTTTTGGTTTTGGTCCCTCAAGTTTACTCCGTTTATAACTGTTGGTTCCTCAAGTTTGAGAAAGACTTGGTGGAAAACCGAACCGAACCAGAGAAAACCGAATCGAACCGGAAAAAATCAAGTCCTTTTCAAACTTGAGGGACCAAAACCAAAAATTTCAAACTTGAGGGCCAAGGGTCAAACTTCAGTAGGGATGGAAATAAGTTAGGCCCCTAACAGGAGCCTACGGCCTAGCCTACATAAAGCCTACCCTAACCTATTTAATAAATAGGCCAGGTTCAAGCTCAGGCATATTACTAGGCCTATTTAAATAAACAGGCTAGGCCTATTTTTAGAAGGCCTAGCCTACAAGCCTACAGGCCTGGCCTATTTAACTTTTTTTTTAAAAAAACTTTTTTTTAAAAAAATATACTATTATATAAATATATATAATATCATCTTTAAAAAATTATACTATTATACAAATATATATAATATCATCTAAATAATTTTATAAATTATTTATAAATTTACTAACTTAATCTTAATTCTAAGTTTCATATTTCATCAACATTATACTCAACCCTTGCTTTCACATAAATTATTCACCCCGACCTCTCTTATCTTCAATCACTCGAGATGACAACACTAACTCTCTTTCTCTCTCCTAATTTGTGCCCTCCACTAAAGCATAATAATTGTTATGAGTTTATTTTAATGTCAAATGAAATATTATAATTTTAATAAGAGGAGTTTGTCCCAATTTATGTGGGAAGAGTAAAAGAGGTAAAAATTTAGTTTTACATGTTATTTGTTTTGCTAAGTCAATTTTAAAAAATATGTTTCCTTAGTCAACAGACGAATAATTTATTTTATTCCTATTTGCTTGACAAGTGTTGTCACTAGACATTATTTTCTTTTCCTTACTAAGCTTTAATATTACGACAAGAATAGATGTTAGGCTTTTAAAACATAATGTAGGATTATATATAAGTATGAAGGGTTATATATGAATTTGGAGGTATAGGCTTCAAAGGCTATTTAAAGTCCTACATTTTAAGTAGGCCTTTAAACAGGCTTTAGGCCTTGTCAGGCCTTTTGATGGCCCATGCTCAGGCCTAAAAAAATGTTTACATATAGGCTAAGGCTTTGAATCTTTGTTACAGGCTCAGGCCTATTTATGTAAAGCCTAGCCTAGCCTAGCCTATTTCCACCCATAAACTTCAGGGACCAAAAGTTATATTAACCCATTAAATAACAAAATCAAACCTACTAATAAAATAATAATTAATTTAAATAATCTGAAATATCTTTCATGAATTACTCAACACTCCACTTGCTTCAAAGGATACCAAACTTATCTTTTTTCTGAGACTTGAAACTCAATCTTCAAAATTTGTCATGAGGTTTGTTTGGTTGGATGAGAGGGAAGGGGAAGAGGTTTTTTGTTTGGTTCAGGAGAGGAAAAAAGGTGAGCTAATTAAGTGTTGACAAATATGCTCTAGTATTTTATTTAGATATCAAAATTATTGTTTCCTAATTTATAAATCGCAAAAAACCTATTATCTCAGTTGTATAGGATAAAAAAACTTTATATACATTTGAAATGATGATTTTTATTAATTTTAATAGGTTCATTAAATTTAAATTTATATCTAAATCTTAAAACAAATTATAATACTAAGATAACAAAGATAATTATGTTATAATATAGATATCATATTTTATTAAGATAGTTGTGATCATGTTAAAAACAAACAAACTTATCTAAAGATTATTCTAGGTATATATATATACTTGTGATTATGTTATAACATAAAAAACATATTTAATTAGAAAATAAATCAATAAATTTATCTAAAGTGATGTATCATACAAATATATAAATAGACACTTACTTGAAAGAAGGTTTGGACGACTGGAAGAGCTATTTGAGGCAACAAAAGGTGAAGGAGTAGGTGGCGATCACAAAGAGGGAGGAGGAGAGGGGAAGCAAATAGAGACACGAAGGAGAAAGATGGCTTATTTGAATGCAAAAATCTAATGAGTTTAGTAATATTTAGTAAGATATGATTTGATTAGATAGATTTTCTAATTTATTTGGTTTATCCTAGTAACAATCAAATGAGTTTTATAGGGTTTTATAATCAAATGGGTAAACTTGGCATAATGAAAAATTAGCATGGATATTTTAGTCAAAATAAAACATAATATTTCTCACTCATAAAAAAACCACAAATTTGGAGGGGCGTGGAAGGAGGGAAGGGGAGCACTAAAAGACAAAATTTCTCAGCTCCCTTCCCTCTCATTTTTCTCAACCAAACATGTTCATCCCCGCCCCTTCTCTTGACAGATGTCGAACCAAACAATGCCTAGAATTTGCTACAGATGCAATTCTAAATATAGGTTATCGTGCATAACTTGTTGGAGGAAAAATAAAGCTATTCATCTCGCTTCCTATTTTCCTTCCAGCGTTGCTAGTTCATATCTGGGTCTGTGAAACCGTCCTCAATCAGCATGATTTTTTTCACCTCTTTGCTTTGTCCATGCTTCCTTATGCCCAAACTTTTTTCGGGCGTGAAGTTTATGGTTGTTGTTCAATAAATTGACTGCGACCTCTATTATTAGCACGACCTCTTTTTGCAGACTCCCGCTTTATCCTTTGCGATAAAGGTGAACAGAGTTGCACAAACAAAAAAATTCTCTGGCTTTAAAATAAAACTCTACCCACAGAGTGAAAGAGGAAAGCAAAATAGAAAGAAGATGCTGCAGTGGTCTCTCTCACTCGAATAGATATCACGTACAGGAACACTACACATATTGATATCACTCACCTCTCTCCCCTACTCTTCTCACTTTTAGGATGGGCTCTGATACCATGTTGAGTGAGAAGCACGAAATCAACCAATGTGAGAGAGTGAGTACTATAGACTCCATCAAAAGCAGGGTTTATCATCATCCTAATTGACAATCAGGGACCACACCTACTCTTAGGAACCAAAGTGACAAGTAGTTGGTGTATTTAAATCACCCCGGCTCCATTTCAGGCATTTGAGTTGCTGTGCCTTTACATGTGCTATGTTGATTCCTTTTATCCTCCTTTTTGTTTTAGTGATTTCGTCATCCTAATTGACTCATGTGTATCAGGGTGAAGATCAAAACCTCATCTTTGCTAATCTACAAGTTAGGCAATGATACGCTGAATGTTGTTGAAGCATAGAAGTACATTGAGCCCTCATAGAACCACATATTGATGATCCTGGTAGGATTTCAGCTATTGGCTTACTATGGATATCAACCAAATTTAAAGTCTTGCCCTTGGGGGTCTTTCAACTTGAAGTCTTCCTCAACTTAATTTGGTACTACCTAAGTCTCAATGTAGTCTTCACTAAGCGAAAGTTTTTCAACTTCCCTTTGTCTCCTTGATACTTACTTTACTCATTAATGCTATCTCTAATGTAACCAAGCATATACGGGTCACGTCCTCCTTGGGATGAAGAAAATGTGGCCCTAATACTATAACTTGGCTTTGATACCATGTTGGAATTTGAAGTACAAGCCTAGGCAAAAAATGAAAGGCCTATAATACTTAAAGGAGTTCAAGTTCAGACAAAAAGAAAAGAAAAGAAAGGATGTTTGTAATATCCTGAATTTTGGGATTAGAGGTTTAGAAATAAGCCTAAATTAAGCGGATTGCTAAGCCCCGGTTTAGCAAATGTCTCAAACTTATTCCCTAACATTTTTTATATCTTTGAGGTGTTAAAGGGAATAAAATGGTGAATTAAAGAGTATAAGAAATTTGTGTACAAAAATGGAATTTGTTGAAGTTGTAAGTGCATGCCGTTTCATTGCTTCAAGTGAGGCAGTGTTGTTGTGTAATGCATTTCATTAATTAAATGATGTCCAAAAATTATGAAATTTTACAGGATAAAAGTAGACATATCAATATTTAATTTGATAGGTCTTGTGACTCAATTAGAGCTATATACAAAAAGTTACGGATTTTTGAAGTTTGCCTAGCGAAATTGATTATTTTCTGGGACAGCATGCAAAGATTGAAATTCTTGGAACTGTGTGTTTCCAGTTGACTAAGGGTTATATTTTTTTCTTGAAACTAGACTCAATATGGGTTCTATAGCCTTTGTAATCACTCCAATTCAATTTTTCTAGAATTAGTTATGATTTTTGAAGTTTGAGCAGAAATTTGCCAAAATTTTGTAAAAATCCGAAATTATTGGAAATTTAGTAAATAATTAGAAAATAATATTATATCATATTAAATCATCATCCACCTCCTCCATCAGCCCTAAAATTGTGCCTAAGTGCTGCAACAAGAGAGAGAAAGAGTTGAGAGCTTTTAGAGAGAGAAAGAGAAGAAATCTCGCGAGGTAGGTCGATTTCTTCGGTGAATTCGTACCTAACGCGTATAATATTGTTCCTAAGCATCTCTTTCATGTATTGTAAGGTGTTGGAAGCACAAATTTAGGTGTTCTAAGGCTAGAGTTTTTAGCCATTTTGAGAAAAGCCAAAGGAAGCTTGAGGTAACTTCCAAACCTTCATATATTGATTATTCTGGTTGCTATGGACAATTTCATTGATGAAATTTTGCCGGATTGTCTTTGTTTGTAAATTTGGAAAATGTGTTATTGGAAAGGTTATGCTGCCAAAATTGGGACTAAATGGCAGTTATAAGATAATTAAATAATTAATAAAGTGATTAGGAGTAGAAAGGAACACGTCTGCAAAGTGAGAGTGAAAAAACCCAATTTTGTTTGGAGAATTGGGAATTTCGGCCAGTGCTGGTTTAGGGGGTTAGAGTTGGATTTTTAATGTTATGATGATTTCATTGAGTTCAGGAAGAAAAACTAGGTGGGGTTACAGTTAGTCACATTTTTGGAAAAGCCTGAAAAAGCATAATTACGAAAACGCCCCTGAAATGTTGAAATAAGGGCTGCCAAGGGCAATTTCATCTTTTGGCAGTGTATTTGGTAATTCCGAGTTTGAAAATGGATTCCTTGGGTGAAAATATGTCAGGATAGCCCAGGTTAGAATTTCGGAAAAAGTATAGTCGAACCGAGTACAGCGGGGGCCGGGCCGGGTCCTTGGGGGTATTTTAGTAACTTTTCAATATAGATTCATTAAACCCCAGAAACCTATGGAATTGTCTAAACGGTACATTTAGAATTGTAGAATCGAATATGGAGCCCGAGTTGTTTGCTTGTAGATCGAGGAACTATTTATGTTTAACAAAAGGGATATAAGGTAGGGAACTTACCTTACTTGCATGTATTTGATATCTTTGCTTGTGTAGTGGTGTAAGTGATTGCGTTACTTGATTGTGTAGAGCATATTTAAATAAATGAAGCTCTGTTTCTGTTTTTGCTGTGGCCATAGTCTTGTTGCATGAAACATTGAGCATGCAGAAATATTATTATGGGGGCATACATCTAGTTAAAGCTAACATGTTATACACATAGCATCTATCATGCATGCATTAGGTATCTGTTTCCTATTAAGATTTTCTTGAATATCACCCTCCCCTACCAACAATTTAGATAGGAGGAGATAGAAAATATGCTGAAAACAAGGAAGAAAACCGTACGAGGGGATTGCAGTGGTAGAATGAAAACGAGAAGATGTCTCCGTTTTACTGGGATGGGTTTAGATACCCTAGAGCCTTGTGCGGCTACAAGGTTTGTAAATATTTTGTGCGAGCCTCGATGGGGAATTTCTATAACCATGCTCATATTATCAGTATATTTATGCTATTTCTGTGTTACCCACCGAACCGCATATCATTTTCTGCGAATACTCTGGTAAAGGTGAAATTAAAATAAGGACGTGATAATGTTAGAATGCATGATTAAGATCCACATTGAATTATTGAAAGATGAATTAAAAGTATATAATGTTAAGGCAAGTCCTATCAAATTGGTTTAAGTTAATTTGATAGAAAGGCAAACATAACATATATATACATACTTAATTCATAATTCAACATGGTATTAGAGTCATTCAATCCATAGTGTGACAAAAAAAATAAATAAATAATGGACCTCTAAGACTAAAAAAGAAGTACAAGCCCAGTGAAAAAAAATGAAGGGCATTTGAGACTCAAAAAAGTAGTACAAGCATAGGCAAAAAAAAAAGTCTTTCAAAGAAGTATAAGCTCAGGAAAAAAAAATAGGAAGGATGTTAAAATGTATGATTAAGTCCCACATCCAATGATTGTAAAATGAATTAAAAGTATATAATGTTAAGGCAAGTCCTATCATATTATTTTAAACTATGGCAAACCTAACATACATATACACACACACCTACTTAATTCATAATACAACAAAAAATGCCCATGTGAAGTTATTTAAAAAATACAAAAAAAAAAAAAAAAAAAAAAAAAGCTCCTTCTCTCCCTTCTTCACTCTCTTTCTCTCTGTTAATTAGCTTCATCATTTGGCCGGATTTAAAGTTGCCTCTAATGGTGAAATTGTAAAATCTCCTCACTGTCCTCTCTCTCTCGACTCCGCTCTCTTTACAGGAAGAGATTTAAGTTTAATTCATATCAACTAAAGGAGTAGAGTAATTAAAAACCAATATCTGCTTCATCCCCTCCATGCTCTATTTTTGCATCAAATCCACGGAGCCAGAGACCCAACAGATAGAAACGAACAATCAAGAGCCTAGTATACAATTGAAGATTCTTATTTGTCAGAGCTGTCAAAATCACAAACCACAGCCCAAAAAAATTGTAAACAGAAAAACGTGAAATACTGCTAAAATGTTCATTGTTCACCAATGTAGGTTGGTTGGGTTGATAAGATCAAATGAGCGCTTCAGATTGACTATTTGCTCATGCTCCGAAGCAAAGCCCCACAATTTATATACATACATACATATATAAAGTAATGAATATTTATAATGTAGTTGCTGTCATAGGAATACTGGTTTTTGGTAAATGCCTTTAGTGTGCTAGCCAATGTCGTTGTAAGAATCGTCAATGAAGAAAAATAATGTTAATTAAAAGTAGTATTATCAATGGCCTTACACAGCTTGATAAAATTATTACACAAACTATCCATCCCTTTAAAAATATAGTCAATAATTTCACAAAACTTAACCCAATTAATTAATTAAAATAATGTTGATTAAAAGTGATTGACAACTCATAACGATTTCAACACGTTACATGAGTTGTCAATCTTTTAAAAGTGTAATCAATTTTATAAAATTCTTTAATATGACTAGATGGGCGTTAGAGGAGACAATACTAACACCTGCAAATTTTCAAAACTATCGTTTCTTCTTAAAATTATCACCAATGGTTTCATGCTGCAAATTTAAAATATTCTTTTAAGCTTGAAAAATCAAGTTGCAACTGAAAAAATAAAAACAACTATAAAAAAATATTTAAAAGTTTTTATTCTAAAAGACAAGTAATAATAATATATGGTAATGAATATTGGCTTTAAAAGCACAGCGGGAGTATAAAGTGAAAGTGGTGAAATGAGGATGTTGATCAATGGATGTATGATCATATAGGAAAAAATAAGATTAATTAATGATGAGCAAATAACATGAGGAAGAGTTAGGGTGGCAATTATTGAAGAAAAATAGCAGAAAATTGTTTGAAGTTATTTGGACAGTACCAATAGAGTAGTAAGGAGGGTAGATCAAGTAACAGAGAGCCTTTTGAAAAGGCGTAGAGGAACACTATCACCAAAAAAAGGTAGAAAAAGATTAAAGCAAATGATTAATGAAGTTATTGAGAGAGACGTTTGGGATAACAATTTAACTAAAAATTTGTTTGTTGATAAAACAAAATGACGAGGTGTCATTCATATAGCTGACTCCACCTAATGAGATAATGCTGGTCATTGTTGTGAAAGTTTAGTCTATACATGGGAAGGAAAAAATCATCATTTTTGTATCTATTCTTAATTGTTATTTTTCTCCAACAGTAAGGTATGAGGTTCCTTACTAGACACCAATGTGGATGGCTCAAGTTGATTGTCCTCCGTTGCATTATATCACTATACAGACTCCATGCTCACGGTGGAAACTTCTCTTCTTTAAACTTCTTGACGAAAAATGCAGGCTGCAAAGGGGTTGGCAGATTAGAGAGTAACTTTCAAATATGAGAACTATAAATGACATGAAAGGTCTATCTGTCGGATCTTCTTGGACACACAGCAGACCAATGTGGATGCATCTCATTACTTCATTTGGATTACAAGATTCTCTTATTGTAGGGTCCAATAATTCCAAGGCCTCTCCATTTTTCCAAGGTTTCCAGGCCTGTCTCAAAATGATGTCAACTAATTGTCATGTTGTTACCACAATATTTTTCCTTTTCACATAAAGCAGATGATTTATTTGAATCAAAATATAGAGAGATAGTGTTTGATATACTCACATAGCACAGCAGGTGCCCAATACCCACCAGTTGATGGAAAGAATTATTCTTCCTGCCACTCATACTCCATCAGAAGGACGCCAAAACTGTACGCATCAATTTTAACAGAAATTGGTCCATTCATGGAGTATTCAGGAGCAAGATAACCCCTAAAACATTGAATCATTAAATGAAAAATGTTAGCATAAGGAAAATTACAAATTTAGGGCCTCTAACGTGCCTTTCTGTAATGCAGTGTGTTGGACTTTGGGTCTAAGTCTGCCCTTGATGGGCCAGACTATTTGATTAGGATACAAGTAGCCTAATCAAATAAAAATCAAATCAGCATTAATTATAGATTGGGGAATAAGTTAGTATTAATTATGATATTGTTAATTGAGAAATAAGTCATCATAATTCAGGAAATTAATTAAGAATTAATTCTCTTTATTACTAACTTTGAAGGCAAGAAGGTGGACATCATTTCCTAATTAGTGGCCACCCTAAATCACTATAAATAAGAGGTGCCTCCTTCAGTTATTTTTTACCCCTGCTATTGAGTTTTCTAGCAATATCTTCTCTTGTACCATCTTTCTTGTTCTGGTGATCTGTTGTGCCAATCCTAATTAGGCTATAGTAGTCTAATAATTGTGTGGACACTATTATGGAGCATTGGAGCTTTAACCCTGATTCGAACATGGATTCGCCTCGGTACGCTATTGTAGTCCTCTCTCTCTTTATTTTTTTTCCCAACACATTGATATCCCAACCTCCCAAAAGTTTTTTTCTTGGTGATCATTGGATTTTACATAAAATGAGTGTTATTTTGATATATTATGAGCAAAAAATGGTGCAACTTTGAATTTCTTATGCATTGTAAAAAAAAACTATAAAATTATGCATTTTTTATTTATTTTGAAAAATCTTAAAAAATTCAAAACCGCACTATTTTATCTCCATAAGATATCAAAATGTCACTCATTTATGTAAAATCTACTGATCACAAAAAACTAGAACAAAACATTTGGGAAGTTGTGAAATTTGAAAGGGTATTAGAGAGCATATTAGAAAAGACACATTAAAAGCCCCTATTCCAAAAATTACACGTAATCATGGACAAATTAATGCAAGTTCTTTCTTCGTTTAAGAGATGTCAAGATATTGGAACAAGAGTGTAGGGATGTGCAAATTTATTCTTACAATGTTCCAGCAATGGCTTCATATCCTTCGGATTGGTGCGTAAAAACTATTGCCAAACCAAAATTTGTTATTTTTGGATTTATTTCACTATCTAATAATACATGTTTAGTTTTAAGATCACGATGTATAATTTTAAGCCTTGAATCTTCATGAAGATATTGAATGCCTTATGCAATTCCTTTGGTAATCTTATAATGTTTTGTCCAATCTAGTTGTCCTCACTTTTTCAAGTCTATTCATTAAAAAGGGAACTCAAGAAATGTCAAATAAATAAAAAAGGTAAGTTGACTCAAAAAATAAAAAGTCAAGCAAAGTTTCCTCCATCCGAGTCTCAAAAATAATGAGCAAACGTTGGAAAACTAAAATCAAGCTTATTAAGTGTGAACTATATAAAATAGATGGACTTGTCAAAAAGAATATAATCAAGACTTCTCTTGAGCACATATTTAAAAACAAATATCTTCTCTTTTCCTTGCACACAAAGACCCATAAGTTTCACTAAATTTTTATGCCATGCCCTGGGAAACACCTCTACTTCATTCTTGAATTCTTATACACTTTGTATAGTGCTTTCATGGAGTCTCTTCACAGCAATTTCCTGTCCATCTTGAAGCATGCCCTGACTTGCAAACATAAAGTCAACATACATGAATGAGGGGCCTAATTTCCTTCATGTTAAAAACCAGAAAAGCACAGAAACTTGATACCTTGTAGACATCTCCAAATCCACCATCACCAAGCTTGTTATCTGCAGAGAAGTTGTTCGTGGCTGCTTTAATGGTACAGAAATCATATTGCAGTGAATACACATTGCTGATGTCAATTGCAGCGGCACAACCAAATGGTGCATATGAATGAAGACATGCAGTGAAAACAGAACAGCGAGCAAATATGAGCCAAACAAAGCAAAAGGTTTTATATACTATGGGGATCCTTAGATTCAGAGTCATACTTGTTCCATATTCTTTTACAGAAGCAACAAATGCCCATTAATATCAGGATAGACACAGAAATTGAAACCACAATTGCAACATTTGTCCCCGATGAGATTCCACCTTTTCCTGCATGATCCGAAAAACAGAGAAAGCAGATATACTTCATAAGGTAATTAAATTCATGAAAATAATAGAGTAACCAACTTTGTTTCATTAGTTAATATTCTACAGTTAAGTTTATTTTCGTTCTAGATATTACAAATTATTCAGTTATTTTGTTCTTTTAGTCTACTTGGCTGTTTGTCCACAATTTTGAACCCTTCCCCGCTTTTATTTCACTCTCTGTTCTGTGGGTCTTCGCCCCACAGTTTTGCTCTTAAACTCGCAATTTTCGCAACCTAATGCTAATACCCAAATCATTAAACAGATGAGAAACTACAAATATTCTATGTAATAACTTAGGCATATATAGGTAAGAGCTTTACCCTGGGAACCAGTAGTATTTGTAGGAGGAATACTTTTGTAGGAGGAGTACTTGCAGCTTCCGATTGATAAAAGGGTACAATTCATACCAAACATTACAGCTGATAAACAAGAGGTAGAAAATTTTGTTGGAAGCCATGACCATGGACGACGTCATGGTAAGTGTAATGAGTGTCAGAGGTGTAGGAAATGAGGTGTCAGGTTTAAAGGTTGAAGAGCTACTGTGTGTATTTCAATGGAGAATAGTGGATTATCTTTCATGAGGTGGAAGAACATAATATAGTGGCAAAGAAAGATATCGCTGATGAAGCAGAAGGTCGACGCAAGTCAATGAAATTTGTTTGCGGAAGACTTTTCAATTTCTTGTGATGGCTCCTAAATTGGGTAAGCACCCGCAAGTCATTCTAACACATACATGGAATTATGTTGAACTACTTTTCCCTTCCGATTAAAAAATTATTTGAAATTAAAAGTTCAAATATTTATAAATTTTATATATTATTTGTAATCAAATTAAAATTATTGCTGGGTTAAAAATGAAAAATGATCTTTTTTGAGAATAGGTTATATATATCTTATTAAATTTTATAAATAGTCCTTCATTAAAAATAAATAGATTCTTCCTTTTGTCCTCTCCATAAGAGATTTTTTTAGGATTTTCTTAGTCATATTTATAAGAAACAATAATCTCTTGTATCAAATGTTTATTAAAAATCATCTTTCACGCCTTTATTAAAATACCATATTTACTAATGAGACCAGCTATTACATATTACCAACTAGTTTTTTTATATGATTACTTGATTGAGTCATTTTTTAATATTTTCGGACCCAAATGGGGGTAGCTTTTCTAAAAGCTTTTTCTGTATTCATAGAGACTCGAGATCCCATGTTTAAGCGATCTTTAGAATCAATGTGTATTGACATTTCAAAGTTTAATGTAAAGCACACAGTAAAGCCACAAGCGTTCAAGGCACAATACAAGGCTTCAATTTTATTTTTCTCGAACATGACACATAAGTGTTTACTGGTGACTGGTGAGAGTCACGAGGTTCCTTACTAGTGGATTTGGATGGCTCAATATGATTATCACCATCCAAAGATGATCCTCCTCCATTGCATTAACTTACATCACTATACAGATTCCATGCTCGAGGTGGAAAGTTCATCTTTTTCTCTTTCTGTTAACCTCAAGAAATTTCATAGGTCGGGGATGGCAGAGTCAGAGAGTTACTATGAAGCATAATAATTATGGATGACATTGAAGGTCTATCTCCTGGATGGTATTGAACACACAACTGAGCAATGTGAATGCATCTCATTACTTCAATTAGATTACAAGATTCTCTTATTGTGGGGTCTACCAACTCCAAGGGCTCTTCCAGTCTCCAAAGTCTCCATGCCTGTGTCAATATTCTGTCAATTATTTGGCCTTTTAACAAAAAATATATGATTCGTTTGTATCAAACCAAAGAGAGTTTGTATCAAACCAAAGAGAATAGTATTTGATATACTCACATAGCTCATTCTGTATGCCTCTCCAAACCCTATTGTATACGGAACAATAGGCCTCTTCCCCCTTATAATCGTCATTAGAAGCAAACCAAAACTGTACACATCACACTTAACAGAAGGCTCACCAAGGTTAGGGAAAAATAGTTCTGGAGCGGTATAACCTCTGAAACATTGAATCATCAGAAGATAAATGTTAGTATAGGAGAAATTAAATAGAAATATAGGCTACTGCCAATTCACTGTTTCTTTAAGAAAAGACGCCAAGATATCTGAATAAAATTGTAGGGATATGTAAACTTTGTTCTTACATTGCCCCACGACAATTGACATCAATTTTAATTTGGTCAATTGTACAAAATTTTGCCAAACCAAAATTTGTGATTTTTGGATTCATATCTCTATCCAATAATATATTGTCGACTTTAAGATCAAAATGCATAATTTTAAGCCTTGAATCTTCATGAAGATATTGGATGCCTTGAACAATTCCTTTGATAATCTTAAAACGCTTTGCCCAATCTAGCTGTTTTTTCTTTTCAGGGTCTACACATTTAAAAAAAATTTAAGCAATGTCAAATAAAAGAAAAGTAAATTGATTCAAAAATAAAAAGTGAAGCAAAGCTGTCACAATTAGTCTCAACCATAATAAGCAAAAGTTGGAAAACTAAAATCAAGCATATTAAGGGAGAACTATGCAGAATTGATGTAGATGGACTTGCCAGAAAAGATGTAATCAAGACTTTTGTTAGGCATATATTCATAAACAAGTATCTTCTCTTCTCTTTACATGCATAAACCCATAAGTCTCACTAAATTTCTGTGTTGTACGTTGGCAAGCACCTCTACTTCGTTCTTAAATGTTTGTATATCTTGGCTAGAACTTCTAAAGAATCTCTTCACAGCAATTTCTTGTCCATTTGCAAGCGTCCCCTGAATTTCAGACATAAAGTCAATATACATGTGAGGAGTGGCTTAATTTGCTTCATGTTACAAACCAAGAAAGGACACAATCTCGATACATACCTTGTAAACCTTATGTTTACCAATCCTGTTATCAGCAGAGAAGTTGTTGGTGGCGGCTTCAATTGTACTGAAATCATATTGCAGTGAATCCAAATTGCTGATGTCAATTGCAGCTACACAACGAAATGGTACATGAGATGAAGTGAAAACAGAAGGGCAAGCAAATAGGAGATAAACAAAGCAAGTTTACTATGGGGATCCTTACATATTCCTTCGGGATCAGAGTCATACTTCTTCCATTTTCTTTTACTCAAGCAACAGATGCCGACTATAAGTACCAGGACAGCCACTGAAATTGGAACAACAATTGCGGCAATCGTCTCCGATGACATTCCACCTTTTCCTTCATCATCCCAAATACAGAGAAAGCAAATATACTTAATAAGGTAAATTCATGACAATAATTGAGTAACCAACTTTGCTTCATTCATTCATATTCCGCAGTCAAGGTTGCTTTCGTTCTGTATATTACAAATTATTCAGTTATTTTGTTCTTTTAGTCTACTTAGCTTTTTGATTCAAGGTCTACTTAGTTGTTTCTCATCAATTTTGAACCTCCCCTGCTTTTTATTTCACTCTCTTTTCTGTGGGTCTTCTCCCACAGTTTTGCTCTTAAACTCAGCAATTTTCGCAACCTAATACCCAAACCATCTAACAGATGAGAAACTATAGAGATACTACAAAATACCTTAAGGCATATAGGTGAGAGATTTACCTTGGGAAGCAGTAGAATTTGTAGGAGGAGCACTTGCAGCTTCCGAGTGATAGAAAGGGTACAATTTATAGAAAACATTACAGCTAATAAACAAGAGATAGAAATTTTTGTAGGAAGCCATGACCATGGACGTGATGGTAAGAGTGAAGGATGTGTTAGAGGAAGGGAAAGAAGAAGATATTGCAGTGGCAGAGAAAGAGATGATTCATGATGGAGAAGGTTGACACAAGTCAATGAAATTAGTTTGCGCAAGACTTTAAATTCCAATTTCTTGTTAAAGCTTTTTCTAAATAATTCCCATTTCTTATAGACGACCTCGAACTAAAGCAAGTCTTCCATTACGTGAAAGAAACCAATTAGTCCACCTGTTCACACCCTTTTATTATTATAGAACCTTTCCGCAAGGATGTGCATGGATCAAACCAGATCGGTCTTGAGATCTGGTATGAAGAGGACCTCGAGCTGTACGAGGCAATCTGTGGTTCAGTTTGGTCCCACACCAACTCGAATCTGGGTTGGAGTAGATGAGGTCAAGCGGATTGTCAAAACAATCCAAAACCTAAATTTGAATTTTTTCCCCCTTCTTTGAAATGTAAAATTTTAACATATTAAACGTGTTTAAGATGATAAAAAATGCCTATAGAAATATAAAACTCATCATATAACATTAAATCCCAATCATAAAGTGATAAGAATCTCCAACAATTCACCAAGTATATTGAAGACTATACAGAGATAACTTAAATCCAAAAATTACAGACTCCCTTCTATTTTTATTTTAAGATGATGATACTGAGTGTGTTTGGCTTTTTCAACCCTAACCTATATAAAGAGAGTCAATATATTTATTGTCCACTACTTATACGGATATATAAAGGTATGTATCCATAAGTCCTTTGTAAGCGTTCGAAGAGACCTGGGGCCGTGCCCTGACTTTGGTAGGGGACTGGTACCGAACCTACCTAAACTTTTTAATACCAAAATATATATATATATATATATATATATATATATATATATATATATATATATATATATATATATATATATAAACGTATCAAATTGGGGTCTCGTCTCCTATAGCCAGATACAGTTGATCAATATGTTAACGACTCACATTCGTCCTTTCACAATATTATAAAAATAAAGTACATGCCATATCACTTGTAAGTATAGCTGGGAATACGGGCCAGCCCGCAACCAGCGGGCTGGCCCGCACCAACCCGCGGCCCGCTCGGTGCGGGCCTGTGCAGCCCGCACTTTTGCGGGCTGGCAAAATGCCAACCCTAACCCGCAGTGTGCGGGTTGCGGGCCAGCCGGCGAGCGCGCATTTTTTTTTGAAAAAAAAATCATATTTTTTAAAGAGGATTAAAAATATGAGACACATATATATGAGTAATTAAATTTATCTTCCTAGTATCAATCATTTCTTTTATAAAAATTTAAAAACATAATCTAAAATTTAAGAGATAAAGTTATCAAATTTGTTAAAGTTTATAAACAAAACATAAACTCATCCTCAAACAACCAAGATATAATAGTTTTGCTTAAAGAAGAAGGGAAGAAGCTAAGATTTTTTTATTTTGGATTGGGAGGTACCAAGATAAGAGTGGAAAACTTATAAGTTTTGTAAAATTATTATATGAAAATAAAAATTAAAAAATTTTGTGGGCCAACCCGCCAACCCGCGGGCTAGCCCGCATTAACCACGGGTTATGCGGTGCGGGCCTGTGCGGCCCACATTTTTGCGGGTTGGGAAAAACCCGTCAAAACCCGCGGGCTCACGGGTTGAACCCGCGGGTTGAGCCCGTATTACCGGCTCTACTTGTAAGGTATTGGGTAATTACTAAGAATATTAAACAAACAACAAAAATGTGACGTATATCATAGTTTAATTAGCTTCCCTTAAGTAGTTTCTTACTTGTGCTCGATGCTTCTATCTCCAAGCAGGATTTTTTCTCTTAACATAACCAACATTAAATTCAAGAATTACCCACATTCCAACTCTGTCACCCGATTTAAGTCTCATGGACTGGATAAAGGCTAAACAATCATATGACAGTACAACTTAACAACCTTTAATTCTGATATTTTACAGCTTTTCCCGGCAGAAATATAATCTGTCGGTTCTTAATATAAGACATATTTATCTAATCTGATTAGATTAAGTTAGTTAATTAAGTTGGTTAATATGACATGTATTTTCTAAAATGCCTTACTCATCTTTCTTAATTCTCGCATTCTCTCTCCTTCTTAATTATTGTTGAGAGAGCATTAATAAGGAGTAAATTAAAAAAAGATTGACAAATATAAAAACTATGTTTTATATTTAAGATCAAAATCAACTTTTTAAATATATCTTATATTCAAGACAATAGAGAGTATAATTTAATTAGCATCCCCTGCCACCAATTCATTGAACCTCTTCTTGTCCTCCAAGACTGGTGTTTGTAGTTGAGTGTAACATGTTCTTTAACCCAATGAAGTCTCTCCAAGGGTAAATTGAAGATAAATTTTCAAATTCAGCAGATTATTAGAGAAAAAAATTACTCTATACTAATAAACAACTCGGAGGCTCATCATGGCTTAGAGAGTTTAAGAAGGACAAGCGGGAGAGAAAAACAGAGTACATTAGAATTATAGAATTCGGAAATAGGCGTTTCGATGATGCCCGCTTCAGGAAAGGGTTAAAAGCACCAAAAAATAGTTTAAAATAATTTTTGGAACTGAAAAAGTACATTAAGGATAAAATTGCAATCAGTCTGATAACACACTGGGTACAGTTGAAAAAATATTTTAAGGGTTAAAAGAACCAAAAAATTGTTGAAATTAATTTTTGTAGCAAAAAAAGTACGTTAAGGATAAAATTACAATCAATCTGATAGCACGCTAGACACAACTGAAGAAATATTTTAATCATTGTCACTCTCCCCAAAAGCTAAATCAGTAAAAGCTGAGTTTTGGAGCTTATGGCAAAAGCTATTAAAATAGAATTAATGTGTATTGACATTTCAAAGTTTAATGTAAAGCACACAGTAAAGCCACAAGCGTTCAAGGCACAATACAAGGCTTCAATTTTATTTTTCTCAAACATGACACAGAAGTGTTTACTGGTGACTGGTGAGAGCCACGAGGTTCCTTACTAGTGGATTTGGATGGCTCAATATGATTATCACCATCCAAAGATGATCCTCCTCCATTGCATTAACTTACATCACTATACAGATTCCACGCTCGAGGTGGAAAGTTCATCTTTTTCTATTTCTGTTAACCACAATAATGGGTCCGAAGGGGATGGCAGAGTCAGAGAGTAATTATGAAGCATAATAATTATGGATGACATTGAAGATCTATCTCCTGGATGGCCTTGAACACACAGCAGAGCAATGTGAATGCATCTCATTACTTCATTTAGATTACAAGATGCTCTTATTATGGGGTCTACCAACTCCAAGGGCTCTCCCTCTTTCCAAAGTCTCCATGCCTGTGTCAATATTCTGTCAATTATTTGGCCTTTTAACAAAAAATATATGATTCGTTTGTATCAAACCAAAGAGAATAGTGTTTGATATACTCACATAGCTGATCATGAATTCTTGTTCATCCTCTGTTTTATACCAAAAATAATCTCTCTTCCCACTTATAATCGTCATTAGAAGCAAACCAAAACTGTGCACATCACACTTAACAGAAGGCTCACCAAATTTACGATAAACTAGTTCTGGAGCTATATAACCTCTGAAACATTGAATCATCAGAAGATAAATGTTAGTGTAGGAGAAATTAAACAGAAATATAGGCTACTGCGAATTCTTTGTTTCTTTAAGAAAAGACGCCAAGATATTTGAATAAAATTGTAGGGATATGTAAACTTTGTTCTTACATTGTCCCACGAGCATCGACATCAATTTCAGTTTGGTCGATTGCACAAACTGTTGCCAAACCAAAATTTGTGATTTTTGGATTCATATCTCTATCCAATAATATATTTTGGGCTTTAAGATCAAAATGTATAATTTTAAGCTTTGAATCTTCATGAAGATATTGGATGCCTTGAACAATTCCTTTGATAATATTAAAACGCTTTGCCCAATCTAGCTGTTTTTGCTTTTCAGGGTCTACACATTTAAAAAAAAAATTAAGGAATGTCAAATAAAAGAAAAGTAAATTGATTCAAAAATAAAAAGTGAAGCAGAGCTGTTCCAATTAGTCTCAACCATAATAAGCAAAAGTTGGAAAACTAAAATCAAGCATATTAAGGGAGAACTATGCAGAATTGACGTAGATGGACTTGCCAAAAAGGATGTAATCAAGACTTTTATTAGGCATATATTCATAAACAAGTATCTTCTCTTCTCTTTGCATGCAGAAACCCATAAGTCTCACTAAATTTCTGTGTTGTATGTTGGCAAGCACCTCTACTTCATTCTTAAATGTTTGTATATCTCGGCTAGAACTTCTAAAGAATCTCTTCACAGCAATTTCTTGTCCATTTGCAAGCGTCCCCTGAATTTCAGACATAAAGTCAATATACATGAGTGGAGTGGCCTAATTTCCTTCATGTTACAAACCAGAAAAGCACAGAAATTTGATACCTTGTAGACATCTCCAAATCCACCATCACCAAGCTTGTTATCTGCAGAGAAGTTGTTCGTGGCTGCTTTAATGGTATGGAAATCATATCGCAGTGAATCCAAATTGCTGATGCCAATTGTAGCTACACAACCAAATGATGCATGTGTGTGATGAGATTAAGTGAAAATAGAAGAGTGAGGAAATATGAGCCGGCAAACAAAGCAAAAGGTCTGGTTCACTATAGGGATCCTTACATTCAGAGTCATACTTCTTCCTTATTCTTTTACTCAAGCAACAGATGCCAACTATAAGTACCAGGACAGCCACTGAAATTGGAACAACAATTGCGACAATCGTCTCCGATGACATTCCACCTTTTCCTTCATCATCCCAAATACAGAGAAATCAAATATACTTAATAAGGTAAATTCATGACAATAATTGAGTAACCAACTTTGCTTCATTCATTAATCTACAGAGTCAAGTTTGTTTTCCTTCCAGATATTACAAATTCTTCAGCTATGTTGTTCTTTTCGCATACTTTCTCCATAATTTTGAACCCTCCCCTGCTTTTATCTCACTCTCTGTTCCGTGGTTCTTCCCCCACAGTTTTGCTCCGAAACTCACAATTTTCGTAACCTAATGCTTATACCAAAATCATTAAACAGATGAGAAACTATAAAGATTCTACGAAACCCCTTAGGCATATAGGTCAGAGCTTTACCTAGGGAAGCAGAAGCAGTATGATTTGTAGGAGGAAGACTTGCAGCTTCTGATTGATAGAAAGGGTACAATTCATAGCAAACATGACAGCTAATAAACAAGAGGTAGAAAATTTTGTAGGAAGCCATAATCAAGGGCGTCATATTGTGGAGTTAATATTGGGTGTATTTCAATGGAGAGTAGGGGAGGATCTTTCATGAGGAAGAAGATAATGCAATGGCAGAGAAAGGAGACGCAAGTCAATGAAATTTGTTTGTGGAAGGCTTCTCCATTTCTTGTGAGGGCTTCTAAGTTCTAAGCAACAGTAAGTCAACCGAATCTCTGGCACCCTGGATCATGTGAACTACTTTTCTCTTCCTATTAAAAAATAATTTAAAATTATTAAATGTTCAAATGTTTATAAATAATTTTTTAATCAAATTTAAGTTATTATTTATGTTAAAATTGAAAAAAATGATCTTCTTAAAAAATAATTTAATGGTTTTTTTAAAAATATGTTATGTGTATTTATTAAATTTTATAAATAATCATGTAGTAAAAATAAGGGAAAAAGACAAGAAAAATATTTGAAAATAAGAAAAGATAAAAAATATTTTGAAAATTCAAAATATTAAAGAAGTGTTAGAGCAGATTTTCCCTTTTTAACATCAAAAGAAAATGATACAGATACTTTTATTTATTTATTTTTTAAGAACCCCACCCCACCCCCTCCCCGGGCTATACCCCATAATCCTACAAAGAACTTTTGTTTCCTTGTTCAATCGTCTTTTTAATTTTTATCAAAAGATGACGGTTGCTAATGGAGCGTAGCATTTGTATCTTGTTGTAGGGTTCTGTTGAGCAATTGACTTCTAGTTTTCATTTTTTTAAAAAAAGTAGAAAGATCGTACAATATACAGATAAGAATATGGAAAAACATGCAGACATGTAGAAGACGGACAAGGATATTACAATTTTATATAGGAAGAACATAATATCGATGACTTAGCAGTGGTAATTCAGGCTGTGACGGGAACGGGATGGCAAACAATTTTTTTTTTTTTTAAATTTCACTCTTTTTTTTTTTAATTTTATTTTGTACTCTATTTCTCTTTCATTCACTCATATCACACTTCTTTTCTTTTATATATTTATGTTATGAAGGCAATTTCATTCTTACTTTCATTTTTTTTGCATCTATTCACATCACAAAACTACATAAACACATTTTTTTTAAATTTAATAATAGTAGAATAAATAAATATAATATGAAAATAAGTGTTAAATAAAAAATATGAGGAATTAATTAAACATATCATCAAAAGAAAGGAGATAAGGGATTAAAGGAATTTGAAAAAAAAAACAAGAAAAAAATTTAAATAAAGCGGTAGCCCCCATCAAGCCCGTGTAGCTCAAAATCAAACGGGCTTCCAAAACCCGATTATTTTAGGCCTGCCAGACCAGTTTGAATTACCGCCTCTAATCGATGTTATAAAAATAAAGTACTAGGCATGTCACTTGGAAGGTAAGAACTAAGAAATATTAAACAAACAACATAAATGGCGCTTACTCTCTCTGATCTTAATTATAAGATAAAATTGATTTTTTTGGAAAAATTAAGGAAGCTAATTAAATTACTTTAGAGTATTTTTATTTTTATTTTTCTCTCCAAACTAATTAATTTGACTAATAAACTAATATATAATCTAAGGATGCATAACATATGTAATGATTAAGTAATTTATTAAACTTTTTTAATCTCTCTAAAAAAAGTTAACCTTATCTTATATTTAAGACCGAAAATAGTATATCATATAGATGTTCTCAAATGCTTTTAGGGCATAACAATATGACCGGGAAATATGAAAGTCATGTTCAAACAATTCAAGTCAAATAATTATTGTTTGTTGGTGTTGTTATTGTTCAATGTTTGTATCTCCAAAGCTGGATCCTTTGTCCATGAACCGATATTAAATTCAAGAATTACCTAACTCTGTTACCCAATTTAAGTCTCATGGAGTGGTGGATAAAATCTGAATCCTATGATAGTAAAACTTAAACAAGCTGAATCCTATTTATTTATTTTTGGATTGTTTGGATAAGGATGATCGTCTTTCTCAATGGCATGAAGCAAAAGGAATCAAATTAGAGAGAACAAGAATGACTCCTTTTTTAAGACAAGCGCAACCACAAAAGCAAATCAATGTGCAACTTCTCTGTTTTCTCTAATTTGGCAGGAGGGTAAGCCAATACTAACACCTAAAAAAAAAAAAAATTCAAAATTACTTTTTCCTTCTTAAAATTACCACTACTATTTTTATGCTATCAATTTAGAACATTTTTATAACATTCAAAAAATCAAGTTGTAACTGAAAAAAAAAGAACAACTTATAAAAAATCAATGGATTTTTTTTTTATTTTAAAAGTTTTTAGTGTGTATCTATCATTACATAGGTTCCCTACTCATGGTGGAAAGCTCGTCTTCTTCTTCTACCCCCTGGGTGGATCATGATGTTTCATGTGCGATCTCTTCTAAATATTTCCAAAGTCAAGCCAATAAACTAGTCTGCTTGTTTATAGTTGTTCATCTATTGCAGAAGACTTTGAGTGTGTTTGGAACAACGATTGATAATTAGATTTATTTTAATTGGGTTTGTTGTGATATTACTTTTGGTAAAAGCTAAATTATGTAATGTAATTTATGTTTGGATTGACGATTGGTGATTGGGCTTTTACAAAAATAAAACTTGTTTGGATTGGCTTAAACATAAGGGCTTTTGTGATAACGGTAAGAGAGAGTGGGTGGAAAAATATTTAAAAAATCAAGTAAATATTTAAAAATTACTTTAAAATATTAGGTGCTACTGAAAAAATATTTTAGAATGGGTGGAAATTAATAAATCAATATTCTAAGTTTTGGGTGCTCTTTACTATTAAAAAAAATACATTAAAGGTAAAATTGTATTCAGTCTCCTAAGATTGGGTCCAACTGAAAAATTATTTTAAAGAGTTAAAAGCGCAAAAAAATATTTTAAAGTAATTTTTGGAGCTAAAAAAGTACATTAAAGGTAAAATTGCAATCAGTCTGATAGCATACTGGGTACAGCTGAAAAAATATTTTAAGAGGTTAAAAACACCAAAAAAATATTTTAAGGGATTAAAAACACTCAAATTTTTTTTTTTGAGTGGGTACAACTAGAAAGTGGGTAAAATTGTAATAAGTCTGATAGCACACTAGGTAGTGGGAATAACTAGAAAAATATTTTAAGGGGTTAAAAACACTCAAAAAATAGTTTTGATACTACATTCTATTTTAAAAAAAATTTATAGGAAAAACCAATATCATATAACTAATTTCCAAATATTCCAATCTAGCATAAAATGTCATTAGCTTTTAACAAAAGCTCAATTACCAATTGACCTCTCCAAACACTCAAATTTGAGTTCTCAATTAACAATTGAACTTATGATCTTCAATTGAACTTAAAAAGGATCCCCAAACACACACCTTGTAAATGCGTAGAAAAGCTGTTTTACTGCTGCTCCTAGCAAAAGGACAAATTTAATAATTTCCTTTTGATGTTTCTGTGTTCATTCCAACTTTGGAATCTGCTACGATGCAAAATCGACACTTAGAAAGGCCAATTATTATTGGTGGATACAACTCAAAATATTACAGAAGGAACATAAGTCATCTACAGACCTTAAGGGCCTGATTGGTGTGAGGGATTTGGAGGGGAAGAGAGGTGAGGGAAAATTTTTACGAGTTGAATTTTAAAAGATTGAAGAAGTGGGGTAATAAAATTTTAATAAAGAGAATATATAAAATAAAAGAGTAAGAAAAATTAATTAAAAATTTCTAACCCCATTTCTCTAATTTTTTTAAATTCAACTCAAAAAAATTTTCCCTCTATCCACTTTCCCTCCCCTCCCCCTCAGACCAAACAAGCCCTAGAGCTATAAATACAACATTGCCTGAATGAATTGTAATTTACACGGAGAAGGAAGCAATGGTCCCTAATTACAACGTTGCCTGAATAGACCAACCACTTAGACAGAGGAACATGTGTGCATTAAAAAATCTCCAACTTTCAAGCTTACTGAGGCATTACTTCACTAATAGGCATCTCATTCATTGACATTGATATTAACTTGGTTGCAGACCCACCCCTTTAGAAGTCCTTTTGTATTTTTGGGTCAAAAAATGCGGGATTCGAAGGGGTTGACAGAGTCAGAGGGTAATTTTAATTTCAAGCATGAAAAGTGCGGATGACATATTAATTAAATCAGCATTAATTATAGATTGGGGAATAAGTTAGTATTAATTATGATATTGTTAATTGAGAAACAAGTCATCATAATTCAGGAAATTAATTGAGAATTAATTCTCTTGATTACTAACTTTGAAGGCAAGAAGGGTAGACATCATTTCCTAATTAGTTGCCACCCTAAACCACTATAAATAGGAGGTGCCTCTTTCAGTTATTCTTCACCCTTACTATTGAGTTTTCTAGCAATCTCTTCTCTCTTACAATCTTTCTTATTCTGGTGATCCGCTGTGCCAATCCTAATTAGGCTCTAGTAGTCTAATAATTGTGTGGCCACTATTATGGAACATTGGAGCTTTAATCAGAATCCGAACATGGATTCGCCATGGTATGCTAGTGTAGTCCTCTCTCTCTATTTTTTTTCAACACAGTGATATCCCAACCACCCAAAAGTTTTTTTCTTGGTGATCATTGGATTCTACATAAAATGAGTGTTATTTTGATATATTATGAGCAAAAAATGGTGCAACTTTGAATTTCTTATGAATTTTCAAAGAAAAAATACTATAAAATTATGCAATTTTTATTTATTTTGAAAAGTCTTGAAAAATTCTAAACCGCACCATTTTATCCCCATAAGATATTAAAATGTCACTCATTTATGTACAATCTATTGATCACAAGAAACAAGAACAAAACATTTGGGAAGTTGTGAAATTTGAAAGGGCATTAGAGAGCATATTAGAGAAGACACATTAAAAGCCCCTATTGCAAAAATTACATGTAATCATGGACAAATTAATGGCAGTTCTTTCTTCGTTTAAGAGATGTCAAGATATCTGAACAAGAGTGTAGGGATATGCAAATTTATTCTTACAATGTTCCAGCAATGGCTTCATATCCTTCGGTTTGGTGCGTAAAAACTATTGTCAAACCAAAATTTGTTATTTTTGGATTTATTTCACTATCTAATAATACATGCTTAGTTTTAATATAATGATGTATAATTTTAGACCTTGAATCTTCATAAAGATATTGAATGTCTTGCGCAATTCCTTTGATAATCTTATAATGTCTTGTCCAATCTAGTTGTCCTCGCTTTTTAGGGTCTATACATTAAAAAGGGAGCTCAAGAAATATCAAATAAAAAAAAAAGGTAAGTTGACTCAAAAAATAAAAAGTCAAGCAAAGTTTCCTCCATCCGAGTCTCAAAAATAATGAGCAAATGTTGGAAAACCAAAATCAAGCTTATTAAATGTGAACTATATAAAATAGATGGACTTACCAAAAAGAATGTAATCAAGACTTCTCTTGAGCACATATTTAAAAACAAGTATCTTCTCTTTTTCTTGCACACAAAGACACATAAGTCTCACTAAATTTTTATGCCGTGCCTTGACAAGCAACTCTGCTTCATTCTTGAATTCTTGTACACTTTGTATAGTGCTTTTATGGAGTCTCTTCACAGCAATTTCCTGTCCATCTTGAAGCATGCCCTGACTTGCAAACATAAAGTCAACATACATGAATGAGGGGCCTAATTTCCTTCATGTTAAAAACCAGAAAAGCACAGAAACTTGATACCTTGTAGACATCTCCAAATCCACCATCACCAAGCTTGTTATCTGCAGAGAAGTTGTTCGTGGCTGCTTTAATGGTACGGAAATCATATTGCAGTGAATACACATTGCTGATGTCAATTGCAGCTGCACAACCAAATGGTGCATATGAATGAAGACATGCAGTGAAAACAGAACAGCGAGCAAATATGAGCCAAACAAAGCAAAAGGTCTTATATACTATGGGGATCCTTAGATTCAGAGTCATACTTGTTCCATAATCTTTTACACAAGCAACAAATGCCCATTAATATCAGGATAGACACAGAAATTGAAACCACAATTACAACATTCGTCCCCGATGAGATTCCACCTTTTCCTGCATGATCCGAAAAACAGAGAAAGCAGATATACTTCATAAGGTAATTAAATTCATGAAAATAATAGAGTAACCAACTTTGTTTCATTAATTAATATTCTACAGTTAAGTTTATTTTCGTTCTAGATATTACAAATTATTCAGTTATTTTGTTCTTTTAGTCTACTTGGCTGTTTGTCCACAATTTTGAACCCTTCCCCGCTTTTATTTCACTCTCTGTTCTGTGGGTCTTCCCCCCACAGTTTTGCTCTTAAACTCGCAATTTTCGCAACCTAATGCTAATACCCAAATCATTAAACAGATGAGAACCTACAAATACTCTACGTAGTAACTTAGGCATGCATAAATAGGTAAGAGCTTGACCCTGGGAACCAGTAGTATTTGTAGGAGGAGTACTTGCAGCTTCCGATTGATAAAAGGGTACAATTCATACCAAACATTACAGCTGATAAACAAGAGGTAGAAAATTTTGTTGGAAGCCATGACCATGGACGACGTCATGGTAAGTATAATGAGTGTCAGAGGTGTAGGAAATGAGGTGTCAGGTTTAAAGGTTGAAGATGTGTGTATTTCAATGGAGAATAGGGGATTATCTTTCATGAGGAGGAAGAACATAATTTAGTGGCAAGGAAAGATATGGCTGATGAAGCAGAAGGTCGACCCAAGTCAATGAAATTTGTTTGCGGAAGACTTTTCAATTTCTTGTGATGGCTCCTAAATTGGATAAACACCCGCAAGTCATTCTAACACATGCATGGAATTATGTTGAGCTACTTTTCCCTTCCGATTAAAAAATTATTTGAAATTAAAAGTTCAAATATTTATAAATTTTATATATCATTTGTAATCAAATTAAAATTATTGCTAGGTTAAAAATGAAAAATGATCTTTTTTTAAAATAGGTTATATATATCTTATTAAATTTTATAAATAATCCTTCATTAAAAATAAATAGATTCTTCCTTTTGTCCTCTCCATAAGAGATTTTTTTAGGGTTTTCTTAGTCCTGTTTATAAGAAACAATAATCTCTTGTATCAAATGTTTATTAAAAATCATCTTTCAGGCCTTTATTAAAATACCATATTTACTAATGAGACAAGTTATTACATATTACCAACTAGTTTTTTTATATTTTCGGACCCAAATGGGGTTAGCTTTTCAAAAAGCTTTTCTGTATTCATCGAGACTCGAGATCCCATGTTCAAGCGATCTAATCCCCTCCTATTAGAATCAATGTGTATTGACATTTCAAAGTTTAATGTAAAGGACACAGTAAAGCCACAAGCGTTCAAGGCACAATACAAGGCTTCAATTTTATTTTTCTCAAACATGACACAGAAGTGTTTACTGGTGACTGGTGAGAGCCACGAGGTTCCTTACTAGTGGATTTGGATGGCTCAATATGATTATCAGTTATCACCATCCAAAGTTGATCCTCCTCCATATACAGATTCCACGCTCGAGGTGGAAAGTTCATCTTTTTCTATTTCTGTTAACCACAATAATGGGTCCGAAGGGGATGGCAGAGTCAGAGAGTAACTATGAAGCATAATAATTATGGATGACATTGAAGGTCTATCTACTGGATGGGTTTGAACACATAGCAGAGCAATGTGAATGCATCTCATTACTTCATTTAGATTACAAGATTCTCTTATTGTGGGGTCTACCAACTCCAAGGGCTCTCCCTCTTCCCAAAGTCTCCATGCCTGTGCCAATATTCTGTCAATTATTTGGCCTTTTAACAAAAAATATATGATTCATTTGTATCAAACCAAAGAGAATAGATTTTGATATACTCACATAGCTCATTATGTATTCCTCTTCATCCTCTGTTGTATACGGAAGAACATACCTTGTCCCAATTATAATCATCATTAGAAGCAAACAAAAATTGTACACATCACACTTAACAGAAGGCTCACCAAGGTTACGGCAAAATAGTTCTGGAGCTATATAACTCCTGAAACATTGAATCATTAGAAGATAAATGTTAGTATAGGAGCAATTAAACAGAAATATAGGCTACTGCCAATTCTGTTTCTCTAAGAAAAGACGCCAATATATCTGAATAAAATTGTAGGGATATGTAAACTTTGTTCTTACGCTGTCCCACGATAATTGACATCAATTTGAGTTTGGTCAATTGCACAAACTGTTGCCAGACCAAAATTTGTGATTTTTGGATTCATATCTCTATCCAATAATATATTGTGGGCTTTAATATCAAAATGTATAATTTTAAGCCTTGAATCTTCATGAAGATATTGGATGCCTTGAACAATTCCTTTGATAATCTTAAAACGCTTTGCCCAATCTAGCTGTTTTTTCTTTTTAGGGTCTACACATTTAAAAAAAAAATTAAGGAATGTCAAATAAAAGAAAAGTAAATTGATTCAAAAATAAAAAGTGAAGCAAAGCTGTCACAATTAGTCCCTACCATAATAAGCAAAAGTTGGAAAACTAAAATCAAGCATATTAAGGGAGAACTATGCAGAATTGACGTAGATGGACTTACCAGAAAAGGATGTAATCAAGACTTTTGTTAGGCATATATTCATAAACAAGTATCTTCTCTTCTTTTTGCATGCAGAAACCCATAAGTCTCACTAAATTTCTATGTTGTACGTTGGCAAGCACCTCTACTTCATTCTTAAATGTTTGTATATCATAGCTAGAACTTCTAAAGAATCTCTTCACAGAAATTTCTTGTCCATTTGCAAGCGTCCCCTGAATTTCAGACATAAAGTCAATATACATGTGAGGAGTGGCCTAATTTGCTTCATGTTACAAACCAAGAAAGCACACAATCTCGATACATACCTTGTAAACCTCTCCTGTATCAATGTTGTTATCAGCAGAGAAGTTGTTGGTGGCGGCTTCAATTGTACTGAAATCATATCGCAGTGAATCCAAATTGCTGATGCCAATTGTAGCTACACAACCAAACGATGCATGTGTGTGATGAGATTAAGTGAAAATAGAAGAGTGAGGAAATATGAGCCGCCAAACAAAGCAAAAGGTCTGGTTCACTATAGGGATCCTTACATTCAGAGTCATACTTCTTCCTTATTCTTTTACTAAAGCAACAGATGCCGACTATAAGTACCAGGACAGCCACTGAAATTGGAACAACAATTGCGACAATCGTCTCCGATGACATTCCACCTTTTCCTTCATCATCCCAAATACAGAGAAAGCAAATATACTTAATAAGGTAAATTCATGACAATAATTGAGTAACCAACTTTGCTTCATTCATTAATCTACAGAGTCAAGTTTGTTTTCCTTCCAGATATTACAAATTCTTCAGCTATTTTGTTCTTTTAGCATACTTTCTCCACAATTTTGAACCCTCCCCTGCTTTTATCTCACTCTCTGTTCCGTGGTTCTTCCCCCACAGATTTGCTCCTAAACTCACAATTTTCGTAACCTAATGCTTATACCAAAATCATTAAACAGATGAGAAACTATAAAGATTCTACGAAACCCCTTTGGCATATAGGTCAGAGCTTTACCTAGGGAAGCAGAAGCAGTATGATTTGTTGGAGGAAGACTTGCAGCTTCTGATTGATAGAAAGGGTACAATTCATAGCAAACATGACAGCTAATAAACAAGAGGTAGAAAATTTTGTAGGAAGCCATAATCAAGGGTGTCATATTGTGGAGTTCATATTGGGTGTATTTCAATGGAGAGTAGGGGAGGATCTTTCATGAGGAAGAAGATAATGCAATGGCAGAGAAAGATATGGCTGACGATGGGGAAAGGAGACGCAAGTCAATGAAATTTGTTTGTGGAAGGCTTCTCCATTTCTTGTGAGGGCTTCTAAGCAACAGTACGTCAACCTAAGATCTGGCACACCGGATGATGTGAACTACTTTTCTCTTCCTATTAAAAAATAATTTAAAATTATTAAATGTTCATATGTTTATAAATCATTTTTTAATCAAATTTAAGTTATTATTTATGTTAAAATTGAAAAAAAATGATCTTCTTAAAAAATAATTTAATGGTCTTTTTAAAAATATGTTATGTGTATTTATTAAATTTTATAAATAGTCATGTAGTAAAAATAAGGGAAAAAGACAAGAAAAAAAATTTGAAAATAAGAAAAGATAAAAAATATTTTGAAAATTCAAAATATTAAAGAAGTGTTAGAGCAGATTTGCTCTTTTTAACATCAAAAGAAAATGATACGGATGCCTTTATTTTTCTCAATGGCGTGAAGCAAACGGAATCAAATTAGAGAGAACAAGAATGTCTCCTTTTTTAAGACAAACGCAACCACAAAAGCAAATCAATTTGCAACTTCTCTGTTTTCTCTAATTTGGCAGGAGGGTAAGCCAATACTAACACTTAAAAAAAAATTCAAAATTACTTTTTTCTTCTTAAAATTACCACTACTATTTTTATGCTATCAATTTAGAACATTTTTATAACATTCAAAAAATCAAGTTGTAACTGAAAAAAAAAAAATAACAACTTATAAAAAATCAATGGATTTTTTTTTTTTATTTTAAAAGTTTTTAGTGTGTATCTATCATTACATAGGTTCCCTACTCATGGTGGAAAGCTCGTCTTCTTCTTCTACCCCCTGGGTGGATCATGATGTTTCGTGTGCGATCTCTTCTAAATATTTCCAAAGTCAAGCCAATAAACTAGTCTGCTTGTTTATTGTTGTTCATCTATTGCAGAAGACCTTGTGAATGCGTAGAAAAGCTGTTTTACTGCTGCTGCTAGCAAAAGGGCAAATTTAATAATTTCCTTTTGATGTTTCTGTGTTCATTCCAACTTCGGAGTCTGCTACGATGCAAAGTCGACACTTAGCAAGGCCAATTATTATTGGTGGATACAACTCAAAATATTACAGAAGGAACATAAGTCATCTGCAGACCTTAAAGCTATAAATACAACATTGCCTGGATGACTTGGAATTTACACGGAGAAGGGAACAATGGTGCCTAATTACAACGTTGCCTGAATAGACCAACCACTTAGACAGAGGAACATGTGTGCATTAAAAAAATCTCCAACTTTCAAGCTTACTGAGGCATTACTTCACTAATAGACGTCTCATTCATTGACCTTGATATTAACTTGGTCGCAGACTCACCACTTTAAAAGTCCTTTTGTATTTTTGGGTAAAAAAATGCAGGCTGCGAAGGGGTTGATAGAGTCGGAGAGTAATTTTCAAGCATGATAAGTACGGATGACATTGAATGTTTATCTTGGATCTTCTTAAACACACAGTAGGCTAATGTGAATGCATCTCATTACTTCATTTAGATTACAAGATTCTCTTATAGTGGGGTCCAATATTTCCATGGCCTCTCCATCCTCCCAAAGTCTCCATGCCTGTATCAAAATGTTGTCAACTATTTGTCCTTTTTACAAAAAGCATATATATGATTCATTTGTATCAAGCCAGAGAGAGTAGTGTTTGATATTCTCACATAGCTCAGCATTTCCTTCATTCCATCCTCTATTTGATACAAAAAAAATATTCCTCTTGCCACTTATAATTTTCATTAGAAGGACACCAAAGTTGTACACATCATGCAGAGATCTCTCCATGCATGTATTCAGGACACATAACTTCTGAAACATTGAATCGTCATACCAAGAGAATTATTAGTATAGATAAAATTACATGGGAATTTAGGCTGGTAGAAGTTCTTTCTTCATTGAAGTGAAGATGACAAGTGTAGCGCCTGAAATTTGGAAAATATAAAGGCACCACCAAAATTTTGAAAAAGTATTATTTTGGAAACCTTTTTTAAAAATGGAAACTGGTCTACAAAAACCATTTAGGGTTCGGGAGTCTATTATGCATAGGGAAGGCGTTAGGTACCCCATAACACCAATTCATAAGAATGGTTACCCTAAGTTAATAAAGATGGCCTTTTAAAATTTCATCATAATCACCCAAAAATAAAATATTTACAAAATAAAAAAAAAGATTAATTATGTACATTGTTGGACTTGACCTAAGATTAAAGCCTACGTAGTTCGTTAAGGGTAGAAAGGCGTGGCGCTTGGTTGGTATTTTTTAGAAAAAAGGTTATTTAATTTGTTTAAGAAAAATATTTTTTGTTTGGTTTGTGTTTTTTATTTTTTTAAAAAAAATCATTTTCTTTATTTTCTCATATGAAACCAAATTCATTTATTTCAAGAAATGAACCTCTTTTTCCCCCCCTTATTTTGTTACTTTTTTATTTGTAAAAGAAAAAAAAGTCAATAGTTCATCAAACCAACAAGGAATTACATTCTCATCATATCATTCATTGTAGAGAGTCCAAGAAGGTAAAAAAATCAATAAAAACATGGTGAGAGTGTGTACCTTTGATGCTGTGAATCCCACTACAACAAGAGATAGGGTGATAGAATCACATAATAAACAAGAGTCAATTACAATCATATTACCTCTATCTATTAAGTATGACATCTAGTAGTATTAAAAGACAAGGAAGCACATACCTCTTGATCCCAAATGCAACAAGTCTAGCAATGTCATACAAAACAATTCAATGGGACAATAAAAAGCAAACCCACATAATTCTTTTAATGCATCATCCTAGAAGATTATATGAGCAATTAAGTAAGGAAGCAAAATAGCAATGGGATGGATGCAGAGAATATGATTCATGCCTTAAGCATTGCACACTCAAGCCAAACGATCAAATGATGCAGACATGCTTCTTGATCTTAGATGCTGCACATAAAGACCCATAAGTCTCACTAAATTTTTATGCCGTGTCCTGACAAACACATCTACTTCATTCTTGAATTCTTGTACACTTTGTATAGTGCTTTTATGGAGTCTTTTCACAGCAATTTCCTGTCCATCTTGAAGCATGCCCTGACTTGCAAACATAAAGTCAACATACATGAATGAGGGGCCTAATTTCCTTCATGTTAAAAACCAGAAAAGCACAGAAACTTGATACCTTGTAGACATCTCCAAATCCACCATCACCAAGCTTGTTATCTGCAGAGAAGTTGTTCGTGGTTGCTTTAATGGTACCGAAATCATATTGCAGTGAATACACATTGCTGATGTCAATTGCAGCTGCACAACCAAATGGTGCATATGAATGAAGACATGCAGTGAAAACAGAACAGCGAGCAAATATGAGCCAAACAAAGCAAAAGGTCTTGTATACTATGGGGATCCTTAGATTCAGAGTCATACTTGTTCCATATTCTTTTACACAAGCAACAAATGCCCATTAATATCAGGATAGACACAGAAATTGAAACCACAATTGCAACATTCGTCCCCGATGAGATTCCACCTTTTCCTGCATGATCCGAAAAACAGAGAAAGCAGATATACTTCATAAGGTAATTAAATTCATGAAAATAATAGAGTAACCAACTTTGTTTCATTAATTAATATTCTACAGTTAAGTTTATTTTCGTTCTAGATATTACAAATTATTCAGTTATTTTGTTCTTTTAGTCTACTTGGCTGTTTGTCCACAATTTTCAACCCTTCCCTGCTTTTATTTCACTCTCTGTTCTGTGGGTCTTCCCCCCACAGTTTTGCTCTTAAACTCGCAATTTTCGCAACCTAATGCTAATACCCAAATCATTAAACAGATGAGAAACTACAAATATTCTACGTAATAACTTAGGCATATATAGGTAAGAGCTTTACCCTGGGAACCAGTAGTATTTGTAGGAGGAGTACTTGCAGCTTCCGATTGATAAAAGGGTACAATTCATACCAAACATTACAGCTGATAAACAAGAGGTAGAAAATTTTGTTGGAAGCCATGACCATGGACGACGTCATGGTAAGTGTAATGAGTGTCAGAGGTGTAGGAAATGAGGTGTCAGGTTTAAAGGTTGAAGAGCTACTGTGTGTATTTCAATGGAGAATAGGGGATTATCTTTCATGAGGAGGAAGACCTTACTATGGGGATCCTTACATATTCCGTCGGGATCAGAGCCATACTTGTTTCTTATTCTTTTCATGAAGCAACAGATGCCGACTATAAATATGAGGAAAGCCACAGAAATTGGAAGCACAATTGCAACAATCGTCCCCGATGACATTCCACCTTTTCCTTAATCATCCCAAAATAGAGAAAGCAAATATATTTAATAAGGTAAATTCATGACAATAATTGAGTAACCGACTTTGCTTCATTCATTCATATTCCGCAGTCAAGGTTGCTTTCGTTCTGTATATTACAAATTATTCAGTTATTTTGTTCTTTTAGTCTACTTAGCTTTTTGATTCAAGGTCTACTTAGTTGTTTCTCATCAATTTTGAACCTCCCCTGCTTTTTATTTCACTCTCTTTTCTGTGGGTCTTCTCCCACAGTTTTGCTCTTAAACTCAGCAATTTTCGCGACCTAATACCCAAACCATCTAATAGATGAGAAACTATAGAGATACTACAAAATACCTTAAGGCATATAGGTGAGAGATTTACCTTGGGAAGCGGTAGAATTTGTAGGAGGAGCACTTGCAGCTTCCGAGTGATAGAAAGGGTACAATTTATAGAAAACATTACAGCTAATAAACAAGAGATAGAAATTTTTGTAGGAAGCCATGACCATGGACGTGATGGTAAGAGTGAAGGATGTGTTAGAGGAAGGGAAAGAAAAAGATATTGCAGTGGTAGAGAAAGAGATGATTCTTGATGGAGAAGGTTGACACAAGTCAATGAAATTAGTTTGCGCAAGACTTTAATTTCTAATTTCTTGTTAAAGCTTTTTCTAAATAATTCCCATTTCTTATAGACGACCTCGAACTAAAGCAAGTCTTCCATTACGTGAAAAGAACCAATTAGTCCACCTGTTCAACACACGCTTTTATTATTATAGAACCTTTCAGCAAGGATGTGCACCAGATCGGTTTTAGAGTTGGTAATATGGGCCCAACCCGCGGGCTCAATCTGTGAGCCTACAGGTTTTGACGGTTTTCCCAACTCGTAAAAATGCGGGCCGCATAGGCCCGCATGGCATAACCCGCGGGTTAATGCCGGCTAGCTCGTAGGTTGGCAGGTTGGCCCGCAAAATTTTTTATTTTTTATTTATATATAATAATTTTACAAAACTTATAAGTTTTTTACTACTATCTTGGTACCTCTCAATCCAAAAAGAAAAAATTTTAGCCTCTTCCCTTCTTCATTAAACAAAATTATTATATCTTGGTTGCTTGAGAATGAGTTTATATTTTGTTTATAAACTTTAACAAATTTGATAACTTTATCTCTTAAATTGTAGATTATGTTTTTAAATTTTTATAAGAGAAATGATTGATACTAGGAAGGTAAATTTAATTACTCATATATATGTATCTCATATTTTCAATCCTCTTTAAAAAATAAAAAAAAAATCAAAAAAAAAAATGCGGGCCCGCGGGCTGGCCCGCAACCCGCACACTGCTGGTTAGATGCCAACCCGTAGAAGTGCGGGCTACACAGGCCCGCACCACACGGGCGGTGGGTTGGTGCGGCCTAGCCCGTAACCCGGGGGCTAGCCCGTATTCCCAACTATAATCGGTCTTGAGATCTGGTATGAAGAGGACCTCGAGTTGTACGAGGCAATCTGTGGTTCAGTTTGGTCCCACACCAACTCGAATCTGGGTTGGAGTAGATGAGGTCAAGCGGATTGTCAAAACAATCCAGAACCTAAATTTGAACTTTTTTGTTCCTTCTTTAGAATGTAAAATTTTAATATATTAAACGTGTTTAAGATGATAAAAAATGCCTATAGAAATATAAAACTCATCACATAACGTTAAATCCCAATCATAAAGTGATAAGAATCTCCAATAATTCACCAAGTATATTGAAGACTATACAAAGGTAACTTAAACCCAAAAATTACAGACTCCCTTCTATTTTTATTTTAAGATGATGATACTGGGTGTGTTTGGCTTTTTCAACCCTAGCCTATATAAAGAGAGTCAATATATTTATTGTCCACTACATATACGGACAATAAATATATTAAATTTTGGCTTCCCCTACAGGTAAATTAAATTTTATTTCACTCTCTGTTCTGTGGGTCTTCCCCCCACAATTTTGCTCTTAAACTCGCAATTTTCGCAACCTAACGCTAATACCCAAATCATTAAACAGATGAGAAACTACAAATATTCTACGTAATAACTTAGGCATATATAGGTAAGAGCTTTACCCTGGGAACCAGTAGTATTTGTAGGAGGAGTACTTGCAGCTTCCGATTGATAAAAGGGTACAAATCATACCAAACATTACAGCTGATAAACAAGAGGTAGAAAATTTTGTTGGAAGCCATGACCATGGACGACGTCATGGTAAGTGTAATGAGTGTCAGAGGTGTAGGAAATGAGGTGTCAGGTTTAAAGGTTGAAGAGCTACTGTGTGTATTTCAATGGAGAATAGGGGATTATCTTTCATGAGGAGGAAGAACATAATATAGTGGCAAAGAAAGATATGGCTGATGAAGCAGAAGGTCGACGCTAGTCAATGATATTTGTTTGCGGAAGACTTTTTAATTTCTTGTGATGGCTCCTAAATTGGGTAAGCACCCGCAAGTCATTCTAACACATGCATGGAATTGTTGAACTACTTTTCCCTTCCGAATAAAAAATTATTTGAAATTAAAAGTTCAAATATTTATAAATTTTATATATCATTTGTAATCAAATTAAAGTTATTGCTAGGTTAAAAATGAAAAATGATCTTTTTTAAAAATAGGTTATATATATCTTATTAAATTTTATAAATAATCCTTCATTAAAAATAAATAGATTCTTCCTTTTGTCCTCTCCATAAGAGATTTTTTTAGGGTTTTCTTAGTCCTATTTATAAGAAAAAATAATCTCTTGCATCAAATGTTATATTAAAAATCATCTTTCACGCCTTTATTAAAATACCATATTTACTAATAAGACCAGTTATTATATATTACCAACTAGTTTTTTTATATGATTACTTGATTGAGTCATTTTTAAATATTTTCGGACCCAAATGGGGGTAGCTTTTCTAAAAGCTTTTTCTGTATTCATAGAGACTGGAGATCCCATGTTGAAGCGATCTAATCACCTCCTATTAGAATCAATGTGTATTGACATCTCAAAGTTTAATGTAAAGCACACAGTAAAGCCACAAGCGTTCAAGCACAATACAAGGCTTCAATTTTATTTTTCTCAAACATGACACAGAAGTGTTTACTGGTGACTGGTGAGAGCCACGAGGTTCCTTACTAGTGGATTTGGATGGCTCAATATGATTATCACCATCCAAAGATGATACTCCTCCATTGCATTAACTTACATCACTATACAGATTCCACGCTCGAGGTGGAAAGTTCATCTTTTTCTATTTCTGTAACTCCAATAATGGGTTCGAAGGGGATGGGAGGGTCAAAGAGTAATTATGAAGCATAATAATTATGGATGACATTGAAGGTCTATCTGCTGGATGGTTTTGAACACACAGCAGAACAATGTGAATGCATCTCATTACTTCATTTAGATTACAAGATTCTCTTATTGTGGGGTCTACCAACTCCAAGGGCTCTCCCTCTTTCCAAAGTCTCCATGCCTGTGCCAATATTCTGTCAATTATTTGGCCTTTTAACAAGAAATATATGATTTGTTTGTATCAAACCAAAGAGAATAGTGTTTGACATACTCACATAGCTCGTTATGTATTCTGCTTTACCCTCTGTTGTATACCAAACATGATTGCTCTTCCCACTTATAATTGTCATTAGAAGCAAACCAAAATTGTACACATCACACTTAACAGAAGGCTTACCAAATTTACGATAAAATAGTTCTGGAGCTATATAACTCCTGAAACATTGAATCATTAGAAGATAAATGTTAGTATAGGAGAAATTAAACAAAAATATAGGCTACTGCCAACTCTTTGTTTCTTTAAGAAAAGACGCCAAGATATCTAAATAAAATTGTAGGGATATGTAAACTTTGTTCTTACATTGTCCCATGAGCACAGACATCAATTTCAGTTTGGTCGACTGCACAAACTGTTGCCAAACCAAAATTTGTGATTTTTGGATTCATATCTCTATCCAATAATATATTGCTGACTTTAAGATCAAAATATATAATTTTAAGCCTTGAATCTTCATGAAGATATTGGATGCCTTGAACAATTCCTTTGATAATCTTAAAACGCTTTGCCCAATCTAGCTGTTTTTTCTTTTCAGGGTCTACACTTTAAAAAAAATTAAGGAATGTCAAATAAAAGAAAAGTAAATTGATTCAAAAATTAAAAGTGAAGCAAAGCTGTCACAATTAGTCGCAACCATAATAAGCAAAAGTTGGAAAACTAAAATCAAGCATATTAAGGGAGAACTATGTAGAATTGACGTAGATGGACTTGCCAAAAAGGATGTAATCAAGACTTTTGTTAGGCATATATTCATAAACAAGCATCTTCTCTTCTCTTTGCATGCAGAAACCCATAAGTCTCACTAAATTCCTATGTTGTACGTTGGCAAGCACCTCTACTTCATTCTTAAATGTTTGTATATCTTGGCTAGAACTTCTAAGGAATCTCTTCACAGCAATTTCTTGTCCATTTGCAAGCATCCCCTGAATTTCAAACATAAAGTCAATATACATGTGAGGAGTGGCCTAATTTGCTTCATGTTACAAACCAGGAAAGCACACAATCTCGATACATACCTTGTAAACCTTTTCTCTACCAATCATGTTATCAGCAGAGAAGTTGTTGGTGGCGGCTTTAATTGTACTGAAATCATATTGCAGTGAATCCAAATTGCTGATGCCAATTGTAGCTACACAACCAAATGATGCATGTGTGTGATGAGATTAAGTGAAAATAGAAGAGTGAGGAAATATGAGCCGCCAAACAAAGCAAAAGGTCTGGTTCACTATAGGGATCCTTACATTCAGAGTCATACTTCTTCCTTATTCTTTTACTCAAGCAACAGATGCCAATTATAAGTACCAGGACAGCCACTGAAATTGGAACAACAATTGCGACAATCGTCTCCGATGACATTCCACCTTTTCCTTCATCATCCCAAATACAGAGAAAGCAAATATACTTAATAAGGTAAATTCATGACAATAATTGAGTAACCAACTTTGCTTCATTCATTAATCTACAGAGTCAAGTTTGTTTTCCTTCCAGATATTACAAATTCTTCAGCTATTTTGTTCTTTTAGCATACTTTCTCCACAATTTTGAACCCTCCCCTGCTTTTATCTCACTCTCTGTTCCGTGGTTCTTCCCCCACAGTTTTGCTCCGAAACTCACAATTTTCGTAACCTAATGCTTATACCAAAATCATTAAACAGATGAGAAACTATAAAGATTCTACGAAACCCCTTAGGCATATAGGTCAGAGCTTTACCTAGGGAAGCAGAAGCAGTATGATTTGTAGGAGAAAGACTTGCAGCTTCTGATTGATAGAAAGGGTTCAATTCATAGCAAACATGACAGCTAATAAACAAGAGGTAGAAAATTTTGTAGGAAGCCATAATCAAGGGCGTCATATTGTGGAGTTCATATTGGGTGTATTTCAATGGAGAGTAGGGGAGGATCTTTCATGAGGAAGAAGATAATGCAATGGCAGAGAAAGAAGACGCAAGTCAATGAAATTTGTTTGTGGAAGGCTTCTCCATTTCTTGTGAGGGCTTCAAAGTTCTAAGCAACAGTAAGTCAACCGAATCTCTGGCACCCTGGATCATGTGAACTACTTTTCTCTTCCTATTAAAAAATAATTTAAAATTATTAAATGTTCAAATGTTTATAAATAATTTTTTAATCAAATTTAAGTTATTATTTATGTTAAAATTGAAAAAAATGATCTTCTTAAAAAATAATTTAATGGTTTTTTTAAAAATATGTTATGTGTATTTATTAAATTTTATAAATAATCATGTAGTAAAAATAAGGGAAAAAGACAAGAAAAATATTTGAAAATAAGAAAAGATAAAAAATATTTTGAAAATTCAAAATATTAAAGAAGTGTTAGAGCAGATTTTCCCTTTTTAACATCAAAAGAAAATGATACAGATACTTTTATTTATTTATTTTTTAAGAACCCCACCCCACCCCCTCCCCGGGCTATACCCCATAATCCTACAAAGAACTTTTGTTTCCTTGTTCAATCGTCTTTTTAATTTTTATCAAAAGATGACGGTTGCTAATGGAGCGTAGCATTTGTATCTTGTTGTAGGGTTCTGTTGAGCAATTGACTTCTAGTTTTCATTTTTTTAAAAAAAGTAGAAAGATCGTACAATATACAGATAAGAATATGGAAAAACATGCAGACATGTAGAAGACGGACAAGGATATTACAATTTTATATAGGAAGAACATAATATCGATGACTTAGCAGTGGTAATTCAGGCTGTGACGGGAACGGGATGGCAAACAATTTTTTTTTTTTTTTAAATTTCACTCTTTTTTTTTTTTAATTTTATTTTGTACTCTATTTCTCTTTCATTCACTCATATCACACTTCTTTTCTTTTATATATTTATGTTATGAAGGCAATTTCATTCTTACTTTCATTTTTTTTTTGCATCTATTCACATCACAAAACTACATAAACACATTTTTTTTAAATTTAATAATAGTAGAATAAATAAATATAATATGAAAATAAGTGTTAAATAAAAAATATGAGGAATTAATTAAACATATCATCAAAAGAAAGGAGATAAGGGACTAAAGGAATTTGAAAAAAAAAACAAAAAAAAAATTTAAATAAAGCGGTAGCCCACATCGAGCCCGTTTAGCTCAAAATCAAACGGGCTTCCAAAACCTGATTATTTTAGGCCTGCCAGACCAGTTTGAATTACCGCCTCTAATTGATGTTATAAAAATAAAGTACTAGGCATGTCACTTGGAAGGTAAGAACTAAGAAATATTAAACAAACAACATAAATGGCGCTTATTCTCTCTTATTTTAATTATAAGATAAAATTAATTTTTTTGAAAAAATTAAGGAAGCTGATTAAATTACTTTAGAGTATTTATATTTTTATTTTTCTCTCCAAACTAATTAATTTGACTAATAAACTAATATATAATCTAAGGATACATAACATATATAATGATTAAGTAATTTATTAAACTTCCTTAATCTCTCTAAAAAAAAGTCAACCTTATCTTTTATTTAGGACCGGAAATAGTATATCATATAGATGTTCTCAAATGCTTTTAGGGCATAACAATATGACTGGGAAATATGAAAGTCATGTTCAAACAACTCAAGTCAAATAATTATTGTTTGTTGGTGTTGTTATTGTTCAATGTTTGTATCTCCAAAGCTGGATCCTTTGTCCATGAACCGATATTAAATTCAAGAATTACCTAACTCTGTTACCCAATTTAAGTCTCATGGAGTGGTGGATAAAATCTGAATTCTATGATAGTACAACTTAAACAAGCTGAATACTATTTTTTTATTTTTGGATTGTTTGGATAAGGATGATCATCTTTCTCAATGGCGTGAAGCAAACGGAATCAAATTAGAGAGAACAAGAATGACTCCTTTTTTAAGACAAGCGCAACCACAAAAGCAAATCAATTTGCGTGCGTGTTTGTTTAAGTTTTTTGCACAGTAAAAACGTACTTATTATGTAAGCCGAGAAAAAACTCCTCTCACATACTTACCTCGTATACCTTGAAACACGAATTATAAGCACGTTTTGGACAAAAATAAGCCATTCCAAACACACAAACTTCTCTGTTTTCTCTAATTTGGCAGGAGGGTAAGCCAATACTAACAATTAAAAAAAAATTCAAAATTACTTTTTCCTTCTTAAAATTACCACTACTATTTTTATGCTATCAATTTAGAACATTTTTATAACATTCAAAAAATCAAGTTGTAACTGAAAAAAAAAGAACAACTTCTAAAAAATCAATGGATTTTTTTTTTTTGTTTTAAAAGTTTTTAATGTGTATCTATCATTACATAGGTTCCCTACTCATGGTGGAAAGCTCGTCTTCTTCTTCTACCCCCTGGGTGGATCATGATGTTTCGTGTGCGATCTCTTCTAAATATTTCCAAAGTCAACCCAATAAACTAGTCTGCTTGTTTATTGTTGTTCATCTATTGCAGAAGACCTTGTGAATGCGTAGAAAAGCTGTTTTGCTGCTGCTGCTAGCAAAAGGACAAATTTAATAATTTCCTTTTGATGTTTCTGTGTTCATTCCAACTTCGGAGTCTGCTACGATGCAAAATCGACACTTAGCAAGGCCAATTATTATTGGTGGATACAACTCAAAATATTACAGAAGGAACATAAGTTATCTACAGACCTTAAAGCTATAAATACAATATTGCCTGAATGACTTGTAATTTACACGGAGAAGGAAGCAATGGTGCCTAATTACAACGTTGCCTGAATAGACCAACAACTTAGACAGAGGAACATGTGTGCATTAAAAAATCTCCAACTTTCAAGCTTACCGAGGCATTACTTCACTAATAGACATCTCATTCATTGACATTGATATTAACTTGGTTGCAGACTCACCACTTTAAAAGTCCTTTTGTATTTTTGGGTCAAAAAATGCGGGCTGCAAAGGGGTTGACAGAGTCAGAGAGTAATTTTAATTTCAAGCATGATAAGTACAGATGACATTGAATGTTGATCTATTGGATCTTCTTAAACACACAGTAGGCTAATGTGGATGTATCTCATTACTTCATTTAGATTACAAGATTCTCTTATAGTGGGGTCCAATATTTCCATGGCCTCTCCATCCTCCCTAAGTCTCCATGCCTGTATCAAAATATTGTCAACTATTTGTCCTTTTTACAAAAAGCATATATATGATTCATTTGTATTAAGCCAGAGAGAGTAGTGTTTGATATACTCACATAGCTCAGCATTTCCTTCATTCCATCCTCTATTTGATACAAAAAAAATATTCCTCTTCCCACTTATAATTTTCATTAGAAGGACACCAAAGTTGTACACATCATGCTTAACAGAGATCTCTCCATGCATGTATTCAAGACACATAACTTCTGAAACATTGAATCGTCATACCAAGAGAATTATTAGTATAGATAAAATTACATGGGAATTTAGGTTGGTAGAAGTTCTTTCTTCATTGAAGTGAAGATGACAAGTGTAGCGCCTGAAATTTGAAAAATATAGAGGCACCACCAAAATTTGAAAAAGTATTATTTTGGAAACCTTTTTTAAAAATGAAAACTGGTCTACAAAAATCATTTAGGGTTCGGAAGTCCATTATGCATGGGGAAGGTGTTAGGTACCCCATAACACTCATTCATAAGAATGGTTACCCTAAGTTAATAAAGATGGCCTTTTAAAATTTCATCATAATTACCCAAAAATAAAATATTTACAAAATAAAAAAAAAAGATTAATTATGTACATTGTTGGACTTGACCTAAGATCAAAGCCTACGTAGTTCGTTAGGGGTAGAAAGGCGTGGCACTTGGTTGGTATTTTTTAGAAAAAAGGTTATTTAATTTGTTTAAGAAAAATATTTTTTGTTTGGTTTGTGTTTTTTATTTTTTAAAAAAAATCATTTTCTTTATTTTCTCATATGAAACCAAATTCATTTATTTCAAGAAATGAACCTCTTTCCCCCCTTATTTTGTTACTTTTTTATTTGTAAGAGAAAAAAAAGTCAAGAGTTCATCAAACCAACAAGGAATTACATTCTCATCATATCATTCATTGTAGAGAGTCCAAGAAGGTAAAAAAATCAATAAAGACATGGTGAGAGTGTGTACCTTTGATGCTTTGAATCCCACTACAATAAAAGATAGGGTGATAGAATCACATAATAAACAAGAGGCAATTACAATCATATTACCTCTATCTATTAAGTACGACATCTAGTACCATTAGAAGACAAGGAAGCACATACCTCTTGATCTCAAATGCAACAAGTCTAGCAATGTCATACAAAACAATTCAATGGGACAATAAAAAGCAAACCCACATAATTCTTTTAATGCATCATCCTAGAAGATTATATGAGCAATTAAGTAAGGAAGCAAAATAGCAATGGGATGGATGCAGAGAATATGATTCATGCCTTTAGCATTGCACACTCAAGCCGAACGATCACATGATGCAAATCATGATCTTAGATGCTGCACACAAAGACCCATAAGTCTCACTAAATTTTTATGCCGTGCCCTGGCAAGCACCTCTACTTCATTCTTGAATTCTTGTACACTTTGATAGTGCTTTTCTGGAGTCTCTTCATAGCAATTTCCTCTCCATCTTGAAGCATGCCCTGACTTGCAAACATAAAGTCAACATACATGAATGAGGGGCCTAATTTCCTTCATGTTAAAAACCAGAAAAGCACAGAAACTTGATACCTTGTAGACATCTCCAAATCCACCATCACCAAGCTTGTTATCTGCAGAGAAGTTGTTCGTGGCTGCTTTAATGGTACGGAAATCATATTGCAGTGAATGCACATTGCTGATGTCAATTGCAGCTGCACAACCAAATGGTGCATATGAATGAAGACATGCAGTGAAAACAGAACAGCGAGCAAATATGAGCCAAACAAAGCAAAAGGTCTTGTATACTATGGGGATCCTTAGATTCAGAGTCATACTTGTTCCATATTCTTTTACACAAGCAACAAATGCCCATTAATATCAGGATAGACACAGAAATTGAAACCGCAATTGCAACATTCGTCCCCGATGAGCCCCGATGAGATTCCACCTTTTCCTGCATGATCCGAAAAACAGAGAAAGCAGATATACTTCATAAGGTAATTAAATTCATGAAAATAACAGAGTAACCAACTTTGTTTCATTAATTAATATTCTACAGTTAAGTTTATTTTCGTCCTAGATATTACAAATTATTCAGTTATTTTGTTCTTTTAGTCTACTTAGCTGTTTGTCCACAATTTTGAACCCTTCCCTGTTTTTATTTCACTATCTGTTCTGTGGGTCTTCCCCCCACAGTTTTGCTCTTAAACTCGCAATTTTCGCAACCTAATGCTAATACCCAAATCATTAAACAGATGAGAAACTACAAATATTCTACGTAATAACTTAGGCATATATAGGTAAGAGCTTTACCCTGGGAACCAGTAGTATTTGTAGGAGGAGTACTTGCAGCTTCCGATTGATAAAAGGGTACAATTCATACCAAACGTTACAGCTGATAAACAAGAGGTAGAAAATTTTGTTGGAAGCCATGACCATGGACGACGTCATGGTAAGTGTAATGAGTGTCAGAGGTGTAGGAAATGAGGTGTCAGGTTTAAAGGTTGAAGAGCTACTGTGTGTATTTCAATGGAGAATAGGGGATTATCTTTCATGAGGAGGAAGAACATAATATAGAGGCAAAGAAAGATATGGCTGATGAAGCAGAAGGTCGACGCAAGTCAATGGAATTTGTTTGCGGAAGACTTTTCAATTTCTTCTGATGACTCCTAAATTGGGTAAGCACCCGCGAGTCATTCTAACACATGCATGGAATTATGTTGAACTACATTTCCCTTCCGATTGAAAAATTATTTGAAATTAAAAGTTCAAATATTTATAAATTTTATATATCATTTGTAATCAAATTAAAATTATTGCTAGGTTAAAAATGAAAATGATCTTTTTTTAAATTAGGTTATATATATCTTATTAAATTTTATAAATAATCCTTCATTAAAAATAAATAGATTCTTCCTTTTGTCCTCTCCATAAGAGATTTTTTTAGGGTTTTCTTTGTCCTGTTTATAAGAAACAATAATCTCTTGTATCAAATGTTATATTAAAAATCATCTTTCACGCCTTTATTAAAATACCATATTTACTAATGAGACCAGTTATTACATATTACCCACTAGTTTTTTTATATGATTACTTGAATGAGTCATTTTTTAATATTTTCGGACCCAAATGGGGTTAGCTTTTCAAAAAGCTTTTTCTGTATTCATAGAGACTCGAGATCCCATGTTCAAGCGATCTAATCCCCTCCTATTAGAATCAATGTGTATTGACATTTCAAAGTTTAATGCAAAGCACACAGTAAAGCCACAAGCGTTCAAGGCACAATACAAGGCTTCAATTTTATTTTTCTCAAACATGACACAGAAGTGTTTACTGGTGACTGGTGAGAGCCACGAGATTCCTTACTATGATTATCACCATCCAAAGATGATCTTCCTCCATTGCATTAACTTACATCACTATACAGATTCCATGCTCGAGGTGGAAAGTTCATCTTTTGCTATTTCTGTTAACCCCAACAATGGGTCCGAAGGGGATGGCAGAGTCAGAGAGTAACTATGAAGCATAATAATTATGGATGACATTGAAGGTCTATCTGCTGGATGGTTTTGAATACACAGCAAAGCAATGTGAATGCATCTCATTACTTCATTTAGATCATAAGATTCTCTTATTGTGGGGTCTACCAACTCCAAGGGCTCTCCCTCTTTCCAGAGTCTCCATGCCTGTGTCAATATTCTATCAATTATTTGGCCTTTTAACAAAAAATACATGATTCGTTTGTATCAAACCAAAGAGAATAGTGTTTGATACACTCACATAGCTCAATATGTTTTCCGGTTCATCCTCTGTTGTAAACCAAATATGTTTGCTCTTCCCACTTATAATTGTCATTAGAAGCACACCAAAATTGTACACATCACACTTAACAGAAGGCTCACCAAATTTATGATAAAATAGTTCTGGAGCTATATAACCTCTGAAACATTGAATCATCAGAAGATAAATGTTAGTGTAGGAGAAATTAAACAGAAATAGAGGCTACTGCCAATTCTTTGTTTCTTTAAGAAAAGACGCCAAGATATTTGAATAAAATTGTAGGGATATGTAAACTTTGTTCTTACAACGTCCCACGAGCATCGACATCAATTTCAGTTTGGTCGATTGCACAAACTGTTGCCAAACCAAAATTTGTGATTTTTGGATTCATATCTCTATCCAATAATATATTGCTGACTTTAAGATCAAAGTGTATAATTTTAAGCCTTGAATCTTCATGAAGATATTGGATGCCTTGAACAATTCCTTTGATAATCTTAAAACGCTTTGCCCAATCTAGCTGTTTTTGCTTGTCAGGGTCTACACATTTAAAAAAAAAAAAATTAAGAATGTCAAATAAAAGAAAAGTAAATTGATTCAAAAATAAAAAGTGAAGCAAAGCTGTAACAATTAGTCTCAACCATAATAAGCAAAAGTTGGAAAACTAAAATCAAGCATATTAAGGGAGAACTATGCAGAATTGACGTAGATGGACTTGCCAGAAAGGATGTAATCAAGACTTTTGTTAGGCATATATTCATAAACAAGTATCTTCTCTTCTCTTTGCATGCAGAAACCCATAAGTCTCACTAAATTTCTGTGTTGTACGGTGGCAAGCACCTCTACTTCATTCTTAAATGTTTGTATATCTCGGCTAGAACTTCTAAAGAATCTCTTCACAGCAATTTCTTGTCCATTTGCAAGCGTCCCCTGAATGTCAGACATAAAGTCAATATACATGTGAGGAGTGGCCTAATTTGCTTCATGTTACAAACCAGGAAAGCACACAATCTCGATACATACCTTGTAAACCTTTTCTGTACCAATAATCTTGTTATCAGCAGAGAAGTTGTTGGTGGCGGCTTTAATTGTACTGAAATCATATTGCAGTGAAACCAAATTGCTGATGCCAATTGTAGCTACACAAACAAATGATGCATGTGTGTGATGACATTAAGTGAAAATAGAAGAGTGAGGAAATATGAGCCGCCAAACAAAGCAAAAGGTCTGGTTCACTATAGGGATCCTTACATTCAGAGTCATACTTCTTCCTTATTCTTTTACTCAAGCAACAGATGCCAACTATAAGTACCAGGACAGCCACTGAAATTGGAACAACAATTGCGACAATCGTCTCCGATGACATTCCACCTTTTCCTTCATCATCCCAAATACAGAGAAAGCAAATATACTTAAAAAGGTAAATTCATGACAATAATTGAGTAACCAACTTTGCTTCATTCATTAATCTACAGAGTCAAGTTTGTTTTCCTTCCAGATATTACAAATTCTTCAGCTATTTTGTTCTTTTAGCATACTTTCTCCACAATTTTGAACCCTCCCCTGCTTTTATCTCACTCTCTGTTCCGTGGTTCTTCCCCCACAGTTTTGCTCCGAAACTCACAATTTTCGTAACCTAATGCTTATACCAAAATCATTAAACAGATGAGAAACTATAAAGATTCTACGAAACCCCTTTGGCATATAGGTCAGAGCTTTACCTAGGGAAGCAGAAGCAGTATGATTTGTTGGAGGAAGACTTGCAGCTTCTGATTGATAGAAAGGGTACAATTCATAGCAAACATGACAGCTAATAAACAAGAGGTAGAAAATTTTGTAGGAAGCCATAATCAAGGGCGTCATATTGTGGAGTTCATATTGGGCGTATTTCAATGGAGAGTAGGGGAGGATCTTTCATGAGGAAGAAGATAATGCAATGGCAGAGAAAGGAGACGCAAGTCAATGAAATTTGTTTGTGGAAGGCTTCTCCATTTCTTGTGAGGGCTTCTAAGTTCTAAGCAACAGTAAGTCAACCGAATCTCTGGCACCCTGGATCATGTGAACAACTTTTCTCTTCCTATTAAAAAATAATTTAAAATTATTAAATGTTCAAATGTTTATAAATAATTTTTTAATCAAATTTAAGTTATTATTTATGTTAAAATTGAAAAAAATGATCTTCTTAAAAAATAATTTAATGGAGCGTAGCATTTGTATCTTGTTGTAGGGTTCTGTTGAGCAATTGACTTCTGGTTTTCATTTTTTTAAAAAAAGTAGAAAGATCGTACAATATACAGATAAGAATATGGAAAAACATGCAGACATGTAGAAGACGGACAAGGATATTACAATTTTATATAGGAAGAACATAATATCGATGACTTAGCAGTGGTAATTCAGGCTGTGACGGGCTGGCAAATAATTTTTTTTTTTTTAAATTTCACTCTTTTTTTTTATTTTTTATTTTTTACTCTATTTCTCTTTCATTCACTCATATCACACTTCTTTTTTTTTTATATATTTATGTTATGAAGGCAATTTCATTCATACTTTCATTTTTTTTTGCATCTATTCACATCACAAAACTACATAAACACATTTTTTTTAAATTTAATAATAGTAGAATAAATAAATATAATATGAAAATAAGTGTTAAATAAAAAATATGAGGAATTAATTAAACATATCATCAAAAGAAAGGAGATAAGGGACTAAGGGAATTTGAGAAAAAAACAAAAAAAAATAAAAATTAAATAAAGCGGTAGCCCACATCGAGCCCGTTTAGCTCAAAATCAAACGGGCTTCCAAAACTCGATTATTTTAGGCCTGCCAGACCAGCCTGAATTACCGCCTCTAATCGATGTTATAAAAATAAAGTACTAGGCATGTCACTTGGAAGGTAAGAACTAAGAAATATTAAACAAACAACATAAATGGCGCTTACTCTCTCTGATCTTAATTATAAGATAAAATTGATTTTTTTGGAAAAATTAAGGAAGCTAATTAAATTACTTTAGAGTATTTATATTTTTATTTTTCTCTCAAAACTAATTAATTTGCCTAATAAACTAATATATAATCTAAGGATACATAACATATGTAATGATTAAGTAATTTATTAAACTTTTTTAATCTCTTTAAAAAAAGTTAACCTTATCTTATATTTAAGACCGAAAATATGATATCATATAGATGTTCTCAAATGCTTTTAGGGCATAACAATATGACCGGGAAATATGAAAGTCATGTTCAAACAATTCAAGTCAAATAATTATTGTTTGTTGGTGTTGTTATTGTTCAATGTTTGTATCTCCAAAGCTGGATCCTTTGTCCATGAACCGATATTAAATTCAAGAATTACCTAACTCTGTTACCCAATTTAAGTCTCATTAGTGGATAAACGTTGAATCCTATGACAGTAACCACAAAAGCAAATCAATTTGCAACTTCTAGGTTTTCTCTAATTTGGCAGGAGGGTAAGCCAATACTAACACTTAAAAAAAAATTCAAAATTACTTTTTTCTTCTTAAAATTACCACTACTATTTTTATGCTATCAATTTAGAACATTTTTATAACATTCAAAAAATCAAGTTGTAACTGAAAAAAAAAAAAGAACAATTTATAAAAAAAAATCAATGGATTTTTTTTTTTGTTATAAAAGTTTTTAGTGTGTATCTATCATTACATAGGTTCCCTACTCATGGTGGAAAGCTCGTCTTCTTCTTCTACCCCCTGGGTGGATCATGATGTTTCATGTGCGATCTCTTCTAAATATTTCCAAAGTCAAGCCAATAAACTAGTCTGCTTGTTTATAGTTGTTCATCTATTGCAGAAGACCTTGTGAATGCGTAGAAAAGCTGTTTTACTGCTGCTACTAGCAAAAGGAAAAATTTAATAATTTCCTTTTGATGTTCATGTGTTCATTCCAACTTTGGAGTCTGCTACGATGCAAAATCGACACTTAGCAAGGCCAATTATTATTGGTGGATACAACTCAAAATATTACAGAAGGAACATAAGTCATCTACAGACCTTAAAGCTATAAATACAACATTGCCTGAATGACTTGTAATTTACACGGAGAAGGAAACAATGGCGCCTAATTACAACGTTGCATGAATAGACCAACCACTTAGACAGAGGAACATGTGTGCATTAAAAAAATCTCCAACTTTCAAGCTTACTGAGGCATTACTTCACTAATAGACATCTCATTCATTGACATTGATATTAACTTGGTCGCAGACTCACCACTTTAAAAGTCCTTTTGTATTTTTGGGTAAAAAAATGCAGGCTGCGAAGGGGTTGATAGAGTCAGAGAGTAATTTTCAAGCATGATAAGTACGGATGACATTGAATGTTTATCTTGGATCCTCTTAAACACACCGTAGGCTAACGTGGATGCATCTCATTACTTAATTTAGATTACAAGATTCTCTTATAGTGGGGCCCAATATTTCCATAGCCTCTCCATCCTCCAAAAGTCTCCATGCTTGTATCAAAATGTTGGCAAGCACCTCTACTTCATTCTTGAATTTTTGTACACTTTGTATAGTGCTTTTATGGAGTCTCTTCACAGCAATTTCCTGTCCATCTTGAAGCATGCCCTAACTTGCAAACATAAAGTCGACAAACATGAATGAGGGGCCTAATTTCCTTCATGTTAAAAAAACCAGAAAAGCACAGAAACTTGATACCTTGTAGACATCTCCAAATCCACCATCACCAAGCTTGTTATCTGCAGAGAAGTTGTTCGTGGCTGCTTTAATGGTACGGAAATCATATTGCAGTGAATGCACATTGGTGATGTCAATTGCAGCTGCACAACCAAATGGTGCATATGAATGAAGACATGCAGTGAAAACAGAACAGCGAGCAAATATGAGCCAAACAAAGCAAAAGGTCTTATATACTATGGGGATCCTTAGATTCAGAGTCATACTTGTTCCATATTCTTTTACACAAGCAACAAATGCCCATTAATATCAGGATAGACACAGAAATTGAAACCACAATTGCAACATTCGTCCCCGATGAGAGTCCACCTTTTCCTGCATGATCCGAAAAACAGAGAAAGCAGATATACTTCATAAGGTAATTAAATTCATGAAAATAATAGAGTAACCAACTTTGTTTCATTAATTAATATTCTACAGTTAAGTTTATTTTCGTTCTAGATATTACAAATTATTCAGTTATTTTGTTCTTTTAGTCTACTTAGCTGTTTGTCCACAATTTTGAACCCTTCCCTGCTTTTATTTCACTCTCTGTTCTGTGGGTCTTCCCTCCACAGTTTTGCTCTTAAACTCGCAATTTTCGCAACCTAATGCTAATACCCAAATCATTAAACAGATGAGAAACTACAACTATTCTACGTAATAACTTAGGCATATATAGGTAAGAGCTTTACCCTGGGAACCAGTAGTATTTGTAGGAGGAGTACTTGCAGCTTCCGATTGATAAAAGGGTACAAATCATACCAAACATTACAGCTGATAAACAAGAGGTAGAAAATTTTGTTGGAAGCCATGACCATGGACGACGTCATGGTAAGTGTAATGAGTGTCAGAGGTGTAGGAAATGAGGTGTCAGGTTTAAAGGTTGAAGAGCTACTGTGTGTATTTCAATGGAGAATAGGGGATTATCTTTCATGAGGAGGAAGAACATAATATAGTGGCAAAGAAAGATATGGCTGATGAAGCAGAAGGTCGACGCAAGTCAATGAAATTTGTTTGCGGAAGACTTTTCAATTTCTTGTGATGGCTCCTAAATTGGGTAAGCACCCGCAAGTCATTATAACACATGCATGGAATTATGTTGAACTACTTTTCCCTTCCCAATAAAAAAATTATTTGAAATTAAAAGTTCAAATATTTATAAATTTTATATATTATTTGTAATCAAATTAAAATTATTGCTAGGTTAAAAATGAAAAATGATCTTTTTTAAAAATAGGTTATATATATCTTATTAAATTTTATAAATAATCCTTCATTAAAAATAAATAGATACTTCCTTTTGTCCTCTCCATAAGAGATTTTTTTAGGGTTTTCTTAATCCTATTTATAAGAAACAATAATCTCTTGTATCAAATGTTATATTAAAAATCATCTTTCACGCCTTTATTAAAATACCATATTTACTAATGAGACCAGTTATTACATATTATTACCCACTAGTTTTTTTATATGATTACTTGAATGAGTCATTTTTTAATATTTTCGGACCCAAATGGGGTTAGCTTTTCAAAAAGCTTTTCTGTATTCATCAAGACTCGAGATCCCACGTTGAAGCGATCTAATCCCCTCCTATTAGAATCAATGTGTATTGACATTTCAAAGTTTAATGTAAAGCACACAGTAAAGCCACAAGCGTTCAAGGCACAGTACAAGGCTTCAATTTTATTTTTCTCAAACATGACACAGAAGTGTTTACTGGTGACTGGTGAGAGCCACGAGGTTCCTTACTAGTGGATTTGTATGACTCAATATGATTATCACCATCCAAAGATGATCCTCCTCCATTGCATTAACTTACATCAATATACAGATTCCACGCTCGAGGTGGAAAGTTCATCTCTTTCTATTTCTGTTGGCCCCAATGGGTCCGAAGGGGATGGCAGAGTTAGAGAGTAACTATGAAGCATAATAATTATGGATGACATTGAAGGTCTATCTGCTGTATGTTTTTAAGCACACAGTAGAGCAATGTGAATGCATCTCATTACTTCATTTAGATTACAAGATTCTCTTATTGTGGGGTCTACCAACTCCAAGGGCTCTCCCTCTTCCCAAAGTCTCCATGCCTGTGCCAATATTCTGTCAATTATTTGGCCTTTTAACAAAAAATATATGATTCATTTGTATCAAACCAAAGAGAATAGTGTTTGATATACTCACATAGCTCATTATGTATTCCTCTTCATCCTCTGTTGTATACGGAAAAACATGCCTCGTCCCAATTATAATCATCATTAGAAGCAAACCAAAATTGTACACATCACACTTAACAGAAGGCTCACCGAGGTTACAGAAAAGTAGTTCTGGAGCTATATAACTCCTGAAACATTGAATCATTAGAAGATAAATGTTAGTATAGGAGAAATTAAACAGAAATATAGGCTACTGCCAATTCTGTTTCTCTAAGAAAAGACGCCAATATATCTGAATAAAATTGTAGGGATATGTAAACTTTGTTCTTACGCTGTCCCACGATAATTGACATCAATTTCAGTTTGGTCGATTGCACAAACTGTTGCCAAACCAAAATTTGTGATTTTTGGATTCATATTTCTATCCAATAATATATTGTGGACTTTAAGATCAAAATGTATAATTTTAAGCCTTGAATCTTCATGAAGATATTGGATGCCTTGAACAATTCCTTTGATAATCTTAAAACGCTTTGCCCAATCTAGCTGTTTTTTCTTTTCAGGGTTTACACATTTAAAAAAAAATTAAGGAATGTCAAATAAAAGAAAAGTAAATTGATTCAAAAATAAAAAGTGAAGCAAAGCTGTCACAATTAGTCCCAACCATAATAAGCAAAAGTTGGAAAACTAAAATCAAGCATATTAAGGGAGAACTATGCAGAATTGACGTAGATGGACTTGCCAGAAAGGATGTAATCAAGACTTTTGTTAGGCATATATTCATAAACAAGTGTCTTCTCTTCTCTTTGCATGCAGAAACCCATAAGTCTCACTAAATTTCTGTGTTGTACGTTGGCAAGCACCTCTACTTCATTCTTAAATGTTTGTATATCTTGGCTAGAACTTATAAAGAATCTCTTCACAGCAATTTCTTGTCCATTTGCAAGCGTCCCCTGAATTTCAGACATAAAGTCAATATACATGTGAGGAGTGGCCTAATTTGCTTCATGTTACAAACCAAGAAAGGACACAATCTCGATACATACCTTGTAAACCTTTTCTTTACCAATCTTGTTATCAGCAGAGAAGTTGTTGGTGGCGGCTTCAATTGTACTGAAATCATATTGCAGTGAATCCAAATTGCTGATGCCAATTGTAGCTACACAACCAAATGATGCAAGTGTGTGATGAGATTAAGTGAAAATAGAAGAGTGAGGAAATATGAGCCGCCAAACAATGCAAAAGGTCTGGTTCACTATAGGGATCCTTACATTCAGAGTCATACTTCTTCCTTATTCTTTTACTCAAGCAACAGATGCCAACTATAAGTACCAGGACAGCCACTGAAATTGGAACAACAATTGCGACAATCGTCTCCGATGACATTCCACCTTTTCCTTCATCATCCCAAATACAGAGAAAGCAAATATACTTAATAAGGTAAATTCATGACAATAATTGAGTAACCAACTTTGCTTCATTCATTCATATTCCGCAGTCAAGGTTGCTTTCGTTCTGTATATTACAAATTATTCAGTTATTTTGTTCTTTTAGTCTACTTAGCTTTTTTATTCAAGGTCTACTTAGTTGTTTCTCATCAATTTTGAACCTCCCCTGCTTTTATTTCACTCTCTTTTCTGTGGGTCTTCTCCCACAGTTTTGCTCTTAAACTCAGCAATTTTCGCAACCTAATACCCAAACCATCTAACAGATGAGAAACTATAGAGATACTACAAAATACCTTAAGGCATATAGGTGAGAGATTTACCTTGGGAAGCAGTAGAATTTGTAGGAGGAGCACTTGCAGCTTCCGAGTGATAGAAAGGGTACAGTTTATAGAAAACATGACAGCTAATAAACAAGAGATAGAAATTTTTGTAGGAAGCCATGACCATGGACGTGATGGTAAGAGTGAAGGATGTATTAGAGGAAGGGAGAATCTCACATGAAGAAGAAGATATTGCAGTGGTAGAGAAAGAGATGATTCTTGATGGAGAAGGTTGACACAAGTCAATGAAATTATTTTGCGCAAGACTTTAATTTCTAATTTCTTGTTAAAGCTTTTTCTAAATAATTCCCATTTCTTATAGACGACCTCGAACTAAAGCAAGTCTTCCACTACGTGAAAAGAACCAATTAGTCCACCTTTTCAACACACGCTTTTATTATTATAGAACCTTTCAGCAAGGATGTGCATGGATCAAAACAGATCGGTCTTGAGATCTGGTATGAAGAGGACCTCGAGCTGTACGAGGCAATCTGTGGTTTAGTTTGGTCCCACACCAACTCGAATCTGGGTTGGAGTAAATGAGGTCAAGCGGATTGTCAAAACAATTCAGAACCTAAATTTGAATTTTTTTTTTCTTTCTTTAGAATGTAAAATTTTAATATATTAAACGTGTTTAAGATGATAAAAAATGCCTATAGAAATATAAAACTCATCACATAACATTAAATCCCAATCATAAAGTGATAAGAATCTCCAACAATTCACCAAGTATATTGAAGACTATACAGAGGTAACTTAAACCCAAAAATTACAGACTCCCTTCTATTTTTATTTTAAGATGATGGTACCGAGTGTGTTTGGCTTTTTCAACTAAGAGAGTCAATATATTTATTGTCCACTAACCTATATAAAGATGATGATACTGAGTGTGTTTGGTTTTTTCAACCCTAACCTATATAAAGAGAGTTAATATATTTATTGTCCACTACATATGCGGATATATAAACGTATATATCCGTAAGTCCCTTATAAACGTTCGAAGAGCCCTGAGGCTGTATCCTGACCTTGATAGAGAATTGATGCCAAACCTACCTAAACTTTTTAATACCAAAATATATATATATATATATATATATATAAACGTATCAAATTGGGGTCTCGTCTCCTATAGCTAGATAGAGTTGATCAATATGTTAACGACTCACATTATTCCTTTCACAATATTGTAAAAATAAAGTACATGCCATATCACTTGTAAGGTATTAGGTAATTACTAAGAATATTAAACAAACAACATAAATGTGACGTATATCATAGTTTAATTAGCTTCCCTTCAGTAGTTTCTTACTTGTGCTCGATGCTTCTATCTCCAAGCAGGATTCTTTCTCTTAAGATAACCAACATTACATTCAAGAATTACCCACATTCCAACTCTATCACCCGATTTAAGTCTCATGGACTGGATAAAGGCTAAACAATCATATGACAGTACAACTTAACAACCTTTAATTCTGATATCTTACAGCTTTTCCCGGCAGAAATATACTTTGTCGGTTCTTAATATAAGATATATTTATCTAATCTGATTAGATTAAGGTAGTTAATTAAGTTGGTTAATATGACATGTATTTTCTAAAACGTCTTACTCATCTTTCTTAATTCTCTCATTCTCTCTCATTCTTAATTATTATTGAGAGAGCATTAATAAGGAGTAAATTAAAAAAAGATTGACAAATATAAAAGGGTTAAGGTGCAAAAATACACATGTGATTATTCCTAAAGTGCTCCTAGCATCAAATATTTTTTTAAGGTGCAAAAGTAACTAAGAGCTTTCAAAATAGGGGCAAAATTCACATTTGCCGTTAAAGTTAGAAAATGACCATTGCTTTCCCTTAAGTTTACCAGTTGGAGTCCATACGTAATTTATTCAACCTTTGACTATTGATGATGTGGTAGTGGGGGGAGTGGAAGACTCCAAAAAGTTGCCTTCCATTGCGAAGAGGAGGTCGGTGTTCCATCTTCGGGAGTCGTTTGAATCGTGATTTAATCATTTCACCACTAAAACCAAACTTCGCACATAATCGTGGCCGGAAAACTAGAACCAACAAACCAAATCCCTTCTATGAAATGTCACTCCGATTTGGCTTCATTGACACAAATACCTACTATTACCACATCCTTCACCAACATTTGATTTCATTATACTCAAAATTCAACTCTTGTAGATGTTAAATAATACCTTATGTTCATCGGTGTTGGGAATCCAGTCGTTCGTGGCCGGGTTGCTTTTATATTCTGGAATCTTCATTCCATCTCTATTAATATTTTGGAAGTTCTAAAAATTAAGAACATCACCTCCTATACCCTCAACCCTCATAAACCCACGTCTTGTCTATTCCAAAAAAACACAAAATAAAACCCAGAATTGAGACAAAAAGGTTAATAAATGACTTGATCAGATCTAGAATAAGAAGGATGATGAACCGTGTGACGCTGTTTGTTGTTAAAGGAAAGCTCTTTGTAGTATTGAGTCTCCATGAACTCGTCCAGCACATCCTTCGATAGCTCATCGGAGATCACAGCCCTAGGTTTGAAGAAATAACCATGAGAGATAGTTTGAGAAATTCTGAGGGAAAAAAAGAAAGAAACAGGATGTATAATGGCAGTCGTGAGGTTGAGATTGAAAAGACTAAAAGTTGAGAAGCTTGGGGATGTTGTGAGAGAAGACTGTGAAGGAGTGATTGAGAGGAGCGTCAGGGTCGGGTTCGCTCCGATTGATAACCTCTGTTATGGCCTTCTTAATTAGGCTCTCTCTCACTTCTCTTGCCACTCACACTGGAGATCATGCTGTTCGGAGATGAAACACCAGCCTCCTCTTCACAGTCAACACCAGAAAGCAAATTTTTGGATTCTTCCACTCCTCCCAACTGCCACATCATCTATAGTCAAAGGATGAAAAAATTACAAATGGACTCCAGCTGGCAAATTTAAGGGAAAGTAACAGACGTTTTTTGACCTTAACGACAATTGTGACTTTTGCCCCTATTTTGAAAGCTCTTGGTTACTTTTGCACCTTAAAAAAATATTTGGTATTAGGTGCACTTTAGAAATAATCACATGTGTATTTTTATACCTTAACTCAATATAAAAATTATGTCTTATATTTAAGATCAAAATCAACTTTTCAAATATGTCTTATATTTAAGACAATAGGGAGTATAATTTAATTAGCATCCCCTGCCACCAACTTCATTGAACCTCTTCTTGTCCTCCAAGACTGGTGTTTGTATTTGAATGTAACATGTTCTTGAACCCAATGAAGTCTCTCCAAGGGTAAATTGAAGATAAATTTTCAAATTCAGTAAATTATTAGAGAAAAAAATTATATACTAATAAACAACTCGGAGGCTCATGGCTTAGAGAGTTTAAGAAGGTCAAGCGGGAGAGAAAAACAGAGTACATTATAATTATAGAATTCGGAAATAGGCGTTTCGGTGATGCCCGCTTTGGGAAAGGCTTGCAGTTGATTATAAAACCAAATCGTGATTAATTGTTTTTTTTACTAGTATATCATATAAAATTTTTAGCCTAAATTTCTGATGTATAATAAAACAGAATATCTCTATTCGTCTCCATAATACACTATAAAAAAAAAAACTAAATTTCTGACGGAATTCAGAGTTTTCGATGGAATAGAATCCGTCGCTAATAATAATGTGACAAACCAATTTCCGTCATCACCAATTTTTGATGGAAACTTCTGACGGAATTCAGAGTTTTCGACGGAATAGAATCCGTCGCTAATAATAGTGTGACAAACCAATTTCCGACGGAATTCAGATTTCGTCACAAATTTCTGATGGAAACTCCGGTGGCCTGCATCTCATTGCTGGCAGCAGCACATGGCAACTCTAGCAGCCTCCACCTTAACGCTGGCACCCAAATCAGCCACGTGTCGTAACCTCTTTTTTTCTGGAAATGCAACTCAACTTGCCCTCATTTGGTTCAAACCTACGACCTCATCCGTACTCACATGATGCCTTACCAAATGGGCTCGACTGCTTTGACGTTCTATTATTACACAATTATATATATATAATCTTATAATACATAATCAATTATTTATAAATATAATATTTGTTTCTTATATATAAATGTAATAATAATATAAAATAATTTTATATATTCTTATAATTTTTAATATAAATTAACTTCAAATTAAAAAAATTTACATCTTAAATAAATTTCATATGACTATATTTTTGTCTAATTTCTAAAATTAATTTTTTTTAATTAAAATTAATTAATAACTAATAAATAATTATTAACAAATATTAATTACTAACTAATAAATTTTATTTTTTATAAATAAATTTTTATATGATCATTTTGCCCCTACAGGAACCAAAACCTATTTTTGAAAATTAAAAATATTTTAGAAATTAGAAAATAATAATTTAAAATTAAATTAAAAATATTAATTCATAACTAATAAATTTTATAGAAATAATTTTTTAAAATTAAAATTTTTAAATAATAATAATTAATTAAATAATAATAATTTTTAAATTTTACCACGGAATTTCCAATTCCGTCTGAAATTGTGAGGAAATTTCTGATGGAATTATTTTTCATCGGAAATGAATTGAAAGTTGTCAGAAATTCCCTCACAATTTCCGACGGAATTATTTTCCGTCTCAAATTTCTAATAGAAATTCCATCAGAAATGTGCTACGGAATTAGGCCATCGGAAATTCCGTGGCAAAAGACGGAATTTGCCACAAAATATTTTCCAAGGCTAATTCCGTCACAATTTTTACCACAGAAAAAATTCTGTTGGAAAATTTTGTGACAGAATTTCCGACTAATTTTTTACGGAAAATTTTCGTGACAAATTTCGTCGGAAATTTTATATTTTTTTGTAGTGATATATTAATAAATTAGTGTATCACATTGTCAAGAATATCATAGAATTAGCGTGCTAATTATTAAAATATTAAATAAAAAAAATTAAAACTATTAAAATTATATCTACATAATTTAACTATGGAAAATTTTATTAAAATATTTTATAATTTTTTTACTTTTTATCTCTGGCATTTCTGAACTTTAGAGATTAAATCTTAAATATTGAAAGTTCATGTAATGGTGGGAAATATCAATGAAGAGGAACTAAATATTTAGGCAGGCAGCCAAGGGACTGTCAGGGTTGGCAGAGTCAGAGAGTAACATTTAAGCATAAGAAGTATGGATGACACTGAAGGTCTATCTGCTGGATCTTTTTGAATACACAGCAGAGCAATATGGATGTATCTCATTACTTCATTTTGTAAGTAAGATTCTCTTGTGGGGTCCAACAATTCCAAGGCCTCTCCATCCTCTTAAAGTCTCCATGCCTGTATTAACATGTCAACTATTAGTCCTTTTTACAGAAAGCATATGATTCATTTGAATGAAATCAAAGAAAGTGGTGTTTGATATGCTCACACGACTCATCAAGGGCTCCTCCTCCATTTGACACAAACAATTAATCTTCCTCCCACTTATAATCTCCATTATAAGAATGCCAAAACTATACACATCAGACTTTACAAAAAAATTTCCCTCAAGCCTGTATTCTGGAGCGATATAACCACTGAAGTATTTGATCATTGGAAGAAATGTTAGTATAAGGGAAATTACACAGAAATAGGAGTATGGGCTAATGGCAGTTATTTCTTCGTTTTAAAAGAAGATGCTAAGATATTTGGATATGATTTCAAGGATACATAAATTGTGTTTACTATGTTCCAACAGCGCAATTGGTGTATCCTTTAGTTTGGTCAATAATATATTCTTCACTTTAAATCATGATATATAATTCTAAGTCTTCAATCTTCATGAAGATAATGAATGCTTTGAGCAATTCTTTTGACAATCTTTTAACACTTTGCCCAATCTAACTATTTTTGCTTCTCAGGATCTACACAATAAAACAAAAAAAAATAAGAAATGTCAAATAAAAGGAAAGTGAATATAAGCATATGATATTGAAATGTCTTATGTTTTGTGCATATGTAGGATGAGATGAAGTGAAAATAGAAGAGCAAGCAAATATGAGCCAAACAAAGCAAAAGGTCTTGTATACTATGGGGATCCTTACATTCAGAGTCATACTTGTTCCTTATTCTTTTACTCAAGCAACAGATGCCGACTATAAGTATCAGGACAGCCACAGAAATTGGAACCACAATTACAACAATCGTCCCCGATGAGATTCCACATTTTCCTTCATCATCCCAAAAACAGAGATAGCAAATATACTTGACAAGGTCAATTTTCGCGACCTAATACCCAAATCATCAAACAGATGCGAAACTATAAAGATTCTACGAAATACCTTAGGCGTATAAAGATTCATGACAATAATTGAGTGACCAACTTTGCTTCATTCATTAATACACAGAATCAAGTTAATACCCAAATCATCAAACAGATGAGAAACTATAAAGATTCTACGAAATACCTTAGGCGTATAGTTGAGAGCTTTACCTTGGGAAGCAGTAGTATTTGTAGGAGGAACACTGGCAGCTTCCGATTGATAGAAAGGGTACAATTCGTACCAAACATTACAGCTAATAAACAAGAGATAGAAAATTCTGTTGGAAGCCAAAATCATGGACGTCATAAGGATGTGTTAGAGGTGTTGATTTTTTTTTTTTTTTTGCATATTGTGTGTATTTCAATGGCGAGTAGGGATAATCTTTCATGAGGAAGAAGAAAATATTGCAGTGGCAGAGAAAGAGATGGTTGATGAAGGAGAAGGTCGGCGCAAGTCAATGAAATTTGTTTGGGAAAGACTTTTCAATTCCTCGTGATGGCTTATAAATTGGGTACGCGCCAGTAAGTCATTCTAAGCTCCAGCCTATGGGATGATGTGAGCTACTTTTCTCTTCCCAGTTCCTATTAAAAAATTATTTAAAACTATTAAATGTTCATATAAAAAAAAAAAGGTTAGGGTTTTCTTGGTTCTATTTATAGAAAACAATAATCTCTTGTTTGAAGCATTTATAAAAAAATTTTATATATAACTTCATTAAAAAAATATTTATTAATGAGATCAATTATTAAAAACCACCAACAAATTATTTTTTTTTATAGGATTATTTCATATGGTCAAATCCAAGCATTGTCATACCCAATTTGGAGTAACTCTCTCTCAGACATTTTCTATATTGACATGCATTCAAACTTAAAACCTCATGTATAGGTGGTCAAAGTCCCTTCCACTAAAACCGAGAGTTATGAATAGGGATGGAAATATGTTATACTATTGGGCTTTTTTAATGCTCAAACATGAGCATTTAGAAGACATGGCATGGTCTGAAAGCCTTTTTAAAGGCTTATATAGTATATCAGAAAATGATTTATAAATAGGATAAATATTCATATGGTATGAAAGATTCTATATACTCCTTATCTTATTTGTAATAATATTGTAACATAGTAGCAGCCAATATGGAGGATTTAGGGACATCATTGATCAGTTTGAAGGCTTTGATGCTACAGATGGAAGATTGCAAGCAAGATGGTGAAACTCGAGTATCAAGGCCTTTTTATGTTGTGGACTTAATTGTACTATTGTTTCTTTCTTTTCTTTTTCTTTTTCTTTTTTTGGTGTGAAAGTACTACATAATAAAAGTAGTATGATTACTTTTGATCACAAAAAAATAAATAAATAAAAAGTAATGTGGCTGTTGGTCATAGATGCTCACATAGATATTTGAGGTGAGAGAGATGAGTAAGACAAGAGGAAATTAAATGGAAAGAGGGAGTAATTCTTATTTAATGGAGATTGTTATGGCCACTGGCCATTTATGAATTAGAATAATATTGTAACAAAATAAACTGATGAAATTTAAATTCATAATAAAACATAAATAATAGATAAACCCATGATCATATAGATCACATTGTATAATCATATATAATACTATTATGTATTAATGTAAATAAATTATATAAGCAACACACACATATAAACAAACCAGATAAAAAAAAAAGAAAAAAAATAAGGAGCATTTATAAAACGATATAACAACATACAATGTAAATAACAACATACTAAAAAAACAGAGAGGTATAAATGTGACGTAAATAAATATACATATGTATATAAGAATGCCCATAGTGCAATACATAAATAGTTAGAGGAAGAAAACAAATATATAGATGCAATTAAATAATATTGATAAAAGAGGGGAAAATAGGATAACACGCATTAAAATGTAAAATAGAATGTAACATAAAATAAAGATAACAAATAAATAATATATAAGCCTGTAAAAAAATTAAAATGTATAAAAGAACAACGGAATAAAAAGTATAGAATATAATATGCAGCAAAGCATAAACATTGAAAAAAATACAAATATAATGTGGACAAGGGAATAAATTAAAAGGGTAAAAGGGAGCTAATATAGAATATTATTATATACCACAAAAAGAGTAGAAGAAATAGAAAATTAGACCATAGGTCTTCAAAGCAAATTCATGCTAATAACGTTTTATGAAATCAAAAAAAATATAAGATATTGAGATGAGATAAATGAAGAGAGATGAAGAGATAATTAGAGAGAAAAAGAGAGCAATATCCAAGGTAATTAAACCCGGATTCATTGAATCGGCCGGGGTACTGGGAAAAGGGTTAGTGGGTCAGACTGGAGTCAAATCGGAGCTAACCCGAGACCAAACTGATGAGAATTTGAAGATTTTAGACTTATTAGTATGAGAATATAAAGAAAAAATTAAAAAAATTGCTTTTTTTTAAAAAATAAATTCCGGACTGGACTAATCTACCGGCTGGTTTCCGGTCCAGTCCGGTTTCTATTACACTAACAATATCTTATTTATTTGAATACATATAATCACTAATATAAAGCCACTATTTATTGGCCACAAGTTCTTAAATTCTATCCAAGAGTTACAGCAAAGATTAAACCTATATAATTGTACAATATGTAACATTTAGGTGTTATGTGTATTAATCACAAAAACTCCCATGAAGTCATTCATGTGCTAAAGGTTACATATGTTTAATTGTAGAACTCCAAAAGACTCATCTTGAAAGGTTAAAGATATCCACACTAAATATTGGAATATTTATAACAATAATTCTTTTTCAAATTATTCCTATTGATATATAGCACTTATCAAGAAAGTTTTCAATTCATGTGCAAAAGTGGCGTAATCAGTCGGCTATGTGGAGTGGAATTGTTGCGGTTTGGGAGGATTTCCATAGCGGCTTTGGAAAGAAACTTAAAAGTGGAAGAACCACGCTTGCCTGGCAAGATTGCTGGGCCCCTCTTGATAAGCCTCTTTAATACTTTATAAATAGGAACTTGCATCTTGTGGATATGGATGCTCCAGTTTGCTTCTACACTTCCCCCTCCGGTCATTGGGACAGAACGCATTGGGAGGCTTTCCTTCCTTCTTGGGTTGTGGAGAAAATCATGATGCTCCCCCCTCCCTCGGGTTCGGGTGATGACGTGTTTTGTTGGCGCAATGCTCCTGATGGTATCTTCAGCGTGAAATCTGCCTACGAAGGTATCTACCATAGGCAGGCCCCCTTCCCCAACCTTTCTGGCGGCAAATCTGGCATTGGGGTGTTCCTAAGAGAATCAAACTCTTTATGTGGCAGGTTTTCCATGAGAAACTCCCGACAAATGAGATTAGAGCGAGACACAACCCGAGTGCCCTAAACACTTGCCCTTTTCAGTGTGAGAGTGAAGAAACCATCCTTCATGTTTTGAGAGACTGTGAGCAGGCCCAGAGAGTGTGGTTTTCTTTAACTAACCATTTATATTCTACTATGTTTGCTTCTGGTAATTTGCAGGATTGGCTCATATGGAATTCACAGCACTCCCTTGGAAACCAGAGAGTGGCGAGATGGGCTTGGCAAAAAGTATTCAGTACCACTTGCTGGCTTCTCTGGAAGAACCGATGTTGCCAAGTGTTTGAAGGAAAAGTGGATAAACCGAAGCAGCTTGTTCACAGATGCATTTTCCATCTCTCCGAATCGGTGGAGGCCGGTCGCTTTCATCTCCAGATCTTTCAATTTCCGAAGAGAGGACTTCTTAACTGGCGTCCTCCGGAAGAGGGTTTTATTAGAATCGACGTGGATGGTTCGACTGCTAGCGACGGCATGTCAGCCTGTGGAGGAGTCATTCGCGATCATCAAGGTAACTGGGTTTGTGGATTTCAACAGAAGTTTGGAATCTCCTTCCCAACTGCTGCTGAAATCCATGCAATCCATAGAGGGCTTCACCTTTGCAAGCAGTTGGGTTTCAAAAGAATCATACTTTTCACAGATTCGCTCCAGGCCGTCCACTTATTGTTAACACATTGCGAGCTTGACCATCCTTTGCATGATGTTATTCTTGATACCAAATCCCTAATCTTTGCAACCTGGGACTTGAAGATTTTCCATACACATAGGGAGAACACTCGATGTGCCGACTACCTTGCAAGATCGGCTATCTATAACAATCTCAGTTATGCCGAATTTCGCTCTCCCCCGGTGGAATGTATTAGTCTTTTTGCATTAGAACGTGGTTTGTTGCCACAAGAACAATCTTTGGGGCCTTGCCCTTGATCTTGTATCCTTTCAAGCTTTGCTTGCCTTTGTATCTCAAAAAAAAAAAAGAAAAAGAAAGTTTTCAATGGAAATGATTAAACAAGGAACTTTTGGGAAACCAATATACATTTCCTACAAATAATTAAAGAAATTAATTTCTTTAATATTTGCAAATTCATTCGTAACTCTCACATTTAGGATTGAATGTAATATAATATAAAACATGTAAAATGTTTAAGGGTAGGAATATATTAAAAAAAATATAATACTAATTAAGGGGGAAAAGGAATGGAAAGTCAATACGAGGATTTAGTAAATGAACGTAATAACTAAAAAGTCTTACAGCAAATGAGTAGTATGTAATCACATTCAATACAAAAAATGATAATATGTTCATACTACTTGTTGAATTTTTTGGTAGTTAGCGTTGCATTCGTCACTGAGTTTGCTAGTATACTGCCTCCAGATCATAATGTAAGTTGCTTTAATGCTTATTTGTCAAATTTACCCTTGTTGTTAATGTTTAAACATGGCTCATTGTATTTTTCTCTTTCCTTCAAATCCTCTCATTTAATAAGGCTAAAGTTGTAAATTTTTGTCAATTTAAGACAAATTTGATAAGTTAATGACCACTCCTTAATTCCAATGAATTAGTTGAAGTGACTTATATTGTGGACTAGAGAGAGTATATTTATTTTATTATAATAATTTTGTGAACATAACGTAGAAAGTTTTCCTTGCGTGCGTCCGCGGTCCCGTGTGCGCAAGTAAGCGTGCGGGCTCACGTGCATGCGTGTGGGGGTGTGTGTGTGAGATGAAAAAGTTTTATGCCGGTGTGGAAATGAATATACAAAAGTTGATATGGATGAAGAATACATCGATTCGCTGTCAATTTATGTAACTTAACCTTTTTATTGGGCAAACAATTTTGTACGGGAAAAAAATTAACCTTTGAACCATAACATAGCCAATCAAGGCTATTCTATGTGCTATTATTATATCGTCCGAATCTGGGTTTTGCATTTGATACCTCGTCAAGAAGAAAAATACTGAGTGAAGCTTCAATATAATTCAAAATGATCATGATGATCATCTTTCTTCAAATGCTTCTGATCCAAAATTGCATTTCTAAGTTCTAACATATCTCTCTCACACACACAGATTTCATAGAAAATGTACTATTTAATTACTTGCCATGCACACTCATATAATTTAATTCTCACCACCAACGTAGGAATTATATATATGCCCCACCGTCGAGAAGCAAGAACCTAGTCATTCTAGATAATTTCATCGTTTTCCATTTTTTATGTGATTTTTCTTTCTCTCATTTCTTGCCTCTTCACATGTTTTATGTGCTTATTGACGTTTAATATTTAATTTTTCAGCCAGCTGATTCTAACGCAAACAATAAGTTAGCAATAATTACCTTCGCAATTTATAATTATTGAGATTGAAAATTTTCCATTGACATTACTTGTTCATTCCATTAGGTGACTGCTCTCTCTTGGGTGCATTACGAGTTTTTTTTTTTTTTAAAAACAAATCACATGAATGTAATACTAGTTATTTTTTAAATCAACACCAAATACAAAAAGGAAACATTACTAGGAATCCCTTGTTACAAAATTTACTACCTAGAGACACCTAAAATCTGTTTAAGGATTCGGGTGTTACATATCTTTAGCAGCTGCAACTATTTTTGAACTATATGCAACCTATCTTCAACTATGTGTAAAATGAAAAACATATATGAATAGGATTAGAGTAGTATATTGTTATCCATATTGGACTTGGAATGAGTAAAACAAGAAGAACCTAACATTGATCTTATATTTGGATGGAGAGAAAATTAGAGGGGGGAAAATAGTAGGAGGGGAAACTCCCAAAACTAATAATTTTTTTTACTATTTTGGGAAGTTTTTCTTCCTAATATTCCCCCTTCTTATTTTCTTCTCACATTTCTCTCTATCCAAACATACCAATAAATTAGTAAATAAAGTTATATGAGGTTCTGGATCATTCTCATGGGGTCATTGTCGACAAAGGATAGAAACTAAAGCATTATTATTTCCTCTTTCTTTATGGTTTTGGAGACAACTTTTTCCAAATCCCCTTTTACTTTTTTCGTCCTTTCCATATATATTCTCTTTTTCCTGTCGGAACCCTAATGTGGATGTTTCTTTTTCTCTTTCTTAATTAACACGGAAACTTTGAACCAAAAAAAAAAACAACAACGGAAACAAACAAAAACGCTAACAAGTTTCTCCTTGTAAGTTGTTAGTCCTTATCACTCATGATAAGCCTCTACTACCATATATGTTGCTTCCCTCTAATTTTTGCTGTTCATATTGAGCTTCTGAAACTTGTTCCCTCTTACCATCATCTCTTACTCAGATCACATGGCTTTCTGGGATACCCTTTAATGGAAAAATCGATCAGAAACTCAAACTCATCAGAAAGCAAACAATTAGAGAGATTCATTCATATACGCAATAATTATCCTAATTACTCATAATATCTCCCTAGGCTGTGGTTTTCTTGAGGGGCACTAATTAAGCACCTCACAATATCTAATCATGTGTCATTGTTTCATTACGTATCTTGATTATTACTTTCTTTTGTTTTAAAATATTTGTCACATCTTGCTTGAATTAGTATTTAATTTTAGCCTATATATATATATATATATTTAATTTACTTTTTTCCAATCAAATTACAACAAATGAAACTTGAAGCATTACTAAAATTAATAATAAGAGTTTTGTTAGAGATATTAAGGTGAAATGAATTGATTAGTTAGTTTGTTAAAACCCTAGTCAATATAAAGGGTCTTAATTAATGGGTTGAGTGTGTGGGGAAGTGGAATCCTCACCAAGTTAGAGAGAGGAGTCTCTCTCTAGCCATAATCTCTAGAGTTAGCCATAATCTCTAGCAACATGCTCATTTGGGTTACCGTGTTGCATGAGCATGTTGATCTTATATCAATAATACATAATGATTCTTCAATTTTCTCCGTATTATCTCTCCAGTAACTATGGTTAACTAGTTTGTTACATAATAAATAACATATAAAAAAATCACATGCATGTCTGAATTTGAAGCTATACTATTTTTACATGTGCATGCATATATGCTGCGTGTATAGGTGTATTAGTGTATATATGTGATTTGCGATGGTCATTGAGATGCGATCCTACAAAGATATCCTAAGATCATGCTTGATTTAATGTTAATTAATTGTTTGTCTAAATTTTTGTAGCCAATGCATCGTACTTAAATATCATTATGGATTGCATATATGTATGCATCACTTAGTAGTGGAAGTTTTTATATTGAAATATGAGTATTTAATTACAGTTATAGTGTTAGCATAAAGTCATCAACAAGAACATTATATAGGAAAACGGAGCACCTTTAATTTATGTCATTTTCTAGGTTCTCAACCACAAATCTCGTCCTTTTCTTCGCTTTATCAACTAACAGCTCGCACATTTGAGGATAACCATGAATGTTGTTTTATACATGAATATTTAAAAAAAATTCATTTTTAATTAATGCATTTCATTATATACTTATCAATGTTATCAAATGGTATGTTAAATTATATGCTTGATCAATCTCATTTGGAGGAAAAGAAATGCGGCAATTCATCCGGGAACATCAATTTCTCCAAAGGCTTTCATTCAGGAAGTCAAGCATATTCAACTTTTTTCACCAAATTAGCTTTCTCTGTAAGCTATCCCAGAAAAGAAATTGATTCCTGCCTCAGCTATAAATAAATTTCTTCCAGCCTAATGTGAATGGATGGGATATGATATTATCTTGGCGTTTGCATCATTATCATGGGATTATTTGTTATCATGGAACCATTTTAAAAGAATTCTTATGAAGAAATCAAACAGTTTCAGGTCATGCTTTCCTATCAAAGGGTTTTCGAGCATCTCTTTTCTAGTGTTTGAATTTAGGATTAGTTGAGGAAGGATTAAAACCACTCTTCATTTACTGTGTAAGTAATCGCTAGCTTCCTTCACATTTCTACTATTTCCTCCCAGATAACTAACATAACTTGGCGGGAAATTATTTAACTTTTTTAGGGCCTGTTTCAGTTGATGTTCAAAAAATACGTTTACGTAAGTTGAGATAAAAAACTCATCTCTCATATTTATCTTATAAACCGTAAATTATATTGGAAAAACAGCTTATACTGCTAATCCAAACAGACACTTAGACTTTTAGTTTTCTTGATGTTCAAGCACTCACTTATTCAGGGTTTCGCTCTTATATTAAGTTTTCCTTAGCAACTTTGACTGTACGTAATATATAGCATGCACTCCTGGTATTAATCAATGTCATTTTGTCTTGTTTTAAGAAAAAAATTAATTCATTTCGTTTTAGGCTTATTTTTAGACAACTAAGCCCTTATTAGATAGATTGAAAATAAGAGAAATTAAAACATCCCACACATGAAACCCGAGCACTCATTTAGGGTAGGGGTGCAACCACTATACCTCATGAGTGAACCAAGCTTCCTTTAACCCATACACTAGTGATGGGGCAAATTTAATTTGGGGAATGCTATTTTGTACGTACATGTACTTTTCATCAATTTTTAATTTGGTAACCTCCGTGTTTTCTTTCTTAATTAAATCTTTTAATTTTGTTTCTGTTAGAACTGCTAACCCCTGCAGGGCTGCTGCATCTTCTTCTTTTTTTTTTTTTCCTATTAGTCCAATTATCCCTTGTACATGAGCTAATTGTGCTAACAAAGCAAAATTAAGTATTTAATTAAGAGAAAAAACACTTAGACATCAAATTAAAAATTGAGAAAAAGGATATGTACCTGCAAAATAATTTTTCCCATTTAGTTTGATAAGAAAAAAAAAATCTCTTCTACCAACCACACCAAGTAACTTGAGCAATTTAACCTAATAGTTTGATTTCCTTTCTCACTGCAAGCTTTCTCTCTCTCTCTCTCTCTCTCTTATTTTTCTCTTTATCCAAAGCTATGATTCAAGTGTTTTCATGTATGGTGTGTTCATGGGACGGGATTGGGAAACCACATTCCCTATCCCAATCCCAAAGAAGATTCGGGAAGAGAAATCATTCTTGATCCTGAAATCAAAAAGTTTCATCAGTCCCGATCTGGATTGGAAATTCCCAAAAAATCTCAAAATATATATGCGTGTTCCAAAATCTCTATGAAACAAAAAATTTATCCAGCATCAATTCAAAAATTATAACAACTCCTCACTTGATTTGCAACATAAATATAATAATTTTGGCGTAAAATCTTATTTACTAGTTCAAAAGTCCAATGACTGAGCAACAAAACGCAGAAACGAACTAAAAGGCCGGCAGGAAAGGAAATATGAATGTCATGATTATTAAATTAGTCCCAGCAGTAATACAATATATAATCAAGAACCTTTTTTAACCAAGCATAAAACTGTAGACTGATAGGATATAGTTTTTATGTGTGTGTGTATTACCTATATATATTTGGGATCGGGAAGTCTCATTCCGGATCCTAATCCCCAAAATTTTTTTCCTGATCCCGAATTTTACCATTCCAATTATTTGAGATTAGGTTTGGAAGACTGGGGTGAGAAAACTTAGAAAACCCCAAATTACATGAGAAGGATTTGGAGCTAATCATAATCCAATAAAGCAATGAAAAAATGCATATCAAGTGAAAAATAAAGAAACAAATCTAATATGATTCGCACTTTATTTCACTCTTCCCGTGAGTTGATTTCATGTGACAATGTTTATCATATCTTTATAATCATAATTTAATTAATTGCTATAACTTTTGTTTTTATTTTCTATTCTAGACACAAGATTTATAGCGAACTAACTTTTTTTTTCCCAATCTGATCATGTGTCCCGAAGCCTGCCACAACATTTCAGATATATTAGGCAATATTTGGGCCGACAAATGATTTTACTTCAACGGGTTGTTGGGCTAAGGATTTGGGCTTCATTTATGCCCTCAGTTCAAAAAGTATTTTCTACACAGTGTAATATGATTTGGGCTTTATTTTTGCTTCTATTTACTAATAAATATTGTATTAAACAACAATGCTACCTTAAGGGAGAGGTGCCCACATGTAGTATCTGACAATGTCTTGAATAGGACTGCTTCTAATATAAAGATATATATGCTTAGCAAAAACAAGATATTGTTATGAATATTAAATATGTGGATGTCCATTGACTCATATTACTCTTCCAGTCAACTTGACATAAAGAAGAAAAGATGACTTGATACAAAGCAAAAGCAAAAGAAGACAAGGACATAAAGAAAAGCAAAAGAAGACAAGGACATAAAGACGATATAAAGTAACTATGGTCATTTAAATATAACCATGGTAATACAACCAGGGTTAGATTTTTGCCTCTATATAAAGGGCTGTAATCGATTGTTTCAATTGAACTGAATGAGAACATCTCTCTAACTTCTCTCTAGAAATTCTATCGTTTTTCTCTGAATCCTATCAATCTTCTTTCTTATCACATATACTTTTATAACACGTTATCAGCACGAAGCTCTAATAGAAGGTATGATCTTCTTATGGTTTCTTTAATGATTATATATATCCTGTTTTATTTATAGATCTGGGATAATCTGAGCCACTATATGGAATTAGAGAGATACTTTTACCGATTGTTATATACCATCGGGTTCCATGGTTAAGATTGGAGATCGTTATTGTTTTATATACAAGTTCTTTTATATTATTATTATTATTATTATTATTATTATTATTATTATTATTATTATTATTATTATTATTATTATGGCCAGAAGCCATATACACATATGATTCTTGAAATTATGACCAGAAGTCATAATGTTTTAATTTTTTATAATATGGCCAGAAGCCATATCCATTCTTATTATATAGCCAGAAGCTATATACATTTTTCATCTTATTATATAGCCAGAAGCTATATATATTTTATCTTATTATATGGCCAGAAGCTATATATATTTTTATCTTTTATCTTATTGTATGACCAGAAGTCATGTACAACTTTTATCCTGAAGATAATAGTTAATTCCTCATCTTGAGATTAAATGGCCCGAAGCCATACATGGCCTGAAGTCATGAAATTAAATGGCCCGAAGCCATACATGTTTTAATTTTATTATCTTGCCTTATGAATAATTATCTTTATGAATTTACAGTTATTCGATTTACAATTATTATATTGCATATTTACATTTCATATTTTAATTATTTTCATTTATTTCTTTAATTAGTTTGAACAATGGCAAACCTGGCAAAACTTGAAATTGTGGCTCTTGATATTACCGGAAAGAATTATTTATCTTGGAAATTGGATGCGGAAATTCACCTAAATGCCAAAAGTCTGGAAGACACGATTAAAGAAGGGAATGAGGCATCCAATAAAGATAAAGCCAGATCCATGATTTTTCTTCGCCACCACTTACATGAAGATTTAAAAACTGAATATTTGACAGTGATGGACCCACTTGTCCTTTGGAACAATTTGAAAGAAAGATATGATCACCAGAAGATGATCATTCTTCCAAAAGCTCATTTTGATTGGATGCATTTACGCTTACAAGATTTTAAATCTATAAGTGAATATAACTCAGCTATGTTCAGAATTACTTCAAAATTGAAATTATGTGGAGAAAATGTTACTGATGATGATATGTTAGAAAAGACATTCTCCACATTTCATGCATCCAATTTGCTCCTGCAGCAGCAATATCGTGAAAAAGGTTTCAAGAAATATTCTGAGTTAATTTCTTGTCTCCTTGTGGCTGAACAAAATAATGAGCTTTTGTTGAAAAATCATGAATCCCGTCCAACAGGCTCAACTCCATTCCCTGAAGTGAATGTAGTAACAAATGAATTTTATTGTGGCCGTGACCGTGGCCGTGGCCGTGGCCGTGGACGTGGACAAGGACGTGGACGTGGGCGTGGCTACAGCCGTGGGCGTGGTCGTGGTCGATATCATGGAGGTTCAAATTCCTACCAGAAGTGGGAAAAGACTGATAAGAACCAAAAAGGGGAAAGCAGTAGGCATAATAAATATGCTGATAATCCATGCTATCGATGTGGTGGAAAGGGCCATTGGTCTCGTACCTGTCGTACACCAAGGCACCTAGTTGATCTTTACCAAGAATCAATTAAAAATACTGGTAAAAGATCAAATGTTGAAGTTAATCATGTTGATCAGGGCGAGAATTCTGAGTATGGCGATATAGATAATAACTATTTGGATGTTGCAGATTTCTTAATATAATTTAAACTGTTATATTTTATTTAAAGTTGTTTCTATCATATGTATTAATTTTATTTATGTTTTTATGAAGAATGAATTCTATTGGCATCAATCCTGAAGATTTATGTCTCGTTGATAGTGCAACAACCCACACCATACTCAGACATGATAAATATTTTTCTTCCTTGGTAATACGAGAAGCCAATGTTCAGACTATATCTGGTAGTATAAATTTAATTGAAGGCTCCGGAAGAGCTAATATTTTGTTACCTAAAGGAACAAAATTATGTATTGATAATGCATTTTATTCTACCAAGTCTAAAAGAAACTTACTGAGTTTCAAAGATATCCGCAGAAATGGATATCATTTAGAAACAACAACAAAAAATAATAAGGAATATCTTATCATTACAAATATAATTGCTGGTAGAAAATGCATATTAGAAAGTTTTCCTATTTTTTCTTCTGGTTTGTATTACACATGTATAAACACAATTGAAACACATACTATTGTGAACCAGAAGTTCAATAATGCAGACCAATACAAACCAGCAGTTTGATAATGTAAACCAGAAGTTTACTAATGAATTTAATATTTGGCATGACCGGTTAGGCCATCCCGGTTCAATAATGATGCGACAAATAATTGGGAATTCATGTGGACATACCCTGAAGTGTAAACAAATACCACAATCCCATGATTTCTCATGTGCTGCATGTTCCAAGGGAAAATTAATTATTCGCCCCTCACCAAGCAAAGTAGAAAGTGAGTCTCTCACATTTCTAGAACGGATACAGGGAGATATTTGTGGGCCAATACACCCACCATGTGGACCATTTAGGTACTATATGGTTTTAATTGATGCATCAACTAAATGGTCGCATGTTTGCTTATTATCTTCTCGTAACCTGGCATTTGCGAGATTACTTGCTCAATTGATTAGATTAAGAGCACATTACCCTGATTATCCTATCAAGAAAATACGTCTTGATAATGCTGGTGAATTTACATCACAAGCTTTTAATGAATATTGTATGTCCCTTGGAATTGATGTTGAACATCCTGTAGCTTATGTTCACACGCAAAATGGACTTGCAGAATCATTGGTTAAAAGGTTGCAACTAATTGCAAGACCTTTACTTATGAAATCCAATCTACCAATTTCTGCTTGGGGCCATGCCATTTTGCATGCAGCAATGTTAATTCACATTAGGCCAACAAGTTATTTAAAGGTTTCCCCCTTACAAATGGTTTTTGGTCAGGAACCTAATATTTCCCATATAAGAATTTTTGGGTGTGCGGTATATGTGCCTGTAGCACTACCACAATGCACTAAGATGGGCCCACAAAGAAAGATGGGAATATATGTTGGGTATGAATCTCCATCAATTATAAAATATTTAGAACCATCTACAGGAGATTTATTTACGGCACGATTTGCCGATTGTCATTTTGATGAATCATTTTTCCCAACATTAGGGGGAGAAAACAAACAGCTGGGTAAAGAAATTAGTTGGAATGAATTATCATTGGCTCATTTTGATCCTCGTACAAAACAATGTGAACTTGAAGTTCAAAAGATAATTCATTTACAGAATTTAGCTAATCAAATGCCAGAAGCATTTACTGACCCAAAGAAAGTGACAAAGTCACATATCCCAGCTGCTAATGCTCCTATTAAAATTGATGTCCCTGAAGGACAACCTGCTATGAATGAATCCAAAGCACGCCTGAAGCGTGGCAGGCCTATCGGTTCCAAAGATAAAAATCCTCGAAAAAGAAAAGGAGCAAAGAATATAGATCTTCAAGTCGAGGATAATGAAGAAAAATTAGTAGCTCCAGAAGAGCCATCTCCTGAAAAGATATTATCTCCAGAAGAGAATGTTGTAGTCCCAGAAGAGACCCAGGTACCTGATATATGTGAAAATAATGAGATCTCAATAAATTATGTTATGAATGGAATCCGATGGGATTGAAATGAAGTCAACGTTGATGACATCTTTGCTTATCATATAGCATATGATGTAATGAATGATAATGAGGATCATGAGCCAAAATCCATTAGTGAGAGCCAACAAAGAAAAGACTGGCCCCAATGGAAAGATGCCATTAATGCAGAATTAAAATCATTGGCAAAACGAAAAGTATTTGGACCTGTAGTCCTTACACCTGAAGATGTAAAACCAGTTGGATGCAAATGGGTCTTTGTACGAAAAAGAAATGAAAAGGGCAAAATAACTAGATATAAGGCACGTCTAGTAGCCCAAGGTTTTACGCAAAGACCTGGCATTGATTTTGAAGAAACGTATTCACCAGTAGTGAATGCGACTACTTTTCGTTATTTAATCAGTCTAGCAGTAGATGCAGGACTTGATTTACATCTAATGGATGTTGTGACTGCCTATTTATATGGATCACTTGATAGTGATATTTATATGAAAGTCCCTGAAGGACTTAAGATGCCAGAAGCATCCAATTCAAATTCTCGAGAACAATACTCAGTTAAGTTAAATAAGTCCATGTATGGCCTGAAGCAATCAGGGCGCATGTGGTATAATCACCTTAATGAATATTTGTTGAAAGAAGGATACAAAAATGATCCGATATGCCCATGCATCTTTATGAAAAGATCTAATAATGAGTTTGCTATAATTGCTGTTTATGTTGATGATATCAACATCATTGGAACTCCTGAAGAGCTTCAAAAGGCAATTAATTGTTTGAAGAAAGGATTTGAAATGAAGGACTTGGGAAGAACAAAATTTTGTCTTGGATTACAGATCGAATACTTCAAGAAAGGGATCTTTGTATATCAAGAAACTTATACAAAGAAGGTCCTAGAGCGATTTTACATGGATAAATCTCATCCATTATGTACCCCAATGATTGTAAGATCTTTGAAGGTGGATAAAGACCCATTCCGACCCCGAGAAATCAGTGAAGAAGGTGATGAAGAACTACTTGGTCCAGAAGTACCATATCTTAGTGCTATTGGAGCACTAATGTATCTTGCTAATCACACACGTCCTGATATATCATTTGCTGTTAATTTACTAGCAAGATATAGTTCTTCACCAACACGAAGGCATTGGAATGGAATAAAGCACATTTTTCGTTATCTCAGAGGTACAACAGATATGGGGTTATACTACTCAAATGTATCCAAGCATGAACTGGTTGGTTATGCAGATGCCGGATTTTTGTCTGATCCACATAATGGTAAATCACAAACGGGCTATCTATTTACATGTGGAGGTGCAGTTATTTCATGGCGATCTATGAAACAGACTATATCAGCCACATCATCTAATCATGCAGAAATTCTAGCAATACATGAAGCAAGTCGAGAATGTATGTGGTTGAGGTCAGTAATACATCATATACGTACAACTTGCCATTTATCTTCCGGCAAAATGATCCCAACAATCCTCTATGAGGATAATGCTGCATGTATCGCTCAACTTAAAGAAGGCTATATCAAGGGCGATAGAACGAAGCATATTTCACCAAAATTCTTCTTCACTCGCGACCTTCAAAAGGATGGTGAAATAGATATCCAACAAATCAGTTCAAGTGAAAATCTAGCAGATTTATTCACCAAGTCACTCCTAGGTACAATCTTTGAAAAACTTGTTCATGATATTGGTCTTCGGAGATTCAAGGGTTTCAACTGATATTATCAAGAGGGGGAGTCGATACATGCTGTACTCTTTTTCCCTTATCTAGGTTTTGTCCCACTGGGTTTTCCTAGAAAGGTTTTTAATGAGGCAGCACTCGACGGTGTATCAATGAATGATGTACTCTTTTCTTTGGCTAGGTTTTTATCCCACTGGGTTTTTCCTAGTTAAAGTTTTTAATGAGGCACATTCATAATGGACATCCAAGGGAGAGTGTTATGAATATTAAATATGTGGATGTCCATTGACTCATATTACTCTTCCAGTCAACTTGACATAAAGAAGAAAAGATGACTTGATACAAAGCAAAAGCAAAAGAAGACAAGGACATAAAGAAAAGCAAAAGAAGACAAGGACATAAAGACGATATAAAGTAACTATGGTCATTTAAATATAACTATGGTAATACAACCAGGGTTAGATTTCTGCCTCTATATAAAGGGCTGTAATCGATTGTTTCAATTGAACTGAATGAGAACATCTCTCTAACTTCTCTCTAGAAATTCTATCGTTTTTCTTTGAATCCTATCAATCTTCTTTCTTATCACATATACTTTTATAACAGATATAAATATATTATATACAATATGTACAAGAAAAAAAGTTAGATACAGCCAGTTTTTGAAGATTCGGATATTCAAAAAGGTGATTGCATAGTTGGTATTGTCTTCTTAGGACAAGTTGGTCTTTAATAATAAAAATAATACGGTCTAATTCCGATCATCTTTGCATAGTTGGAATAAAGATATGCGTGTGTAAAGGGTCACTATTATTAAATTTTTTATTTAAACATATTTTCAAAATATATCGTTACATTTTAAAATTCATACACAAGTAATTTTAAATAAAATATTTTCGTTTACACGATGATGATACGGACTCTACTTTTCGGGGGGGGGGGGGAACAAGAAGATGGGGACTACTAATTTATTATTTGTGGGCTAGTTATGGCCCACAAATTGTATGTGAGCCACTCATGTATGTGGGCTCCTTAAGGCCCAAAGAATGAGACTAACTGAACCATTGTCAATGCAATTACTCCTTTTTTTTTTAAATATATACCATGGACATTGTATCAAATATATATATATATATATAAATACCAAGGTTATCCTTTTTTAATATATAAATACCAAGGCTAGTTACTCGATGTATTTTATTATGTCATTTATGTGCAAATTAAAGGAAGGGTTAAGTAGCAAATTTGCTCCAAAAGTATGGGTCCAGAAGCAATATTGCCCTGGAAGTTTTTTGGGTTTCAATGTTGCCCCAGAAGTTTCAAAATGTACCAATGTTGCCATTTTCCTTTAAAAAATTAACAGTCAATGTCAATTTTTTAAAGGTTAACGTTTGTTTTTTAACGGAAAAGGACAACATTACTACGTTTTGAAACTTTCAGGGCGACATTGAGACCCAAAAAACTTCAAGGTCAACATTGCTTCTGGGCCCATACTTTCAGGGCAAATTTGCTACTTAACCCTTAAAGGAATGATATATTGCCTAACAAGGTTCCAATTGGGATCCTTCGATGGAACCTCTAAAATAGTAAGGGTATAATGATATTATATCCTATAACTCCCAAATCGAAGGATTGTTAGTATTGATTCATATAACCTCCAATCATACAATTAATTGTTTTAATTCTTTTCTTTATGTATAATTGTACAATTTATTTATAAAGTTAAGTTTATGGTGTATGTGACCGTTATTCATACATGCATGAAGTTTATTATGTCTAACCTACATCTTTTTTCTTCTTGGGATTTGTGTTTTTATCACTACAAAAAAATTGACTTTCAATGGCGACTTGAAAATCAAAAAGTCGCCGCTGAATGTTTTCAGCAGCAACAAAAATTCATCTCCAAGTCGTTGCCGTAGCGACTATGTCTAGGGGTGAGCAAAATCAAACCGAAATCAGAGACCGAACCGAATTCAAATCGGTTTTTTTTTGTTCTGTTAATTCGGTTTTCGGTTTTTTCTTGGTTTTTGTTTACAGTTTTTTTCGATCTTCAGTTTTCGGTTTGGTGTGTTTAAAAAAAATTCAGTTATAATCGAAAAACCGAAATCACACTATAAATGGGCTTCACTACTTATGTCAGTCCCTTGTATGCAAGTTTCAGTTTCCCTACCAGCCCAAGCCCAAACCCAACAATCATATTCATTTAAAAAAATATACAAAACCTAAACTAAATAAACATAATAAAAATCCCTACCAGCCCAAGCCCAATAATCATATACATCTGAAACAATATACAAAACCTAACCTAAATAAAAATAAAAAAAGGGAAGGATGAACACGACACCCACAATCTATTGGCGGCTTCAGTTTCTTCACTTCATCACCAACATCGTTCTTCAACCACACCGCCGACCTTCTTCTCCTTTATCTCCTCTTCCTCATTTTTGTTGTCTTCAGTCCTCACCTTCTTCATCCTCACTAGTCACTTGCATTAATATGTACTTTCTATCTCAAATATCCATCAGATCTACATCATCTTTCATACCCCAACCAAGCATTCTTCTTTGAAGCTGTAAGCTGCAGTTATAGCTGCAATCTTCCCTTCACCGACGGCCCCCTATCGCACCACGTTTGTCCTTGGCACCCCCCTGTCGCAACCCCAACATCATTGTTCGTAGTTCTCACTCGCCATCGCCAAGGTTTATATTTCTGTTCAACATTTGAGTTTCTAATCTATGTTGGTGTTTGTGAAAAAATACGGGTTGTGGTTGTTCTTCTCTCCTGTGTATCTTTATCTTTGTGATCTATATTATTTGCAAAAATTTTCCTTGTCTCTGTAAGGAAGAATGTAGTTAGATCTTAAATCAAGATTAATTCCTTATCCTCCCTCTTCTTCTTCATATGGCGTATATCAATTATATAATTCCGACTCTAACTAAACCAAACTGTAAAATTTCAGTTCGATTTCATTTCGGTTAATGATATAATTCGGTTCCGTGTTGCTAAATGTCTCATTTCGGTGTTTTGGTTATTTTGGTTTTCACTCATAACTGAATTGAAATATCGATTGCTCACCCCTAACTGTGGCTGAAAGTTTTGGCGGCAACAAAATAGTCGCCTCTAAAAGTATACTTTCATTTGTCATTGCCAAAGAGGTATTTTCAGCGGCAACTTTAAATGTCGTCACTGAAAGTCAACATTCAGTGTGGGAAAAAAATAATAAATAAGGCCACACCGTCATCTATGCCACCTATGGCCACGTCACCACCCACCCACCACCTTATTATTTGTCACGTCATGCCACATGTCACCCCATATTTTCACCTCCCAAAGTGCCTCCACCAGGTTCAAAGCCCCCACCTCTTAGATGTTGTCTTAATACTCTACCATGTGAGTTGCGATGAAATCTCATGGTGTAAATGCATAATTTAATATACACACTCATAATTGAATATTCTTTTATATATATATATATATATATAATGATATTCATGTCTAAAATTACGTATAAAAAAGATATTCATATCAATGTATACAAAATATAATATAATACAAATATCTATTTATGAATATAATATTTCCATACACATAAAAATGTTGACTAATTAATATAATATTATTAATTTCATAATTTTTTTATATTGAGTGTATAATATTATATAATAAATCAATAAATGATTTTAAATTTAATTTATATATAAAAAATAGGGAAAATTCCAGAAAACTACAGTGGAAATTAAAAAAGGACAGAAAGGTACAATGAAATTTACATATCCCATATCAGTGAGGCTATAGGGATCTGGAATATGAAATCTTAATACAATTACCCAAATACCCTCGTAAGTGAGAGCCAAAAGGGAAACTAAGAGACACGCGGAGGCAGAGTTTGAAAGTCAGAACAGAGAGTAACGGGAAAGCTCGGGGAGATGGAGAGACAACGCGAAGGGCGGTGGGTTGACGGTTGTCGGTGGCGATCTGCGGCGTCGTCAACGGAGGTGAAGGCGACATTGTGCGGTTGTGCGTTCAGCACTCGCTCTGTCGGAGGTTCAGCGTTCAACCATTTTAGTTTACAAGGGGTAGAGTGTAACTCCTTTTTGGGCTTTGTATGATTAGTGAATGTAATTATGCAGATTGTGATCTGACAACAACTGATAAATATATCAAGGTGTTAATCAACAGAGCCATGTTGTTAATATAGAGCGACGTGGTGTTATTACCTATGGAACATCCAATTTTTGCAAACTTTTTCCTACACACGTCTTCTATTGTCTGTGTGAATGGAAGATCTGAAAGGTGTTGCATTTGGACATCGACGCTAAAACTTTCCCATTTCTTGTTGGCCAGATGTTAATCAATGAAAAAATGTCGTTAATAATGAATATGATCTTGTTAACTGTGGGTGAGGTGTTGTTTTGGGCATCGAACTTGTGATTTGGCAACTTCATTCCTTTTAAGATGTTAATGAAGGATGTTGCGTTGTTAATAACTAAAAATTATGTTGTTACTTGTGGCTAACGTGTTGTTTTTCTCCATTTACATTAGTTTCAGAAAACTATAGTGGAAAACACAACATGTCTCCCTCGATTAACAACATGAGTTTCTTCATTAACAACTCATATTCCTTCATTAACATCTTTAAAGGAACAAGTTAGGAATGTCGTAATGTAGATAGAAAAACACAACATCTCTCCCCCTATTAACATCATTATCTTCGCTATTAATGACTCAGCTTCCTCCATTAACATTTGTTGATGAACAAGTTGGGAATATCGTAATGTAGATGGGAAAACACAACATCTAGTTCTTATATAAGAACTAAAAAGGATTAGTCTGTGTAGAAGAATTGAAGAAACATATTATTTAATTACTTATGGAAATTCCTATTTTTCTATTTACTGCTAAAATGTATCACCAGGACATGTAATTCTGTGCATAACTTTGGACTGATTTCAATTCATGTCTCCCTCTTTAAGATACACCAATCCTTGTAAACAGGAAATGCTGTGTGTTTGGAATCATATATGAATTAATTGTTAATGGATATCATTATTTTAATGTTGTTGTCCTGCATTTGTTTAAGAATGATTTGTTGAATTTGGTGATAGGATAAGTCCAATGGATCCAGTCAAGGAGGAGGGCCTACACAAAGAGCAGAAGCTTTAGTTGCTTTATCTTCTGCATTTAATATACCTTCTGAGAGAACGTACGCACGGTATGTTAACTTGCATATAGATGAGTTGTTGTCATTTTCGTTTTTATTATTATTGATTATAAATTGATGATCTTCAGGCAAGTATTTATTAATGGCATAGTCAATTAGGGTACTAAAAAATGTGACAAAGAAGAACAGTGTTCTATGATTCCTCATGGCGCAACTAAATATTATTAATATATCCTGTCATCTATTATGTTAGTGCTTCTACTACTGCCAAGGCTTTGGTCAGGTATTTGGATTGGGGGAGGGTCAACTTGGGTGGAATCTTCTCGATTTTAGAAGCCTATTTTCAATGTCTGGATTTAGAACCAACAAATGGGCGTTGGGGACAAGAAAAAGATAGTTCTTGACATTGTCTTAAGTATTCTCATAATGTTATTCTGTGAAATCCTTAGAGCAAAATTGCTGTTTAGGTTATTGGATAAAGTTGCTGAATTGACCTTTTTCATTTCTTCTTCCTCCTTTTGAACTCTTGTGGATGGGAAAACACAACATCTCTCCACGTATTACCAACATCAGATTCATTATTAACGACTCGACTTCCTCTATTAACATCGTAGGAGGAACATGTTGGGATGATCTTAATATAGATAGAGAAAAACAACACGTTAGCCATAAGTAACAACATAATTTTCGTTACTAACAACTCGACATCTTTCATTAACATCTTAAAAGGAATGAAGTTGTCAAATCACAAGTTCGATGCCCAAAACAACACCTCACCCACCGTTAACAAGATCATATTCATTATTAACAACATTTTTTCATTGATTAACATCTGGCCAACAAGAAATGGGAAAGTTTTAGCGTCGATGTCCAAACGCAACACCTTTCATATCTTCCGTTCACACAGACAACATAAGACGTATATAGGAAAAAGTTTGCAAAAATTGGGTGTTCCATGGTTAATAACACCACGTCGCTCTATATTAACAACATAGCTTTGTTGATTAACACCTTGATATATTTATCAGTTGCTGTCATATCACAATCTGCATAATTATATTCACCAATCATACAAAGCCCAAAAAGGAGTTATACACTGCCCCTTGTAAACTGAAATGGTTGAACGTTGAACCTCCGACATAGCGAGCGCTGAACGCATAACCGCACAATGTCGCCTTCACCTCCATTGACGACGCCGCAGATCGCCACCGACAACCGTCAACCCACCGCCCTTCGCGTCGTCTCTCCGTCTCCCCGAGCTTTCCCGTTACTCTCTGTTCTGACTTTCAAACTCTGCCTCCACGTGTCTCTTCGTTTCCCTTTTGGCTCTCACTTATGAGGGTATTTGGGTAATTGTATTAAGATTTCATATTCCAGATTCCTACAGCCTCACTGATTTGGGATATATGAATTTCACTGCACCTTTCTGTCTTTTTTTAATTTCCACTGTAGTTTTCTGGAATTTTCCCTAAAAAATAACAAATTATTATATAAAAATAAAAAAATAAAAAAATTTGGGAGATTAATATTATATAACAGATTATTTTATACTATTTACATTAAATATTATTTTATTTCTTCATTATAAGTATCATATTTAATATTTTGAGAGATTAAATATTATATTTAAAAATAAAAAATTATATTTTTGGTGAGAAAAAAATTAATCAGAAAAACTGATACTTTCGACAGCGATAATTAATGTGCGTGAACTATATATTTTTGTATATTTTTCTTAATATATATCATTGACGTACAATCATTGTGCGTGAAAGATATATATTAAGAAAAATCTATGGGTCATAAACTTTTGAAAAGTTCATGGGTACTTTTGTAGCCAGAAAAAAGTTTATGGTGTTCGTTGCACTTTTGAAAAAAGTGTATGGGTATTTTTGCATCTCAAAAAATAATAATGGTGGTCCCACAAAACAGACATTTGTATCAATTAACGGTATGGGCATTTTTGCCCATTTTGAAAAGTTCATAGGTATTTTTATACCTAAAAACAGTTTATAATGTTGGGTGCACTTTTGAGAAAAGTTCATAGGTATTTTTGCACTTTTACCCTTTAAAAAAAATGCCAACAAAAATTTGAAAACTAACTGGAAAATTTTCACAGCCTAAAATGTTTATATTTAATTTTTTTTCTTTCCGCAAAAAATTAAATCAATTAAAAAAAACAGCAAGTTTACATAAACTGACACAACACAACGATTACCTTGCAATTGTTATTTTTTTTTAAAAAAAAAAGACATGCAGATAACTAATGTTGAAAATTATTAGTCAAAAAACAAAATATATAAGATTCAAACACAAATTAAACCTCCTTATTGAACAAATTAACATCATGTCAGGGATTATATTTGTGTTACGTGAATTAATTAATTGAATTTATTGCCTTTCATGGGATCCAGATGCTTGAATTAATATCCAGAAAATGGGGACTGTCAAAGCCAAATTAAAGAAGCAAACGGTGACTCAAATCAATAATTATTAAAGCGGAGGTGCAGTGGTCACCCATGTGGCCTTAGGCCACTCCCCCCTCCCCCACTTCACGGGTTCGATCCCGTGCCCTATGTAATCAAAAAAATAATTATTAAAGCGGTAAACGCTTGACTTTGTAAAAGACAACAAACATGACGTTACCAGTTAAATTAGTTTATTAAATATTATTACATTAATTGAATGATCCCACACGTTGGACTTTTCTGATTTCATCTTTTCTTTTCAAGTCGGCAACGTCTTCTTCTTTGCACATTCAAACTTATTATGCATTTAATTTAAGTATTTGTTGCTATTGCCCTAATTATTTCGCACCAACACGTAAGCTCAAATGTACACACGAACACTTTGTAATTACTTCAATTCTAAGTTACTAAATTCATAATCACTCTTTTATTTTATATATCATATATGACTTTTTTATATATATATATATATATATATCTGTGTTTTAAGACTACAAAAATGTGATGTAATACCGAGGGTGTGAGATGTGCTGATAATTTACGTCCACTATCCGTAGGCCGACATATAATTTAAAGAAAATTAGTCCATTAAGGATATATGCCTCTGAATTTTTTAATTTATGTAGATAAATCATTTTCAATTGCTAATTTATGATTTTTACTAATAAGGCACAATTAATTTGTCATGAAGAATACTATAACAACAACAGGCTTTATCTCATTAAGTAGGGTTGGCTACATGGATCACAGCACGCTGCTATACCCGGTCAAATTTGTCATGAATGATGAATACTGCAAATTTTATTTCCTTATTATGGTGATGACAATTGTATGTCTTAAAATATAAATTATTGTCGGATTTCGGGCGTACCTGAAGTGTCGATTCGAGTTCTTCCGGTACCCACGCGAGTCGAATCACCAGGATTTCGACTATAACACACAGCAATCGCACAAGAAGAGAAGAGTTGGAGAGGAGAGTTCTCAGAGAATATTTTTTTTTTGTCTCTTTCTCTTGTCTGGTGTATATCTGCACACACACACGTCAGTTTTTCCCAAATAACTGTTCCCTCCAAAGTATACGGGGAACTGCTTCCTCCAGGTTTTCAATTTTGAACCTTTAGGGAAAATTACAAATAAATACCCCACATTTTTCTGGGTATTTTATTTGGCCCCAAAAAACTTAAAGTTTAATGGGTTTGGGCCTAATCCACCAAGGGTGGACTAAGCCCAATTTCCAACATCTCCCACTCACACTTGGTGGATTGGATGTCATAAGAATTGTCTCCCTCTCTTTCTTCTTTCATACTAGGTGCTTTGCCGTGACCGCATGGGCATGACGTCTCCTAGGTGTTTGTACTAGAAATCCCTCTCATAGGACTAGCACAAGACAACCTTTCTTTGTGTAGCTTGAATTTTAATATTATGCCTCATATGTCCTAGATATACCAGTATACACTTTCACATGGCAGATCTAATCCCTCTCAAGTCAAGATAAAACTTAGATTGCCTTTTCATATGCTTAGTGTCCACACTTATGAAATTACCAAATATTAATATCATAAGGGACATGTCTCAGACACCAACATAGGTGTGTATATTTCAGGTAACCTTCCTTTCGCTCATTTATCATTTTGATATACGTCAACCGCTTTCCTAACATAATACCATGGATTGTATCAGTCGTAATCATAGGACGAATGTTAAGATAGCAGGCGCTGAAGTATATCTCCATGACAATGTCAAAGTCAAAGGACATCACAAAAGTGTTTAACCTTCTTGGGACTCACACAGCAATGAAGCAGGGATCCATTCACTTGCTTCCTATTTGCGGTTCTTTCGCACATGTGGTATGAATCACATGCTACGGTGTTACTCTGCACTGTTAGAGCGTACGTTGTTTTGAAACTTATTATTAACACCGTACAGACATGAGTTTAGATGCTCCCAGTATCTAAACCCAAATTCTTCTACTCCATTTATCTATCATGACGTCAATGTTGAAGAATTTGTTATCTGGCAACAGGCATCATGGAAGTGGGTATCCATGATTCGATCCATATTTATATTATGTCTTATTGGATCTCATCTCGACATACTATACTCTTATCGAGGTGACATAATTTGTGTTTCTTCTCTACCATATCAACATTCCTGCTGCTTTACTGGTGAACACAATTGTCTCATCTTTGCATACTCTTCCTGAGTATCAAAGGCGGTTGCTCGTGTGAGAGAGCCAACCTTATCTGCCTGTACGACATACTAGACATTGTATACCTTTATATATAGACACATAAAATTTTATGAAGAAACATTTTCATTAATCATAAACAAATTTCATAGTGTCTACAAGTTTACATTTTATGCATCCCAATAGCCTTCACATGTTTGTCATACATTTCCTTGGCTATGGGTTTGGTTAGGGGGTCTGCGACCATATTCTTGGTCGAAATATGTTGTACAGTAACAACTTTCTGTGCTACATAATCTCTCACAAAATTATACTTTATATCTATGTGTTTGGTCTTGCTATGGTATTTGGGATCTTTCATATAGGCTATGGCCGCTGTATTGTCACAATATACTAACACCGGATTTGTGCTTTCATTTCCAAATCCAAGATGTTCAATGAATCTCTTCAGCCATATAGCCTCTTGCACTGTTGAAGTGCATGCCACGAATTCAGCTTCCATAGGATGTAGGGCAATGCACGTCTGCTTCTTGCTGCTCCAACATATGGCGCCATTATTTAGCAAGAAGGTGTATCCTGAAGTCGATCTTCGTTCAACTTCATCTCCACCCAAATCAGCGTCAGAATATCCAACTAAGCGCAGATCGCTTCCTTGATAGCATAGTGCATAATCTGACGTGCCCTTCAAGTATCTCAAAATTCTTTTCACTGCTTTCCATTGTTGCTCACCGGGATTTGACTGGAATCTGCTAACCAGTCCAACTGCGTAACAAATATCTGGCCTTGTACACATCATTGCGTACATCAAACTTCCAACGGCACTAGCATAGGGAACTCTTTCCATTTTCTTCTTTGCTGACTCAGTTTTGGGACACATATCAAGACTTAAGGTTACACTTGAAGCTACTGGGGTATCTAAGGGATTGCAGTCTCTCATATTGAATCGCTCAAGAATTTTCTTGATGTAGTTCTCTTGTGAAAGAGAGAGAATTCTTTTAGAGCGATCCCTTTGGATTTTAACTCCAAGTATATATTCTGCTTCACCCATGTCTTTCATCACAAAATTCGATGATAACTATTCTTTAATAGCTAAGATCGACCTTAGGCTATTTCCAGCTAATAGTATGTCATCTACATATAAGGATAATATTACAAAATTACCCTCAAATCTCTTAATGTAGATGCAGTGGTCCTCTTCAATCATTTGAAAGTCATAAGAGGTTATTGCTCTATGAAATCTCAAATACCACTGTCTGGATGATTGTTTCAGTCCATAAATGGACCTTTTGAGCTTACAGACTCTACTCTCCATTCCTTTCTTAGTGAAACCTAATGGTTGTTCCATATAGATTTCTTCATCCAGATCACCGTTTAGAAATGCGATTTTTACATCCATCTGATGCAGTTCCAGATCTAAACTATTTACTATTGCCAGAATAAGTCTTATAGAATTGAAACGTACAACAGGTGAAAAGGTATCCTCGTAATCTATACCATCCTGTTGTGTGTACCCCTTTGCAACCAATCGAGCTTTGTATTTGTCAATTGATCCATCAACTTTTCTTTTAATTTTGAGAACCCATTTGTTCCCAATGGCTTTTCGTCCTTTTAGTAGATCAACTAGTTCCTAAACTTGATTCTTCTTCATTGAATCAATTTCTTCCTCCATTGCATTCTTCCATTCATCCTTAGCAGGACCTGATAAGGCTACTTGCACAGAACGAGGCTCATCATCTTCGTCTGGAGTAACTATAAGTGCCTCTCCTTCTATAGAGAAGCGTCTCCTAGGTACATTTCCCCTGTCACTCCTTCTTGTGGGAACTTCTTGTCTCTTTCGCTTCTCTTGTCTAGGCCTTTGTAAAGGCCTTTCTGAGCTCCCACTCAAGTCAATGTATTGTGATGATTGAGGATCATTGGTCTGATTTTGTTCTGTACTGCCATGTTTTTGTGTTTCATAAAGAGATACTGTACGATCAATATCTCCCCTGCTAGGAAATTCATTTTCTAGAAATACGGTATCTCTTGATTCAATTTCAGTCACAGATCCATCTTCGTTTTCACCTATGAAAACATATCCTTTTGATTGCTCAGAGTATCTTATAAAGATACACTTTTTCCCTCTAGGACCCAATTTCCCATACTTATGGGAATCATTATGAATATACGCAGCAGACCCCCAGGGTCTGAGGATGTTTAAATCTGGCTTGCGTTTTGTCCATAACTCATAGGGCGTAGATGCAACTGATTTTGAGGGCACACGGTTAAGAATGAAGGCAGCCGTTAGTAAAGCATCACCCCAATATGAAATTGGCAGATGTGCTTGAGCCATCATTGACCTAACCATGTCTAGAAGAGTTCTATTTCTTCTTTCAGCAACTCCGTTTTGTTGTGGAGTGCCAGGGATGGTTAGTTGCCTAATTATCCCTTTTTCTTCACAGAGCTCCTTAAACTGATCAGATAAGTATTCACGACCCCGATCAGTACGCAAAGCTTTAATTTTACAATCCATTTGATTCTCTACTTCGGTCATGTACCGTCTAAAGCATTCAAGAGCTTCAGACTTGTGCGAGATCAAATAGATGTGACCATATCGCGAGTAGTCATCAATGAAGGTAATGAAATACCAAGCTCCGTGTCTCGCCCTTACACTCATTGGACCGCATATATCAGAATGGATTAATTGTAACGGAATCTCAGCTCTAGTTCCCTTACCGAAAGGTTTCCTAGTTGCCTTACCAGCTAGACAATTCTCACATAAGGACATTTCCATATTTGAAATTTCACCTAGCAAACCTTCTCTAGCTAGTTTAATCATTCTATTTTGATTAATGTGTCCTAGTCTAGAGTGCCAGATATTCATATCAATAGTAATATTAGAGGAAATAACGAAAGAGTCATGCACATTAAAATTACCAACATATCCATAACAAAGAACTTTCTAGAAAGGAAAGCTAAACCATAAAAGGTCTTGTTGCTAAAAATGTCTGCAACTTTGCCATGAAAGTTTACATCAAACCCATAATCCAATAAACAAAGTACTGAAACTAAATTCCGTCGGATGTCAGGTGCATGAAGAACATCATGTAGGATCAAAGTCTTCCCACCATGCAAAGGTAACTTGCAGGTGCCAATTCCTTTGACTTCGATCTTTGCATTGTTGCCCACGTAAAGCCATTTGCTTAGATGCGGCAACCGACGGTATTCCACGAAGGATCCCCGATCCCTCGTCACATGGTCTGTTGAGCCTGAATCCAAAATCCAAGAAGAACAAACAGGTTCTGTTAGAAAAGAAGTACTTAAAACAAAAGAAATGTGTGAATTCACATAATCTACTAGTACTTTTTCACGGTCGTTTCGCTCGGTACAGTCCTGTGCGAAGTGACCCATTTTCTGGCAGGCGTAACACTTGACCTTATTCAGGTCAACTTTCTTCTTCCCGCCCTTCTTTCCTTTCTTCTTGAATTTCTTTCTGCCCTTTTTGAAATTAGAGCCATCCTTCTTGCCTTTCTTTTGTGGTTTCTTGCCCTTTTTGGAATCGGGCTTTGTATTAGAAGGACCGGCATTTTCAGTGTAGTAGGCTTGAGCAGAAGCCTTATACGCCGCAAGGCGTTTATCCTCAAGCTCAAGATGTTTGACTACATCATCAAAAGTGACGATGTTGTCATTATGAGTTAAGTTCACTTTCATGTGCTCCCAGCTAGAAGGAAGCGACCTGATTACAGCCTGAACTTGCTGTTCATCAGTCAAGGTGTGTCCAGCTTCCTGAAGTTCTCTGATCATGTTGGACATCTCTCTCAGATGCTGCTTCATAGGAGTATTTGCTCTAAGCTTGTAGGTATCAAACTTGATTGTCAACCTTCTAAGCTTAGTGGTTGATGTGCCACCAAATCTATCCTTGAGTGCAGCCCACATAGCCTGAGCAGTTTGGTATTTCTCATATTGGCACATCAGGTCATTCTCCATTGTGCTCAATAAGGTGACTCTTGCAATGATGTTCTTCTTCTTCCACGCTTGGTAAACTTCCAAGTCTCTCCTATGCTGAATAGTAGTCCCAGCTTCAGGTTCCACTAAAATAGTGGTTAGTGGTTCAACAGCCTCCTGTTCCTCCAAAATGTACTGCACCTTACGATGCCAGATGTCCCAGTTGTCGCCATTCAGTTTCTCCCCCTTATTTAGTTCAGCAATGATCCCTTTCGTGGCCATTTTTGTCAATTCTGAAGTGACGTTTTTCACATTTAGAAATGTTATTCTCTTTAAGAGAACGTAACAAAAAACGATTATGTAGCACAGAACGGTATACAACGTCTGTACTTATATCATTCTTGACCAGAAAATAAGTTCATTACTAGATCCATAATCAGGAGAATACGTTTGTACCTCCCATCAAACAAATACTAGCAACTAATTATTTTCCAAAAAGAATTCATATAAGTACTTTAAATTAATCATCAGCTTTTAGAAGTTTCACCTTCTAATAGCTCCCACTCATCAGGGATACATGGTATCATAATGCACAATTAAAAATTAGCATTGTATGACAAACATAATTCATTACATGAAAATAATACCATGTCCATACATAAAAACATACAAACAATAACATTTAGAGTCATATTCTCAATACAAATAGCATAAATAGAAATAGTAACATAATACACCATTAAATATCAGAACAACAATAATCAATGATGGCTTTCCTTAGTTTCCTAAAGAATCTTTTCTTTTTCTTCATGAATTTTGTTGTTTTCATCACAGCATCAACCCAACCAACAGTCATTGAAAATGTGCCCCTTGCCCTTACAGCTGCGCGATACTTCATCATTACGCTCACATAGAACTCTGCACTCTTTTTGTCTTTTATGCTTTCCACATAATTCGCAATGATTGAGTATATGATTTTTATATCATTTATTCTAGCTGTTTTGTCCGCGTCAAGTTCAGCTATTTTATCAGCCATAGCAGCTGAATATGGTTGATCGACCTCTTCTTCCAAATTTTGAGGTTCATCAGGACAGGAGGGCACAGACTTAGGTCTAGAGTCAGAGTAGACTACTTGAGGCTCCACTGGAACAAGCTCCAGAAAACCTTCTTCAGCATCTTCCTCAAAAAATTCTTCAGGATCTTCCTCAAAAACTTCATATGGTCCTTCTTCAGGATCTTCTTCAGGATCATCCATATGAGCTTAATCATCCACATACTCAATGCTCAATGACCCATACTCAAGTGGTTCAGTGCTGTTAGAAGCCTCTTGTTTCATCTTTGACCTACATAAACAAATGTAAGTCATTTTCATGATTTAAATGTATAAAAACACTTAAATAAGCACTTAAAACCTCATAAACAGATCCTGAATTGCCTTAAAAATAGGCAAATGGCATATCAACATGAAGATCTCGAATTTAGGGATTTTTAGGAACAAACCGCGTCTTAAACGGAGGTCTCACGCGCCCATACACGCCCCGAGAAGGAGAAAAATCTGGAAAAATGAAAAAATGGATAAAAACACTCTCACTGAAGGCGCGTGAACAACACGCGCCACGCTGCTGGCCTCCGATCGTCACACGCGCCGTCTGGCTGGATTACACGCGCCGTCCTCAGTCGGTCTATGTCCGCCACGTGTCAATCGGGTCTGCCACGTGGCCATATGCGCCACGTGGCGATTCTGTTCCTTTTATTTTTATTTTTATTTTTTTTAGTTGATGGGTCGGGTTGGGCTTTTACCCACCGACCCGATCCAGTCCTTTTTTTCTTTGTTCTTTTTTCTTTTTTTTAAGTTTCTGGGCCACCGATGGCCCAAAAAAAATCCTTTTTTTTTGCCCCAGATCGGGTTGGGCCCCGATCTGGTTTTTTTTTCTTTTTTTTTTGAAGGCGCAAAACGGCGCCATTTCGTGTCGCTGGAGGTTGTCTTCAACCTCTAGCCGGGTCGACCCGGACCCGATGTTATCTGCGGGTCGGGTCCGTCGACCCGGTATCTTCTCTCCTCTGTAACTTCTCCGTCCGGCGTCCGTTTTGTGCGTTCTTGGTGTCCATCTTCATCATTTTTTCGAGCTCTACGTAATGGGATAATTTTTAAACCCTAAAAACCTCGTTTTATGGTAACCCAATTCAATTCTCTTTTCGGTGTTATGCTTATTTTTCTGGATTTCGTACAACCTATCGGTACTCTTGTTCTATAGGCTTAGGATATGTTTTATGATGCTTTTAAATATTCTAATGCTCATAGAACCAATACATTATCATACAACTGAACTATATCGACAAAACAGAATGCACAGTAGAGCACCGAAAAAAAAATGAAAAAACGCAGAACGGATCATGAGTTCTATTTCATACTTTCGTTTAAACACATGAACTGAAATTCTCATACAGAAAGAGATATATTCATGAATTTCAAACGAAATAAACAGACAAAAAAAAATTTTCATATATGCATTCATGGAAATAAAAAAAAACACAGACGCAGAGCATATTTTCTGTTCATGAACGCACAGTATGGCAGAAGCAACATTCGGACAAATTGAAAAACCAGGCTCTGATACCAATGTCGGATTTCGGGCGTACCTGAAGTGTCGATTCGAGTTCTTCCGGTACCCACGCGAGTCGAATCACCAGGATTTCGACTATAACACACAGCAATCGCACAAGAAGAGGAGAGTTGGAGAGGAGAGTTCTCAGAGAATATTTTTTTTTTGTCTCTTTCTCTTGTCTGGTGTATATCTGTGTACTTATCCACGCACACACACACGTCAGTTTTTCCCAAATAACTGTTCCCTCCAAAGTATACGGGGAACTGCTTCCTCCAGGTTTTCAATTTTGAACCTTTGGGGAAAATTACAAATAAATACCCCACATTTTTCTGGGTATTTTATTTGGCCCCAAAAAACTTAAAGTTTAATGGGTCTGGGCCTAATCCACCAAGGGTGGACTAAGCCCAATTCCCAACAATTATAGTATTCAGATTTTAGGTCATGCACAAATGATCAAGTTAAATGTTACATTCCATAAGTAAATAATAAAATAATTATATGAGTTCATTGTCAAAATTTATTTGTTAAAAATTATTATTATATATAAAACCCTATAAATTCAATAATATTTATTTAATTTAGCTTAAATTGTGTCCCAAAATTTCTAACAACACGGCATATTTTTAATCTTAACTTTTTTCCAACCTAGTTATCTGATATTCAGTATTATTATTAAGTCATATTCAACTATTATTGGATCTAATTGAAAGTACCTCTCCAAGTTACTCTGGTATTTTCCATTCCCAATGTTCTAACTAACTTTCAACCTCAAATTGGAATCAAGTATCTTCCACTCAACCTAAACATTATTGGTTAATCTTTACTTTTTTTTAATACTCTATGGTCTTTAATATATGGGTTTAATAACTCTTTTGCAGAAATTAATAAAATTAGTTAAGTTGATTATTTGTAAGAAAATGTACTCGGTTTCTCTACCGTAAACTTTTTAGTTAATCTGTATTGAAAACTAATCTCCTGATGGAAAACCTCCTTAATTTGCTTGTACCACAACAGAGAAAGTTTGGGAAAGAATTATAAATTTAGGAGGTAAAGTAAATTAATTACTTATATTTGGTATTAAATCAAGTTACTTTACTGGCTATATTTAATATTGGAGGGATTTTTTTTTTTTTTGCCATCGATAATGGAGGGAGTTTATGTTAAAGAAAAACAATTCCTTGACAGATTCATCGATAATGGAGCGCACGTGGATCTAGCATCAACAATTCAACATGCATCATGCCCCATGCACGCACGTATGTATACAAGTTCACATGTCAACACTTAGAACCAAAACTTAACATTTTTATACATTTCAAAGTACAAAAGCGCACACAATTTAAGATTATGGCATCATATTCATATCCAACACTTTAAATAATCAAAATCCGAAAAGGAATAAACTCTCTTGACTTTTCAATTGCAGTTAAATAATGGGAGACACTCCTCGGTTATTGATTAAATTATCTCTTTAGTATGATTAAATAATTTGACAATAACCTCAAGATTATTATGACATTAATATAAAAGTCGTTATTGTGCTGGTTTTGAACAAACAAAAACTAAGATCTGTGTGTGTGTGTGTGTGTGTGTGTGTGTGTGTGTTTCCGAAACTCTCCCTCTTAATTATACATAATTAAGGAGGTTTTTATCAATAGGTCATTTGTAATGCAAATGACTAAGGGGTACTTAGGGAGAAATTAGCTAACATATATTTTTATAAATAACTAACAAAACTAATTTTCTTAACCTCTATAAATTAACTATATATTTAGGATAGAATGTACTATAGCTGGTAAATCTGGCCAACCCGAGCCCGAAGGGTTGGCAACTAATCGGATCAGGCTGACGCAGCTCGTATTCAACAAATGGCAGCCCGAGCCCGATTAGTCGAGCTGGCGGGTTGCCATTTAATTGGACTGGGCCGTTTCAGCTAATTGGACTGCGAGTTTGGGCCTATTTTTTTTTAATGACTTAAGCTATTGGGCCACTGGTCGTCTGGGCCTTTTTAAAAAAATAAAATAAAATTTGGGCTGCATTATATACAATTGTTTCCAAGCCCAGCTTGCTTCCCCCTTGTTGTTTGGACGAAGTGGACATTTTATTTGTTCCTTGCCACTTGCCAGCCATAAATGAAATCGTGCATCACTCATCAGGCAAATCGGCAAAACATGACATAAGTATATTCAAAGGGAATGAGGGATATAAGTCATATAATATAATAACAATTAGCAAGAAAGTTGTAATCTTTTTGGATCTAATTCTTCAAAACAACAAAAAAAACTTATAATCTTCCTTCCTCATTCTTCAATCGGCAATAATTATATTTGAAGCATTGTCTAAAGTTGCAAAAACAAGGATAGGAGCAGTTTCCCTTTTCTCTATCTCAGAATCCTCTGCCACACGTAATGACATAAACATAAAAGATTTATTAAATAGATATATATAAAAAGATAAATGAACAAATATCATTATAAATATTACCATCCCATGGAAAACCAAGAAACCAATTTCGAGTGCAAATGAGAGCTTCAACATTATCTGGAAGAAGACAAGATCGATACTTTGTGAGAACCCGAGATCTTATGCTAAAAGCTGATTCACTGGCAACAGTAGTAATTGGAATGCTAAGAATATCACATGCCATCTTTGAAAGATAAGGAAATCGAGCTGAGTTGGCTTTCCAATAATCCAAGACATTAAATCTTGTAGCCAATCTATTATCAAGCTAAGTGTCGCTTCTTCCAAATAGTAGTCCAATTCAGACTTTTCAATTGTTGACTCATCTTGACAATTGAATGAAAAAAAATCCTGCACCATTGAAAAATTAATAAAAGGGTCAAATTAAATGAACAGAGGAAAGTGCCAATGAAAATTTAAATAAAATCTAAACATTAACTATTTAAGAATTTCAAACTTACATCAAAAACTTCATAGTCATCCAATTCAAAAGGCTTACGGCCAAGAATCGGTTCTGTGATTAACACCATGTTGGTATTCCAGCTTGAAGCGGCTCCACCAATTGGGGTGGAGGATGAAGATGATCCCACATTTTTATACTCATTGAAAATATAGTACAACTTGATCCTTACGTTTTCAATCTTTTCTTGAGAATTTATGGGATTTATTTTCGCAAAAGTAAACTTTATGAGATCAAGCTTCATCCGAGGATCTAGGATAATGGCTAATACAAGAATAACACTATACTTAGTCCAATATTTCTCAAACTTGTCAAGCATACTCTGAGCCATATCTTGAATCACAGAATCCTCATTCTGCAAATTAATGACCTTTCAGCAGCAACTCAATCTTTGATATTTGTGTGAAATACATGTTAGAGGTGGGATATGATGATCCAGACATCAAGTTTGTTATCACTGCAAAAGGCTTCAAGAATGCGCACATCGCCTCTGCTCTTGACCACTCTTCATTTGTTGAACAATGATTGTAGTTTGTGTCATTCAAGGCTAAGCTAGTAAAAGCACGATGATATTTAATTGCATTTTCAAGCATTGCATGTGTCGAATTCCATCTAGTCAGGACATCATACCTTAAACCCACAGAAGTGTCAATACCCCCGACTTGTTCAACCCTTTTCTTGAATTTTATCATCCTTGCCTCTGATTTCCGTACATACATATGCTATTCCTAATCTTATTCAAAGCTCCTTCTGCTACTCTAAGCACTACTACAAAAAACGTTTTTAACGTCCCTTTTTTAGGCATTTTAACGTCTAAAAACAAATGGACGTCTATGTGAGCGATGTAGTAAAAAATGGCAATAATGACCGTAGATAAAAGGACGTCTAAGGCCTGGACTTTAGACGTCCCCATTTTAAAATGGGGACATCTAAAGTGTTTTTTTTAAACATCGTTTATATTACAGATCTGGACTAAACAGTATTTAAAACCAGAAATCACAGATCATCGTCAATAAATTTACAGATCTAGTATCTAAAATCCAAATCCAAAATCTACACAATAATAACTCCAAAGCTGAAATCTCATAGGCAGAAGATGAAAACAATAAGAGGAATTGGCTGCAAAAACCTTATCTCCTTCTATTATTGAAATTCATTTTCTCGTAATAATGAATAGAGAAGAGCGACAGGGAGAGATGAACCTCATTTTCTCAGCGGGAAAGTGGCCATGAAATATGTTTCAGAGTCTTGATCTGCAAGCCATAACAACACGAGTTAGAAGATACAATAGAAGGGAAACCCAAAGAAAAAAGAGAAAGAGGATAACATAATAAAAAATGGTAATAAAACATAACAGATTTGGAGGTGAAAAAAAGAGAGAGAAACAAAGAAGTAAGAGTAAAAAGAGCAAATAAAGAAGAAGAAGCAAGAGTTAAAAGGCGTGGTGGCAGTGACTCTTCTTATGTTTGCAGCGATGAGAAGAGAAAGATGAATGTAAAAGTAGTATAAAACTGACAAATAAAGACTGTAGTAAAAATTTGAATTGTTTTTGGCGTCCCCAATTTAATTTAGGGACATCTAAAGTTGTCCAGTTATTTTTTTTTTAATTTTTTTTACTTTAGACGTCCCCAATTCAAATTGGGGATGTCTAAAGTCAATTTTATTTTTTTTTTAAAAAATGAGGGACACGCTTTGGCGTCCCTCATATATATAGGGACGCCAAAGGGAGTCCTTGATGATGCATCAGGGACGCCAAAAAATATAATATAGGGATGTCCCTCATTTCAATTTTTTTTTTAAAAAAATTTAGATGTCCCCAATATATATAGGGACGTCTAAAGCTATTCAGTTCTCACCTATAATTATAAAAATGTTGCCGCCTTTATTTTTTACTTCCCTTTTTTAAAAAGGGACGTTCTTTAGGGACGTAAAATCTATGTTCTGTAGTAGTGATAAGCCATACTGAATTATGAGATTAAAGATGTGGGCAGAACATCTAACATGGAAGAACTCTCCATTGCATATCAAGCTACCACTCAAATTCAAATTCTCTTTCAGTATTCTTTGCATATGAAAATTTGCTGAAACATTGTCCAACATGATAGAGAAAACCTTCTTGTCAATCCCCCAGTCTATCAATATCTCATACGCCCTTTTTTGCCAATTCAAATCCCTTGTGAGGAGGCTCCATCTTGGAAAAGGAAAGTATTTTGCTATGCAAATTCCATTTCTCATCAACAAAGTGAGCAATCAAGCAAAGATAACCTTCAGCAATTATTGTTGTCTAACGATCAGAAGTCAAACATATTCTACTTAAACTCATTGCTAGTTTGGCCTTTAGGTTGTCCTTTTGATGAAGATAGAAATTCCATACATCCACCACAACAGTTTTTCTTGTAATACTTCTATAATCAGGATTTAAATATGTGAGCAACTCCCTAATTCCATCATACTCAACAAAAGCATATGGAAGATTATGTTTAATGGTGGCATAAGCAATGAGTTCTCGCACTTTGTTGTAGTCAATCTTTCTAGCTCTAACAATCCCTGCTTGGTCTATCATCATGGCACCAACATCCTTGTATTTTGGGAGTGCTTGACAACTTTCAATATGACGCCGAATGTGTGATGTCCCACAATCCTTGCTTCCCACAATATATGGCTTCCCACACCCATTACATTTGGCTTTTTCCTTGCCATCAACTATGGCAAGTTTGGTAAAGTATCTCCAAACATCAGATGTCATACATCTCGCCCTTTTAGCAGGAGCATCTTTATGTTGTGTTTGTACAGAAGAAGCTTCAAGTTCAGCAGGTTATTCGGATTGTGTTGCCACATTGTCAACATCCATGGTAGCCATCCTTTTTTAACAACAAAAGCATTACACAGCAAATGAGCATTTGAATTTTCATCCAGCAAAAAGCAAATGCACAATCACAGCAAATGAGCATTTGAGCTTAACTAGCAAATACAAATCCAGCAAATGCACACTTACAGTACAAACTAGAGTTGGAAAAACAAATCCAACAAAGACAGAACTATAGAGTTCGAATATTCATCCAGCAAAAAGCAAATGCACAATCACAGCAAATGAGCATTTGATCTTAACCAGCAAATACAAGTCCACCAAATGCACAATCACAATACAAAATAGAATTCGAATCAGTCACAACCCAAAGACAGAACTACAGAACTAATTGAGCATTTGAGCTTAATCAAATACAACCAAAGACAGAACTTAGAGTTTGAATTTTCATGATGCCAGGACCCAGGAACTCAGAATTCAATCATTTCCTTCAGTTTTTAGTGTACTTCAATTTAAACGAAATCAAATCCCAGGAAGATATCTAAAAAATTCAAACAAGAATAGAAAAAATCACCTTCGAACGGCGGAGGCGATGAGACACGAGGGGAAGAGGGAGACAGGGAGAGCAACTGAGTGGCGAAGGCGCAGAGCCAGAGAGGAAGAGGGAGTCTGGGAGTGCACAGAACGGTGGAGGCACGGAAGAAGAGGGAGACTTGGAGAGCACAGAGCAGCGGAGGCACAGAGGCGCAGAGGAAGAGGGATACTTGGAGAGCCCAGACCAGCAGAGCCGGAGAGGAAGAGGGGGAGGGTTAGGCCGTTCTTAGGCGTTAGGGTTCAAAGTTAAGAGTTCAGACTGCGTGAGCACTCGAAGAGGGAAGAGAAGAGGCTGTGCGAGTGAGTGACAGAGTGAGGACCGAGATCGAGCTGAGGAGGAGTGGCTGAGTGAGCAAATGGCAAATTTTTTTTTTAAACGAGCTATCCCGTTTAGCCTGCGGGTTAAACAGGTTCATCCCGTTTAGCCCGACAACGAATGGGCTGCTATTTTTCAAGCCTGAACCCCCTTTTTTTAAGCGGGCTAGATGGCCTAGCCAGCCAACCTAGCCAAAATTACTGCTTCTAGAATGTACCATATGGAAACTAAATTTTCATGCTTTAGAATCTTATATTTTTTTGTTTATCGGATAACACCTGGAAATAATTAAATGATCAAAACCATGAGAATCATGAAAATGGTCCGTTTCTTTTGGGGGTGAGTTTCGGATAAAACTTTTCCTTGTTTGGTTCCTTTCTATCCATCCCAAGACGAATAATTGTTGTTTTCTTTTGAAGAATTTAAAGCATGAATCATGAAGGTTAAGATCTTGTGCAAACAAAAAAGATGATATTTTAGATTGAATCTTTAAAGAAATTAAATCATCATATTCGAATATCTTTCTTCAAGAAAAAAAGACCTTCATATATAATCCCTCCGATCCTAACCAATTGACCTTTTTTGAAAAAATTAAATAAACTAATTAAATTACTTTAAAGAATTTATATTTATCATTTTTCTTTTAAACTAATTTGTTTGACTTATACATTGATATATAATTTAATCATACATAACATATGATAGGATTAAGTAACTTATTTAGTTTCTCTAATCTCTCCAAAAAGTCAACTATGTCATATATGTAGAATTAGAGGTAATAGATTAATATATATATATATATATATATGATTTTCACTTAACATGGTAAAGTCACATAAGCATAAGAACCTTATCTCCTTTAATTTTTATTATTTAATTAGCGAAGAGGCTATGGGCGCAACCCCATCTTGTATTTTAAATATATTATCTATTTTGTGAGTTGCATGGGAAAAAATCTATCAAATTGAAATAAACAGATTTCAAGCATCTTTTCTGGTTATTGTGCCCTTTCTGTTTTTTGTTTTTGAATGAATTCTGATTTCATAAAAGATATCTCTTACTAATTTTTTAAACATAATATCTATTCCGAATATTGCACCAACTTTTTTTATATATAAAAAGGAGGAGGATAAAAAACTAAGCCAACAAGATGGCTTCAAGGCAAGGTTGTTAAACTCGCGAGTTTAAGCAAACTCGTAAAAATAATGTAAATTCATATCGTGAACTCAAATCGTAAACACGTAAGAGTTTAGTTTTATCATTAAATAGATATTATTAGTATATAATTAAATAATTAAAATATAAAAAGTTGACAATAATTTGATTTAAATATATTTTAAATCCAAATAATTGAAATTAAATCTATCAACATTCATAATTTATCGTATTTAACAAAGAAATTTCTATAAAATTCATATATAAAGTCATTGAATATAATCAAATTGAAAAAGTTAACACGAGTTTAAGGGTGCATTAACACGGTTTTATATGCTAGAAACGTAAAAACAGTAAAATTGATGTATAAACTCGTGAATTTAACCGAGTTTACAAAAGTCACAAGTTTACCAATAATTCAACTGGATTTTATAAGTTAAAAATGTAAAAACAATAAACTCGGAGAGTCAACTCGCGAGTTTGACAACAATACTTCAAAGGCAGCTCAATTTAGGATTAATTCAAAGTCGAGTGATTCTATAACTTTTAAAACGAAATCATATAGAGTATTTCAAAGTCATTAAAAAAAATCAAACAACAAAGTATAATACTTAATTAGTCTTAACCTGATCTTCAGTTTGCGAATCAGAGTCTTTGTATGTCTTATATAATTGAGCCACTAAAAAACAAACATGATGCAAAATTTATAATGATTAAAAATAAAAACATTATGTGATCTGAATCATTTGACTGTTCAAGCCTGTGCCCAAAACAAGTCAAAATTCAAAAATATTTTTATGTGTCAGAAACTTTGAGCAATTATCCTTCAAATATATCAACAACACTTATCCTTAAGGGATTGCATGGTGTGTGTGTTTGACTCTTCAGGTTACTTAGGAATTGCCATTTTTTTCAAGCCCATGTTTTTCGATGTTTGGATTTTTGTGTTTTAAAAAATTGCATTTTTGTCAGTTACGATTACTTAAGATATTCCCCATAGTTCAAAACCTTTGAACTTCATGTTTTGTCTCCATCCAAGTGGCCCAACCAATCATCACCATTATTATATATATATATATATATATATATGTTATAATATTTTGTGACTTGTATGGGCATCTTATTGTTTAAGCTTCTGAGTTCTGAGCAGCAAATTGCCCCCTGATAAAAGAAAAATATTTCTGGGAGATCTAAAACTTTGAAAGCCAAACAATAGTTCAGAGGGGTTGATCTAAGAAATAGTTAATTATGAGTAGCAGTCAGAGTGGTTGTTGAGGGAAACTAATTTGATTGGCTGAAGTTAATTTTTGGTAATAGATGATTAGTAGAGTTCCTTACGGTAAGATATAGTTAGTTGATTAATTTGAGAAGATTAAGAAAATTAGTTATGATAACTATCTGTAAAAAATATAGGTTATTGGTTTTTCTAAAATATGATCTTTCATCATGACTACAGTTGAATATAAACTCCTTAATGTGTATAATTAATAGGGATACTTTGAGAGAGAGAAATTATAAATTTGAGAGACAAAGTGGATTAGAGTCTTATATTTAACACCAGTAATGTTTGTAAATTTTGATGTAAATATGCTAATGTCCCATTCAAATAATGAACAAACTAGCTAACTAAAGCACTCCATTCCATATTTAATATAAGACATACTTGGAGAGTTGATTTTGGTTCTAAATAATTAAATATAATAAGAAACATTTATCATATTTGTCAAATTTTTTGTTCTAATTTGCCTCTATTGATATTCATTTCCTTAACAATAATCAAGGAAAAGAGAGAAAAAGGGAATTAAGAAAGATGACTAGGATGTTTCAGAAAACTAAACAAACATTCTCAATCTAATCATATTAGATAAATATGTCTTATATTAAAGATCGGGAGGAAGGACTAATTAAACTAAGGGTGGACATCATGATGAACTCAGATATCAACAACTCATGAGCAAAATATACATAAACCAACAGAAGTGGAAGCATGAACATGAAGTGTAAACATAAAAGCACACTTTAGAAGCTAAGTGTCTGTTTGGATTAGCGGTGGAGAAGGAGTTTTTTTTTTTTTTTTTTTTTTTGCAGATGAGCTTTTGAAAAAGTCATATAGAAAAAAAGTCAGATTGTAGATGTGATTTGTGTTTGGATTGGTGGTGGCAGAAGTGACTTTTTTTATCTCCATTTGAGTAAAAGCAACTTTGATCTCCATCTGATAAAAGCTCCATTTTCTGCAGAAGTCCAGCTATCACCAACGCTCTCCCAAACACACTAAATAAGCTTTTGGGGCTTTTAGCCCCCAAATGGATTTTTTTAACCTCCAAATGGATTCCCAAACAGACCGTAAGAAGGTGGAAAAGTAAAAGTATAAAGTCAACGGAAAGAAAAGTCATATTCATCAATTCATCAAATACATAACGTGCATGCAACACAGAACAAAAGAGAAGTTCAATTCTCACTTTGGCTTTGAAAATGAAATTACAACAATTAATAATAATAGTGAGTGAGAGTGAGTGAATCAAGGTTGTTACTTGTCACTTTTTTTTCCAGACAATAAGGCCTAAGAGCCAAGTGTCTCCCTTTCCTGTTGTTCTTAGTGCCTTTTGTTATTATTGATCGCAACCTCAACTTTTGAATTTTATGTTCATTGCATGTATATATATTTTGCCTTTAATTATATTCTCACACCTACACTTCCTTCATTCCCTTCCTCTATTGGTTTTTTTTTTAATATATATTCTCCTTATCACGTGATTTTATTATTACAAAATTTGATGACTCACGAAAATTGTCAACATAATTTGTTTGACATTGACAAATTATCCAGTATATAGAAATTTGTTTCTTTTCAATAATTTCTGCCTCCACTTTCTCTCACTCTCTATATTCTCATCTCAACTGTTAGGTTAAAAATTTAAGTAGTTCAGATTTAATAATTTTAAAAATAATTTAAACTAAGTTGAGTCCTAATTGTGGAGAAACTATTTTTACATGTTTTTTATTTAAAACTTGTAATACAAGACCATGTTTAGAAGATATTGAGTCACTTACTATTCATCTTAGTTAGAATAGATTTTTGCTAAAATGGACATACCACCAAAAAAAAAAAACTCAAAGTTTTAACCTTGCTACTTTTATATTTATTTGAATATTTTACTTCTGGTAAAATAGTTGATTTCAATTTTTACTTCCACTAACTTCTTACAAATAAAGTAAAGCTGATGACAAACTTTGAATGATCATATGTTCACTAAATGAAATCAAATTTCCCTATGAGCTCATTTTTAATTTTAAAAAATTGTAAAGCATCATGTAGACTGTAGAGTAAGAGGCTATTTAAAAAAAAATTAAAGAATTTTTCTGAATGAGATTTAGAAGAGAATACCAATTAATTAATAAAATGAAATAAAAAAAACAAAAATGAGCTAATTAATGTAAGTCCAAAGAAATTATGTTTTCTATGATTACGAAGTTAGAATCAAAATTGACATTGAGAATCAAAGAGAGCCCGTAATACTGATGAACTTCTCTTGCTAAAACGTTAGAATCTTTTAATTAACTTTGTCCTATTTTCCATCTTATTTTTCGTCTTCACTCCTTATCACCCTACATATACATATCATATTTTTAGTCAACGAAAAATTGTCCCGGTGGCAACGTTATTATCGCGTTATTTTCATGTTTAGATAAGGTTTCAGACTTAATACCAGCGTTAGCAATGCTTGTATATGTTTAAATTGACTGTGATATTAAAAAACATGTCATATTTTTATAAAGTAAAATTAAAACAACTTCAGTCATTTTTTTATTTTTCTAATTTATTAATTTTTACAGTGTTTAGGCTATATATTTTTTTATTTTTAACATTAATATTAATACAGAATATGAAAGGAAAAAAAAAAAAGTATACGTAGTGGTTACCAAGTTCGCTCTCTCCAGGTCCAGTGCAAATTCATAGGATTTCCTCTAACGAGAATCATTTGAATTTATAATTAATAATTATTTAGTAGCGCTTGAATTTTGACTCCAATTCACATATCACTACACATTATCATTGAATAATATTCGAATCTTATTTCATATATATCATATCATATAGTTTTATAAAAGACTAATAATAACTAATAAAAATAATTTTGATCCCCTAGTTTCAAAAATTAAAAGTGATCGGGAAAAAAAAAACATGACACCAATTTTGGCAGAACAAGGAAAATTATAAGTTTATAACATTAGTAAGTATCAATGATCCTGTAGCCTCAAGCTATTTGTGTTTAACTTTCTAAATATTTTTTTTAAAGGATAAAAGTGTAATTTTAAGAATGAAGTTTTTTATCATAAGCATATAACACAATTAAGTTTTGAAGTTTGTAAAAATGAAAAAAATTTCTTAAAAAAAGAGTAATTTTAACAATTCCATTAAATTAGACTAAACATCTATCTCTTTTTTAACGTGGATCCACTTATTCTTCCTCTTGTTTTATAACAAAAATTTTGTATCAATTTAATGAAATTACTAAAATTACATTATTTTTAAAAGGTTGTATCCACTTCTAACTAGAAAATTTTTATCGTTAAATTGCACCTTAGTTCTTTTAAAAATATTAATAAGTAAAGTGTAAAAAAATAAAAAAAGAATCCAAATAATTAGATAGAGTCTACCTTGCGTCATCATCAGGATCGTTTTTCTTGTGTCTGTAAATACATCGCCAATCACAGCCTCCTTATCTGTCTCTCTCTCTCTTTCTCTGTTTCTCTCTGGTGTCTTCTTCTTCCTCCTCTGGGATTTTATTATCTGTTTGGATATATATAGCTAGAAAGGAAAAAAAAAAAAAAAAAACAAGAAGCCACCGTTAAGCCTGCTTCAAAATAATCCTCAACCATGGAAGGAGGAGTTCCAGAAGCTGATGTGTCTGCTTTCAGAGAATGTCTATCTCTCTCTTGGAAGAACCCTTATGTCCTTCGACTCGCTTTCTCCGCCGGAATCGGTGGCTTCCTCTTTGGCTATGACACTGGTAATTAAATATTTACTCTGTTTATCTCTTATCTATCTCACACACATACACTCCACAAACCAAGACCCTGCTTTCTTTGGCTATGACACTGCCAACTAACACCTTCCTCTGTTTTACTCTGTTTCTCTTAACAATCCCCTGTTTCTCTGTTTTTTCTGTCACACACAAATACTCCGCAAATCAAACTCTGCTTTTTTTTTTTTCAACATACTTCGTGTATTTCTTTTTTTTTTTAAAAAAATATTTCATACAAGAACTTCATTTTTTATGGTATTATTGGTTGGTGTTCTTTTGGATTGTGTTGTTACTTGTTCTCTGTTTTTCATCTTTCTTCAGGCTCTCATTTCCCTCTGTTTCCACAGTTTGCCCTTCATATATTTAATTTTTTCTTCATGTTTTTATTTTTCAATTGTTGTTTTGATTTTGGGCATGTGCAGGTGTAATATCAGGGGCTCTTTTATATATAAGAGATGATTTTAAAACCGTTGATAGAAAGACATGGCTCCAGGTAATTAATGCCTATTTCAATAATAAATATGCCGTCCAATACTAAATGTTAAATCTAGTTGGAAGTTGGATTTATCCTAAATATCTACTTTATCTGGTATATTTATTATTTTTTTCCTAGATATAATCTAATGTTGCATAAGAATATGTTAGGAAAATCATGTGTTAGAAATATTAAGGTGAAATTAAATGAATAGTTAGTTGGTTGAGACCCTAATCTATATAAAGGGTTATGGTTAATGTGATTAGTGTATAGAATGGTAAGATCCTCACAAAATGAGGAAGGTTAATTTGGTTCTCACCTCTCATTAATCCTAAAGTTTAGGACTGATAGTAAAATCATCCAAGAAGGATTTGTTGTAATTCTCAAGAGATTAGTATGTTTCTCTTAATTCTAGATTTGTTAACATGGTATCAGAGCGGGTTATGGGGCCTAAAGATATTGAAGCCTAGTGTTTATTGTTTGCCTCTACGGTCCATTCTTTTTCTTGACACGACGACATCGTTTCGTGATTATAGTCCAGTGGTCCTTGTTGGGCCCTTCATCATCGTTGCTACGTCGTTTCAAGACTTGGCTTCTTGCAACCTCGATTCTTCATTGTCGCCAAAGCCGTTGAAGTCAAATTTAAAGAACTCCATCCATCGATGCATCTCTTTCCTGGAAGCTTGTTTGTTGTTCGTTCCAAGCATCGTTGAAGTCACCATTGCTGCCACTATACCTTGACGAATTATGATAAAGACTCTTCGATCCTGTTTTTTTTTTTGTTGATTCGAATCTTTGAATCTGGGAGTGAAAGAAAGGTTTTGCAGCACTGAATGGAACAAATCTATGCATCTCCAATCCTATATGCTTGTGGCTGTCAGAATTTGAGTTCAAATCTACAGCAAAGCATCGTCTTCGCCGTCTGCCCATTTACTCGCTCTTGTGTTATGGCCTGGAAGATCGCCTATCTTACCCTTTCCGCTGCAAACTAGTTAGTATGACAACGGCAATGACGATGGGAGGTGATGGAGATCAAATCTTGTGTGCCGGCCAATTTTTTTTTTCAAGAACCTCTGATGAAGACGAGCGACAAATCGAGATACTCACCGACAAGCCATGGAAATTTGCGACTACACCTTTTCAACTCGCATTCTGATAAGTAAAATATTTACACATTTATTTTCACTACTACAGAATATAGATACTGCTACCCTAAAAGACATCCCTTTTTAAAATAGGGACGTCTAAAATATAGGCGGTGGCATTTTTGTAATTATGTGTGGGAACTGGGTAGCTTTAGACGTCTCAAATTCAATTTGGGACGTTTAAAGTTAAAAAAAAATTAATATATTTTTTTTTACACTTTAGATGTCCCAAATTCCATTTGGGATGTCTAAAGTGGGACTTTAGACCTCCCAAATTCAATTTGGGACATCTAAAGTGATGTCTAAAATAAAAAAAAAAATTTACACTTTAGATGTCCCAAATTTCCATTTGGGACATCTAAAGTCCCACTTTAGATGTTCCAAATAGAATTTGGGACATCTAAAGTTTAAAAAAAAAAAAAGAAAAAATTTTTTACTTTAAACGTCCCAAATTCAATTTGTGACGTCTAAAGTAAAAAAAAAAAAAATCTTTACACTTTAGATGTCCCAAATTCCATTTGGGACGTCTAAAGACTTTAGACGTCCCAAATGGAATTTGGGACGTTTAAAGTAATTTAAAAATTTTCTTGCGACCTGTATTGAATATAAGGGACGCTCATGCCTTATATTAAATAAAGAGAAGCTTTCCTTCCTCTGTCTCTCTCTCTCTCTCTCTCGCTCCACAGCAGTTTTCAATTTCTTTGATAAGAGTTGCAGAGAAAGACCCACATTCTATAGATTCAAATAGCTTTTTACTTCGGTGTTTTCGCCATCGTCTCCCCTCTCATCATGCCCTTCGGTGCATAGCTTTTTCCTTCGGTGTTTTCGCCATCGTCCCCCTTCTCATCATGCCCTTCGGTGCCGCTATTTGCGACGGTAACTCTCTCTTTATCACCTCTCAAATCTTACATGCTTGTCTGTTTATTATTATTATTATATAAGTTCTTCTCTTTTTGCACAATCAGATCTGGTACAGTGCATTTGGGTAAAAAAATGGATTTTTTGAATTTTAAAGTTTGACTAAAAGAAATTTGAACAAAGCTAGCAAAGTGGTGGAAGTGTGGTGATGCTAAAAAAGGAAATTCCGAAGCCAAAAAGAGAATGGAGAAAGCTAGCATTTATGTTCAACAAAACTATTACAGAGGATTCTCGTCTGGAATTTGTGTTTGCTTTCGTAATTGATGACATCAACATCTACAGGAAATTTAAAATTCAAATGACTTTAGACGTCCCTTTTTAAAAAAAGGGACATCTCAAGTGGAGACTTAACGTCCAAAAACTGGGGGGACATCTATGTGGGAGGCGTAATATGTTTTAAGAAAAGACGTTCGAAAAAAATGGGACGTCTAAAGGGAGGACTTTAGACGTCCCCCCAGTTTTTGGACGTTAAAAGTGTCAAAATAGGGACGTTAAAACCTCTTTTTATAGTAATGAATTTCCTTTATGTGATAATTTTGTGGACGATATTTAATATTAATATAATAAATTTGTGTGTAATTGATAAATAAAGAATGATTTTGGCATAAATATTTCTATTAATATTATTATAATATAATATTTACTCATTTTTCTTTTGATAGTCACACAATAAGAGAAGAAAGGAGACCTAAAATTGGATCGGTGGGATTGAAAAAAGGGATATCTACTGTAGTGTCGGACATAGCAGCACGGCACTATAGCACTCAACTGACAGTCACTGTAGCAACCGACAAGCATTGCAGCACATGTGAAGAAAAAGGTGCTAGTTTTTTAGCATTATATTAATCTCAAATATCGTCCATAAAATCATTATATAAGAAAAAATAAATATGTAAATACCGTTTTACGTTTTGGCCACTGAAAAGAATCTAGGCAATGACAACAGGTATGCGATATGTGTTTTCATAGATTTCTGAGGAACAGATCTGCCGATCAAAGAAATGTAAGACGCAGCTATCTCTGATTTTGTCAATCTGGGTTTAGGAATTTGAGCCATATATAGAGAAAGAGAGGAACGGGGAAGAGAAATTTGCTTACTGTTCTGATTGATTTTTTGGCTAATCGATATCAGATTTTCACCCCAATTTTCAACGATGAGATTTCTAAATTCCAAAACCAAGTTTTTCCCTTTGTCTGATGCTGCTGTATTTGAGAGATTAGATGTGGAGTATAATCTTTGTGTAGCACAATAACACAACGTCATGATCCAGCCTATTTTCAAATCCTTCGGTAACCTTCATCTTCCCCTCAAATCTTATCGCGATTCTCATTATCAACCACGTTGTTGCGACTTGTTCTTCGCATCCAAGGTCTTGCAGGAAAAGTCTTCCATGTGCATTTTGAGATGTTGATTTTCAACATCCAAATTTATAGTTTGAGCTTCTATTGAGATCAAACCTGATCGCAATAATTTTCAGTTTTAATCAAGTGACTCTGCTAGAGGCAAGGCCAGCATGCCTGCCATGAAGAAGAATTCTGAGCAGACTCGGTTAGGTTCTGTATTCAACTAGTTGGTGAATGAGATAGGAGATCCTGTTGATTTTTGAACTTCCAGATTGGCTTAATAAGTGGAAAGCAATGCCATGCGTCTCTATAAAATGTCAACACCCGTTTCCATTTTGATATGCGCAGGGCAATAATGAACAAGTTCCATAGGCAAACAGAAAAGTACAGTTATACTGATAATAAGTATTTGTTTACAGACAGTCATTAACAGAGCAGAAGTCGATAATAATGACAAATATGTACAGTATGTTCCCAAAACTATTTCACATACAGACTATACAACCACTGTATTCATCTTGGGAAACGTGTCCGTCAGTTTCCCTTCTCTGCATCCTTGGCTTTCGAGCCACTGGCACCCGCTGAGACATTTTGATTAGAAAAAGGGGGGAGATTCCAAGGAATCTCAGTAGAAACATACGATCAACATATCAAATGCGAAAATTAAATATGCAATGCACCGTATCAAGTAAAATGAAAATTCATATCATCCGTGTGTGTACACAAAAATTCAGGGCCAACTAACCCGTTGAAACCCCTGCATGTACCTCAGCCGAGTCCTTGACTACAGCTAGGTAAAACCAATGTACCTCAGCTAAGTCCTAGACCACAGCTAGGTAATGTGCTTCCAGCACGTGTTCAGATCACAAAATACAGTAACATGCATCATACAAATAATATGAGAGATAGTAGTCCCTACCTTAACCTCTTTCCTGTCTCAAAGGGTCCGCCTCGTAAAACGTGTCAACTATAGGCGTCCAACTCGGTCCTAAAACATCAAATGTACAAGAAATAGGTCATAACCTATCCAAGTATCATTTTAGACACTTCCATAGTGTTTCTTGTGGTTATAATAGCCTATGGTGAAAATTTACCAAAATGCCCCCGGGACCCCGGCCCCGCCGTACCCGGCCCGATGGCACGTTTTTCCAAATTTTTGACTATGGCTTTCCTAACGTATTTTCATCCAAGGAATCCATTTCCGGATTCAAAATTACCAAATTCAATGTCAAATTACGAAATTGCCCTTGGCAGCCCTACTTTTAGGGTTTTAGGGGCGTTTCCGTAATTATGCTTTCTCAGCCTTTTCTGAAAAAGTGCCCAACTGTAACCCCACCTATTTTCGCCCACTGAATCCAATGGAACCATAAAATCATTGAAAATCCAACTCTAAGGCCCTCAAACATCCCTGGCCGAAATAATTGTGTTCTCCGGGAAAAATCGGGGTTTTACGATTTCGGCTCCGTAAACACGTTCCTTTTTACTCCTAACCATTTTATTAACAATCTAATTGAGTTATAACAACCATTTGAACTAAAATTGGGTAGCATAACCCTTAGATATACACTTTTCCAAAATTTAAAACCAATGGCAATCCGGCGAAATTTCACCGATTAAATTGCCCACAGCAGCCAGAATAGTTAATATACGAAGGTTTGGAAGTTACCTCAAGCTCCCACAAGCTTTTCCCAAAAATGGCAGCAAACCCTAACTTTTAGAATACCAAATTTGAGCTTTCCAAACCTTAAAGAACAAAGAGGAGTAGCTTAGAGTCGGAGTTATACGCGTTAGGAGCGAAATCGTCGGAGAAATCGGCTTACCTTGTGATTTTTCTTCTATTTCTCTCTCTAAACTCTCTCAACTTTCTCACACTATGTTCAGGTCTGGTTGGGCACGAAATGAGCTGAGGAATATGATGTTTATATTATCATATTTCATAATATTATAATAATTTGTTTAATTTTCCAAAATTACTAAAATCCAATTTATGTACATAACTTCCTACATTCATGTTACCATGCCATCATGTCCAACCAATATTTCCTTCTTTATGCCACATGTAGGAGACACCTAGGGGTCCCTCCCTATGGTCTCAATTGGCTTCACAACTTGTTTCGGTTACGTATACACGTAAAGTCTCAATTTTGGTCAAAATTGCACTTTTTGCTCAAATTTTCCATAAATTCATATTAAATTGACCAAAATATTCTAAATATATTTTTAAACTTTATTTCCCTTAATTAATTGAAATTAAATTCAATTAATTGAAAAATAATTAATTTTGTGATATTTTGGCAAAATTACGATTTTGCCATTACCTTTCTAATCCAATTTCTTTTCTTATTTTTCTTTGGCCAATTTCCATCTATTTTTGGACCAAATATTTTCTCTAATATTCCTTCATTTTTGGACCTTAATATTGGGCTTTTTAAATTACCCAAATTAATTCCATAATTATTTTTGCCCAATTTCCCATGAAATTGAACATTTATAAATTCATAAATTCCAAATTCATGAATATTCACCATTTTATTGAATTTCCCAAATAATTATAATATATTTGGTGAATATAAAATTTGGGGTGTTACATAAAGCGCAATATATATCTCTCAAAGAAGACTGTAAATAAGGGAGTTCTTGTCTCAATAAACCTTTTCAGCATCAACCTTAAAAAAGGTCAAATTGGTTCAGACTGAGAATTGTGGTTCTGGGATTGTGGCGGATGAAGATATCAAGCAAGGGGACTTTGTCATTGAATATATTGGAGCAGTTACTATTTGGAAGAAGTTGGTGAGCAAGATAAAGGAGCAAGTATTTATGGCCAACAAAGATACAGTTAAGCAAAGGATTCAATGAGCAAGAATACCGGGAGACAAAATGAAGAGTTCAAGCAATTATTTCACGAAGCCAAGTTGCTAAAGAGGATGACTACTATGTTATGATTTAGTTCATCGAAGTCTATCATGTTTTGCAAGATTGAAGAAAGGAGAATCAAAGAGCAAAATGTCTCTATGAAAGTCAAAGAGAAAGATGTCTCCATGAAGAGAAAAAGGAAGATGTCTGCTCAAAGTGTTGTTTAGAAGATCAAAATGATTTAATTTAATTTCACTTTACTAAACCCTACTATATGTGTTTGCAAGTTAACACCTTGATAATCCAAGAAGTGTTAACTTGAGGGGCTGTGTTAGAAATATATTAAGATGAAATTAAATAAGCAGTTAGTTGATTGAGACCCTAACTAGTCTATATAAAGGGTCATGGTTAATGTGGTTAGTGTGTATGATAGTAGAATCCTCACCAAATGAGGGAGGTTAACTTGGTCATCACCTCTCATTAATTCTAAAGTTTAGGGTTAATAGTAGAATCGCCTAAGAAGGGTTTATTGTAATTCTCAAGAAGAGATTAATATGTTTCTCCTAATTCTAGATTTGTTGACATCATGTTTCATTTGTTACAATTAACTAATTAATTTTATTTTGTTAATATACTCAAATTAGTTAAAATCAAATAGCTCATACGTTAAGATCAGATGGAGTAATAGATCATCTCATTTTCATTCCTTTTTTTTTTAAAAAAACAGATTTATTTTTAACTTTTGCCTTCTTGTGAATTCCCCCTATTTTTAATGGACAAAAATGCCCCATGCTTATTAGTTAGGTTCTATTTCACTGTTTAAACTCATCTTATCTGCTTGTTTAACTTCTGACCAACTCGTATGCGGTTAACTAACTGACTTGGTTAATTACTATACAAATAATTCCAAATTAGTGTTCTCGTATCCTTAGGATGCTACAGATTGGACTAATCTTATTATTATTAATTTATTAAACTAAACGATTTTGACAGAAACAAGCCAGTAGAATAATTACAAAAAACAGTTTATTTATTTGTATTTGTTTCATATTTTATTCAAAGAGCTTCGCTATGAGTGTGATGAATATCGGCCAACTTTGTCTGTGGCCTATCTGGGAAGAGTATATAATGCTGGCTCCTTGTCATATTAGTAGTATTATTTTTTGAATGGTTATTCTAAGTTGCATGAATTTTAATAAATAAGTTCCATTATTTATAAATTATATGTCTCATTAGGCTTTTTATATTATTTATAGATGAATAATTATTCTTAGATTTATTATTCTATAACATGAAGAAGGCTGTCAACTTCAATTTTCCTTAAAGATATATAGTACTCTTTGTCTCCTATATTTAATACCCTCATTGAAAGAGGAGTATTATTTTAGAAAAAGTACCACATAATTTTTATATGGCAATGACGAAAAATCAGTTTAATTAATTTTCTTAATTTCTACATATTAGTTAGCTATGTCTTATATTTAAAACTAGATGAATCATTATTACTATGAAGACTTGTGCTTATTTAACTTATATATATATATATATATATATATATATATATATATATATATATATATATATATATATATATATATATATATATATATATATATATATATATATATATATATATATATATATATATATATATATATATATATATATATATATATATATACTAGCGGGTGGATTTATTGAATAGGCAAGGTTTTATATTTGTATCCGAAAGAAAAAAATATCAACATGAGGCGTCGAATCCCTAAAAAAAGGGGGGAAACACAACAAAAAGAAGGTAAATAACTAAATATAGAATCTAATTCCATTATTTAATAATATATAAAAAAATATTGTTCCCTACATAGATGTTTTGAGACTCGTTGCCCTAAAAATAATCTCTAGTAATTTGCCCTGACATTCACTTTTACTTTCATGCATATGAATCTTAGAGTAGATATTCTCATGGTCCTATCCCCATTAAAAAATATACAAATATACTGCAAGAAGAAATAAGGAAAAATTGTCCATAAATATCTCATTAGAAGCTTATTTTCCAAATAGGGCTTTCGGGTGCAAACAATCTTTCTTGTGTGTAAATATCTTCCTTGTGTTCAAATAATCTTCTCCTGTGTTCAATATATCTTCCTTATGTGACCTTCCCTTATATTCGAATAACAATCTTCCCTTGTGTACAAAAGATCTTTCCTTAAGTCTCATTTGGCAAATTTCTAATGAGGTATTTATAGGCAATTCTGCCAAAAAAAAAAAAAGAGAGTAGTATTAGTATATATAAATTTGATATAGTTACTTTTTGGTATATTCCTTATTGCTTCATCATTCTTTACTTGTAATGTTGTTTCCCAATTTTTTTTACTAGAACATTTAATTTTAATTAGTTTGTTAATATGTTGACCACATTCACAGGAAGCCATAGTGAGTGTGGCACTAGCAGGAGCCATAGCAGGAGCGGCAGTAGGAGGATGGATCAACGACAGATTTGGAAGGAAGAAGGCGATTATGCTCGCCGATTTCCTCTTCTTCATTGGCTCCGTCATCATGGCTGGCGCCACCAGCCCCGCCATGCTGCTCATCGGCCGAGTCTTTGTCGGCCTTGGTGTCGGAATGGCTTCCATGGCTTCCCCTCTCTACATCTCTGAAGCTTCTCCCACCAGAGTCCGTGGTGCCCTCGTTAGTCTCAATGGCTTCCTCATCACTGGTGGCCAGTTCCTCTCCTACCTCATCAACTTGGCCTTCACTAAGGTAGCCAACCTACTCAAGTGTCCTACATCGAATGACTCTGATATCATATATTACCTCCCGTCCTCCTCAATATAAGAGCCACTTGACTTTTTTTTAGAGAGATTAAGGAAGCTAATTAAGTTACATTAAAGTATTTATTTTATTATCGTTTTTCTTTAAACTAATTTATTTGACTTACAAACTGATATATAATATAATCTTATGATGTAAAACATATATTATGATTAAGTAGCTTATTTAACTTTCTTAATCTCTTAAAAAAAATATACTTATATGAAGGACCAGAGGGAGTATTAGCTTTATCTTTCTATCAAAACAGTTTAATACATTCTCTTTATTTTCTAATTAGTCCATTTGAGACTTCTTTAACCTATTCTAATATTCAGTTCTTGTATTTTAATGGATAACTATTATGCAATAATAGGCACCAGGAACATGGAGATGGATGTTAGGAGTAGCAGCAGCACCTGCTTTGATACAGATCATACTCATGCTGATGCTCCCTGAATCACCTCGTTGGCTATTTCGAAAGGCACTACTCCTCCGATCCTTAATATAAAGAATATATTTAAGGAGTTGATCTTGATCATAAATATAAAACATTAATTTCTATATTTGGCAGTATTTTCCTAATTTACCTTTATTCATTCTTCCTCAACAAAAATCAAGTAGGAGGGGAATGAGGGAATTAAGGAAGATAATTATGATGTTTTAGAAAATACATATCATATTAGCTAACTTCCTTAATCTTTTATTTCATTTCTCTCTTTCATTAATATAAAATAACCTCTAATCATCTTGATTTGCTCGCCTTTCATGATGGAATAAACACAACAGGGAAGGGAAGAAGAAGGGAAAGCAATCTTGAGGAAGATATACCCACCCAATGACGTTGAAGATGAGATCAATGCTTTAAAGGAATCAGTGGAAGTAGAAATCAGAGAAGCTGAATCATCAGAAAAAGTAAGCATACTGAAGCTGGTGAAGACCAAGACTGTGAGGAGAGGATTATATGCAGGGATGGGGCTCCAAATTTTCCAGCAATTCGTGGGCATCAACACGGTCATGTACTACAGCCCCACCATAGTTCAGCTCGCCGGTTTTGCATCGAACCAAACAGCACTCCTTCTATCACTCATCACGGCCGGGCTTAACGCATTCGGGTCGATACTCAGCATATACTTCATTGATAGGACGGGAAGGAAGAAGCTTGTGTTGGTGAGCTTGTCCGGGGTTGTGTTTGCTCTCGTGGTTCTAACTGTTGTGTTCCATGAGACGACCACACACTCACCAATGGTCAGCAGCATTGAGACCTCTCACTTCAGTAATGTGACATGCCCTGATTATTCATCTGCTTTCAATCCTTCTTCTTGGGATTGCATGAAGTGCCTTAGATCTTCTCCAGAGTGTGGCTTCTGTGCTTCACCAGCTAATAAGGTACAAGGTACTACATTTTGCTCTTCTTTACATTATTAATACATCAGTTTCTTCTATGATAAGTCTTCCACATTTTCTATCACCTTCACACCTCAATAAATTTAAAATGGACACTAGGGTCACTAACTAACACACACAAGATCTTAACTAACTAATCTCACTTGAATATCTCCCAACACATACTTATCTGTGTATTATAGCATTGTTCTCACACTGAGGTGAATGATCGGGCAGCTGTTACCTGGGGCGTGTTTGATCTCAAATGACGCCTCGAAGGACTTGTGTGGAAACAAAGAGAGATGGTACACAAGGGGATGCCCTAGCAGATATGGATGGCTTGCCCTAATTGGACTTGCACTGTACATCATCTTCTTCTCTCCTGGTATGGGCACAGTCCCATGGGTGGTCAACTCTGAGATCTATCCTCTAAGGTACAGAGGGATATGTGGAGGCATGGCTTCCACCTCCAACTGGGTCTCCAACCTCATTGTTGCTCAGTCATTCTTGTCCGTAACAGACGCCATTGGTACTTCTTGGACCTTCATGATTTTCATCTTCATCACCATCGCCGCCATAATCTTCGTCATCATTTTTGTCCCTGAAACCAAAGGCCTTCCCATGGAGGAGGTGGAGGCGATGCTTGAAAGAAGGTCCCTCAACTTCAAGTTTTGGCAGAGAAGTCCTCAGCCTCAAGTTGTTGTAAAACAATGAAGTCTCTAATTATATATGACCATGTTGACTTTTAGTGCGTTTTCCTTGATTTGTGTTCCAGAATGGAAAAATTATATATGATATATATATATATATATATATATAATATGTGAAACCGTGTGTATTAATTGGAGAATGGTTTCATTTGGGAAGGATTATTAATGTAGAGAGTGGATTAGGCAGTGTAGTTCTAGCTAGTGCATTGACTTTCTCTTGAAACTCCAATATAAAATTTGTATTTTAAGTAATAAGATTGTGTTACTTAATTCACTGGTTGGATTGTTAAATGTATCTTTTTTTATTTAAGAAAAAAACCAATCGGCTGTGCAAATTATTAAAAAATACACCAATACCATGGGCACCAAATTTCTATTAATTGCCAAATAGAATTTTTTTTATGGATACCAAAAATATAAATTCATTTCCCTTTTGTTTAATTTCTCTAACATCACCAAAGAAATAGCAAAGACGAAAAGGCTTGGCGCATCAAAAAGGCATTACTTAAGAAAAGTTAATACTATTAAGGTCCAAAATTGTCAACTTGGAGTTTTATAGTCAAATGACACCTAACGTCTTTAAGTTTTTTTATCAAATATGAGGTTGAGAGTTCAAATTTCCAATGAAAATAATAGGTGCCTGAGTCAAAGGAAAAATTGTCAACAAAAACAAATAAAGTGACTAACAAGGAGTTAGTGTATCCCAATGTATAATTTCTTCAATTTTCTTATAGTAACAAATAGCCTTGATATCTCTTTTAGTCAACACTATACACCACTATTCAATAGTCACTCTTCTAATATCAACAGTTCATATATCAAAATGATAGTACAAAATTTTCTCTCTAGAGTTTTTTTGGGCCAACTCTATGGGTTTTTTTTTTTTCCGCTAACTCTATGAAGTTAAGAACTTTTGTTTCATTTCACATTAAATTGGGTTGAAATCTGGCCTCTTTATGGAAAGATCAGTAGCATAAGGACCATTTCCAAGCCCATTGATATTTGTTGCAAAAGGGGCCTAAGGCAAAGTCAGAAGCCTTGCTAACATGTTAAAAAGCGAAGAGGCATAATAATGAATTCCAATGAGAATATTACATACACCAAAATCCAAGTTTAAGTTCAAGTTTAACGTTCAAGTCTTGTGAAGATAAATATTTTAAATGTGCGTGTTTTGCTTGTCAGAAGGAATACTTGTCCCACTATGCTTTCAAATACTTAAAACGGTACTTTAAAGAAGGCATTTCACTCTTTTATATATTCGGAATATTATTCATCCGTACTCCATATTCTCCATGTCTGGCTAATGTAATAATAATACAGATCAATTAATATTTTTAGCTAACGATATAGAATAATTAATCGATCTCGATGAAAGAAATAGGCCTTGTTTGGTATTGTGAATTGGACAAGAATGGTTCCTTAATATGCCGTCTTTATTTTATATGATCAAGGCTTTCCCTTTCTAAGCTTAGTGCATGTTTGGGAAACCCTTAAACCATGATTTCAAAATCCTTTTCCCGCAAGTCAAAATAAAACTCATTTCATATATTTACCTTGTAAATCGTAAAAGCACTTTTTAAAAGAGCTAAAACAAGTAGGCACTTATGCTACGTTTGGTACCATGGAAGTGAACACATGGAAGTGGAATTGAGGATGGAACTCTGATTTTGACTTGTTTGGCATCGCTGAATCTACTTCCATGTGGAAGTGACTTCCACAAAAAATTATGGAAGTCAGTTCCAACCTTTAATCCATGGAAGCGTAGAGACTTCCATGGAATCCAAACTTTGGTCCATCTTGCCCCTGAGAGCCGGTGATAGTAAGGCTGACAAATAATGCAGAGACGGTGAAGACGCGGCAATGGCGACAGCGCGGTGACTATGCCGGTGACGGTGCAACAACTACAACAATGAGAGAGTGGCAGCATCAACAACATTGGAGCAACAACAGCGACAACGATGGTGACCACATTGGCAACTTTTCTTTGGTTTCAATCTGCAATTTCACAGAAACAATAACGCAGCCATGTAAAACGATGGCAACCACAATCTGCAATTTTGATCTACAACTTTTCTTTGGCAACAATGACGGCGACCATTAGCAACTCTGCCGTGTAAAATGTTCTTCGATTTCTTCTATGATTTCAAGTACATTTCCCCTACAACTTTTCTTTGATTTCAATCTACAATTTCGTTGGAACAATAACTCTACCATGTAAAATGACGGCGACCACGATTTGCAATTTCGATCTGCAACTTTTCTTTTGCAACAACGACGGCAACCATTAGAAACTCTGCTGTGTAAAATGTTCTATGATTTCAAGTACATTTCCCTCTGCAACTTTTCTTTAATTTCGATATGCAATGTTGCTGAAACAATAACTCTACTGTGTAAAATGACGGCGACCATTAGCAACTCTGCCGTGTAAAATGTTCTTCGATTTCTTCTATGATTTCAAGTACATTTCCCTCTACAACTTTTCTTTGATTTCGATCTACAATTTCGCTTAAACAATAACTCTACTGTGTAAAATGACGATGACCACAATCTGTAATTTCGATCTGCAACTTTTCTTTGGCAACAACAACGACGACCATTAGCAACTCTACCGTGTAAAATGTTCTTTGATTTCTTCTATGATTTCAAGTTCATTTTCCTCTACAACTTTTCTTTGATTTGATCTACAATTTCATTGTGCTTATGTTTGTTGTTGCCTTCTCCATCATGCCATTTTTCCTCTAGTTGCCGGCATTCCTATGGTTGCCAGTCGTGGGTAACGGTTGTGATTCTTTTTTTGGTGGCTAGGATTTTTTTGTCAAGGGCATATTAGTCTTTTCATATTATAAATACAAATATTAAATTAAAATAATACCCCACTTCCATCATCATTCTAAACAAACTTTTTAACTCAACTTCCACTTCTACTTACACTTCCAGTTCCACTTCCAATTCCATAAAAATTCTTATTGTACCAAATGGGGCATTAGAGTGCAAAGGATTTTTACTTCTCCCAACAAGTGCACTTCCCAAAATTCAAACCTGTGTTCTTCTACTTATGGGGTGAAATCGCTTACCATCTTAACCAACATCTTGTTTTAAATATAAGAATTTCACATTACATTTTTTTTATTAGATCAATGATTTCCCCCTCAAGGGTTAGAAAGCAAAGAGTTGTCACATCTCCCAACAACTGTACTTTTAGAATTTGAACTTGTGTTATCCTCTTTATAAGGTGAAACCCCTTACCACCTCAACCAACAGCTTGTTGGTAGAATTTTATATCAGATATTTTGAACTAATTATTTTCTTCTTTTTGTTGCGACATTGATTTCACTGATCTAGGAGCAATCACGTGATACACACACACACACACACATAAATAATGCTATTACATACATATATTGGAAGTGTTTGTGAGCAAAAAATTTTCTCTTACTGAATTGAGGTATAATTGAATCTTATGCTGTGGCCACGTGCCCATGCATGGTCAGATCACGTGCCACATGAGAGGGAGGCAACAGATTTGAGTCGGTCTTTGTTGACCTGTGACAAAAATTTGGATCATGTACTTTTGGTTGTTCTCTCCATTTAATTTGTTTGTAATATTAATTTATAGTAATTAGATTCATTGTATGAAAGGGCAAGATCATGTCGGTGGAAGAAGCGGTCATTTATAGTTGCAAAGTATCTCAGATTCTGTGTGGTGTACATATGTTGTTTTGTGTGTATATATGTACTATGTAATGACATGAAGTATAAGAGAAGTGTGATGCCGAAAAAAAAAAAGTACAAGACAAGTGTGGTTTATTTAATGATACCGGAATGACTTTAAATATAAAGATTTGCAGTTAATAATCAAGACTATGTTAATCCAATCATCAAAATTTTAATTGCAAACAAATGGACAGGCAAGCCAATGCATCAAGAAAATTCTAACATTCAACCCCTGGTTAATTTCAAATTAGGGCGGCAATTGTGGATATATGCAATTTTTTTTTCCCATTTGGCATAAGTATTTCCATAAGGAATCATGTTCAAGTCATTGTCGTTACTAAATATAAGCATATCTCTCCATGAGGAGGATATGCAACTTTGCATAACTAGAATGTCACGCCCAGGTCGATATGCTGGCTTGGCTTAGTTTGACGGTCTTAAAATTTTGGTTTGGATATTTGTGAGAAATTAAAATAAAAATGCTCTTTCTAGATATATAACTTGTTGAAACAAAGTTCAAATTGTAACTCCCTAAATTTTATTCACCAATATATCTTGTAATTATTGGTGGCACTTAATGAAATGGAATGGTGAATATTGACCCACCTTAAATAGCCTTTGGCTATAAATTCTGGATTATAAGAATTAAACACTAAAAATTGGAATGTGAACAGTGCTGCTAGTGTAATTTCTGGCAAGGTAGCGAGATTGTAATGTGATTTTGGATGATCAAATGACGTTCAAAAAATGTGAAATTTTCTAGAATGAAAGCAGGCACTCTAAGCTTTAATTTGATAGGTCATATAGATCATTTAGAGCTGTATACAAAGAGTTATAAATTTTTTAAGGTTACCCAGTGAAACTAGCTACTTTTTGGAATAGTGTCTAAAAATTGAAATTTTGGAAATTTTCAGCTTCCAATTGGTTAAATGCTATATTTTCCCTTGAAACTAGACTCAATAAGGGTTAAGTAGCCTTTGGAAGCATCTCAATTAAATGTCTACAAAAAAAAAAATATTTTTTCAAAGTTGTGTGAAAATTCTGTCAGGTTTTAGCCAAGGTGCAAAAATGGCAAAAAATATATAGGCAAAATAGTCATTTAGTTAAATAAAGCCCAAAGCCCATATTTCCCCTGATTATTGTGATGTAGGACGTCCAAAAAGGATAAGAGGAGGGTAAAGAATGAATGTTGGCAATTAAAATATGACAAGAGGAATAAATTATAGCCAAGTAAAATTAGAGTTAAAAAGTAAAAAATGGTAGGCAATTGAAGAGATAAAATTGTGATAGTTCAAGAAGCCAACTTGGTCAATTGGAGGCCTTCATTTCGTCATGTATGGGCAGGAAGCAAAGGGAAACTAATGATTAAATCCTAAGTGCTAAGTGGAAGGAACTAAATCAAGTAAAAAGCTAAAGTTTGAAAAGTAAAAAGCTAAAATTAGAGTTAAAAAGCTAAAATTAGAGTTAAAATTAGAGTAAAAAGCTAAAATTAGAGTTAAAAAGTAAAAAATGGTAGGCAATTGAAGAGATAAAATTGTGATAGTTCAAGAAGCCAACTTGGTCAATTGGAGGCCTTCATTTCGTCATGTATGGGCAGGAAGCAAAGGGAAACTAATGATTAAATCCTAAGTGCTAAGTGGAAGGAACTAAATCAAGTAAAAAGCTAAAGTTTGAAAAGTCAACAATTTTAGGTAAAATATAATATTTGAGGAGGTAAACTTATGATAAATTAAGAAGCACTTTAACTCCTCTAATCGGCCAACATTTCGGTCTAGTAAATGGAGAAAGAGGAAAGAATATTTATGGCCCAAAAACAAAAAGATAAAGCTTCAGAAATTGGCATAGGACAAAAGAAATTAAAATAATATTAATAATAAGGAGGTAGAAGAGATATTTTAAAAGCTTCTTATCTCTTCAATCAGCCCTCATTTACGTCAAATGGGGGGAGAGAAGGGGGGGGGGGGAGAGCTTTCAAGAAGCATGAACCAAGAAGAAGCACAAGGTGTTCAAGAAGCAAAGATCAAGGTAAGAGGCTTGATTTTAAGTGTTTTTGCCCTCTAAATTCACTTAGAACCTCTTCTAATCTCTTCTTCATTTGGAAATTATGTTTAGCAAGCAAAATTAAGAAGTTAGAGAGAGAGAGAGAGGCAGCCATGGCTTTAGAGAGAGAAAGAAGAAGAAATCAAGATAAGCTTGAAAGCTTGTCATATCTTGATAATTCATACTTGTTGTTGATGTTGTGGTTGGTTTGTTGGATTGTTTTGGTTGTTTTTTAAATTTGGAAAGCTCAAACCCTAAGGGGAGGTACTGCCCAAATTTGAACTAATCATGTGGGAAGTATAATTAAGTGGTTAAACAAGTGATTTATGGTGAAAAGGTGCTAAGTTGATTGGAATCAAGAAACTATACTTTCCCTAATTTTCTCTAATTTTCATCCAAACCTATTTTGGTGGTGTTTGATTGGATCTTGGAGGTTTTGATTATTCCATTGTGTTTAGAAGGGAAAATTGTGTAAGGTTCATGTTGATCATGAAGTGTTAAAAAACCTTGGAATGTGAAATGGCAAAATTACCCATAAAACCCTAAGTTAGGGGCTGCCAAGGGCATTTTTGTCTTTTGGCAGTTATTTTGGTAATTTTGAGGTCAAAAATGGATTTCTTGGGCGAAATTATATAGGAATAGCTCAGGTCATAATTTTTGAAAAAGTATAGTCAGACCAGGTCCCTAAGGACATTTTGGTAATTTTACAGTTTTAAGCAAAGATAACCAACAAAATGTGTTTATAGTAGTACATGAATGAGTATTAACCTAATTCTTGTACATTTGAAATTTTAGGACCTGACTGATAGCTTAAGCTGTCAGAACAAAATTCAAGTAACGATTTACGAACAAAAAGGGGCTTAAGATAGTAACTCTACCTTTCATACATCATGTCAATATTTATATGCTTTGTGTGTGCCATCTTCCGTAATATGTATGGTACATTGAACTAAGTGCCTACGAGTACACTGAACTGAGTGCCTTTGGGTACACTGATATGCCCAGTTGGTGGTCTCGAGCCCAGCTGAGGTACGGAAGGAGTAAGGGTTGCAACAATAGTTGGCTCTGAACGCTTCAAACTGAACTAAATTATACCGACTGAACTAAATTATGTGTGATTATAATATTGTTGTATATGGTATTCAACATATTTATTATTGCATTTTCTATCTGTTACTACTGAGATTCTTTGAATATCACCCTTTTCCCCCAAAAAATTAAATATTCCAACTAAAGGAAGTGGCTTGAAGGGCAAAGTTGTAATTACTGACAACTAAAGGTTACGGTCCAGTTCAAGTGCCAACATTAGTTATTTTTGTTTTATCATTATTTTGGGAATTGTAAGTACTATGTACAAACCCTATTGAGATTCCTGTAAAATAATCATGTACATTTTATCAGTATATCTATGTTATTTCTGTGTACCCACTAAATCGCACATTACTACTCTGATTAATATTAATGATAAGTGGTATGTAAGACGGGGTCTTACACAAATCCCCACTATGAAAGGTGTCTACATTTAGTACTCAACCATGCCTCAAACATGATTGCTTCTAATAGAATGATACATATACTTATAAAAAAAAAAAAAAAAAAACTCCCTCTAGTCTTTTACATAGGATCACGATAACTATGTGGAAATAAAACAATTATTTAATTTAGTTAATTGTAATATGTGTGTTGATTTTTCTAAAATATCCTCTTCAATTAAGTACATTGGAGTTATTCCTTATTGAAAACCTCTTAACGCATGCAATTATTAGGGGTATTTTAAAATAAATTCTAAATTTAGGAGATAAGGTGGATTGCAGTCTTATATATATATATATATATTTATAAAAATCAAAACAAACTTATATATCTAACTCCTAAATTTAGGATATGAGAGAGTAGAAAATATATACATACACATATGTGAGTAAAAGTAACGTCGTACATATTGTCATGCAATGTTACATTCTTTGGCAGGCTGAAGATATTTTACATTAATTTTTCATAGTATTTTATAACAAGAATGCGTGTTTGTTGAGATATAAATGGCATTAGATAAGCTTGAATTGTTTCGATGTAATTATTTAATTATTGAATTGGTTGGAATGCATGTTTGACACAGTTAACTTTTTAACAAAAACAGTTAACTTTTTAACAAAAAAAATGGTAGCATTGTTTCATTTTAATACTTCCGATGCAATATTGAACTTAAAAAAATTTTAGAGTAACATTGCTTCTTCCCAAAAAGTTTCAAGGTAAATTTGCACTTCATCCCTTTCTAAATGGTTTGGAATCTTTCAAAATTAGTGAAAAAGAGAACAGGAAGGGGGGGGGGAAGGCAAAATGTTGTGGATGCTTTATAAGGGAGTAGCTGCATGTAATTAAAACTTATTTTCTCAGCTTAATTAAAATTTGATTGCATTATCTTTCCATCATTAATAGGAAAGTAAGATTTGGTACGTAAAATAATCATGCGCTTCACTTCTCATAAATGCTAAGGTTTTCCATTACAAATAAAAGCGGGAATGACATTTTTAAAAAATAAGTGGCCTAAGCTACACCGGGCATTAATTACTTTGAACTATTTTGTTAATGACTCTTAGTATTCTAAACCAATATGTATACATGCGGTACTTTAAAATACTCTTTCAATAACACTAACACTGTTGGAAATAATAAGTGGATGTATCATAAGGAACAAGTCTCACACTGTTTGGGATTACAGGAGTTCAAGAAATAAATAGTATTGAATTGTTAAATTAACCGAGAGGACTAGTGAACTCGCACAACAACAGGCCTACAAAGGCAAACATAGTCGAAATCTGGTAATATCTCCCCACCTCTTGTGCGTGAATTAAATGCAGATTGGGCACCTTTCAGTGAGGTCATTTCATCAAAATTCAAATATCATTTTGGATTAAAAAAAGTTAAATGGGATATGCCATTATTTTCTTAATTGCGAAATCTTGGCATTGAAGCACACACTGCAGTTTTTGAATTTCATAAACGGAATTCTCAAATTAGTTTTCATGCTATCTGCTAGCACTTAGTGTCAAAACTGGGCATTGGTCTTTCCCGGCACATAAACTGATTTCATAATACAGTTTTTATTTCTTTTAATACTGTGTATTCATGGCCTTGAAACATCTTTATTTCCTAGCATTCAAAACCGATGGTATTATGGCTCCCAACGTTTAGAAACTGATTCTTTAATGACATTAAGAGGCTGCCCAGCATTTGGATATGTGAAGCCTATATAAGCCAGTATCTACAAGAGGTTTAGATACATGGCTCTTGAGCTTTAGAGCACACTTCTTCCTCCTCTTGGATATTGTTTTGTCTATTGAGTTTTATTATCTTCCGTAGTTTTGTTCATCTTGTTTTTGTAGGAAGGATTCATTTAATCCTAGGGAATGCCACTTCTTATCTGCCGGTAGTTGCGGAATAGCTTTTAAGGACAGTGTCCTTGGGCATGGCTCGAATCAACTCTCTCATTTGCAGGTGATGCGGCTAATTGGATCTGCATGGCACTAGAGAGGACTTGGAAGATCCACTGAATTGATCTCCAACACTTAATGTTGCGGAATAGCTTTTAAGGACAGTGTCCTTGGGCATGGCTCGAATCAACTCTCTCATTTGCAGGTGATGCGGCTAACTGGATCTGCATGGCACTAGAGAGGACTTGGAAGATCCACTGAATTGATCTCCAACACTAAATGTGCGTGTCCATGATCTTGGGTGGTAACTAGTAGGTATCGTATTACTTCCTGAGGTAATTATTAATCAGTCTGCTTTTCAAGAAATGAAGGACCTACTTTCTATAAGTGCAAAATATTTTTGTGAAAATATTAATACCCTTATGAAGAAACACTTTTTCTATGTTTGAAGAATCACAGCAACCGCTGTTACAGGCAAGTGCTTTGACATACAAGAATATAGAAGAAACACTATGCCATAGTATTACTATTTTGCACTAACCTTCTAATGAAATTCGAGACTCAGGTGAAGGTACTCTTGTATTATTCTACAATATTATAGTCTTGATAAATATCTCTTAACGGTGAAATTGTTGCTCTCTATCAGTCTTATGTGTTCTTAAGATGCATGTGCAGGACTATTCACATGAGAAATGAGGCAATAAAGGACTTGCTATTGTGTGTAAATAGTGGATATGTTACTGTTCATTATGTTTTCCTTGAGGTCTTGATGGCTTGGTTTCTGGCCATAGGTACGCACATAGTTAGCTTTTTGCCTGAAGGTATTATGTTCTGAAGTCTATGAGGATGAATAGTTACTTTGCAGCATGCACAAAGTAACCATTAGATGGTACTGTGGAGTGTTTTAATAGGAAAAACGTTATTTAGTCCAGCATAATAGTGCATTCCCTTCCAATGGAGAATGTAATTCCTATGTGTTGGCAGTTTTATCCTCTTGGTTGATGAGTATATTAATTTAGTAACCTATGTATTGGTTCCAGCAATGTTATCTGTCCATTTGTTCATTGATTTTAATGTGATGTCAGTTTTAATACCGTTGTGCTTATCATCAATATTGTTGAAGGTTATTATGATATTGCAAAAGAGGCTACGGTTTGACGTGTTTATGTTGCGCCTTCAAGGACGTTAGGACAATCTTTTGACTTGGTAATGGCTTGGTTTATTTTCCCAGTTTTCAAGTAGTTTTATTGGTGACCTTTTATCCAATTTCCTTATATGTCCCTGTTGGGTGTTTGCATTAATGCAATGTACGCGTGCTTTGATTCACTTTTATCATATTATGTAAAGTGTGTGCAGTTTTATAAATATAAATATATGGTGGGTTCTTGGCAGCATTGATAAATAGAAATATGTTTTTTATAAACAAATGTTATTGCATCCAAATGCTGTGAAAATATGTGGCTTTCTTCAATAAATGAAAGTGCACAATATGATTTAATGGTATGAAAAAAAAAATGTGTTCATAGGGTGAAAATTCCACCTAGCTTGCCTAAAGAAATTAGACTTGCTTCACAAACATTAGATAGATAAGGCATTGTGGTGGTGAGATAATATTAGGAAGAAAATATTTGAGACATCCTAATTTAATTAGAATGGAAGGATATTATAGGGTGAGATTTTAATTTAATTAGAATTATGTGAAAATACTTTCATATATACTTTCATAGATTCTAATTTGAGATATTTGAAAGTGTAGGGATGCCTAACATGTGAGATACCTTATAAATTTTTTAAGTTGCAAATTATTTCTAGCCTCATTTGATAAAACCACCAAGTTGTGGTTTAAAATTAATTATGTGGAGGTTTTGTTATTTACTGCAGAGAGAAAATTTTGTGAATTATTTGTATGGTGTGAAAATTTAATTATTTATCTAGTGTAGAGATAAATGTGTTTAAATTTCATGATTTGTGAGTATATATTTATAGTGGTAGAAAATAACCACTGTGAATATTGAATTTCTAATGTAGATAGCATGTTTTTTAATGTGGCTTCAAAATTTAATATGAAAGCATGTGTGAAGCAAATGTGATTTTGGGTATTGAAATCATAAAAGAAATAGTAATTATATATAATATTGAGAAACGTTTTTGAAGTTTGTTTTTTATAACCATTGTGAATTTTTTATAACCATTGTGAATATTCCGTATGAGTCTAACACAGTTTTTGAAGTAACTTTGTTGTTCCATTTGAGTATGCACAGATTGGTGAGAATTTGTTGCATTAAAGGATGTTAATCCCTGTGATATAGTTTGTACTATGTGAACATTGAGTGTATATAAATATGCAATCTCATGAGGAGATTTAAATATTTGAGAGGTACTATAAATTTTGGTATCATATATAATGGATTCCTATTGTATTGAGATATATGGATATTCAACTGAATTTTAATTTTGTATGAGAAAATCCACTAACAGCCAAAATAAATTTTTGTGTGAGCCATAATTTATTATTCTGAAGATAGCTACAACTAAGGCTAAGTTGTTGAAAACCTCTTAGGAAAATTGTTGGGTGTAAAAGCGATATTTTATGTCAACAAGTTGTGATTGCTAAATAGCAATAGCCATTGTAAAAGAACAACGGGGCAAATGAAAATTGTTTGAGATATTATGTGAATAAGCTAGCTTAAAAATTATAGAGTTATCTAAATCGATTTTGTGAAGTTAAAAGTTGACTTGCGGATCTGTTGACAAACCTCAAGAAGAAATTAATTAGCTGAGGGGAATGAGACTAAAGCCAACTCAAAATTAACAGGGATAGTCAACTCAACCTTTGTGACCAGTGATCCCATAAAAAAGGTTCATATGGGTAAAAACAAGTCGTTTGTTAGTTCTGCTAGCACTAAATAAATTGGTAGTCCCTTCCTATGGCATGAGAAAATGCTAGAATGCATTTTGGTGAGGCTGAGTGATTGAACCATATTTTTATATATGATTTTCATAATTAAATTGGGATTTTGATGTATTTTCTGGGACATTATTGTATAATTAAGCACTATTTTTAGTTAGGGACAATTGTATTGAATTAATTACAATTAAGGGCAAAATGGTCACAATTTATTAATTATTTTGTGCAATTATTTCTTAGACTTTTGATGCTAGCTTGTGCTTAATCTTGCATTGTAAGTGTTTTGAAAGAAAATTGGAGATTTTGGAGGTCAGAATTAATATTTAAATAATTGGAGAAAATTACAGAAGGGCCCCAAAATTTCTAAATTTCTTAAAAAAATCACAAATTTGTGAAGAAAAGAGGTCAGTGAAAATCACAGAAGAAGACCTACATGTATAGAAAATTACAGTTGGTCCATAACATTTCAAAAAGTTTGAATGTAGTCCCTAATCAAAGATTTTAAAATGGTCATTTAAGTCCCTGGTCAAAACTTGCGTTTTGACTAGGGATTAGGTTACTGTTCCTCATCTCTAAAAAGGAGACACACAAACCCGATCAGCTGGGAGTTTTGGAGAGGGAGCGCCGCTAGCTTGGGTCTTCAGGTGGAGCTTGGTAGAGAACTTGAGAGGTGAAGGGAAGGAGACGGAATACTACCACCGTCAATGACATCCCATCACCTCAACTCCGCTATCGGCGAGAGACAGAACCTGAGAGCTGAGAAAAAAGAAAAAAAACTGAGGGAGCTCAGGGATCGGGTTTCACAGTGCTTGAAGGCCGCGAGGGGATTTGGAGCTTCACCATAACACAACCACCCACTGTCGAGACGAGACCACCATCACCATCGGTCTTTCTCTCTCTCGCGACAACACAGAAACGGTGACAATGCTGTGAGAAGTTTGGCCGTGAAGAGCCTAGAATCTGTCTAGAGCATATTTCAGTCTGATTTCCGCCATGTTTCTGTGTTTTCTGGCAATGCTCATGCAATTTCTTGACATTTACAGATTCCGGTGAGAAATTCCAGTTACCGGCCACACTCTCTCTCCCCTCTTCTCATTCTGTCGTTATGATCTCTTTGTCTGTTCACCATCATCGCTTCTATTTCTTCTTTTGCACTGCCATGAACAACTACTGTCCTTCTATTCCTTTCCTCCTCCTTCATACCATCATCTCTCTATCTCTCTTACTCTACCACCACCGTTAACACCCTCTGTCTCCACCATTTTTTATTTTTCCTGATTTTTACCCACCTTCATTCCTGCTCTCACCAAACCCAACAGAACCTTTCCTCTCATTTCTCTTCAGATTCAGTGCCTCGCTCATTTTCATGGAATACCAAGATTCATTTTCTCATATCCATCCCATTTTATTAAAAAAAAACAAAAATAATAGTCTGGTTTTTAATTAAATTGCATTATTCTTTAGTTATTAATTTGAAAAAATCCCAAAACCAATTTCCCCTTGGTTTATTACATTTGCATGGCATTTAGATTATTTAGGATTCAATAAAAAAATCCTCGAGAAGAGAGAACGATCTTTGGCTTGCTTATACGCAATCCTTAATTAATTTTTGATTATGGACGCCAAGGCTAATGTACGAAAAAGTCCTAATCAAATGGCGTCGTTGCCAGGGAGCTAAGTAATTGCCTCCCTAGATAATCTAATTGTCAAATTCATTTTTGACAAGGGGTCACTTAGGTAAAGCTTGTTAGTTTTGCATTTTTGGTTTTTCTTTACATATAGTTTAGGATTTTTGCATTTAAGTAGTTTGCATAGCATTCGTTGCATTCTTGCATTGTTTTGACTTGGCAGCTTCTGCGTGCGTGTTTGGTGTGTTGTTTTCTGTTCCGATTCCCCCTCTCGCTCTCCTTTAGGGCTTGTTTGGTATGAGGGGAGGGGAGGGAAAGTGAGCGGAGGAAAAAAAAATTGAGTTGAATTTAAAAAAATTAGAGAAGTAGGGTTCAAAATTTTTAATTAATTTTTTCTTACTTTTGCATCTTATATATTCTCTTTATTAAAATTTTATTACCTCACTTCTTTAATCTTTTAAAATTCAACTCATAAAAAGTTTCCCTCCCTCCTCTTTCCCTCCAAATCCCTCGCACCAAATTCTCTATGAAGACAACACACACTCTCTCTCTCTCTCTCTCTCTCTCTCTCTCTCTCTCTCTCTGTCTCTACTCATTTTCAATTCCTTCATATCAATCACGCAATTCTTATCCAGTATCGCTACTTATTAATGTCTGTATCTCTTTGATCTTCTCGATTGTTCCATCCATGGAAGGAGGTGTTCCTCATGATGTTGACTGTAACATATCGAATTTCAGTCACTAAAATTCTTTATATTTAATGGAATAAAAATGATGAATTGTAATACACTTGAATTTCTACAAAAATATGGTGACAAAATGATAATTTGCCAATTAAGCCAAGAGATAAAAGAGGAAGAGGAAATGAGATTTTGACATCAAGGATGACACGTGAAAGCATTACAAGCCAAGTAGAAAAGGAGGAAATAAAAGAATGGCGACATGTGCAATTAATTCTAATAAAATAATATTTATTTAAGAAGTTAAAAATTTGAGTTGTTCAAGAAGCAAATTGGCTCATTCAAAAAGCCATTTGAACTATTCCAAAGGCCATTAATTTTGGCCAGATAAGAACAAAAAGAAAGAGAAGAAAGACTTGGAGAAGAAGAAAGTGTAAAACTCATGTGTTAAAATTATAATAAAATAATAATATTTTAAGGAGGGGAAAAAACTTCTTGAAGAAGCCATGTGACGCCCCCTAAATGGCCATAAATTCATCCAAAATATCAGAAAAAATTAAGAAAAATCATGAGAAAATAGAAAAGGAAAGAGAAAGTGTGAATAATAACTGCTCTAGAGCCAATTCACCTCTGAATCAGTGTTCTCTCAAAATACTCTTCACAAACCTTCTTCTACTCATTATAAACTTCATTTATATAGTTTTAGATTTTCATTTGGAGGTGTTTGATGGCATCTCGCTTATCCAAGTACTGCCGGAGTTTTGATCAAGTTGTGGAAACGCCTACATGTTGATGCCTCTGCTTTTCGAGAATGCTTGTCTCTGTCATGGAAGAACCCGTGCATTCTTTTTTTTTTTCGATAGAGAATACAAAACAATATGAAAACAATAAAAAAAAAACTACCCTGCTCTCAAATCCTCGTGTAACATAACTCTAATACACTCTGGCGGATCCTGAAACCGTATCAATCCTGCTGACACTCTCATAGACTCCTTAGCTAGAACATCAGCCACACTATTTGATCTGCGTCCACACCATTCCATGGATATCTCCCAATTTCTTTCCAACATTGACCTAACTTGTCCCAGAAGTTGAGCTTCTATATGATCCTCATCCCAGTCTCCTGCCATCAACTCCAACACCTCCAAACAATCAGTTTCCACTACTACTTGCCTCCACCTAGCATCCCAAGCCATCTTCAGCCCTAGCAACATTGCCCAAGCTTCTGCGTGCAGGCTAGTTCCTCGACCCAAACCGTACATAAATCCCATTAGTGGTTCACCTTCATTATTCCTCACAATCCCGCCACAACCCGCAGTACCCTTCACCTGATTACATGCTCTATCCACATTCACTTTCACCCATCCAGCATACGGAGGCTTCCATATACTAGATTCTTCCCTCTCGATTCGTGTATGACATAAATTTACATCAGCCCACCTCGTCTGTGCTCTTACTTGGGCTAAGATCTGATTTACTCCCGATCTCTTATCTTAAACACTCCCGAATTCCTGTTCAGCCAGAGTTGCCGACAGAGAATTGTAAACCACACCTTCCAGCTCACTCCTTCAAGTTGGTTCGCCCTTGCTAAGTTCCAACGTATCCAAGAACAGGGATCCCTTAGTTCATAAAATCGATTACTCTGTGCTGGAGAGTTCCCAAATTTTGCCCAGCACCCTTTTACAACTTGGCAGTCCCGGAGAACATGCAGCACACTCTCCTTTACACCTGAGCACACAAAGCAATCCTGTTGCACCTGCATTCCGCACACTGCTCTCCAAGAATTTGTCATCAGTCTCCCTCGTGCCGCCATCCACAAGAAGGTCTTACATCTTTGCGGCGTACGAAGCTTTCATATATTCCGCCATAATGTATTAAGGGGAGAAGGACGTACATTCGCCACCAGCCCGTAAGCCGACTTGAGCATAAACTCCCCAGTGTGCGATGCCCTCCAAATGGGTCTATCTTCCTCATGTCGTCTAGTCCCCGGAGAAACCTTCCTTATAGCCTGAAGAACCAAAGGAGGTAGAAGTGAATCAAATTTCACCCAGTCCCATCCACCTGATGGTGTTACATACATACTCACAAAGTCATCTAAGATACTTGCTGGGATGTCTCTAACACCGTACTTGATAAGACTATCATGATGTGGAAGCCATGGGTCCTTCCAAAAGTCCACTCGGTCTCCCTTCCCTATACTCCATCCTACCCCTTCTTGAACTCGTTCCCAAACATTCCTAATTCCCTTCCATGCTTGAGATCCCCCTTTGATATTCCGAATGATCGGCAAAATATCGTCCCCACATTTGTATTTCTCACGCATGAACTTTACCCACAAAGTATCCCTTCGTTTCACAAGACCCCATCCCAGCTTTATCATGAAAGCTTCGTTCTGTTTTCGAGCATGCCGTAGACCTAGACCTCCTGCATCCTTAGGCTTACAAACGTCGTCCCAGGCAACCATTGAAGGCTTCCTAGTTGTACCTGAGCTTCCCCATAGAAAACCCCTACACTTCTTATCAATATCATCACACGTGGCGGTTGGTAACCACGCTGATTGCATAGCATAGGACGGAATTGTCGAAACTACCGAAGAGACTAATGTGTGACGACCCGCCATTGACAAATTATTTGCTTTCCATCCCGTAAGTCGGTCTTCCATTTTTGACACAATATACTGATACATTCTCTTTGAAACCCGTTGATGATGCACTGGAATTCCTAGGTATTTACCAAGATCTGTAGTCGAAGTAAAATCAAGGAAGGCACTAATCTCCGTTCTCCGAGTATGAGACACATTTCCTGAAAAGAATATCCTTGATTTGGCCCCATTTACTCTTTCTCCCGGAGCGGCACAAAAATCATCCAGACATGCTTTGATAATTGCTGCTTGGTCAAGTGAAGCTTCAGCAAACAACAGTAGATCATCTGCAAAGAACAAATGTGAAATAGCTACACCACACCTTCTTAACCTGAACGGAATCCAATTTTCCAAATTCACTTCTGCTTTAATAAGATGAGCTAATTTTTCCATTACCAGCACAAACAAATATGGAGATATAGGATCACCTTGGCGAACACCACGAGTCGGTGTAAAAGTCTGACCAGAATTACCATTCCACATAACCTGCATTTCTGGGGTAGTAAGGCATGCATGGGTCAAATCAACAAATGACGACGGAAAGTGCAACTCATATAATCGTTCCATCACAAAATCCCAACGAACACGATCATATGCTTTCTCCAGATCAATCTTCATAGCCATAAAACCATGCTTCTTCTTTGTAGTTTTCATCGAGTGCACAATTTCCTAGGCTAAGATAATGTTATCAGAGCTTTGTCTTCCTGGCACAAAGCTACACTGGTTTGGTGCAATTATCAGTGGCATTACTCGCTTCAGTCTGGTAGCTAAGATTTTTGTTACAGTCTTATAGATAACATTGCATAGACTAATGGGGCGGAATCAGTGGCATTAACCCGTGCATTCTTAAACTCGCCTTGTCTACTGGAATCGGCGGCCTCCTATTCGGATACGACACTGGTACACTACTTAATTCTTTCTTCTCTGCTTTTTCTTTCCGATCAAGTAACTTCCATTCTGTTCTACCTTCAATATCTTCAATGCCGCAGATTCATGTTTCTGGCAAAAGCCTTGTTCCTGTGTTTAACATCCTCATTTTCTCTGTTACTTTGCAATCTGAGTTAATCGGTGAAAGGAGATCACATTTTTTTAAAACTACATAATTTAGGTTTTACAGATTAAAATCTGAAGATTGTCAGATCTAGAGAGCGCGTCTCGGTTTATCTTCAGCTTATGCAGAAAAAACTAAAATCCATCTCTCTCATTCTGCTCTTGTTTCTTCATCTCTGGATCATACACGCCTACTTCTTCTCTGTTGTAGTAGTTCATAAGCATTCATGAAGAATTTGATGTCTAGTTGTTCTAAAGGAATTTGTGTGTTGAATTTTTCATTTGATTACAAAATGCATTGGAGAGTGAAAGAGATTCATGTTTTCTTCTTCTTTTGTTTTTAGGATTATGTGCCGGAGTGATATCCGGGGCTGTTCTGTATATAAGGGACGAGTTCGCTGTAATGCAACAAAAGACATGGCTACAGGTGACATTCTTGTTTTGCTTCAGTTGGTTAAATATTATGATATCGTTTTTTTTTTTTTTTTTTGCATTCAATTCAAATCCTCCTGTATCTTTCTTGTGAATTTCATGCGTCTTGGACATTACATTCGTTTCAATTGGTGCCTTTTTTTAATAGATAAATAACTCTGCTTTTTCCATGTAATAAAAAAAAAAGGGAGAATTACACTGTAGTCCCATAGAAGCAAAAATACTCAAAAATGGTCCCATGAAATGGCTAAATTACTCTTATATCTCATGGGATAATTATGTAATAAATTGGAAATGGCAAAAGTCCAATATACCCCTATCAAATAAATAGAGAGAGGGAAGGGAAATGATGTAAAATGCAGAAACGAACAGCTCTAAAAATGGCGTAAGAATGAAATGAAGATCATAAGCAAAGGTTGAAAAGTAAGGTATTGAATTGATGCTAACAACTCTCTTGTCTTCATTATTCCATTTAATTCATGTTTTCAATTGAGTGGTTAAACAAATTTTAGCTTGATCCATTTTCGTTTTGGTTCTGAAAAATGGAAAAAGCTGACAGCTTTTTCCATTTACTATCCTCTAGTTTTCTAAAAAGGTAGATCTAGTAAATGCAATGAATTTGTTCTAGAAAATCCATATATTCAATCATATAAGTTAGGTTGTGGCAATATGTTTTTTTTAAAAAAAAAGAATATGAGGGAAGTTAGTTCTGTTGCAATTGATACGTTTTGTTAACAAAAAAAAAAAAAAAAAACAGAGAGACGTATTCCGTTATATTTTTGCATAAATTAGGTTGTCGCAACATAACATGTTGAGCCGGGGGGCAAATCCTGCGTAAATCGGACAACCAACTACAATCTTAATTAAAAGTACAGCGTGAATTTTATTTTTAGAAGAATTTTTATCTATTTTAAAGAGATATTCTGAGAGCTATAATTCTGCACTTTTTATATTTTTTGGACAAATTTAGCAGAAAAGGGAATCTATACACACAACACTGTTATAATATATGTTTTTTTAAAACAAAAATATGCTATCGCCTCAACTAGTTATTTAGATTTTGGAAATCCTTTTTACCAACTGGTATATAGGTAATAATTTTTAAATAATTTATATCATAACTAAATAAATATCATCAACAGTGATTTAGCTCTTTAAATTCTTTATTTTGATACTAAAGAAATTAGAAATATTAAAATCTATATAGCTCTCACAAGTCCTCCAAACTCATTACTCCCTCTAGTCCTAAATATAAGATAAAATTGATTTTTTGGAAGAGATTAAGGAAGCTAACTAAATTATTTTAAAGTATTTATATTAATTATTTTTTCTTCAAATTATTTTGCCTAACTTATAAACTGAAATATAATCTAAGGATATATAACATATAATATAATTAAATAACTAAAAAAAGTCAATTATGTTTTATATTTAAAACCGAAGATAGTACTAATTAATCATGTTCGGACTTTGGGGGGGAAATTGCCTGCGTGCGTGTTTGGTGTGTTGTTTTCTGTTCCCATTCCCCCTCTCGCTCTCCTCTTTTAGGGCTTGTTTGGTATGAGGGAAGGGGAGGGAAAGTGAGCAGAGAGAAAAAATTTTTGAGTTGAATTTAAAAAAATTAGAGAAGTAGGGTTCAAAATTTTTAATTAATTTTTTCTTACTTTTTCATCTTATATATTCTCTTTATTAAAATTTAATTACCCCACTTTTTCAATCTTTTAAAATTCAACTCATAAAAATTTTTCCTCCATCCTCTTTCCCTCCAAATCCCTCACACCAAATTCTCTATGAAGACGACACACACACTCTCCCCCCCCTCCCTCCCGCCCCCCTCATTTTCAATTCCTTCATATCAATCACGCAATTCATATCCAGCACCGCTACTTATTACTCTCTGTATCTCTTTGATCTTCTCGATTGTTCCGTCCATGGAAGCACTACTACAAAAAGTACTTTTAACGTTACTAATTAACGTCCGTTTTTAAAAAAACAGTAGTTGGAAAGGAGGCGGTGGCATTTTTGAAATTTTGACCTATCTTTTAACGACTGTTTTTTGAAAACAGTTGTTAAAAGTCACTTTCAACGACCGTTTTTGGAAAACGGTCGTTAAAAGTGTAGACTTTTGACAACTGTTAATGGTCGTTGAAAATGTACACTTTTAACGACCGTTTTGAAAAACGATCGTTGAAAGTGTCTCAGATCTGTTTTAATCCCAATTGTATCTCCTCTACTAGTCGCACCTCTCCTTCTCAGATCCACCTCTGAGCCCTAGTCCAACCTCCAATCACATCATCCGGCCCCTCTCCGACCCCAGATGCAACCTCCAGCCTATTCTTCAACCTAATCACGACCTTCACCTTCCTCTTTGCTAGTGTTCTCGTGAACCCTCTCCTCCTCGGTCTCATTCCAATAATCAAGAACATGCTCAATCCATTCTCAAGAGTATAAAATGCATGGATCTTTAGCACTTTCGGTCTTTTAACACGGTAGCAACATTTGTTTGGGTGTTAATGAGGTTGTAATAACAACCCAGAAGATTAAGTATTTCCCTGAGCTTAAGAGTGTTTGCAAAGCACTTGAGGTTTTTCTCCTTGCCTTTTTATATTTAATTTTTTTGTTATCATTTTTGGAAGTTGAATTGCAACTATATTTGGGGTTTACTTCTTGAAACGAAAAGTTTGAAATTTTTTTTAATGTTGCTCATTGGAAATTTTGTTTGAATGTTACTCGTTAGAAATTTATATCCCAAAACTTGAGTTCTGTACAATATTTTTTTAAAAAAAATAGAGGGATACAACGACCGTTTTTGCAAAAACGGTCGTTGTAAGTCTCTTACAACGACTGTTTTAAAACAGTCGTCTATTTTAAAACTTTCAACGACACTCACATATACGCCCCTCTAAATACAGTTGTCTAAAGGGCATAAAAACGTACGTTAAAAGTCCCTTCTGTAGTAGTGAAGGAGGTGTTCCTCATGATGTTGACTATAACATTTCGAATTTCAGTCACTAAAATTATTTATATTTAATGGAATAAAAATGGTGAATTGTAATATACTTGAATTTCTATAAAAATACAGTGACAAAATGGTAATTTGCCAATTAAGCCAAGAGATAAAAGAGAAAGAGGAAATGAGATTTTGACATCAAGAATGACACGTGAAAGCATTACAAGCCAAGTGGAAAAAGAGGAAATAAAATAATGGCGACATGTGCAATTAATTCTAATAAAATAATATTTATTTAAGGAGGTGAAAATTTGAGTTGTTCAAGAAGCAAATTGGCTCATTCAAGAAGCCATTTGAACTATTCCAAAGACCATTAATTTTGACCAAATAAGAACAAAAAGAAAGAGAAAGACTTGGAGGAGAATAAAGGGCAAAAATCATATGCTAAAATTATAATATAATAATAATATTTTAAGGAGGGGAAAGAAATTTCTTGAAGAAGCCATGTGACACCCCCTAAATGGCCATAAATTCATCCAAAAAATCAGAAAAAAAAAAAAAAAGAAAAATCATGAGAAAATGAAAAAGGAAAGAGAAAATGTGAATAGTAACTGTTCTTGAGCTCTGGAGCCAATTCACCTCTGAAATAGCGCTCTCTCAAAATACTCTTCACAAACCTTCTTCTACTCATCCTAAACTTCATTTATATGGTTTTAGATTTTCATTTGGTGGTGTTTGATGGCATCTCATTTACCGGAGTACTGTCGGAGTTTCGATCAAGTTGCGGAAACGCCTACATGTTGACGCCTCTGCTTTTGGAGAATGCTTGTCTCTGTCATGGAAGAACCCGTGCATTCTTCAACTCGCCTTGTCTGCTGGAATCGGCGGCCTCCTCTTCGGATACGACACTGGTACGCTACTTAATTCTTTCTTCTCTGCTTTTTCTTTCCGATCAAGTAACTTCCATTCTGTTCTACCTTCGATATCTTCAATGCCGCAGATTCATGTTTCCGGCAAAAGCCTTGTTCCTGTGTTTAACATCCTCATTTTCTCTGTTACTTTGCAATCTGTGTTAATCGGTTAAAGGAGATCACATTTTTTTAAACTAATTAATTTAGGTTTTACAGATTAAAATCTGAAGATGGTCAGATCTAGAGAGCGCGTCTCGGTTTATCTTCAGCTTATGCAGAAAAAACTAAAATCCGTCTCTCTCATTCTGCTCTTGTTTCTTCATCTCTGGATCATACACGCCTACTTCTTCTCTGTTGTAGTAGTTCATAAGCATTCATGAAGAATTTGATGTCTAGTTGTTCTAAAGGAATTTGTGTGTTGAATTTTTCATTTGATTACAAAATGCATTGGAGAGTGAAAGAGATTCATGTTTTCTTCTTCTTTTGTTTTTAGGATTATGTGCCGGAGTGATATCCGGGGCTGTTCTGTATATAAGGGACGAGTTCGCTGTAATGCAACAAAAGACATGGCTACAGGTGACATTCTTGTTTTGCTTCAGTTTGTTAAATATTATGATATCGTTTTTTTTTTTTTTTCATTCAATTCAAATCCTCCTGTATCTTTCTTGTGAATTTCATGCGTCTTGGACATTACATTCGTTTCAATTAGTGCCTTTTTTTAATAGATAAATTACTCTGTTTTTTCCATGTAATAAAAAAAGGAAGAATTACACTATAGTCCCATGAAGCTAAAATACTCAAATATGGTCCCATGAAATGGCTAAATTACTCTTAAATCTCATGGGATAATTATGTAATAAATTGGAAATGGCAAAAGTCCAATATACCCCTATCAAATAAATAGAGAGAGGGAAGGGAAATGATGTAAAATGCAGAAACGAACAGCTCTAAAAATGGCGTGAAGAATGAAATGAAGATCATAAGCAAAGGTTGAAAAGTTAGGTATTGAATTGATGCTAACAACTCCCTTGTCTTCATTATTCCATTTGATTCATGTTTTCAATTGAGTGGTTAAACAAATTTTAGCTTGATCCATCTTCGTTTTGGTTCTGAAAAATGGAAAAAGCTGACAGCTTTTTCCATTTACTATCCTCTAGTTTTCTAAAAAGGTAGATCTAGTAAATGCAATGAATTTGTTTTGGCTATGGTTTAAATGTATTTTGGTATGATTTAGCATGCTCTTTTTTTGTTCTCATTATGCTCTGTTTTCTAGTTCACTGCGCTGTGTTTTTGCAATAGAAGAGCTAAGGAATGAAGATGAGGATGAAAGGTTTGTGGCTACATAACATGATTTGCATAGGAAAAAATGTGTTGTTAGTAAAGGCAGTAATAGTTGTCAATGGAGGCTGCTGAACTTGTTAATAACAATTATATGTCATGTGTAAATGTTGTTTTTCAACTATAGGTTTTGTTGATTCATCTTCATTTTCGTCCTGAAAAAATGGAAAAAATTTGTCTGCCTTTTGTGGGTATTATCCTCTATATGCTTGTAAACTATAAAGGCATACCTATTAAATGTAATGGGTATGCTTTGGCTAAGGTTTTAATGTGTTTGGGTATGGTTTAGTATGCTCTGTTTTCTGGTTCATTGTGTTGTGTCTCTACAATAGAAGAGCTAAGGAATGAAGATGAAGGTGAAAGGTTTGTGGCTATATAACTTGATGTGCGTAGCAAAAAAGGTGTTGTTAATAGGAGCAACAATAGTTGCCAATAGAGGCTGATAAACTTGTTAATGAAAAATATATGTCATATGATAATGTTTTGCTTGTGTTGTTAATGTGGCCAACAACAGTTGTTAATAAGGCCGCTGCAGTTGTTAATGACAAATGTTTTGTACAGGTGGACAATGGTGATGGCTACCATATCTAGCAAGAATCTACTATATTTCCTTCATATAGGGGAAATGTTTGAAGTTAGTAGAGATAGAGATGTAACATATGTTGATGGAACCATCAGATCTAGAACCATTAAGGAAGGGACAAGTTTAGAAGAGTTTAAAAAAATGATATCCTCCATTTTGGGAAAGAGAGCAGCAAACTTGTACTTGAGACGAAGATATAACATATACTGACCTAAATTGTACATTCCATTAGGGGATTGTAATGATCATGTGAATACTAAATGTAAATGTGGTAGCTTCTTTGTAATGATCAAATGCAGTCACATTTGAGCAATTTCAAACTTGTACTTGAGATGTTCTAAATATTTTTTAATTATAAACCTATTTTCATGCGTCAAAGTTTGTGCTACAGTTATGCACATTTGATGCTTTTGCTTGCATAATGCCACAATTTCCACTGACAACTCTATGTGCCTGCATTGACAAATCAGAGAGGCTCCATTGACAAGTCATAGGGCTTCCATTGACAACTCAATGGCCTGCCCTTGACAAGTCAAGGAGCCTCCATTGACAACTTCATGTACCTTCATTGACAAGTCAGGAGGCTTCATTGACAAGTCATAGGACATCCATTGACAATTCAATGGCCTACCTTTAACAAGTCAAGGAGCTTCCACTGACAACTCTATGTGTCTACATTGACAAGTCAAAGAGGCTCTATTGACAAGTCACAAGGCGTCTATTGACAATTCAATGGCCTTCCCTTGACAATTCAAGGAGCCTCCACTGACAACTCCAGTGGCTTCCATTGTCAACCCAAGGAGGCTCCATTCACCAGTAAATAGATGTAAACTATAATTTTCCAATATGATTATAACAGATATATATTAACAACTTCTTCAATGTACTTTGACAATTCCAAGGGCCTCTATCCACAACCTCAGGTCCATACATTGACAACAGAATTTACATCAAATTATAACTTTTCATAAATGAAAGTGGGCTACACGTGCACATAACTGCATATATATATATATATATTAACAACTACATGGGTGCCTACTGACAAGTCAATGGGCGTCCAATGACAACTTCAGGTCTATACATTAACAACTTAACTTGTATCATAGTACAAATTTTCATAAATGAAAGTGGGACCCAAAACCATATTATATCCAACCTTCATTTACATCTGAAAATGCATGTAGAAGAAAGAACCAACAAATTTACAGACCATGGGCAAAAATCAAGTGATCTAGATTTTTATCTAAGCAGATTTACAAAAAAAAAAAAAGTATGACATGCACTTTCCAAAATCAAAAGAACCTAAGCCACCATGCATTGATCAGCTTAGATTAGAATTCTTGCAAGTCTTTACAGTTTGATAAACTTCATAACAAGTCTACCGCTCTCTTTTCCCAAAATGGAGGATATCATTGTTTTAAACTCTTCTAAACTTGTTCCTTCCTTAATGGTTCTAGATCTGACCATTCCACTAACATATGTTATATCTCCATCTCCACTGACTTCAAACCTTCCCCCTATATAAAGGAAACATAGCAGATTCTTGTTAGACGTGGTAGCAATCACCACTATCCACCTACACAAAACAATTGTTATTAACAATTACAGCCGCCTTATCAACAACTATTGCTGGCCACATTAACAACACAAGCAAAACATTATCATATGATATATAGTTGTCATTAACAAGTTTATTAGCCTTCATTGACAACTATCATTGCTCCTATTAACAACACATTTTTCCTATGCACATCAAGTTATGTAGCCACAAACGTTTCACCCTCATCTTCATTCCTTAGCTCTTCTATTGTAGAGACACAGCACAATGAACCAGAAAATAGAGTATAATGACAGCAAAAACAGAGTATATTAAACCATACCCAAACACATTGAAACCTTAGCCAAAGCATACCCATTGCATTTAGTAGGTCTATCTTTATAGTTTAAAGCATATGAAGGACAATACCCATGAAAGGCAGATAACTTTTTCCATTTTTTCAGGACTAAAATGAAGATTAATCAACAAAACCTATAATTATAAAAAAAACATTTACGCATGACATATAGTTGTCATTAACAAGTTCAGCTGTCTCTATTGACAACTATCACTGCCCCTACTAATAACACCTTTTGTCCTACGCAAATCATGTTATGTAGCCACAAACCTTTCACCCTCATCTTCATTCCTTAGTTCTTCTATTGCAAAAACACAGCACAGTGAACTAGAAAACAGAGCATAATGACAACAAAAAAAGAGCATATTAAATCATACCAAAACACATTTAAATCACAACCAAAAGCAAATCCATTGCATTTACTATATCTACCTTTTTAGTTTCCAAGCAATTGGAGGACAATAAATGGAAAAAGCTGTAAGCTTTTTCCATTTTTTAGGACCAAAACGAAGATGGATCAAGCTAAAATCTGTTTAATCACTCAACGAAAAACATGAATCAAATGGAATAATGAAAATAAGAGAGTTGTTAGCTTCAATTTCATACCTTTCTCTTCAACATTTGCTTATGATCTTCATTTCATTCTTCACGCCACTTCCGGAGCTGTTCGTTTCTACATTTTACACCATTTTCCCTTCCCTCTCTCTATTTATCTTATAGGGGTATCTTGATTTTTTCCATTTCCAATATATTACATAATGGTCCCATGGGACTTCAGAGTAATTTAGCCATTTCATGGGACCATTTCTAAGTATTTTTGCTTTAATAAGACTTGCTTTAATGAGACTACAGTGTAATTCTCCCTAAAAAAACTGTTTTTTAATCAGAAACATGGCCGAAGACGCTGTAATTATTCTTATGATTGACCTCAATAGGTTATGGGCCCAAGAAAATTAAACTAGAAACGCATACCCAAAGTCCCAAACTGTTTGCTTGCAACGACACTTATTATTTATATGATAAAACTTAGATATTTTTTATTGCTTGTTACGACTATATTATTGGATGATCGAAAAAACAAAGTGGGACTATAAATTTATATCATTTCAATTTATTTTCATTTATATTACATTGAAAATATTTTTCAAAGATGAATTATTGGTGTAAGAAAAATTGTACTTTTTTTTCATGGAAAACGTGTTAAATATTAGCTACGCAGAAAATAAAGTCACAAGAAACAAACGGAGAAGGGAAAAAAACCCCCGGAGATGAAATTGAGAATGAACATATTAGGAGGACGGGCTTACTGCTGGCGAAGCAAGTTCCCTTGAAGCAATGTTTTGGCAGATGGATGTGAAGGGATAAAAGTTCAAAAATACATGATAAATTGCTGCGATTGAAATGATGTTGAGAAATTAAAGTTTTTAACTTGAAACAATCTTTGACAAATTTGCCATCATTTGCTTCAAAGGATCCTCTTTCTTTGATATTGTGCCATTAAAAATGCAGACCTTTTCACCATCCCAAAAAGAGTGCGAGTGTGTGTATTATTTATAGAGATTAAAAAAAAAAATTGAAAGTCCTCACATATGTGATGAATTTCATAATATACAGTCACTTTGCTAAAGACTCTTTGGACTAGTGGTACTAGATGTGCCCTTTGTGATACCACGTCTAGGGTTTTGATCTTTACACCCTTTAAACTTTGCGCCTGCAAACTCAATAAAATATATATCTATAGATATGGTCAATAAGGAAAAAGATGTAAGAGGTGTGAATCTCACATATATCTATATATATATATATATATATATTCACTTTGTCATGTTTTTTTATATTATCATATAGTATCCAATTCAGGATTTATAATTGTCTCTCCCAATATAAATGACTCCTTTAAGATTCGAACTCGAAGCCAAGAAGGATCTAGCAGGATCTTATACCGTTAGATCAACTCTTTGTTGACTCACTTTGGTTTGTTACTTTATACATAATTCAATGTGTAATGGTGTGTGTTTATTTATATATTCTACAAGAATTGGCGGTGAGTATGGCACTTGTAGGAGCAATCATAGGGGCAGCAGTAGGAGGATGGGTGAATGATAGATTTGGAAGGAAAGTAACAATCTTCGGAGCAGATTTCCTATTCCTTTCAGGCTCAATTGTACTGGCTGCTTCTCCTCATCCCACTGTTCTCATTGTGGGACGTCTCCTTGTTGGTCTTGGCGTTGGAGCTGCTTCCATGGCTGCTCCTCTTTACATTTCTGAAACTTCTCCCACTAAAATTAGAGGAGCCCTTGTTGCTCTCAACAGCTTCCTCATCACTGGAGGTCAATTCCTCTCCTACCTCATCAACTTGGCCTTCACTAAGGTGAAAGATATTTCCAACTAACCATGTGATCATATATATGCTGTATAGTTAGTGGGATTAAATATGAAAATGTTGGAAAATGACATTAAATGATATGAGAAAGAACAAAAACACACTAAAAGTCCTAAAGTTTTGGAAACAAAATTCAATAAAGATCAGGTTTAATTGGGTCTTATGAAAGGTTTTCAGATATTTCGCAGGTGTTGAAGGTCGTTACCATCATATTAGTTGATTAATTTTCTTATGCTAATAATGACTTAAGATTGATGATTTACAAATGATATAGGAAATTATGACCGACTTTGTTTGTTTTTTTTTTCTTTTTTTGAATTAAAGCGGCAGGTTAGATCCACATATGTGTATATACACAAAAAATGGATCGAAGCATGAATACAGACCTGTAGCCAAGCAAAGAACTCTTTTTCATAAATGAGATTGTAAAAGAGATATTGTGAAAAAGAAATTTCTGGTTCGAATGTTGAGTGCATTTTGGAACTAATGCCTATACAGTGAAAAAGAAAGAAATCGATATACACCACAACTGTTCACCGTAGCATGCAATTCATTCTGCATGTGCTTGAGAGTTAGACTGCAACATGGGATGTAGATGAAAGATCCCTAGTTCACTACAGTGTGAGTCCCAGGAAGGAAGAATCCTTCCATGTTGCCCTTAAGACTTAGGCGACATCATAAAAGCTTGGTTTGGTGTATCACACATGATTTGGTCAGACGAGTGAAAACTAGAAAAGCAACCAAGTCAAAATGGACTGATGTTTAGTCAAAAAGGAAGATTTACTCCTAAATACATAGATGTGCTAGTATCTGTGGTTGACCCCTTACTAGCTCTATGTGTAGCTTGTAAGTGCGGATACTATGTGCATGGAGGGCAATCTGGGTTAATCAACATATTAACTCGAGATGGATTAGATATGCCATGAGCAATATGTATGGGAGAATTTGGGGCATCTGAGGCAATGAATATATAGCTTATAGATATATATAAAGGGTGTCCTTGGATGCTAATCCGATATGAGAGATTTCTAGTATCACAAGCACCAAATCTTGAAGACACTTTTGCCCATGTGGTCACGGCAGACGCTAAGTATGAAATAGGAAAGAGTAACGGACGCACGATGGGAAGCCTATCAAGTGCAAGTGAGAGATGTTGGACTTTGGGTCTAAATCCACCCTTAATAGGCCTGACTATTTGATTAGGATACAAGTAGCCTAATCAAATAAAAATCAAATCAGCATTAATTGTCGATTGGGGAATAAGTTAGTATTAATTATGATATTGTTAATTGAAAAACAAGTCATCATAATTCAGGAAATTAATTGAGAATTAATTCTCTTGATTACTAACTTTGAAGGAAAGAAGGGTGGACATCATTTCCTAATTAGTGGCCACCCTAAACCATTATAAATAGGAAGTGCCTCTTTCAGTTATTCTTCACCCATTGCTATTGAGTTTTCTAGCAATCTCTTCTCTCCTACAATCTTTCTTGTTCTGGTGATCTACTGTGCCAATCCTAATTAGGCTCTAATAGTCTAATAATTGTGTGGCCACTATTATGGAGTATTGGTGCTTTGATCCGGATCTGAACATGGATTCGCCCTAGTATGCTGGTGTAGTCCTCTCTCTTTATATTTTTTCAACACAGTGATATCCCAACCACCCAAAAGTTTTTTTCTTGGTGATCATTGGATTCTACATAAAATGAGTGTTATTTTGATATATTATGAGCAAAAAATGGTGCAACTTTGAATTTCTTATGAATTTTCAAAGAAAAAATACTATAAAATTATGCAATTTTTATTTATTTTGAAAAATCTTAAAAAATTCAAAACCGCACTATTTTATCCCCATAAGATATCAAAATATCACTCATTTATATACAATCTATTGATCACAAGAAACAAGAACAAAACATTTGGGAAGTTGTGAAATTTGAAAGGGCATTAGAGAGCATATTAGAGAAGACACATTAAAAGCCCCTATTCCAAAAATTACACGTAATCATGGACAAATTAATGCAAGTTCTTTCTTCGTTTAAGAGATGTCAAGATATCTGAACAAGAGTGTAGGGATGTGCAAATTTATTCTTACAACGTTCTAGCAATGGCTTCATATCCTTCGGTTTGTTTGCGTAAAAACTATTGCCAAACCAAAATTTGTTATTTTTGGATTTATTTTGCTATCTAATAATATATGCTTAGTTTTAAGATCACAATGTATAATTTTAAGCCTTGAATCTTCACGAAGATATTGAATGTCTTGTGCAATTCCTTTGGTAATCTTATAATGTTTTATCCAATCTAGTTGTCCTCACTTTTTCGAGTCTATTCATTAAAAATGGAACTCAAGAAATGTCAAATAAAAAAAAAAGGTAAGTTGACTCAAAAAATAAAAAGTCAAGCAAAGTTTCCTCCATCTGAGTCTCAAAAATAATGAGCAAATGCTGGAAAACCAAAATCAAGCTTATTAAGTGTGAACTATATAAAATAGATGGACTTGCCAAAAAGAATGTAATCAAGACTTCTCTTGAGCACATATTTAAAAACAAGTATCTTCTCTTTTCCTTGCACACAAAGACCCATAAGTCTCACTAAATTTTTATGCCGTGCCCTGACAAGCACCTCTACTTCATTCTTGAATTATTATACACTTTGTATAGTGCTTTTATGGAGCCTCTTCACAGCAATTTCCCGTCCATCTTGAAGCATGCCCTGACTTGCAAACATAAAGTTAACATACATGAATGAGGGGCCTAATTTCCTTCATGTTAAAAACCAGAAAAGCACAGAAACTTCATACCTTGTAGACATCTCCAAATCCACCATCACCAAGCTTGTTATCTGCAGAGAAGTTGTTCGTGGCTGCTTTAATGGTACGGAAATCCTATCGCAGTGAATACACATTGGTGATGTCAATTGCAGCTGCACAACCAAATGGTGCATATGAATGAAGACATGCAGTGAAAACAGAACAGCGAGCAAATATGAGCCAAACAAAGCAAAAGGTCTTAAATACTATGAGGATCCTTAGGTTCAGAGTCATACTTGTTCCATATTCTTTTACACAAGCAACAAATGCCCATTAATATCAGGATAGACACAGAATTTGAAACCACAATTGCAACATTCGTCACCGATGAGATTCCACCTTTTCCTGCATGATCCGAAAAACAGAGAAAGCATATATACTTCATAAGGTAATTAAATTCATGAAAATAATAGAGTAACCAACTTTGTTTCATTAATTAATATTCTACAGTTAAGTTTATTTTCGTTCTAGATATTACAAATTATTCAGTTATTTTGTTCTTTTAGTCTACTTGGCTGTTTGTCCACAATTTTGAACCCTTCCCCGCTTTTATTTCACTCTCTGTTCTGTGGGTATTCCCCCCACAGTTTTGCTCTTAAACTCGCAATTTTCGCAACCTAATGCTAATACCCAAATCATTAAACAGATGAGAAACTACAAATATTCTACGTAATAACTTAGGCATATATAGGTAAGAGCTTTACCCTGGGAACCAGTAGTATTTGTAGGAGGAGTACTTGCAGCTTCCGATTGATAAAAGGGTACAATTCATACCAAACATTACAGCTGATAAACAAGAGGTAGAAAATTTTGTTGGAAGCACGACCATGGACGACGTCATGGTAAGTGTAATGAGTGTCAGAGGTGTAGGAAATGAGGTGTCAGGTTTAAAGGTTGAAGAGCTACTGTGTGTATTTCAATGGAGAATAGGGGATTATCTTTCATGAGGAGGAAGAACATAATATAGTGGCAAAGAAAGATATGGCTGATGAAGCAGAAGGTCGACGCAAGTCAATGAAATTTGTTTACGGAAGGCTTTTCAATTTCTTGTGATGGCTCCTAAATTGGGTAAGCACCCGCAAATCATTCTAACACATGCATGGAATTATGTTGAAGTGTTGAACTACTTTTCCCTTCTGAATAAAAAGTTATTTGAAATTAAAAGTTCAAATATTTATAAATTTTATATATCATTTGTAATCAAATTAAAATTATTGATAGGTTAAAAATGAAAAATGATCTTTTTTTTAAATTAGGTTATATATATCTTATTAAATTTTATAAATAATCCTTCATTAAAAATAAATAGATTCTTCCTTTTGTCCTCTCCATAAGAGATTTTTTTTAGGGTTTTCTTAGTCCTATTTATAAGAAACAATAATCTCTTGTATCAAATGTTTATTAAAAATCATCTTTCACGCCTTTATTAAAATACCATATTTACTAATGAGACCAGTTATTACATATTACCAACTAGTTTTTTTATATGATTACTTGATTGAGTCATTTTTTAATATTTTCGGACCCAAATGGGGTTAGCTTTTCAAAAAGCTTTTCTGTATTCATCGAGACTCGAGGTCCCATGTTGAAGCGATCTAATCCCCTCCTATTAGAATCAATGTCTATTGACATTTCAAAGTTTAATGTAAAGCACACAGTAAAGCCACAAGCGTTCAAGGCACAATACAAGGCTTTATTTTGCTCAAACATGACACAGAAGTGTTTATTGGTGACTGGTGAGAGCCACGAGGTTCCTTACTAGTGGATTTGTATGGCTCAATATGATTATCACCATCCAAAGATGATCCTCCTCCATTGCATTAACTTACATCACTATACAGATTCCACGCTGGAGGTGGAAAGTTTATCTTTTTCTATTTCTGTTAACCAGAATAATGGTTCTGAAGGGGATGGCAGAGTCAAAGAGTAACTATGAAGCATAATAATTATGGATGACATTGAAGGTCTATCTTCTGGATGGATTTGAATACACAGCAGAGCAATATGAATGCATCTCATTACTTCATTTAGATTGCAAGATTCTCTTATTGTGGGGTCTACCAACTCCAAGGGCTCTCCCTCTTTCCAAAGTCTCCATGCCTGTGTCAATATTCTGTCAATTATTTGGCCTTTTAACAAAAAATATATGATTCGTTTGTATCAAACCAAAGAGAATAGTGTTTGATATACTCACATATCTCACTAAGTATTCATGTTCATCCTCTGTTGTATACCAAACATGATTGCTCTTCCCACTTATAATCGTCATTAGAAGCAAACCAAAAGTGTACACATCACACTTAACAGAAGGCTCACCGAGTTTACGGAAAAGTAGTTCTGGAGCTATATAACTCCTGAAACATTGAATCATTAGAAGATAAATGTTAGTATAGGAGAAATTAAATAGAAATATAGGCTACTGCCAATTCTTTGTTTCTTTAAGAAAAGATGCCAAGATATCTTAATAAAATTGTAGGGATGTGTAAACTTTGTTCTTACGTTGTCCCACCACAACAGACATCAATTTTAGTTTGATTGACTGCACAAACTATTGCCAAACCAAAATTTGTGATTTTTGGATTCATATCTCTATCCAATAATATATTGCTGACTTTAAGATCAAAATGCATAATTTTAAGCCTTGAATCTTCATGAAGATATTGGATGCCTTGAACAATTCCTTTGATAATCTTAAAACGCTTTGCCCAATCTAGTTGTTTTTGCTTTTCAGGGTCTACACATTTAAAAAAAAAATTAAGGAATGTCAAATAAAAGAAAAGCAAATTGATTCAAAAATTAAAAGTGAAGCGAAGCTATCACAATTAGTCTCAACCATAATAAGCAAAAGTTGTAAAACTAAAATCAAGCATATTAAAGGAGAACTATGCAGAATTGACGTAGATGGACTTGCCAGAAAGGATGTAATCAAGACTTTTGTTAGGCATATATTCATAAATAAGTATCTTCTCTTCTCTTTGCATGCAGAAACCCATAAGTCTCACTAAATTTCTGTGTTGTACGTTGGCAAGCACCTCTACTTCATTCTTAAATGTTTGTATGTCTTGGCTAGAACTTCCAAAGAATCTCTTCACAGCAATTTCTTGTCCATTTGCAAGCGTCCCCTGAATTTCAAACATAAAGTCAATATACATGTGAGGAGTGGCCTAATTTGCTTCATGTTACAAACCAAGAAAGCACACAAACTCGATACATACCTTGTAAACCTTTTTTTTACCAATCTTGTTATCAGCGGAGAAGTTGTTGGTGGCGGCTTCAATTGTACTGAAATCATATTGCAGTGAATCCAAATTGCTGATGCCAATTGTAGCTACACAACCAAATGATGCATGTGTGTGATGAGATTAAGTGAAAATAGAAGAGTGAGGAAATATGAGCCGCCAAACAAAGCAAAAGGTCTGGTTCACTATAGGGATCCTTACATTCAGAGTCATACTTCTTCCTTATTCTTTTACTCAAGCAACAGATGCCAATTATAAGTACCAGGACAGCCACTGAAATTGGAACAACAATTGCGACAATCGTCTCCGATGACATTCCACCTTTTCCTTCATCATCTCAAATACAGAGAAAGCAAATATACTTAATAAGGTAAATTCATGACAATAATTGAGTAACCAACTTTGCTTCATTCATTAATCTACAGAGTCAAGTTTGTTTTCCTTCCAGATATTACAAATTCTTCAGCTATTTTGTTCTTTTAGCATACTTTCTCCACAATTTTGAACCCTCCCCTGCTTTTATCTCACTCTCTAGTGGTTCTTTCCTTACAGTTTTGCTCCCAAACTCACAATTTTCGTAACCTAATGCTTATACCAAAATCATTAAACAGATGAGAAACTATAAAGATTCTACGAAACCCCTTAGGCATATAGGTCAGAGCTTACCTAGGGAAGCAGAAGCAGTATGATTGGTAGGAGGAAGACTTGCAGCTTCTGATTGATAGAAAGGGTACAATTCATAGCAAACATGACAGCTAATAAACAAGAGGTAGAAAATTTTGTAGGAAGCCATAATCAAGGGCGTCATATTGTGGAGTTCATATTGGGTGTATTTCAATGGAGAGTAGGGGAGGATCTTTCATGAGGAAGAAGATCATGCAATGGCAGAGAAAGATATGGCTGACGATGGAGAAAGGAGACGCAAGTCAATGAAATTTGTTTGTGGAAGGCTTCTCCATTTCTTGTGAGGGCTTCTAAGTTCTAAGCAACAGTAAGTCAACCGAATCTCTGGCACACCGGATGATGTGAACTACTTTTCTCTTCCTATTAAAAAATAATTTAAAATTATTAAATGTTCATATGTTTATAAATCATTTTTTAATCAAATTTAAGTTATTATTTATGTTAAAATTGAAAAAAATGATCTTCTTAAAAAATAATTTAACGGTTTTTTTTAAAAATATGTTATGTGTATTTATTAAATTTTATAAATAATCATGTAGTAAAAATAAGGGAAAAAGATAAGAAAAAATATTTGAAAATAAGAATAGATAAAAAATATTTTGAAAATTCAAAATATTAAAGAAGTGTTAGAGCAGATTTGCCCTTCTTAACATCAAAAGAAAATGATACAGATACTTTTATATATTTATTTTTTAGAAACCCCACCCCACCCCCTCCCCGGGCTATACCCCATAATCCTACAAAGAACTTTTGTTTCCTTGTTCAATCGTCTTTTTATCAAAAGATGACGGTTGCTAATGGAGCGTAGCATTTGTATCTTGTTTTTATCTTGTTGTAGGGTTCTGTTGAGCAATTGACTTCTAGTTTTCATTTTTTTAAAAAAAGTAGAAAGATCGTACAATATACAGATAAGATATGGAAAAACATGCAGACATGTAGAAGACGGACAAGGATATTACAATTTTATATAGGAAGAACATAATATCGATGACAACATCTAGCAGTGGTAATTCAGGCTGTGACGGGCTGGCAAACAATTTTTTTTTTTTTACTCTATTTCTCTTTCATTCACTCATATCACACTTTTTTTCTTTTATATATTTATGTTATGAAGACAATTTCATTCTTACTTTCATTTTTTTTGTATCTATTCACATCACAAAACTATATAAACACATTTCTTTTAAATTTAATAATAGTAGAATAAATAAATATAATATGAAAATAAGTGTTAAATAAAAAATATGAAGAATTAATTAAACATATCATCAAAAAAAAAAAAAAAAAAGGAGATAAGGGACTAAGGGAATTTGAGAAAAAAACAAAAAAAAAAAATTTAAATAAAGCGGTAGCCCACATCGAGCCCGTTTAGCTCAAAATCAAACGGGCTTCCAAAACCCGATTATTTTAGGCCTGCCAGACTGGCTTGAATTACCGCCTCTAATCGATGTTATAAAAATAAAGTACTAGGCATGTCACTTGGAAGGTAAGAACTAAGAAATATTAAACAAACAACATAAATGGCGCTTACTCTCTCTGATCTTAATTATAAGATAAAATTGATTTTTTTGGAAAAATTAAGGAAGCTAATTAAATTACTTTAGAGTATTTATATTTTTATTTTTCTCTCCAAACTAATTAATTTGACTAATAAACTAATATATAATCTAAGGATACATAACATATGTAATGATTAAGTAATTTATTAAACTTTTTTAATTTCTCTAAAAAAAGTTAACCTTATCTTATATTTAAGACCGAAAATAGTATATCATGTAGATGTTCTCAAATGCTTTTAGGGCATAACAATATGACCGGGAAATATGAAAGTCATGTTCAAACAATTCAAGTCAAATAATTATTGTTTGTTGGTGTTGTTATTGTTCAATGTTTGTATCTCCAAAGCTGGATCCTTTGTCCATGAACCGATATTAAATTCAAGAATTACCTAACTCTGTTACCCAATTTAAGTCTCATGGAGTAGTGGATAAAATCTGAATCCTATAATAGTACAACTTAAACAAGCTGAATCCTATTTATTTATTTATTTGTTTTTGGATTGTTTGGATAAGGATGATCGTCTTTCTCAATGGCGTGAAGTAAACGGAATCAAATTAGAGAGGACAAGAATGACTCCTTTTTAATTTGCAAGCGCAACCACAAAAGCAAATCAATTTGCAACTTCTCTGTTTTCTCTAATTTGGCAGGAGGGTAAGCCAATACTAACACTTAAAAAAAATTCACAATTACTTTTTTCTTCTTAAAATTACCACTACTATTTTTATGCTATCAATTTAGAACATTTTTATAACATTCAAAAAATCAAGTTGTAACTGAAAAAAAAAAAAAACAACTTATAAAAAATCAATGGAATTTTTTTTTTTTGTTTTAAAAGTTTTTAGTGTGTATCTATCATTACATAGGTTCCCTACTCATGGTGGAAAGCTCGTCTTCTTCTTCTAGCCCCTGGGTGGATCATGATGTTTCGTGTGTGATCTCTTCTAAATATTTCCAAAGTCAAGCCAATAAACTAGTCTGCTTGTTTATTGTTGTTCATCTATTGCAGAAGACCTTGTGAATGCGTAGAAAAGCTGTTTTGCTGCTGCTGCTAGCAAAAGTACAAATTTAATAATTTCCTTTTGATGTTTCTGTGTTCATTCCAACTTCGGAGAGTCTGCTATGATGCAAAATCGACACTTAGCAAGGCCAATTATTATTGGTGGATACAACTCAAAATATTACAGAAGGAACATAAGTCATCTACAGAGCTTAAAGCTATAAATACAACATTGCCTGAATGACTTGTAATTTACACGGAGAAGGAAGCATTGTTGCCTAATTACAACGTTGCCTGAATAGACCAACCACTTAGACAGAGGAACATGTGTGCATTAAAAAATCTCCAACTTTCAAGCTTACTGAGGCATTACTTCACTAATAGACATCTCATTCATTGACCTTGATATTAACTTGGTCGCTGACTCACCACTTTAAAAGTCCTTTTGTACTTTTGGGTAAAAAAATGCAGGTTGCGAAGGGGTTGACAGAGTCAGAGAGTAATTTTCAAGCATGATAAGTACGGATGACATTAAATGTTTATCTTGGATCTTCTTAAACACACAGTAGGTTAACGTGAATGCATCTCATTACTTCATTTAGATTACAAGATTCTCTTATAGTGGGGTCCAATATTTCCATGGCCTCTCCATCCTCCTAAAGTCTCCATGCCTGTATCAAAATGTTGTCAACTATTTGTTCTTTTTACAAAAAGCATATATATGATTCATTTGTATCAAACCAGAGAGAGTAGTGTTTGATATACTCACATAGCTTAGCATTTCCTTCATTCCATCCTCTATTTGATACAAAAAAAATATTCCTCTTCCCACTTATAATTTTCATTAGAACGACACCAAAGTTGTACACATCATGCTTAACAGAGATCTCTCCATGCATGTATTCAGGACACATATAACTTCTGAAACAATGAATCGTCATACCAAGAGAATTATTAGAATAGATAAAATTACACTGGAATTTAGGCTGGTAGAAGTTCTTTCTTCATTGAAGTGAAGATGACAAGTGTAGCGCCCGAAATTTGGAAAATATGGAGGCACCACCAAAATTTTGAAAAAGTATTATTTTGGAAGTTCTTTCTTCGTTTAAGAGATGTCAAGATATCTGAACAAGAGCGTAGGGATGTGCAAATTTATTCTGACAATGTTCCAGCAATGGCTTCATATCCTTCGGTTTGGTGCGTAAAAACTATTGCCAAACCAGAATTTGTTATTTTTGGATTTATTTCACTATCTAATAATACATACTTAGTTTTAATATCACGATGTATAATTTTAGACCTTGAATCTTCATAAAGATATTAAATGTCTTGCGCAATTCCTTTGATAATCTTACAATGTCTTGTCTAATCTAGTTGTCCTCGCTTTTTGGGGTCTATACATTAAAAAGGGAACTCAAGAAATGTCAAATAAAAAAAAAAAGGTAAGTTGACTCAAAAAATAAAAAGTCAAGCAAAGTTTCCTCCATCCGAGTCTCAAAAATAATGAACAAACGTTGGAAAACCAAAATCAAGCTTATTAACTATGAACTATATAAAATAGATGGACTTACCAAAAAGAATGTAATCAAGACTTCTCTTGAGCACATATTTAAAAACAAGTATCTTCTCTTTTCCTTGCACACAAAGACCCATAAGTCTCACTAAATTTTTATGCCGTGCCCTGGCAAGCACCTCTACTTCATTATTGAATTCTTGTACACTTTGTATAGTGCTTCTATGGAGTCTCTTCACAGAAATTTCCTGTCCATCTTGAAGCATGCCCTGACTTGCAAACATAAAGTCAACATACATGAATGAGGGGCCTAATTCCCTTCATGTTAAAAACCAGAAAAGCACAGAAACTTGATACCTTGTAGACATCTCCAAATCCACCATCTCCAAGCTTGTTATCTGCAGAGAAGTTGTTCGTGGCTGCTTTAATGGTACGGAAATCATATTGCAGTGAATACACATTGGTGACGTCAATTGCAGCTGCACAACCAAATGGTGCATATGAATGAAGACATGCAGTGAAAACAGAACAGCGAGCAAATATGAGCCAAACAAAGCAAAAGGTCTTGTATACTATGGGGATCCTTAGATTCAGAGTCATACTTGTTCCATATTCTTTTACACAAGCAACAAATGCCCATTAATATCAGGATAGACACAGAAATTGAAACCACAATTGCAACATTCGTCCCCGATGAGATTCCACCTTTTCCTGCATGATCCGAAAAACAGAGAAAGCAGATATACTTCACAAGGTAATTAAATTCATGAAAATAATAGAGTAACCAACTTTGTTTCATTAATTAATATTCTACAGTTAAGTTTATTTTCGTTCTAGATATTACAAATTATTCAGTTATTTTGTTCTTTTAGTCTACTTGGCTGTTTGTCCACATTTTTGAACCCTTCCCCGCTTTTATTTCACTCTCTGTTCTGTGGGTCTTCCCACCACAGTTTTGCTCTTAAACTCGCAATTTTCGCAACCTAACGCTAATACCCAAATCATTAAACTGATGAGAAACTACAAATATTCTACGTAATAACTTAGGCATATATAGGTAAGAGCTTTACCCTGGGAACCAGTAGTATTTGTAGGAGGAGTACTTGCAGCTTCCGATTGATAAAAGGGTACAATTCATACCAAACATTACAGCTGATAAACAAGAGGTAGAAAATTTTGTTGGAAGCCATGACCATGGACGACGTCATGGTAAGTGTAATGAGTGTCAGAGGTGTAGGAAATGAGGTGTCAGGTTTAAAGGTTGAAGAGCTACTGTGTGTATTTCAATGGAGAATAGGGGATTATCTTTCATGAGGAGGAAGAACATAATATAGTGGCAAAGGAAGATATGGCTGATGAAGCAGAAGGTCGACGCAAGTCAATGAAATTTGTTTGCGGAAGACTTTTCAATTTCTTGTGATGGCTCCTAAATTGGGTAAGTACCCGCAAGTCATTCTAACACATGCATGGAATTATGTTGAACTACTTTTCCCTTCCGATTAAAAAATTATTTGAAATTAAAAGTTCAAATATTTATAAATTTTATATATCATTTGTAATCAAATTAAAATTATTGATAGGTTAAAAATGAAAAATGATCTTTTTTTAAATTAGGTTATATATATCTTATTAAATTTTATAAATAATCCTTCATTAAAAAAAAATAGATTCTACTTTTGTCCTCTCCATAAGAGATTTTTTTAGGGTTTTCTTAGACCTGTTTATAAGAAACAATAATCTCTTGTATCAAATGTTATATTAAAAATCATCTTTCACGCCTTTATTAAAATACCATATTTACTAATGAGACCAGTTATTATATATTACCCACTAGTTTTTTTATATGATTACTTGAATGAGTCATTTTTTAATATTTTCGGACCCAAATGGGGGTTGCTTTTCTAAAAGTTTTTTCTGTATTCATAGAGACTCGAGATCCCATGTTGAAGCGATCTAATCCCCTCCTATTACAATCAATGTGTATTGACATTTCAAAGTTTAATGTAAAGCACACAGTAAAGCCACAAGCGTTCAAGGCACAATACAAGGCTTCAATTTTATTTTGCTCAAACATGACACAGAAGTGTTTACTGGTGACTGGTGAGAGCCACGAGGTTCCTTACTATGATTATCACCATCCAAAGATGATCTTCCTCCATTGCATTAACTTACATCACTATACAGATTCCATGCTCGAGGTGGAAAGTTCATCTTTTGCTATTTCTGTTAACCCCAATAATGAGTCCGAAGGGGATGGCAGAGTCAGAGAGTAATTATGAAGCATAATAATTATGGATGACATTGAAGGTCTATCTGGTGAATGGTTTTGAATACAAAGCAAAGCAATGTGAAGGCATCTCATTACTTCATTTAGATCACAAGATTCTCTTATTGTGGGGTCTACCAACTCCAAGGGCTCTCCCTCTTTCCAAAGTCTCCATGCATGTGTCAATATTCTATCAATTATTTGGCCTTTTAACAAAAAATATATGATTCGTTTGTATCAAGCCAAAGAGAATAGTGTTTGATATACTCACATAGCTCAATATGTATTCCGGTTCATCCTCTGTTGTATACCAAATATGTTTGCTCTTCCCACTTATAATTGTCATTAGAAGCAAACCAAAACTGTACACATCACACTTAACAGAAGGCTCACCAAATTTACGATAAAATAGTTCTGGAGCTATATAACCTCTGAAACATTGAATCATCAGAAGATAAATGTTAGTGTAGGAGAAATTAAACAGAAATATAGGCTACTGCCAATTCTTTGTTTCTTTAAGAAAAGACGCCAAGATATCTGAATAAAATTGTAGGGATACGTAAACTTTGTTCTTACATTGTCCCACGATAATCGACATCAATTTCAGTTTGGTCGATTGCACAAACGGTTGCCAAACCAAAATTTGTGATTTTTGGATTCATATCTCTATCCAATAATATATTATGGACTTTAAGATCAAAATGTATAATTTTAAGCCTTGAATCTTCATGAAGATATTGGATGCCTTGAACAATTCCTTTGATAATCTTAAAACGCTTTGCCCAATCTAGCTGTTTTTGCTTTTCAGGGTCTACACATTTAAAAAAAAATTAAGGAATGTCAAATAAAAGAAAAGTAAATTGATTCAAAAATAAAAAGTGAAGCAAAGTTGTCACAATTAGTCGCAACCATAATAAGCAAAAGTTGGAAAACTAAAATCAAGCATATTAAGGGAGAACTATGCAGAATTGACGTAGATGGACTTGCCAGAAAGGATATAAGCAAGACTTTTATTAGGCATATATTCATAAACAAGTATCTTCTCTTCTCTTTGCATGCAGAAACCCATAAGTCTCACTAAATTTCTGTGTTGTACGGTGGCAAGCACCTCTACTTCATTCTTAAATGTTTGTATATCATAGCTAGAACTTCTAAAGAATCTCTTCACAGCAATTTCTTGTCCATTTGCAAGCGTCCCCTGAATTTCAGACATAAAGTCAATATACATGTGAGGAGTGGCCTAATTTGCTTCATGTTACAAACCAGGAAAGCACACAATCTCGATACATACCTTGTAAACCTTTTCTGTACCAATCTTGTTATCAGCAGAGAAGTTGTTGGTGGCGGCTTTAATTGTACTGAAATCATATTGCAGTGAAACCAAATTGCTGATGCCAATTGTAGCTACACAAACAAATGATGCATGTGTGTGATGACATTAAGTGAAAATAGAAGAGTGAGGAAATATGAGCCGCCAAACAAAGCAAAAGGTCTGGTTCACTATAGGGATCCTTACATTCAGAGTCATACTTGTTCCTTATTCTCTTACTCAAGCAACAGATGCCAACTATAAGTACCAGGACAGCCACTGAAATTGGAACAACAATTGCGACAATCGTCTCCGATGACATTCCACCTTTTCCTTCATCATCCCAAATACAGAGAAAGCAAATATACTTAATAAGGTAAATTCATGACAATAATTGAGTAACCAACTTTGCTTAATTCATTCATATTCCGCAGTCAAGGTTGCTTTCGTTCTGTATATTACAAATTATTCAGTTATTTTGTTCTTTTAGTCTACTTAGCTTTTTGATTCAAGGTCTACTTAGTTGTTTCTCATCAATTTTGAACCTCCCCTGCTTTTTATTTCACTCTCTTTCTGTGGGTCTTCTCCCACAGTTTTGCTCTTAAACTCAGCAATTTTCGCAACCTAATACCCAAACCATCTAACAGATGAGAAACTATAGAGATACTACAAAATACCTTAAGGCATATAGGTGAGAGATTTACCTGGGGAAGCAGTAGAATTTGTAGGAGGAGCACTTGCAGCTTTCGAGTGATAGAAAGGGTACAATTTATAGAAAACATTACAGCTAATAAACAAGAGATAGAAATTTTTGTAGGAAGCCGTGGCCATGGACGTGATGGTAAGAGTGAAGGATGTGTTAGAGGAAGGGAGAATCTCTCATGAAGAAGAAGATATTGCAGTGGTAGAGAAAGAGATGATTCTTGATGGAGAAGGTTGACACAAGTCAATGAAATTAGTTTGCGCAAGACTTTAATTTCTAATTTCTTGTTAAAGCTTTTTCTAAATAATTCCCATTTCTTATAGACGAACTCGAACTAAAGCAAGTCTTCCACTACGTGAAAAGAACCAATTAGTCCACCTGTTCAACACACGCTTTTATTATTATAGAACCTTTCAGCAAGGATGTGCATGGATCAAACCAGATCGGTCTTGAGATCTGGTATGAAGAGGACATCGAGCTGTACGAGGCAATCTGTGGTTCAGTGTGGTCCCACACCAACTCGAATCTGGGTTGGAGTAGATGAGGTCAAGCGGATTGTCAAAACAATCCAGAACCTAAATTTGAATTTTTTTTTTCCTTCTTTAGAATATAAAATTTTAATATATTAACGTGTTTAAGATGATAAAAAATGCCTATAGAAATATAAAACTCATCACATAACATTAAATCCCAATCATAAAGTGATAAGAATCTCCAACAATTCACCAAGTATATTGAAGACCATACAGAGGTAACTTAAACCCAAAAATTACAGACTCCCTTCTATTTTTATTTTAAGATGATGATACTGAGTGTGTTTGGCTTTTTCAACCCTAACCTATATAAAGAGAGTTTAATATATTTATTGTCCACTACATAAACGGATATATAAACATATATATCCGTAAATCTCTTGTAAGGGCTCGAAGAGTCCTGGGGCCTTGCCCTGACTTTAGTAGGGGACTGATGCCGAACCTACCTAAACTTTTTAATACCAATATATATATATATATATAAACGTATCAAATTGGGGTCTCGTCTCCTATAGCTAGATACAGTTGATCTATATGTTAAGGACTCACATTATTCCTTTCACAATATTATAAAAATAAAGTACATGCCATATCACTTGTAAGGTATTAGGTAATTACTAAGAATATTAAACAAACAACATAAATGTGACGTATAGCATAGTTTAATTAGCTTCCCTTCAGTAGTTTCTTACTTGTGCTCGATGCTTCTATCTCCAAGCAGGATTCTTTCTCTTAACATAACCAACATTACATTCAAGAATTACCCACATTCCAACTCTGTCACCCGATTTTTAAGTCTCATGGGCTGGATAAAGGCTAAACAATCGTATGACAGTACAACTTAACAACCTTTAATTCTGATATTTTACAGCTTTTCCCGGCAGAAATATGTTCTGTTGGTTCTTAATATAAGACATATTTATCTAATCTGATTAGATTAAGGTAGTTAATTGTTAATATGACATGTAGTTTCTAAAACGTCTTACTCATCTTTCTTAATTCTCTCATTCTCTTTCCTTCTTAATCATTGTTGAGAGAGAATTAATAGGGAGTAAATTAAAAAAATATTGACAAATATGAAAACTATGTCTTATATTTAAGATTAAAATCAACTTTTCAAATATGTCTTATATTCAAAACAATAGGAAGTATAATTTAATTAGCATCCCCTGCCACCAATTCATTGAACCTCTTCTTGTCCTCCAAGACTGGTGTTTGTAGTTGAATGTAACATGTTCTTTAACCCAATGAAGTCTCTCCAAGGGTAAATTGAAGATAAATTTTCAAATTCAGTAAATTATTAGAGAAAAAAATTATATACTAATAAACAACTCGGAGGCTCATGGCTTAGAGAGTTTAAGAAGGTCAAGCGGGAGAGAAAAACAGAGTACATTAGAATTATAGAATTCAGAAATAGGCGTTTCGGTTAGGGGTGTTTAAATCCGGGACCGGGACCGGGATTGACCACTCCCGGTCCCGGTTTTTGGCCGGGATGCAAATTGCATCCCGGTCCCGGTCCTGGTAATCCCGGGCGGGACTGGGATCAAACCGGGAATCCCGGTTTTTTCTTTAAAAAAAATTAAATTTAAAAAAATATTATTATATTATTTAAATTTTCTATAATCTAGTGTTTAAAGTAATTATTTAACACATAATAAGGCCATAATAATCACAAATTGATATAGAATTGAAGAATAACATTTTATTATTATTATTATTATCACCTTCATCATTTTTGTTATTATTTTTATACATTATATAGTAATATTAGTATCACAATATATACAGTTTAACTCCAACTAAATATGTGATACACATTTTATTAAATGATAACTTAAATTATGGGATAAAAAATATAAAAATAAAATAATAACTTAGTTTTTAAGAAAAAAATAAAAAAACCGGGACCAGAATCACAAGGTGCGTGACCAGTCCTAGTCCCAGTCCTGGGTCCCAAAGATCCCGGTCCCGGCCGGGACGAGAAATTCCCGGGATCAAAATGTCCAGGATTAGGACCGAAACACTTTAAACACCCCTAGTTTCGGTGATGCCCGCTTCGAGAAAGGCTTGCAGTTGATTGTAATAGCACATTTGTGGACCTTAACATTTATTTTGAAATATTAAGTTATTCGACTTTATTAATTGTGTTTTTTTTTTACTAGTATATCATATAAAATTTTTAGCCTAAATTTCTAATGAATAATAAAACAGAATATCTCTATCCGTCTCCATAATACACTACAAAAAAAACACTAAATTTCTGACGGAATTCAGAGTTTTCGACGGAATAGATTCCGTCGCTAATAATAATGTGACAAACCAATTTCTGACGGAATTTAGATTTCATCACAAATTTCTGATGGAAACTCCGGTAGCCTCCACCTCATCGCTAGCAGCAGCGCATGGCAACTCTGGCGGCCTCCACCTTATCGCTGGCACCCAGATCAACCACTTGTCGCAACCTCTTTTTTTCTGGAAAAGCAATTCAACTTGCCCTCCTTTGGTTCAAACCTACGACTTCATCCGTACACGCACGATGCCTTACCGGATGGGCTCGAGTGCTTTGGCGTTCTATTATTACACAATTATATATATAATATTATAATACATAATCAATTATTTATAAATATAATATTTGTTTCTTATATATAAATATAATAATAATATAAAATAATTTTAAATATTCTTATAATTTTTAATATAAATTAACTTCAAATTAAAAAATTTTACATCTTAAATAAATTTCATATGAATATATTTTTGTCTAATTTCTAAAATTTATTTTTTTTAATTAACATTAATTAATAACTGATAAATAATTATTAAAAAAATATTAATTACTAACTAATAAATTTTATATCTTATAAATAAATTTTTATATGACCATTTTGCCCATACAGGGACTAAAACCTATTATTGGAAATTAAAAATATTTTAGAAATTAGAAAATAATAATTAAAAATTAAATTAAAAATATTAATTCATAACTAATAAATTTTATAAAAATAATTTTTTAAAATTAAATTTTTTAAATAATAATAATTAATTAAATAATAATAATTTTTAAATTTTACTACGGAATTTCCAATTCCGTCGGAAATTGCGAGGGAATTTCTGACAGAATTATTTTTCGTATGAAATGAATTGAAAGCTGTCAGAAATTCTCTCACAATTTCCGACGGAATTATTTTCTGTCTCAAATTTCCAATAGAAATTTGTTCAAAAATGTGCTACAGAATTAGGCCATCGGAAATTCCGTGGCAAAAGATGGAATTTGTCACAGAATATTTTCCAAGGCCAATTCCATCACAATTTTTGCCACAGAAAAAATTTCGTCGGAAAATTTTGCGACATAATTTCCGAATAAGTTTTTACGGAAAATTTCTGTGGCAAATTCTGTCGGAAATTTAATATTTTTTTGTAGTGATATATTAACAAATTAGTGTATCACATTGTCAAGAATATCATAGAATTAGCGTGCTAATTATTAAAATATTAAATAAAAAAAATCAAAAGTATTAAAATTATATCTACATAATTCAACTTTGGAAACTTTTATTAAAATATTTTATAATTTTTTTTACTTATTATCTCTGGCATTTTTGAACTTTAGAGATTAAATCTTAAATATTGAAAGTTCATGTAATGGTGGGAAATATCAATGAAGAGGAACTAAATATTTAGGCAGCCAGCCAAGGGACTGTCGGGGTTGGCAGAGTCAGAGAGTAACATTCAAGCATAAGAAGTATGGATGACACTAAAGGTCTATCTACTGGATCTTTTTGAATACACAGCAGAGCAATGTGGATGCATCTCATTACTTCATTTTGTAAGTAAGATTCTCTTGTGGGGTCCAACAATTCCAAGGCCTCTCCATCCTCCTAAAGTCTCCATGCCTGTATTAACATGTTGTCAACTATTGGTCCTTTTTACAGAAAGCATATGATTCATTTGAATGAAATCAAAGAAAGTAGTGTTTGATATACTCACACGACTCATCAGGGGCTCCTCCTCCATTTGACACAAACAATTAATCTTCCTCCCACTTATAATCTCCATTATAAAGATGTCAAAACTATACACATCAAACTTTACAAAAAATATTTCCCTCAAGCCTGTAGTCTGGAGCGATATAAGCATTGAAATATTTGATCATTAGAAGAAATGTTAGTATAGGGGAAATTACACAGAAATATGGGCTAATGGCAGTTATTTCTTCGTTTTAAAAGAAGATGCTAAGATATTTGGATATGATTTCAAGGATACATAAATTGTTTTTACTATGTTCCAAAAGCGCAATTGGTGTATCCTTTAGTTTGGTCAACACTAAAAAATAGTGCCAAACCAAAATCTATGATTTTTGGATTTATATCACAATCCAATAATATATTCTTAACTTTAAGATCATGATATATAATTCTAAGACTTCAATTTTCATGAAGATAATGAATGCTTTGAGCAATTCTTTTGACAATCTTTGCCCAATCTAACTGTTTTTCCTTCTCAGCCTCTACACATTAAAAGAAAAAAAAAAAAGAAATGTCAAATAAAAGGAAAGTGAATATAAGCATATGATATTGAAATGTCTTATGTTTTGTGCATATGTAGGATGAGATGAAGTGAAAATAGAAGAGCGAGCAAATATGAGCCCAACAAAGCAAAAGGTCTTTGTATCCTATGGGGATCCTTACATTCAGAGTCATACTTGTTCCTTATTCTTTTACTCAAGCAACAGATGCCGACTATAAGTATCAGGACAACCACAGAAATTGGAACCACAATTACAACAATCGTCCCCGATGAGATTCCACATTTTCCTTCATCATCCCAAAAACAAAGATAGCAAATATACTTGACAAGGTAAATTCATGACAATAATTGAGTGACCAACTTTGCTTCATTCATTAATCTACAGAATCAAGTTTGTTTTTCGTTACAGATATTACAAAGTCCTCAGTTATTTTTAAAGCTCTTTTATTCTACTTAGTTGTTTCTCCACAATTTTGAACCCTACCCTACTTTTATCTCACTCTCTTTTATGTGGTTCTTCCTCCACAGTTATGCTTTTGAACTCTCAATTTTCGCGACCTAATACCCAAATCATCAAACAGATGAGAAACTATAAAGATTCTACGAAATACCTTAGGCGTATAGTTGAGAGCTTTACCTTGGGAAGCAGTAGTATTTGTAGGAGGAACACTGGCAGCTTCCGATTGATAGAAAGGGTACAATTCGTACCAAACATTACAGCTAATAAACAAGAGATAGAAAATTCTGTTGGAAGCCAAAATCATGGACGTCATAAGGATGTGTTAGAGGTGTTGATTTTTTTTTTTTTTTTTTTGCATATTGTGTGTATTTCAATGGCGAGTAGGGATAATCTTTCATGAGGAAGAAGAAAATATTGCAGTGGCAGAGAAAGAGATGGTTGATGAAGGAGAAGGTCGGCGCAAGTCAATGAAATTTGTTTGGGAAAGACTTTTCAATTCCTCGTGATGGCTTATAAATTGGGTACGCGCCAGTAAGTCATTCTAAGCTCCAGCCTATGGGATGATGTGAGCTACTTTTCTCTTCCCAGTTCCTGTTAAAAAATTATTTAAAACTATTAAATGTTCATATAAAAAAAAAAAGGTTAGGGTTTTCTTGGTTCTATTTATAGAAAACAATAATCTCTTGTTTGAAGCATTTATAAAAAAATTTTATATATAACTTCATTAAAAAAATATTTATTAATGAGATCAATTATTAAAAACCACCAACAAATTATTTTTTTTATAGGATTATTTCATATGGTCAAATCCAAGCATTGTCATACCCAATTTGGAGTAACTCTCTCTCAGACATTTTCTATATTGACATGCATTCAAACTTAAAACCTCATGTATAGGTGGTCAAAGTCCCTTCCACTAAAACCGAGAATTATGAATAGGGATGAAAATATGTTATACTATTGGGCTTTTTTAATGCTCAAACATGAGCATTTAGAAGACATGGCATGGTCTGAAAGCCTTTTTAAAGGCTTATATAGTATATCAGAAAATGATTTATAAATAGGATAAATATTCATATGGTATGAAAGATTCTATATACTCCTTATCTTATTTGTAATAATATTGTAACATAGTAGCAGCCAATATGGAGGATTTAGGGACATCATTGATCAGTTTGAAGGCTTTGATGCTACAGATGGAAGATTGCAAGCAAGATGGTGAAACTCGAGTATCAAGGCCTTTTTATGTTGTGGACTTACTTGTACTATCGTTTCTTTCTTTTCTTTTTCTTTTCTTTTTTGTGTGAAAGTACTACATAATAAAAGTAGTATGATTACTTTTGATCACAAAAAAAAAATAAATAAATAAAAAGTAATGTGACTGTTGGTCATTGATGCTCACATAGATATTTGAGGTGAGAGAGATGAGTAAGACAAGAGGAAATTAAATGAAAAGAGGGAGTAATTCTTATTTACATGGAGATTGTTATGGGCACTGGCCATTTATGAATTAGAATAATATTGTAACAAAATAAACTGATGAAATTTAAATTCATAATAAAACATAAATAATAGATAAACCCATGATCATATAGATCACATTGTATAATCATATATAATACTATTATGTATTAATGTAAATAAATTATATAAGCAACACACACATATAAACAAACCAGATAAAAAAAAAGAAAAAAAATAAGGAGCATTTATAAAACGATATAACAACATACAATGTAAATAACAACATACTAAAAAAACAGAGAGGTATAAATGTGACGTAAATAAATATACATATGTATATAAGAATGCCCATAGTGCAATACATAAATAGTTAGAGGAAGAAAACAAATATATAGATTCAATTAAATAATATTGATAAAAGAAGGGAAAATAGGATAACACGCATTAAAATGTAAAATAGAATGTAACATAAAATAAAGATAACAAATAAATAATATATAAGCCTATAAAAAAATTAAAATGTATAAAAGAACAACGGAATAAAAAGTATAGAATATAATATGCAGCAAAGCATAAACATTGAAAAAAATACAAATATAATGTGGACAAGGGAATAAATTAAAAGGGTAAAAGGGAGCTAATATAGAATATCATTATATACCACAAAAAGAGTAGAAGAAATAGAAAACTAGACCATAGGTCTTCAAAGCGAATTCATGCTAATAACGTTTTATGAAATCAAAAAAAAAAATATAAGATATTGAGATGAGATAAATGAAGAGAGATGAAGAGATAATTAGAGAGAAAAAGAGAGCAATATCCAAGGTAATTAAACCCGGATTCATTGAATCGGCCGAGGTACTGGGAAAAGGGTTAGTAGGTCAGACTGGAGTCAAATTGGAGCTAACCCGAGACCAAACCGATGAGAAATTGAAGATTTTAGACTTATTAGTATGAGAATATAAAAAAAATTTTAAAAATTGATTTTTTTTAAAAAATAAATTTCGGACTGGACTAGTCTACAGGCTGGTTTCCGGTCCAATCCGGGTTCTATTACACTAACAATATCTTATTTATTTGAATACATATAATCACTAATATAAAGCCACTATTTATTGGCCACAAGTTCTTAAATTCTATCCAAGAGTTATAGTAAAGATTAAACCTATATAATTGTACAATATGTAACATTTAGATGTTATGTGTATTAATCACAAAAACTCCCATGAAGCCATTCATGTGCTAAAGGTTACATATGTTTAAGTGTAGAATTCCAAAAGACTCATCTTGAATGGTTAAGGATATCCACACTAAATATTGAAATATTTATAACAATAATTCTTTTTCAAATTGTTCCTATATATTGATATATTGCACTTATCAAGAAAGTTTTCAATGGAAATGATTAAACAAGGAACTTTTGGGAAACCAATATACATTTCCTACAAATAATTAAAGAAATTAATTTCTTTAATATTTGCAAATTCGTTCGTAGCTCTCTCACATTTAGGATTGAATGTAATATAATATAAAACATGTAAAATGTTTAAGGGTAGGAATATATTAAAAAAAATACTAATTAAGGGGAAAAAGGAATGGAAAGTCAATACGAGGATTTAATAAATGAACATAATAACTAAAAAGTCTCACAGCAAGTGAGTAGTATGTAATCACATTCAATACAAAAAATGACAACATGTTCATACTACTTACTTGTTGAATTTTTTGGTAGTTAGTGTTGCATTCGTCACTGAGTTTGCTAGTATACTCCCTCCGGACCATAATGTAAGTTTCTCTAATGCTTATTTGTCAAATTTGCCCTTATCGTTAATGTTTAAACATGGCTCATTGTATTTTTCTCTTTCCTTCAAATCCTCTCATTTAATAAGGATAAAGTTGAAAATTTTTGTCAATTTAAGACAAATTTGATAAGTTAATAACCACTCTTTAATTCCAATGAATTAGTTGAAGTGACTTATATTATGGACTAGAGAGAGTATATTTATTTTATTATAATAATTTTGTGAACATAACGTAGAAAGTTTTCCTTGCGTGCGTCCGCGGTCCCGTGTGCGCAAGCAAGCGTGCGGGCTCATGTGCATGCGTGTGGGGGTGTGCGTGTGAGATGAAAAAGTTTTATGCCGGTGTGGAAATGAATATACAAAAGTTGATATGGATGTAGAATACATCGATTCGCTGTCAATTTATGTAACTTAACCTTTTTATTGGGCAAACAATTTTGTACGGGAAAAAAATTAACCTTTGAACCATAACATAGCCAATCAAGGCTATTCTATGTGCTATATCATGTTTGTTTGGGCGTTACAATTGCTTATAAATTATTTTTTACGTAAATCGAGACACAATTCCTCTCACATACTTACTTCGTATACCGTAAATCACTATTAAAAAACAACTTATAAGCAATCGAGTTGTTAAAACAAACATGCAAATTATATCGTCCGAATCTGGGTTTTGCATTTGATACCTCATCAAGAAGAAAAATACTGAGTGAAGCTTCAATATAATTCAAAATGATCATGATGATCATCTTTCTTCAAATGCTTCTGATCCAAAATTGCATTTCTAAGTTCTAACATATCTCTCTCTCACACACAGATTTAAACAGCGAAGTGATACTCAGATCATAGAAAATGTACTATTTAATTACTTGCCATGCACACTCATATAATTTAATTCTCACCACCAACGTAGGAATTATATATATGCCCCACCGTCGAGAAGCAAGAACCTAGTCATTCTAGATAATTTCATCGTTTTCCATTTTTTATGTGATTTTTCTTTCTCTCATTTCTTGCCTCTTCACATGTTTTATGTGCTTATTGACGTTTAATATTTAATTTTTCAGCCAGCTGATTCTAACGCAAACAATAAGTTAGCAATAATTACCTTCGCAATTTATAATTATTGAGATTGAAAATTTTCCATTGACATTACTTGTTCATTCCATTAGGTGACTGCTAGGGGTGGAAATAGGTTAGGCTAGGCTAGGCTAGGCTTTGCCTAAATAGGCCTGGGCCTGTAACAAAGATTTAAAGCCTGAGCCTGGGCCTGAGCCTGTATGTAGGCTATTTTTTAGGCTTGAGCCTGGGCCTTCAGAAGGCCTGACAAGGCCTAAAGCCTGTTTAAAAGTCTACTTAAAATGTAGGACTTTAAAATAGCCTTTAAAGCCTATACCGCTAAATTCATATCTAACCCTTCATGCTTGTATACAATCCTACATTATGTCTTAAAAGCCTAACATCTATTCTTATCGTAATATTAAGGTTTAGTAAGGAAAAGAAAATAATGTTTAGTGACAACACTTGTCCGAGCAAATAGGAATAAGAAAAACTAATCGTCTGTTGACTAATGAGATATATTTTTTAAAATCGACTAAGCATAACAAATAACATGTAAACTAGACTTTTACCTATTTTACTCTTTGCAAGTAAATTGAGACAAACTCCCCTTGTTAAGATTATAATATTTTATTTGACACTAAAATAAACTCATTACAATTTTTATGCTTTAGTGGAGGGCACAAATTAAGGGAGAGAAAGTGAGTTAGTATTGACATCTCAAGCAATCAAAGAGAAGAGATGTAGAGGTGAATGATTTATGTGAAAACAAGGGTTGAGTATAATGATGATGAAATATGAAACTTAGAATTAAGATTAAGTTGGTAAATTTATAAAATTATTTAGATGATATTATATATACTTATATAATAGTATAATTTTTTTAAAAAAAAAAATTAAATAGGCCAGGCCTGTAGGCCTGTAGGCGAGGCCTTATAAAAATAGGCCTGGCCTGTTTATCTAAATAGGCCTAGCAATATGCCTGAGCCTGAGCCTGGCCTATTTACTAAATAGGCGAGGCTAGGCTTTATGTAGGCTAGGCCGTAGGCCCCTGTTAGGGGCCTGGCTTATTTCCATCCCTAGTGACTGCTCTCTCTTGGGTGCATTACGAGTTTTTTTTTTTTTTAAAAAACAAATCACATGAAAGTAATACTAGTTATTTTTTAAATCAACACCAAATACAAAAAGGAAACATTACTAGGAATCCCTTGTTACAAAATTTACTACCCAGAGACACCTAAAATCTGTTTAAGGATTCGGGTGTTACATATCTTTAGCAGCTGCAACTATTTTTGAACTATATGCAACCTATCTTCAACTATGTGTAAAATGAAAAACATATATGAATAGGATTAGAGTAGTATATTGTTATCCATATTGGACTTGGAATGAGTAAAACAAGAAGAACCTAACATTGATCTTATATTTGGATGGAGAGGAAATTAGAGGGGGAAAAATAGTAGGAGGGGAAACTCCCAAAAATAATAATTTTTTTACTATTTTGGGAAGTTTTTCTTCCTAATATTCCCCCTTCTTATTTTCTTCTCACATTTCTCTCTATCCAAACATACCAATAAATTAGTAAATAAAGTTATATGAGGTTCTGGATCATTCTCATGGGGTCATTGTCGACAAAGGATAGAAACTAAAGCATTATTATTTCCTCTTTCTTTATGGTTTTGGAGACAACTTTTTCCAAATCCCCTTTTACTTTTTTCGTCCTTTCCATATATATTCTCTTTTTCCTGTCGGAACCCTAATGTGGATGTTTCTTTTTCTCTTTCTTAATTAACACGGAAACTAAAAACCAACGGAAACAAACAAAAACGCTAACAAGTTTTGTTCTCCTTGTAAGTTGTAAGTCCTTATCACTCATGATAAGCCTCCACTACCATATATGTTGCTTCCCTCTAATTTTTGCTGTTCATATTGAGCTTCTGAAACTTGTTCCCTCTTACCATAATCTCTTACTCAGATCACATGGCTTTCTGGGATACCCTTTAATGGGAATATCGATCAGAAACTCAAACTCATCAGAAAGCAAACAATTAGAGAGATTCATTCATATACGCAATAATTATCCTAATTACTCATAATATCTCCCTAGGCTGTGGTTTTCTTGAGGGGCACTAATTAAGCACCTCACAATATCTAATCATGTGTCATTGTTTCATTACGTATCTTGATTATTACTTTCTTTTGTTTTAAAATATTTGTCACATCTTGCTTGAATTAGTATTTAATTTTAGCCTTATATATATATATATATATTTAATTTACTTGTTTCCAATCAAATTACAACAAATGAAACTTGAAGCATTACTAAAATTAATAATAAGAGTTTTGTTAGAGATATTAAGGTGAAATGAATTGATTAGTTAGTTTGTTAAAACCCTAGTCAATATAAAGGAAATTAATGGGTTGAGTGTGTGGGAAGTGGAATCCTCACCAAGTTAGAGAGAGGAGTCTCTCTCTAGCCATAATCTCTAGCAACATGCTCATTTGGGTTACCGTGTTGTATGAGCATGTTGATCTTATATCAATAATACATAATGATTCTTCAATTTTCTCTGTATTATCTCTCCAGTAACTATGGTTAACTAGTTTGTTACATAATAAAGAACATATAAAAAAATCACATGCATGTTTGAATTTGAAGCTATACTATTTTTACATGTGCATGCATATATGCTGCGTGTATAGGTGTATTAGTGTATATATGTGATTTGCGATGGTCATTGAGATGCGATCCTACAAAGATATCCTAAGATCATGCTTGATTTAATGTTAATTAATTGTTTGTCTAAATTTTTGTAGCCAATGCATTGTATTTAAATATCATTATGGATTGCATATATGTATGCATCACTTAGTAGTGGAAGTTTTTATATTGAAATATGAGTATTTAATTACAGTTATAGTGTTAGCATAAAGTCATCAACAAGAACATTATATAGGAAAACGGAGCACCTTTAATTTATGTCATTTTCTAGGTTCTCAACCACAAATCTCGTCCTTTTCTTCGCTTTATCAACTAACAGCTCGCACATTTGAGGATAACCATGAATGTTGTTTTATACATGAATATTTTAAAAAAATTCATTTTTAATTAATGCATTTCGTTATATACTTATCAATGTTATCAAATGGTATGTTAAATTATATGCTTGATCAATCTCATTTGGAGGAAAAGAAATGCGGCAATTCAGGAAGTCAAGCATATTCAACTTTTTTCACCAAATTAGCTTTCTCTGTAAGCTATCCCAGAAAAGAAATTGATTCCTGCCTCAGCTATAAATAAATTTCTTCCAGCCTAATGTGAATGGATGGGATATGATATTATCGTGGCGTTTGCATCATTATCATGGGATTATTTGTTATCATGGAACCATTTTAAAAGAATTCTTATGAAGAAATCAAACAGTTTTCAGGTCATGCTTTCCTATCAAAGGGTTTTCGAGCATCTCTTTTCTAGTGTTTGAATTTAGGATTAGTTGAGGAGGGATTAAAACCACTCTTCATTTACTGTGTTAGTAAACGCTAGCTTCCTTCACATTTCTACTATTTCCTCTCAGATAACTAATATAACTTAGCGGGAAATTATTTAACTTTTTTAGGGCCTATTTTAGTTGACATTCAAAAAACACGTTTACGTAAGTCGAGACAAAAAAACTCATCTCCCATATTTATCTCATACACCGTAAATCATGTTGAAAAAGCAGTTTCTGCTGCTAATCCAGACAGACATTTAGACTTTTAGTTTTCTTGGTGTCGAAGCACTCACTTATTCAGGGTTTCGCTCTTATATTAAGTTTTCCTTAGCAACTTTGACTGTTCGTAATATATAGCATGTTCTCCTGGTATTAATCAATATCATTTTGTCTTGTTTTAAGAAAAAAATTAATTCATTTCGTTTTAGGCTTATTTTTAGACAACTAAGCCCTTATTAGATAGATTGAAAATAAGAGAAATTAAAACATCCCACACATGAAACCCGAGCACTCATTTAGAGCAAATTTAATTTGGGGAATACTATTTTGTAGGTACATGTACTTTTCATCAATTTTTAATTTGGTAACCTCCGCGTTTCCTTTCTTAAGTAAATATTTTAATTTTATTTCTGTTAGAACTGCTAACCCCTGCAGGGCTGCATCTTTCTTTCTTTTTTTCTGTTATCCCTTGTACATGAGCTAATTGTGCTAATAAAGCAAAATTAAGTATTTAATTAAGAGAAAAAACACTTAGACATCAAATTAAAAATTGAGAAAAAGGATATGTACCTACAAAATAATTTTTCCCATTTAGTTTGATAAGAAAAAAAAATCTCTTCTACCAACCACACCAAGTAACTTGAGCAATTTAACCTAATAGTTTGATTTCCTTTCTCACTGCAAGCTTTCTCTCTCTCTCTTATTTTTCTCTTTATCCAAAGCTATGATTCAAGTGTTTTCATGTATGGTGTGTTCATGGGACGGGATTGGGAAACAACATTCCCTATCCCAATCCCAAAGAAGATTCGGGAAGAGAAATCATTATCGATCCTGAAATCAAAAAATTTCATCAGTCCCGATCTGGATTGGAAATTCCCAAAAAATCTCAAAACATATATGCGTGTTCCAAAATCTCTATGAAACCAAAAATTTATCCAGCATCAATTCAAAAATTATAACAACTTCTCACTTGATTTGCAACATAAATATAATAATTTTGGCGTAAATTTACTAGTTCAAAAGTCCAATGACTGAGCAACAAAACGCAGAAACGAACTAAAAGGCCGGCAGGAAAGGAAATATGAATGTCATGATTATTAAATTAGTCCCAGCAGTAATACAATATATAATCAAGAACCTTTTTTAACCAAGCATAAAACTGTAGACTGATAGGATATAGTTTTTACGTGTGTGTGTATTACCTATATATATTTGGGATTATTACCTATATATATATATATATTTGGGATCGGGAAATCTCATTCCGGATCCTGATCCCCAAAATTTTTTTCCTGATCCCAAATTTTACCGTTCCAATTATTTGAGATTAGGTTTGGAAGACTGGGGTAAGAAAACTTTGAAAACCCCAAATTACATGAGAAGGATTTGGAGCTAATTATAATCCAACAAAGCAATGAAAAAATGCATATCAAGTGAAAAATAAAGAAACAAATCTAATATGATTCGCACTTTATTTCACTCTTCCCGTGAGTTGATTTCATGTGACAATGTTTATCATATCTTTATAATCATAATTTAATTAATTGCTATAACTTTTGTTTTTTTTCTATTCTAGACACAAGATTTATAGCGAACTAACTTTTTTTTCCCAATCTGATCATGGGTCCCGAAGCCTGCCACAACATTTCAGATATATTAGGCAATATTTGGGCCGACAAATGATTTTACTTCAACGGGTTGTTGGGCTAAGGATTTGGGCTTCATTTATGCCCTCAGTTCAAAAAGTATTTACTACACAGTGTAATATGATTTGGGCTTTATTTTTGTTTCTATTTACTAATAAATATTGTATTAAACAACAATGCTACCTTAAGGCAGAAGTGTCCACATGTAGTATCCGACAATATCTTGAATAGGACTGCTTCTAATATAAAGATATATATGCTTAGCAAAAACAAGATATAAATATATTATATACAATCTGTACAAAAAAAAAAAAAAGTTAGATACAGCCAGTTTTTGAAGATTCGGATATTCAAAAAGGTGATTGCATAGTTGGTATTGTCTTCTTAGGACAAGTTGGTCTTTAATAATAAAAATAATACGGTCTAATTCCGATCATCTTTGCATAGTTGGAATAAAGATATGCGTGTGTAAAGGGTCACTATTATTAAATTTTTTATTTAAACATATTTTCAAAATATATCGTTACATTTTAAAATTCATACACAAGTAATTTTAAATAAAATATTTTCGTTTACACGATGATGATACGGACTCTACTTTTCGGGGGGGGGGACAAGAAGATGGGGACTACTAATTTATTATTTGTGGGCTAGTTATGCCCCACAAATTGTATGTGAGCCAGTCATGTATGTGGGCTCCTTAAGGCCCAAAGAATGGGACTAACTGAACCATTGTCAATGCAATTACTCCTTTTTTTTTTTTTAATATATACAATGGACATTGTATCAAAAAAACTATATATATATATATATATATATATATATAAATACCAAGGTTATCCTTTTTTAATATATAAATACCAAGGCTAGTTACTCCTTTTTTAATATACTATTGATGTATTTTATTATGTCATTTATGTGCAAATTAAAGGAAAGGTTAAGTAGCAAATTTGCTCCAAAAGTATGGGTCCAGAAGCAATATTGCCCTGGAAGTTTTTTGGGTCTCAATGTCACCCCAGAAGTTTCAAAATGTACCAATGTTGCCATTTTCCTTTAAAAAATTAACAGTCAACGTCAATTTTTTAAAGGTTAACGTTTGTTTTTTAACGGAAAAGGACAATATTACTACGTTTTGAAACTTCCAGGGCGACATTGAGACAAAAAAAACTTCAAGGTCAACATTACTTTTGGGCCCATACTTTCAGGGCAAATTTGCTACTTAACCCTTAAAGGAATGATATATTGCCTAACAAGGTTCCAATTGGGATCCTTCGATGGAACCCTCTAAAATAGTAAGGGTATAATGATATTATATCCTATAACTCCCAAATTGAAGGGTTGTTAGTATTGATTCATATAACCTTCAATCATACAATTAATTGTTTTAATTCTTTTCTTTATGTATAATTGTACAATTTATTCATAAAGTTAAGTTTATGGTGTATGTGACCGTTATTCATACATCCATGAAGTTTATTATGTCTAACCTACATCTTTTTTCTTCTTGGGATTTGTGTTTTTATCACTACAAAAAAATTGACTTTCAATGGCGACTTGAAAATCAAAAAGTCGCCGCTGAATGTTTTCAGCAGCAACAAAAATTCATCTCCAAGTCGTTGCAGTAGCGACTATGTCTAGGGGTGAGCAAAATCAAACCGAAACCAGAGACCGAATCGAACTCAAATCGGTTTTTTTTTGTTCTGTTAATTCGGTTTTCGGTTTTTTCTTGGTTTTTGTTTACAGTTTTTTTTGGTCTTCAGTTTTCGGTTTGGTGTGTTTAAAAAAAATTCGGTTATAATCGGAAAATCGAAATCACACTATAAATGGGCTTCACTACTTATGTCAGTCCTTTGTGTGCCAGTTTCACTTTCCCTACCAGCCCAAGCCCAAACCCAACAATCATATTCATTTAAAAAATATATACAAAACCTAAACTAAATAAACATCATAAAAATCCCTACCAGCCCAAGCCCAATAATCATATACATCTGAAACAATATTCAAAACCTAACCTAAATAAACATAAAAAAAGGGAAGGATGAACACGACACCCACAATCTATTGGCGGCTTCAGTTTCTTCACTTCATCACCAACATCGTTCTTCAACCACACCGCCGACCTTCTTCTCCTTTATCTCCTCTTCCTCTTTTTTGTTGTCTTCAGTCCTCACCTTCTTCATCCTCACTAGTTACTTGCATTAATATGTACTTTCTATCTCAAATATCCATAAGATCTACATCATCTTTCATACCCCAACCAAGCATTCTTCTTTGAAGCTGTAAGCTGCAGTTATAGCTGCAATCTTCCCTTCACCGACGGCCCCCTGTCGCACCACGTTTGTCCTTGGCGCCCCCCTGTCGCAACCCCAACATCATTGTTTGTAGTTCTCACTCGCCATCGCCAAGGTTTATATTTTTGTTCAACATTTGAGTTTCTAATCTATATTGGTGTTTGTGAAAAATTACGGGCTTTGGTTGTTCTTCTCTCCTGTGTATCTTTATCTTTGTGATCTATATTATTTGCAAAAATTTTCCTTGTCTCTGTAAGGAAGTATGTAGTTAGATCTTAAATCAAGATTAATTCCTTATCCTCCCTCTTCTTCTTCATATGGCGTATACCAATTATATAATTTCGGCTCTAACTAAACCAAACTGAAAAATGTCAGTTCGATTTCATTTCGGTTAATGATATAATTCGGTTCAGTGTTGCTAAATGTTTCATTTCGGTGTTTCGGTTATTTCCTTTTTCACTCATAACTGAATTGAAATACTGATTGCTCACCCCTAACTGTGGCTGAAAGTTTTGGCGGCAACAAAATAGTCGCCGCTAAAAGTATACTTTCATTTGTCACTGCCAAAGAGGTATTTTCAGCGGCGACTTTAAATGTCGTCACTGAAAGTCAACATTCAGTGTGGGAAAAAATAATAAATAAGGCCACACCTTCATCTATGCCACCTATGGCCATGTCACCACCCACCCACCACCTTATTATTTGCCACGTCATGCCACATGTCACCGCATATTTTCACCTCCCAAAGTGCCTCCACCAGGTTCAAAGCCCCCACCTCTTAGATGTTGTCTTAATACTCTACCATGTGAGTTGTGATGAAATCCCATGGTGTAAATGCATAATTTAATATACACACTCATAATTGAATATTCTTTTATATATATATATATATATATAATGATATTCATGTCTAAAATTACGTATAAAAAAGATATTCATATCAATGTATACAAAATATAATATAATACAAATATCTATTTATGAATATAATATTTCCATACACATAAAAATGTTGACTAATTAGTATAATATTATTAATTTCATAATTTTTTTATATTGAGTGTATAATATTATATAATAAATCAATAAATAAGTTTAAATTAATTTATATATAAAAAATAACAAATTATTATATAAAAATAAAAAAATAAAAAAATTTGGGAGATTAATATTATATAACAGATTATTTTATACTATTTACATTAAATATTATTTTATTTCTTCATTATAAGTATCATATTTAATATTTTGAGAGATTAAATATTATATTTAAAAATAAAAAATTATATTTTTGGTGAGAAAAAAATTAATCAGAAAAACTGATACTTTCGACAGCGACAATTAATGTGCGTGAACTATATATTTTTATATATTTTTCTTAATATATATCATTCACATACAATCATTGTGCGTGAAAGATATATATTAAGAAAAATCTATGGGTCATAAACTTTTGAAAAGTTCATGGGTATTTTTGTACCCAGAAAAAAGTTTATGATGGTCGGTGTACTTTTGAAAAAAGTGTATGGGTATTTTTGCACCTCAAAAAATAATAATGGTGGTCCCACAAAATAGACATTTGTATCAATTAACGGCATGGACATTTTTGCCTCATTTTGAAAAGTTCATAAGTATTTTCATACCTTAAAAAAGTTTATAATGTTGGGTGCACTTTTGAGAAAAGTTCATAGGTATTTTTGCACCTTTACCTTTTAAAAAAAATACTAATAAAAATTTGAAAACTAACTGGAAAATTTTCACAGCCTAAAATGTTTATATTTAATTTTTTCTTTCGGCAAAAAATTAAATCAATTAAAAAAACAGCAAGTTTACATAAACTGACACAACACAACGATTACCTTGCAATTGTTATTTCTTTAAAAAAAAAAGACATGCAGATAACTAATGTTGAAAATTATTAGTCAAAAAACAAAATATATAAGATTCAAACACAAATTAAACCTCCTTATTGAACAAATTAACATCATGTCACGGATTATATTTGTGTTACGTGAATTAATTAATTGAATTTATTGCCTTTCATGGGATCCACATGCTTGAATTAATATCCAGAAAATGGGGACTGTCAAAGCCAAATTAAAGAGGCAAACGGTGACTCAAATCAATAATTATCAAAGCGGTAAACGCTTGACTTTGTAAAAGACAACAAACATGACGTTACCAGTTAAATTAGTTTATTTATTACATTAATTGAATGATCCCACGCGTTGGACTTTTCTGATTTCATCTTTTCTTTTCAAGTCGGCAACGTCTTCTTCTTTGCACATTCAAACTTATTATGCATTTAATTTAAGTATTTGTTGCTATTGCCCTAATTATTTCGCACCAACACGTAAGCTCAAATGTACACACGAACACTTTGTAATTACTTCAATTCTAAGTTACTAAATTCATAATCACTCTTTTATTTTATATATCATATATGACTTATATATATACATACATATATATATATATATATATTTGTGTGTGTGTGTGTGTGTGTGTGTGTGTGTGTGTGTGTGTGTTTTAAGACTACAAAAAATGTGATGTAATACCGAGGGTGTGAGATGTGCTGATAATTTACGTCCACTATCCGTAGGCTGACATATAATTTAAAGAAAATTAGTCCATTAAGGATATATGCCTCTGAATTTTTTAATTTATGTAGATAAATCATTTTCAATTGCTAATTTATGATTTTTACTAATAAGGCACAATTAATTTGTCATGAAAAATACTATAACAACAACAAGCTTTATCTCATTAAATAGGGTTGGCTACATGGATCACAGCACGTTGCTATACCCGGTCAAATTTGTCATGAAGAATGAATACTGCAAATGTTATTTCCTTATTATGGTGATGACAATTGTATGTCTTAAAATATAAATTATGGTATTCAGATTTTAGGTCATGCACAAATGATCAAGTGACATGTTACATTCCATAAGTAAATAATAAAATAATTATATGAGTTCATTTTCAAAATTTATTTGTTAAAAATTATTATTATATATAAAACCCTATAAAGTCAATAATATTTATTTAATTTAGCTTAAATTGTGTTCCAAAATTTCTAACAACACGGCATATTTTTAATCTTTACTTTTTTCCAACATAGTTATCTGATATTCAGTATTATTATTAAGTCATATTCAACTATTATTGGATCTAATTGAAAGTACCTCTCCAATTTAATCTGGTATTTTCCATCCCCAATGTTCTAACTAACTTTCAACCTCAAATTGGAATCAAGTATCTTCCACTCAACCTAAACATTATCTAAACATTATTGGTTAATCTTTACTTTTTTTTAATACTCTATGGTCCTTAATATATGGGTTTAATAACTCTTTTTCAGAAATTAATAAAATTAGTTAAGTTGATTATTTGTAAAAAAATGTACATGGTTTCTCTACCGTAAACTTTTTAGTTAATCTGCATTGAAAACTAATCTATTGATGGAAAACCTCCTTAATTTGCTTGTACCATCAATAGAGAAAGTTTGGGAAAGAATTATAAATTTAGGAGGTAATGTAAATTAATTTCTTATATTTGGTATTAAATCAAGTTCCTTTACTGGTTATATTTAATATTGGAGGGGTTTTTTTTTTTTTTTTTTTTTTTTTTTTGTCCATCGAAAATGGAGGGAGTTTATGTTAAAGAAAAACAATTCCTTGACAGATTCATCGATAATGGAGCGCACGTGGATCTAGCATCAACATGCATCATGCCCCATGCACGCACGTATGTATACAAGTTCACATGTCAACACTTAGAACCAAAACTTACCATTTTTATACATTTCAAAGTACAAAAGCGCACACAATTTAAGATTATGGCATCATATTCATAGCCAACACTTTAAATAATCAAAATCCGAAAAGGTATAAACTCTCTTGACTTTTCAATTGCAGTCAAATAATGGGAGACATTCCTCGGTTATTGATTAATTTATCTCTTTAGTATGATTAAATAATTTGACAATAACCTCAAGATTATTATGACATTAATATAAAAGTCGTTATTGTGCTGGTTTTGAACAAACAAAAACTAAGATCAATATGTGTGTGTGTGTGTGTGATATTGCATGGCTAGACAAAACATGTGACATTACATGTGATTCTGTATTAATTATGCACTTTCAATCTTCATTCAACTTTATTGGTGTTTGGATGGGAATATTATTTGCTTGAGAATAAAAGGAAGTGCTAATCATTCAACATGTGGATTTGATGGGGGATATATACAACACTGATTATTCCAATTCTAAATATAAGAGCTAGTATAAAGATATTTATTTTGGTGTTAAATATACAACATCAATTCACTTTATCTTTTAAATTTATAATTCTTTTCCGAAATCTCCCTATTAATTATACATAATTAAGGAGGTTTTTATCAATAGGTAATTTGTAATGCACATGACTAAGGGGGTACTTAGGGAGAAATTAGCTAACATATAGTTTTATAAATAACTAACAAAACTAATTTTCTTAACCTCTATAAATTAATTATATATTTAGGATAGAATGTACTAGAGCTGGTAAATCGGGCCAGCCCGAGCCTGATGGGCTGGCCCGTCACAGGTTGGCAACTAATTGGACTAGTCTGAAGCAGCCCGTATTGAACAAATGGCAGCCCAAGCCCGATTAGTCGAGCTGGCAAGTTGCCATTTAATTGGACTGGGCCGTTTTTTTTACTTCAGCTAATTGGACTGCGAGTTTGGGCCTTTTTTTTTAATGACTTAAGCTATTGGGGCACTGGGCGTCTGGGCCTTTTTGTTTTGTTTTGTTTTTTAAATTTTGGGCTACATTATATACAATTGTTTCCAAGCCCAGCTTGCTTCCCCTTTATTGTCTGGACGAAGTGGACATTTTATTTGTTCCTTGCCACTTGCCAGCCACATAAATGAAATCATGCATCACTCATCAGTTTAGTAATTAATTTTTGCCTTCACACATATAAATGAATTATGTGAGCAATGTTTGTGACAGTTTGAGGCTATCTATTCATGCAATAATGCATCACTCATCAGGCAAATTGGCAAAACATGACATAAGTATATTCGAAGGGAATGAGGGATATAAGTCATAATATAATAACAATTAGCAAGAAAGTTGTAATCTTCTTAGATCTAATTCTTCAAAACAACAAAAAAACTTATAATCTTCCTTCCTCATTCTTCAATTAGCAATAATTATATTCGAAAAATTGTCTAAAGCTGCAAAAACAGGGATAAGAGCAGTTTCCCTTTTCTCTATCTCAGAATCCTCTGCCACACGTAATGTCATAAACATAAAAGATTTATTAATTAATAGATATATATAAAAAGATAAATGAACAATATGATTATAAATATTACCATCCCATGGAAAACCAAGAAGCCAATTTCGAGTGCAAATGAGAGCTTCAACATTATCTGGAAGAAGACAAGATCGATACTTTGTGAGAACCCGAGATCCTATGCTAAAAGCTGATTCACTGGCAACGGTAGTAATTGGAATGCTAAGAATATCACATGCCATCTTTGAAAGATAAGGAAATCGAGTTGAGTTGGCTTTCCAATAATGAAAGACATTAAATCTTGTAGCCAATCTGGTGCGAACCCACAAGGGATGATCCCACGAACCCACAACCAATTCTGAAATATACACACCCAAGAAAGCTAAACACAGATCGACGATCCACTTGAACCCTTGAACACGAAAGAACAAGGACCCGAAGTGTTGGAAAAACGCCACAAGGTTGATCAAGCCTTGATAAGTTTGTTAGTTCTAAAAAGAACCCTTAGAGAGAATCCACTCTCAAGAAACAAAATGCAGAAGTGCAACTTTCATTTATGATTCAAATCTGAATTGTGTGTTACAAATGAAGAAGCACCAAGTATTTATAGGAAAATATGACCTAATTGTAATAAGTGCAATTTTGAAAACAACCAATACAAATTGTAAAACCATGTGCTAGGAAACCTAAAAGTCTAATACAATAAACACAAAAGTCTAATACAATCTAGAAAAAAGTTGAAAAATCAAATACAACATGCTAAAGGAAACAAAAGTCAAATATCCCACCAACTACTTATTGATTTTCGCACACCTAACTTCAAGAAAATGTATTTAGCAAATTAAGGCTCAAAATGTGCTTGTTTAGGCCCAAATGAGTCCTCCTATGTGTAGTACTAGGTCCAAGCTCTTTGTTTTGAAGTTTTCAAGCCCAAAACTTGATTAACAACTCCATATTTATCACAAATGAACTTAGTGACGTTTTCAGCATCTTTGTTTTGTAAATCAAATTTATTGATCCAATTGCAATTTGATTTACAACAACTTCTTCAATCAACCCAATCAATGCTTCCTTGAATATTTTAGCTTGTGCTCTCATGATTTGTTGAGTTGGAATTTGATAATGATCATTTGAAATGAAAGAGACGTCACTTGAATTTGAAGGGACAACTTGTTGCTTATGGATCGCATCACAATCCATTATCAAGCTAAATGTCGCTTCTTTCAAATAGTAGTCCAATTCAGATTTTTCAATTGTTGACTCATCTTGACACTTGAATGAAAAAAAATCCTGCACCATTGAAAAATTAATAAAAGGGTCAAATTAAATGAACAGAGGAAAGTGCTAATGAAAATTTAAATAAAATCTAAACATTAACTATTTAAGAATTTCAAACTTACATAAAAAACTTCATAGTCATCCACTTCAAAAGGCTTACGGCCAAGAATCGATTCTGTGATTAACACCGTGTTGGCATTCGAGCTTGAAGCAGCTCCACCAATTGGGGTGGAGGATGAAGATGATCCCACATTGTATGATAATGAATATTGGCTTTAAAAGCACAACGGGAGTATAAAGTGAAAGTGGTATAATGAGGATGTTGATCAATGGATGTATGATCATATAGGAAAAAATAAGATTAATTAATAATGAGAAAATAACATGAGGAAGAGTTAGGGTGGCAATTATTGAAGAAAAATAGCAGAAAATTGTTTGAAGTTATTTGGACAGTACCAATAGAGTAGTAAGGAGGGTAGATCAAGTAACAGAGAGCCTTTTGAAAAGGTGTAGAGGAACACTATCACGAAAAAAAGGTAGAAAAAGATTAAAGCAAATGATTAATGAAGTTATTGAGAGAGACGTTTGGGATAACAATTTAACTAAAAATTTGTTTGTTGATAGAACAAAATGACGAGGTGTCATTCATGTAGCTGACTCCACTTAATGAGATAATGCTGGTCATTGTTGTGAAAGTTTTTAGTCTATACATGGGATGGAAAAAATCATCATTTTTTTTTTATCTATTCTTAATTGTTATTTTTCTCCAACAGTAAGGTATGAGGTTCCTTACTAGACACCAATGTGGATGGCTCAAGATGATTGTCCTCCGTTGCATTATATCACTATACAGACTCCATGCTCACGGTGGAAACTTCTCTTCTTTAAACTTCTTGAAGAAAAATGCAGGCTGCAAAGGGGTTGGCAGATTAGAGACTAACTTTCAAACATGAGAACTATGGATGACATGAAAGGTCTACCTGCCGGATCTTCTTGAACACACAACAGACCAATATGGATACATCTCATTACTTCATTTGGATTACAAGATTCTCTTATTGTGGGGTCCAACAATTCCAAGGTCTCTCCATTTTTCCAAAGTTTCCAGGCCTGTCTCAAAATGATGTCAACTAATTGTCATGTTGTTACCATAATATTTTTCCTTTTCACATAAAGCAGATGATTTATTTGAATCAAAATATAGAGAGACAGTGTTTGATATACTCATATAGCTCAGTAGGTGCCCAATACCCTCCATTTGATGGAAAGAATTATTCTTCCTGCCACTCATACTCCATCAGAAGGACGCCAAAACTGTACGCATCAATTTTAAAAGAAATTGGTCCATTCATGGAGTATTCAGGAGCAAGATAACCCCTGAAACATTGAATCATTAAATGAGAAATGTTAGCATAAGGAAAATTACAAATTTAGGGCCTCTAACGTGCCTTTCTGTAATGCAGTGTGTTGGATTTTGGGTCCAAGTCTGCCCTTGATAGGTTGGACTATTTGATTAGGATACAAATAGCCTAATCAAATAAAAATAAAATCAACATTAATTGTAGATTGGAGAATAAGTTAGTATTAATTATGATATTGTTAATTGAGAAACAAGTCATCATAATTCAAGAAATTAGTTGATAATTAATTCTCCTTATTACTAACTTTGAAGGCAAGAAGGTGGATATCATTTCCTAATTAGTGGCCACCATAAATCACTATAAATAAGAGGTGCCTCCTTCAGTTATTCTTTACCCCTGCTATTGAGTTTTCTAGCAATCTCTTCTCTCGTACCATTTTTCTTGTTCTGGTGATCTGTTGTGCCAATCCTAATTAGGCTATAGTAGTCTAATAATTGTGTGGGCACTATTATGGAGCATTGGAGCTTTGGCCTGGATTTGAATATGGATTCGTCCCGGTACGCTAGTGTAGTCCTCTCTCTCTTTATTTTGTTTCCAACACATTGATATCCCAACCTCCCAAAAGTTTTTTTCTTGGTTATCATTGGATTTTACAGAAAATGAGTGTTATTTTGATATATTATGAGCAAAAAATTGTGCAACTTTGAATTTCTTATGAATTGTAAAAAAAAAAACTATAAAATTATGCATTTTTTATTTATTTTGAAAAATCTTAAAAAATTCAAAACCGCACTATTTTATCCCCATAAGATATCAAAATGTCACTCATTTATGTACGATCTATTGATCACAAGAAACAAGAACAAAACATTTGGGAAGTTGTGAAATTTGAAAGGGCATTAGAGAGCATATTAGAGAAGACACATTAAAAGCCCCTATTCCAAAAATTACACGTAATCATGGACAAATTAATGCAAGTTCTTTCTTCGTTTAAGAGATGTCAAGATATCTGAACAAGAGTGTAGGGATGTGCAAATTTATTCTTACAATGTTCCAGCAATGGCTTCATATCCTTCGGTTTGTTTGCGTAAAAACTATTGCCAAACCAAAATTTGTCATTTTTGGATTTATTTCACTATCTAATAATATATGCTTAGTTTTAAGATCATGATGTATAATGTTAAGCCTTGAATCTTCATGAAGATATTGAATGCCTTGTGCAATTCCTTTGGTAATCTTATAATGTTTTATCCAATCTAATTGTCCTCACTTTTTCGAGTCTATTCATTAAAAAGGGAACTCAAGAAATGTCAAATAAAAAAAAAAAGGTAAGTTGACTCAAAAAATAAAAAGTCAAGCAAAGTTTCCTCCATCCGAGTCTCAAAAATAATGAGCAAACGTTAGAAAATCAAAATCAAGCTTATTAAGTGTGAACTATATAAAATAGATGGACTTACCAAAAAGAATGTAATCAAGACTTCTATTGAGCACATTTAAAAACAAGTATCCTCTCTTTTACTTGCACACAAAGACCCATAAGTCTCACTAAATTTTTATGCCGTGCCCTAACAAACACCTCTACTTCATTCTTGAATTCTTGTACACTTTGTATAGTGCTTCTATGGAGTCTCTTCACAGCAATTTCCTGTCCATCTTGAAGCATGCCCTGACTTGCAAACATAAAGTCAACATTCATGAATGAGGGGCCTAATCTCCTTCATGTTAAAAACCAGAAAAGCACAGAAACTTGATACCTTGTAGACATCTCCAAATCCACCATCACCAAGCTTGTTATCTGCAGAGAAGTTGTTCGTGGCTGCTTTAATGGTACGGAAATCATATTGCAGTGAATACACATTGCTGATGTCAATTGCAGCTGCACAACCTAATGGTGCATATGAATGAAGACATGCAGTGAAAACAGAACAGCGAGCAAATATGAGCCAAACAAAGCAAAAGGTCTTATATACTATGGGGATCCTTAGATTCAGAGTCATACTTGTTCCATGTTCTTTTACACAAGCAACAAATGCCCATTAATATCAGGATAGACACAGAAATTGAAACCACAATTGCAACATTCGTCCCCGATGAGATTCCACCTTTTCCTGCATGATCCGAAAAACAGAGAAAGCAGTTATACTTCATAAGGTAATTAAATTCATGAAAATAACAGAGTAACCAACTTTGTTTCATTAATTAATATTCTACAGTTAAGTTTATTTTCGTTCTAGATATTACAAATTATTCAATTAATATACTTAGCTGTTTGTCCACAATTTTGAACCCTTCCCCGCTTTTATTTCACTCTCTGTTCTGTGGGTCTTCCCCCCACAGTTTTGCTCTTAAACTCGCAATTTTCGCAACCTAATGCTAATACCCAAATCATTAAACAGATGAGAAACTACAAATATTCTACGTAATAACTTAGGCATATATAGGTAAGAGCTTTACCCTGGGAACCAGTAGTATTTGTAGGAGAAGTACTTGCAGCTTCCGATTGATAAAAGGTTACAATTCATACCAAACATTACAGCTGATAAACAAGAGGTAGAAAATTTTGTTGGAAGGCATGACCATGGACGACGTCATGGTAAGTGTAATGAGTGTCAGAGGTGTAGGAAATGAGGTGTCAGGTTTAAAGGCTGAAGAGCTACTGTGTGTATTTCAATGGAGAATAGGGGATTATCTTTCATGAGGAGGAAGAACATAGTATAGTGGCAAAGAAAGATATGGCTGATGAAGGAGAAGGTCGACGCAAGTCAATGAAATTTGTTTGCGGAAGACTTTTCAATTTCTTGTGATGGCTCCTAAATTGGGTAAGCACCCGCAAGTCATTCTAGTACATACATGGAATTATGTTGAACTACTTTTCCCTTCCGATTAAAAAATTATTTGAAATTAAAAGTTCAAATATTTATAAATTTTATATATCATTAAAATTATTGCTAGGTTAAAAATGAAAAATGATCTTTTTTTAAATTAGGTTATATATATCTTATTAAATTTTATAAATAATCCTTCATTAAAAATAAATAGATACTTCCTTTTGTCCTCTCCATGAGAGATTTTTTTAGGGTTTTCTTAGTCCTATTTATATGAAACAATAATCTCTTGTATCAAATGTTTATTAAAAATCATCTTTCACGCCTTTATTAAAATACCATATTTACTAATGAGACAAGTTATTACATATTACCAACTAGTTTTTTTTATATGATTATTTGATTGAGTCATTTTTTAATATTTTCGGACCCAAATGGGGGTAGCTTTTCTAAAAGCTTTTTCTATATTCATAGAGACTCGAGATCCCATGTTTAAGCGATCTAATCCCCTCCTATTAGAATCAAATGTGTATTGACATTTCAAAGTTTAATGTAAAGCACACAGTAAAGCCACAAGCGTTCAAGGCACAGTACAAGGCTTCAATTTTATTTTTCTCAAACATGACACAGAAGTGTTTACTGGTGACTGGTGAGAGCCACGAGGTTCCTTACTAGTGGATTTGGATGGCTCAATATGATTATCACCATCCAAAGATGATCCTCCTCCATTGCATTAACTTTCAACACCATACAGATTCCACGCTCGAGGTGGAAAATTTATCTTTTTCTATTTCTGTGAACTCCAATAATGGGTTCGAAGGGGATGGCAGAGTCAGAGAGTAATTACGAAGCATAATAATTATGGATGACATTGAAGGTCTATCTGCTGGATGGCTTTGAATACACAGCAGAGCAATGTGAATGCATCTCATTACTTCATTTAGATTACAAGATTCTCTTATTGTGGGGTCTACCAACTCCAAGGGCTCTCCCTCTTTCCAAAGTCTCCATGCCTGTGACAATATTCTGTCAATTATTTGGCCTTTTAACAAAAAATATATGATTTGTTTGTATCAAACCAAAGAGAATTGTGTTTGATATACTCACATAGCTCGTTATGTATTCCTCTTCATCCTCTGTTGTATACCAAACAGGATTGCCCTTCCCACTTATAATTGTCATTAGAAGCCAACCAAAACTGTACACATCACACTTAACAGAAGGCTCACCAATGTCACGGCAAAATAGTTCTGGAGCTATATAACCGCTGAAACATTGAATCATTAGAAGATAAATGTTAGTATAGGAGAAATTAAACATAAATATAGGCTACTGCCAATTCTTTGTTTCTTTAAGAAAAGACGCCAAGATATCTAAATAAAATTGTAGGGATATGTAAACATTGTTCTTACATTGTCCCACGAGCATCCGCATCAATTTCAGTTTGGTCGGTTGCACAAACTGTTGCCAAACCAAAATTTGTGATTTTTGGATTCATATCTCTATCCAATAATATATTGCTGACTTCAAGATCAAAATGTATAATTTTAAGCCTTGAATCTTCATGAAGATATTGGATGCCTTGAACAATTCCTTTGATAATCTTAAAACGCTTTGCCCAATCTAGTTGTTTTCGCTTTTCAGGGTCTACACATTTAAAAAAAAAAAATTTAAGCAATGTCAAATAAAAGAAAAGTAAATTGATTCAAAAATAAAAAGTGAAGCAAAGCTGTCACAATTAGTCGCAACCATAATAAGCAAAAGTTGGAAAACTAAAATCAAGCATATTAAGGGAGAACTATGCAGAATTGACGTAGATGGACTTGCCAAAAAGGATGTAATCAAGACTTTTGTTAGGCATATATTCATAAACAAGTATCTTCTCTTCTCTTTGCATGCAGAAACCCATAAGTCTCACTAAATTTCTGTGTTGTACGTTGGCAAGCACCTCTACTTCATTCTTAAATGTTTGTATGTCTTGGCTAGAACTTCCAAAGAATCTCTTCACAGCAATTTCTTGTCCATTTACAAGCGTCCCCTGAATTTCAAACATGAAGTCAATATACATGTGTGGAGTGGCCTAATTTGCTTCATGTTACAAACCAAGAAAGGACACAATCTCGATACATACCTTGTAAACCTTTCCTGTACCAATCTTGTTATCAGCAGAGAAGTTGTTGGTGGCGGCTTCAATTGTACTGAAATCATATTGCGGTGAATCCAAATTGCTGATGCCAATTGTAGCTACACAAACAAATGATGCATGTGTGTGATGAGATTAAGTGAAAATAGAAGAGTGAGGAAATATGAGCAGCCAAACAAAGCAAAAGGTCTGGTTCACTATAGGGATCCTTACATTCAGAGTCATACTTCTTCCTTTTTCTTTTACTCAAGCAACAGATGCCAACTAAAAGTACCAGGACAGCCACTGAAATTGGAACAACAATTGCGACAATCGTCTCCGATGACATTCCACCTTTTCCTTCATCATCCCAAATACAGAGAAAGCAAATATACTTAATAAGGTAAATTCATGACAATAATTGAGTAACCAACTTTGCTTCATTCATTAATCTACAGAGTCAAGTTTGTTTTCTTTCCAGATATTACAAATTCTTCAGCTATTTTGTTCTTTTCGCATACTTTCTCCATAATTTTGAACCCTCCCCTGCTTTTATCTCACTCTCTGTTCCGTGGTTCATTCCCCACAGTTTTGCTCCCAAACTCACAATTTTCGTAACCTAATGCTTATACCAAAATCATTAAACAGATGAGAAACTATAAAGATTCTACGAAACCCCTTAGGCATATAGGTCAGAGCTTACCTAGGGAAGCAGAAGCAGTATGATTTGTAGGAGGAAGACTTGCAGCTTCTGATTGATAGAAAGGGTACAATTCATAGCAAACATGACAGCTAATAAACAAAAGGTAGAAAATTTTGTAGGAAGCCATAATCAAGGGCGTCATATTGTGGAGTTCATATTGGGTGTATTTCAATGGAGAGTAGGGGAGGATCTTTCATGAGGAAGAAGATCATGCAATGGCAGAGAAAGGAGCCGCAAGTCAATGAAATTTGTTTGTGGAAGGCTTCTCCATTTCTTGTGAGGGCTTCTAAGGAACACTAAGTCAACCTAAGATCTGGCACACCGGATGATGTGAACTACTTTTCTCTTCCTATTAAAAAATAATTTAAAATTATTAAATGTTCATATGTTTATAAATCATTTTTTAATCAAATTTAAGTTATTATTTATGTTAAAATTGAAAAAAAAAATGATCTTCTTAAAAAATAATTTAATGGTCTTTTTAAAAATATGTTATGTGTATTTATTAAATTTTATAAATAATCATGTAGTAAAAATAAGGGAAAAAGACAAGAAAAAAAATTTGAAAATAAGAAAAGATAAAAAATATTTTGAAAATTCAAAATGTTAAGGAAGTGTTAGAGCAGATTCGCCCTTCTTAACATCAAAAGAAAATGATACAGATGCCTTTATTTTTTGTTTTTTTCAAAACCCCCACCCCACCCCCTCCCCAGGCTATATACCTCATAATCTTAAAGAGAACTTTTGTTTCCTCGATCAATCGTCTTTTTATCAAGAGATGATAGTTGTTGATGGAACGTAGCATTTGTATCTTGTTTTTATCTTATTGTAGGGCTCTGTTGAGCAATTGACTTCTAGTTTTCATTTTTTTTAAAAAAATAGAAAGGTCGTACAAAATTGTATGCATCAATTTTAACAGAAATTCGTCCATTCATGGAGTATTCAGGAGCAAGATAACCCCTGAAACATTGAATCATTAAATGAGAAATGTTAGCATAAGGAAAGTTACAAATTTAGGGCCTCTAACGTGCCTTTCTGTAATGCAGTGTGTTGGACTTTGGGTCCAAGTCTGTCCTTGATAGGCCAGACTATTTGATTAGGATACAAGTAACCTAATCAAATAAAAATTAAATCAGTATTAATTGTAGATTGAGGAATAAGTTAGTATTAATTATGATATTGTTAATTGAGAATAAGTTATCATAATTCAGGAAATTAATTGAGAATTAATTCTCCTTATTACTAACTTTGAAGGCAAGAAGGTGGACATCATTTCCTAATTAGTGGCCACCCTAAATCACTATAAATAAGAGGTGCCTCATTCAGTTATTCTTTACCCCTGCTATTGAGTTTTCTAGCAATTTCTTCTCTCGTACCATCTTTCTTGTTCTGGTGATCTATTGTGCCAATCCTAATTAGGCTATAGTAGTCTAATAATTGTGTGAGCACTATTATGGAGCATTGGAGCTTTAACCCTGATTCGAACATGGATTTGCCTCGGTACGCTAGTGTAGTCCTCTCTCTCTTTATTTTTTTTCCAACACATTGATATCCCAACCTCCCAAAAGTTTTTTTCTTGGTGATCATTAGATTTTACATAAAATGAGTGTTATTTTGATAAATGATGAGCAAAAAATGGTGCAACTTTGAATTTCTTATGAATTGTAAAAAAAAAAAAAACTATAAAATTATGCATTTTTTATTTATTTTGAAAAATCTTAAAAAATTCATAACCGTACTATTTTATCTCCATAAGATATCAAAATGTCACTCATTTATGTAAAATCTACTGATCACAAGAAACTAGAACAAAACATTTGGGAAGTTGTGAAATTTGAAAGGGCATTAGAGAGCATATTAGAGAAGACACATTAAAAGCTCCTATTCCAAAAATTAAACGTAATCATGGACAAATTAATGCAAGTTCTTTCTTCGTTTAAGAGATGTCAAGATATCTGAACAAGAGTGTAGGGATGTGCAAATTTATTCTTACAATGTTCCAGCAATGGCTTCATATCCTTCGGTTTGGTGCGTAAAAACTATTGCCAAACCAAAATTTGTTATTTTTGGATTTATTTCATTATCTAATAATACATGCTTAGTTTTAAGATCACCATGTATAATTTTAAGCCTTGAATCTTCATGAAGATATTGAATGCCTTGTGCAATTCCTTTGGTAATCTTATAATGTTTTGTCCAATTTAGTTGTCCTTGCTTTTTCGAGTCTATTCATTAAAAAGGGAACTCAAGAAATGTCAAATAAAAAAAAAAGGTAAGTTGACTCAAAAAATAAAAAGTCAAGCAAAGTTTCCTCCATCCGAGTCTCAAAAATAATGAGCAAACGTTGGAAAACCAAAATCAAACTTATTAAGTGTGAACTATATAAAATAGATGGACTTGCCAAAAAGAATGTAATCAAGACTTCTCTTGAGCACATATTTAAAAACAAGTATCTTCTCTTTTCCTTGCACACAAAGACCCATAAGTCTCACTAAAATTTTATGCCGTGCCCTGTCAAGCACCTCTGCTTCATTCTTGAATTCTTGTACACTTTGTATAATGCTTTTATGGAGTCTCTTCACAGCAATTTCCTGTCCATCTTGAAGCATGCCCTGACTTGCAAACATAAAGTCAACATACATGAATGAGGGGCCTAATTTCCTTCATGTTAAAAACCAGAAAAGCACAGAAACTTGATACCTTGTAGACATCTCCAAATCCACCATCACCAAGCTCGTTATCTGCAGAGAAGTTGTTCGTGGCTGCTTTAATGGTACGGAAATCATATTGCAGTGAATACACATTGCTGATGTCAATTGCAGCTGCACAACCAAATGGTGCATATGAATGAAGACATGCAGTGAAAACAGAACAGCGAGCAAATATGAGCCAAACAAAGCAAAAGGTCTTATATACTATGGGGATCCTTAGATTCAGAGTCATACTTGTTCCACATTCTTTTACACAAGCAACAAATGCCCATTAATATCAGGATAGACACAGAAATTGAAACCACAATTGCAACATTCGTCCCCGATGAGATTCCACCTTTTCCTGCATGATCCGAAAAACAGAGAAAGCAGATATACTTCATAAGGTAATTAAATTCATGAAAATAACAGAGTAACCAACTTTGTTTCATTAATTAATATTCTACAGTTAAGTTTATTTTCATTCTAGATATTACAAATTATTCAGTTATTTTGTTCTTTTAGTCTACTTAGCTGTTTGTCCACAATTTTCAACCCTTCCCTGCTTTTATTTCACTCTCTGTTCTGTGGGTCTTCCCCCCACAGTTTTGCTCTTAAACTCGCAATTTTCGCAACCTAATGCTAATACCCAAATCATTAAACAGATGAGAAACTACAAATATTCTACATAATAACTTAGACATATATAGGTAAGAGCTTTACCCTGGGAACCAGTAGTATTTGTAGGAGGAGTACTTGCAGCTTCCGATTGATAAAAGGGTACAAATCATACCAAACATTACAGCTGATAAACAAGAGGTAGAAAATTTTGTTGGAAGCCATGACCATGGACGACGTCATGGTAAGTGTAATGAGTGTCAGAGGTGTAGGAAATGAGGTGTCAGGTTTAAAGGTTGAAGAGCTACTGTGTGTATTTCAATGGAGAATAGGGGATTATCTTTCATGAGGAGGAAGAACACACTATAGTGGCAAAGAAAGATATGGCTGATGAAGCAGAAGGTCGACGCAAGTCAATGAAACTTGTTTGCGGAAGACTTTTCAATTTCTTGTGATGGCTCCTAAATTGGGTAAGCACCCACAAGTCATTCTAACACATGCATGGAATTATGTTGAAGTGTTGAACTACTTTTCCCTTCCGAATAAAAAATTATTTGAAATTAAAAGTTCAAATATTTATAAATTTTATATATCATTTGTAATCAAATTAAAATTATTACTAGGTTAAAAATGAAAAATGATCTTTTTTTAAAATAGGTTATATATATCTTATTAAATTTTATAAATAATCCTTCATTAAAAATAAATAGATACTTCCTTTTGTCCTCTCCATAAGAGATTTTTTTAGGGTTTTCTTAGTCCTATTTATAAGAAACAATAATCTCTTGTATCAAATGTTTATTAAAAATCATCTTTCACGCCTTTATTAAAATACCATATTTACTAATGAGACAAGTTATTACATATTACCAACTAGTTTTTTTATATGATTACTTGATTGAGTCATTTTTTAATATTTTCGGACCCAAATTGGGTTAGCTTTTAAAAAAGCTTTTTCTGTATTCATAGAGACTCGAGATCCCATGTTCAAGCGATCTAATCCCCTCCTATTAGAATCAATGTGTATTGACATTTCAAAGTTTAATGTAAAGCACACAGTAAAGCCACAAGCGTTCAAGGCACAATACAAGGCTTCAATTTTATTTTGCTCAAACATGACACAGAAGTGTTTACTGGTGACTGGTGAGAGCCACGAGGTTCCTTACTAGTGGATTTGGATGGCTCAATATGATTATCACCATCCAAAGATGATCCTCCTCCATTGCATCACCATACATCACCATGCATCACCATACAGGGTCCGAAGGGGATGGCAGAGTTAGAGAGTAACTATGAAGCATAATAATTATGGATGACATTGAAGGTCTATCTGCTGGATGGTTTTGAACACACAGCAGAGCAATGTGAATGCATCTCATTACTTCATTTAGATTACAAGATTCTCTTATTGCGGGGTCTACCAACTCCAAGGGCTCTCCCTCTTTCCAAAGTCTCCATGCCTGTGCCAATATTGTGTCAATTATTTGGCCTTTTAACAAAAAATATGATTCGTTTGTATCAAACCAAAGAGAATAGTGTTTGATATACTCACATAGCTCATTATGTATTCCGTTTCAACCTCTGTTGTATACAAAACAACATCCCTCGTCCCACTTATAATCATCATTAGAAGCAAACCAAAACTGTACACATCACATTTAGTAGAAGGCTCACCAAGGTTACGGCAAAATAGTTCTGGAGCTATACAACTCCTAAAACATCGAATCATTAGAAGATAAATGTTAGTATAGGAGAAATTAAACAGAAATATAGGCTACTGCCAATTCTTTGTTTCTTTAAGAAAAGACGCCAAGATATCTGAATAAAATTGTAGGGATATGTAAACTTTGTTCTTACGTTGTCCCACGAAAATCGACATCAATTTCAGTTTGGTCGACCGCACAAACTGTTGCCAAACCAAAATTTGTGATTTTTGGATTCATATCTCTATCCAATAATATATTTTGGACTTTAAGATCAAAATGTATAATTTTAAGTCTTGAATCTTCATGAAGATATTGGACGCCTTGAACAATTCCTTTGATAATCTTCAAACGCTTTGCCCAATCTAGCTGTTTTTGCTTTTCAGGGTCTACACATTTTTTTAAAAAAATTAAGGAATGTCAAATAAAAGAAAAGTAAATTGATTCAAAAATAAAAAGTGAAGCAAAGCTATCACAATTAGTCTCAACCATAATAAGCAAAAGTTGTAAAACTAAAATCAAGCATATTAAGGGAGAACTATGCAGAATTGACGTAGATGGACTTGCCAAAAAAGATGTAATCAAGACTTTTGTTAGGCATATATTCATAAATAAGTATCTTCTCTTCCCTTTGCATGCAGAAACCCATAAGTCTCACTAAATTTCTATGTTGTACGTTGGCAAGCACCTCTACTTCATTCTTAAATGTTTGTATATCATAGCTAGAACTTCTAAAGAATCTCTTCACAGCAATTTCTTGTCCATTTGCAAGCGTCCCCTGAATTTCAAACATAAAGTCAATATACATGTGAGGAGTGGCCTAATTTGCTTCATGTTACAAACCAGGAAAGCACACAATCTCGATACATACCTTGTAAACCTTTCCTGTACCAATCTTGTTATCAGCAGAGAAGTTGTTGGTGGCGGCTTCAATTGTACTGAAATCATATTGCAGTGAATCCAAATTGCTGATGCCAATTGTAGCTACACAAACAAATGATGCATGTGTGTGATGAGATTAAGTGAAAATAGAAGAGCGAGGAAATATGAGCATTCAAACAAAGCAAAAGGTCTGGTTCACTATAGGGATCCTTACATTCAGAGTCATACTTACATTCAGAATCATATTGCAGTGAATCCAAATTGCTGATGCCAATTGCAGCTACATAACGAAATGGTACATGAGATGAAGTGAAAACAGAAGGGCAAGCAAATATGAGATAAACAAATCAAGAGGTCTGGTTTACTATGGGGATCCTTACATATTCCGTCGGGATCAGAGCCATACTTGTTTCTTATTCTTTTCATGAAGCAACAGATGCCGACTATAAATATGAGGAAAGCCACAGAAATTGGAAGCACAATTGCAACAATCGTCCCCGATGACATTCCACCTTTTCCTTCATCATCCCAAAACAGAGAAAGCAAATATATTTAATAAGGTAAATTCATGACAATAATTGAGTAACCAACTTTGCTTCATTCATTCATATTCCGCAGTCAAGGTTGCTTTCGTTCTGTATATTACAAATTATTCAGTTATTTTCTTCTTTTAGTCTACTTAGCTTTTTGATTCGAGGACTACTTAGTTGTTTCTCATCAATTTTGAACCTCCCCTGCTTTTTATTTCACTCTCTTTTCTGTGGGTCTTCTCCCACAGTTTTGCTCTTAAACTCAGCAATTTTCGCAACCTAATACCCAAACCATCTAATAGATGAGAAACTATAGAGATACTACAAAATACCTTAAGGCATATAGGTTAGAGATTTACCTTGGGAAGCGGTAGAATTTGTAGGAGGAGCACTTGCAGCTTCCGAGTGATAGAAAGGGTACAATTTATAGAAAACATTACAGCTAATAAACAAGAAATAGAAATTTTTGTAGGAAGCCATGACCATGGACGTGATGGTAAGAGTGAAGGATGTGTTAGAGGAAGGGAAAGAAGAAGATATTGCAGTGGTAGAGAAAGAGATGATTCTTGATGGAGAAGGTTGACACAAGTCAATGAAATTAGTTTGCGCAAGACTTTAATTTCTAATTTCTTGTTAAAGCTTTTTCTAAATAATTCCCATTTCTTATAGACGACCTCGAACTAAAGCAAGTCTTCCATTACGTGAAAAGAACAAGGTTTGAAAAATCAGACCGGTTATTGAATCGGTTGAGATAGTGGTTTAAGGGTCAATGGGTCAGACCGGTTATAATTAAAATAATATAATTTAATTAAAATATACAAAATATTAATATTTAACTATACAAAATAATATTTTAAATCAATTCATGGAATAAAATTAAATAAATATTTAAAATTGAAATAAAAAATAAAATTAGAAAACAATAAATATTAAATATTTTTACTTAAATTTTATTATAATTAAATAAATGCCAAATGTTTGAGTAATAGACTTATAGGATAATCTTATAAGCTAGAAAACTAGATAGTAGGCCTCACATATTTACGATTTATTTTAGATTGGGAAATCGTGAGATGAGACATGAACTTTAAATCTTTTCATCTCCCATCATATAGCTGTTTTTTGACTTTTTTTCCAACCCCAATTTCCAACTTTTCTACCTCGAGAAACTCCATTTTAATTAATTCAACCCACTTCTCCCATCCTCTTCAGTTTTTATCTTTCGAGCAAATAAAAAAACCTTCTCATCTAGTCGCTGTCTGTTCCTAAGATGCTAATGCTTCGACAATTTAGTGTGATGCCGATGAAGAAGACAACGACTTCTTCTGAAATACTTCAAAGAAACTTCTTTCTCTTCACTAAAGGATGCGAGAAGAGGCAGAGAGACACAGCCTCGCACCTCCACAAGCAGTGGGCGTTTGGTTTCAAAGTTCCGGCATCGTTTACGGACCAGTGAGAAACTCCGGCACCATTGTGAGTGTTTGTTTGAAATTTTTTTTAGTTAGCCCGGGTAACCCCCTAACTCGGCGGGTTACCCGAGTTACTACCGGTTTGTCCCGGTTCAGGGCGGGTTGTTCCGGGTTGCTCTCCATCCGAGTCAGGCAGTGAACCAGACCGGACAAGTGGCCGGTTCGCCGGTTTCCGGTCTGAACCGGCCGGTCCGGTCCGGTTTTTTGTACAATGGAAAAGAACCAATTAGTCCACTTGTTCAACACACGCTTTTATTATTATAGAACCTTTCAGCAAGGATGTGCACCAGATCGGTCTTAGGGTTGGTAATATGGGCCCAACCCGCGGGCTCAACCTGTGAGCCTACGGGTTTTGACGGGTTAGGGTTGGGAAAATCCCAACCCGTAAAAATGCGGGCCGCATAGGCCCGCATCGCATAAACCCGCGGGTTAATGCTGGCCAGCTTGTAGGTTGGCGGGTTGGCCCGTAAAATTTTTTATTTTTTATTTATATATAATAATTTTAAAAAACTTATAAGTTTTTCACTACTATCTTGGTACCTCTCAATCCAAAAAGAAAAAATCTTAGCCTCTTCCCTTCTTCATTAAACAAAATTATTATATCTTGGTTGCTTGAGAATGAGTTTATATTTTGTTTATAAACTTTAACAAATTTGATAACTTTATCTCTTAAATTGTAGATTATGTTTTTAAATTTTTATAAGAGAAATGATTGATACTAGGAAGGTAAATTTAATTACTCATATATATGTATCTCATATTTTCAATCCTCTTTAGAAAATAGAAAAAAAAAATTCAAAAAAAATACGGGCCCGCGGGCTGGCCTGCAACCCGCACACTGCTGGTTAGGGTTGGCATTTTGCCAACCCGTAGAAGTGCGGGCTGCACAGGCCCGCACCACACGGGCCGTGGGTTGGTGCGGCCCAGCCCGCAACCCTGGGGCTGGCCCGTATTCCCAGCTATAATCGGTCTTGAGATTTGGTATGAAGAGGACCTCGAGTTGTACGAGGCAATCTGTGGTTCAGTTTGATCCCACACCAACTCGAATCTGGGTTGGAGTAGATGAGGTCAAGTGGATTGTCAAAACAATCCAGAACCTAAATTTGAATTTTTTTGTTCCTTCTTTAGAATGTAAAATTTTAATATATTAAACGTGTTTAAGATGATAAAAAAATGCCTATAGAAATATAAAACTCATCACATAACATTAAATCCCAATCATAAAGTGATAAGAATCTCCCACAATTCACCAAGTATATTGAAGACTATACAAAGGTAACTTAAACCCAAAAATTACAGACTCCCTTCTATTTTTATTTTAAGATGATGATACTGAGTGTGTTTGGCTTTTTCAACCCTAGCCTATATAAAGAGAGTCAATATATTTATTGTCCACTACATATACGGATATATAAACGTATATATCCGTAAGTTCCTTGTAAAGGCTCGAAGAGTCCTGGGGCCGTGCCCTGGCCTTAATAGGGGACTGGTGCCGAACCTACCTAAACTTTTTAATACCAATATATATATATATATATATATATATATATATATATATATATATATATATATATATATATATAAACGTATCAAATTGGGGTCTCGTCTCCTATAGCTAGATATAGTTGATCAATATGTTAACGACTCACATTATTCCTTTCACAATATTATAAAAATAAAGTACATGCCATATCACTTGTAAGGTATTAGGTAATTACTAAGAATGTTAAACAAACAACATAAATGTGACGTATATCATAGTTTAATTAGCTTCCCTTCAGTAGTTTCTTACTTGTGCTCGATGCTTCTATCTCCAAGCAGGATTCTTTCTCTTAAAATAACCAACATTACATTCAAGAATTACCCACATTCCAACTCTGTCACCCGATTTAAGTCTCATGGACTGGATAAAGGCTAAACAATCATATGACAGTACAACTTAACAACCTTTAATTCTGATATCTTACAGCTTTTCCCGGCAGAAATATACTCTGTCGATTCTTAATATAAGATATATTTATCTAATCTGATTAGATTAAGGTAGTTAATTAAGTTGGTTAATATGACATGTATTTTCTAAAACGCCTTACTCATCTTTCTTAATTCTCTCATTCTCTCTCCTTCTTAATTATTGTTGAGAGAGCATTAATAGGGAGTAAATTAAAAAAAGATTGACAAATATAAAAACCATGTCTTATATTTAAGATCAAAATCAACTTTTCAAATATGTCTTATATTCAAGATATTAGGGAGTATAATTTAATTAGCATCCCCTGCCACCAATTCATTGAACCTCTTCTTGTCCTCCAAGACTGGTGTTTGTAGTTGAATGCAACATGTTCTTTAACCCAATGAAGTCTCTCCAAGGGTAAATTGAAGATAAATTTTCAAATTCAGTAAATTATTAGAGAAAAAAAATTATATACTAATAAACAACTTGGAGACTCATGGCTTAAGGAGTTTAAGAAGGTCAAGCGGGAGAGAAAAACAGAGTACATTAGAATTATAGAATTCGGAAATAGGCGTTTCGGTGATGCCCGCTTCGGGAAAGGCTTGCAGTTGATTGTAATAGCACATTTGTGGACCTTAACATTTATTTTGAAATATTAAGTTATTCGACTTTATTAATTGTGTTTTTTTTACTAGTATATCATATAAAATTTTTAGCCTAAATTTCTAATGAATAATAAAACAAAATATCTCTATCCGTCTCCATAATACACTAAAAAAAAAAACACTAAATTTTTAACAGAATTCAGATTTCGTCACAAATTTCTGATGGAAACTCCGGTGGCCTCCACCTCATCGCCGGCAGCAGCGCATGGCAACTCTGGCGGCCTCCACCTTATCGCTGGCACCCAGATCAGCCACGTGTCGCAACCTCTTTTTTTTTTCTGGAAATGCAACTCAACTTGCCCTCCTTTGGTTCAAACCTACAACCTCATCCGTATGCGCACGATACCTTACCGGATAGGCTCGACTGCTTTGACGTTCTATTATTACACAATTATATATATATATATATATATAATCTTATAATACATAATCAATTATTTATAAATATAATATTTGTTTCTTATATATAAATGTAATAATAATATAAAATAATTTTATATATTCTTATAATTTTTAATATAAATCAACTTCAAATTAAAAAAATTTACATCTTAAATAAATTTCATATGACTATATTTTTGTCTAATTTCTAAAATTAATTTTTTTAATTAACATTAATTAATAACTGATAAATAATTATTAACAAATATTAATTACTAACTAATAAATTTTATTTTTTACAAATAAATTTTTATATGACCATTTTGCCCCTACAGGGACCAAAACCTATTATTGGAAATTAAAAATATTTTAGAAATTAGAAAATAATAATTAAAAATTAAATTTAAAATATTAATTCATAACTAATAAATTTTATAAAAATAATTTTTTAAAATTAAATTTTTTAAATAATAATAATTAATTAAATAATAATAATTTTTAAATTTTACCACGGAATTTCCAATTCCGTCGGAAATTGCGAGGGAATTTCTGACGGAATTATTTTTCTTCGGAAATGAATTGAAAGCTATAGGAAATTCCCTTTCAATTTCCGACGAAATTATTTTCCATTTCAAATTTCCAATAGAAATTCCGTCAGAAATGTGCTACGGAATTAGACCATCAGAAATTCCGTGGCAAAAGACGGAATTTGCCACAGAATATTTTTCAAGGCTAATTCCGTCGCAATTTTTGCCACAGAAAAAATTCCGTTGGAAAAGTTTGCGACAGAATTTCTGACTAATTTTTTATGAAAAATTTCTATGGTAAATTCCGTCGGAAATTTTATATTTTTTTGTAGTGATATATTAATAAATTAGGGCCCGTTTGGTTCGATCCCATTACACCCTGCGATGCAGTGCAATGCGATGCAATGGTAATGCAATGCAATATTAATTACAAGGGTAGTGTTTGGTTTGATTTTTAAGCAACATGCAATGAGTTAATATTTTAACAATTATTTAAAATTAATATATTACACAAAGTCCATTTTACCCCTTAATATAATCTTTATAGAAAAAATAGTTACAAGCCGATGATGGAGGAGGTAATGGTGGTGGCAATGATGGGGGCGGCGGGGGGTGGAGGAGGAGGTGGTGGCGGTGGCAGTGGGTGGTGGGTCGGCGGCGGCGGCTAAAGAGGTGGTGGTGGTGGTAGCAGCGGGGGTGGTGGAGGAGGAGGTGGTGGTGACCGGTGGGCTGGTGGCGCTGGAGGAGGAGGTGGTGGCGGCGGCGGCGTTGGCGGCGGCGGGGGTGAGGGTGGCAACTGAGGAGGAGGTGGTGGTAGGCGGCGGGCCGGTGGCTGTAGAGGAGGTGGCGGTGGCAGCGGCGGCGGCGAGCAGCGGGGGTGAGGGTGGCGGCGGTGGCGGTGGGCTGTGGGCCGGTGGCTGGGCCGGGGGTGGCGGCGGGTGGAGGTGACGGCGGTGGAGGAGGTGGTGATGGCGGTAGAGGGTGGAGGTAACGGCGATGGAAGAGGAAGAGGTTGTGGCAGTGGCAATTGTGATGTGATACGACAAGTGAAATAGGATAAGTGAAATAAAGATAAGGAAAACTAAAGGGTAAATTAGACTTTTTAGACCATGCAATAGGATGGTAATAATGATTCATAGGGGGGAGGTATGAATGAGGATTACCAATTTTTTGGTAATCATCATTACCGTGGTAAACCTTATTACCATGCTAAAGAGCAACCAAACACTCTTCTCTAGCTAATGCAATCATGATTACCATTGCAGGCATGCAATGCGGTTGAACCAAACGGGCTCTTAGTGTATCACATTGTCAAGAATATCATAGAATTAGCGTGCTAATTATTAAAATGTTAAATAAAAAAAATTAAAACTACTAAAATTATATCTACATAATTCAACTTTGGAAACTTTTATTAAAATATTTTATAATTTTTTTTACTTATTATCTCTGGCTTTTTGAACTTTAGAGATTAAATCTTAAATATTGAAAGTTCATGTAATGGTGGGAAATATCAATGAAGAGGAACTAAATATTTAGCCAGCCAGCCAAGGGACTGTCAGGGTTGGCAGAGTCAGAGAGTAACATTCAAGCATAAGAAGTATGAATGACACTGAAGGTCTATCTGCTAGATCTTTTTGAATACACAGTAGAGCAATATGGATGCATCTTATTACTTCATTTTGTAAGTAAGATTCTCTTGTGCGGTCCAACAATTCCAAGGCCTCTCCATCATCCTAAAGTCTCCATGCCTGTATTAACATGTTGTCAACTATTGGTCCTTTTTACAGAAAGCATATGATTCATTTGAATGAAATCAAAGAAAGTAGTGTTTGATATACTCACAAGACTCATCAGGGGCTCCTCCTCCATTTGACACAAACAATTAATCTTCCTCGCACTTATAATCTCCATTATAAAGATGGCAAAATTACACAGATCAGAATTTACAAAAAAATATTTCCCTCAAGCCTGTATTCTGGAGCGATATAACCACTGAAATATTTGATCATTAGAAGAAATATTAGTATAGGGGAAATTATACAGAAATATGGGCTAACGGTAGTTATTTCTTCGTTTTAAAAGAAGATGCTAAGATATTTGGATATGATTTCAAGGATACATAAATTGTTTTTAATATGTTCCAACAGCGCAATTGGTGTATCCTTTAGTTTGGTCAACACTAAAAAATAGTGCCAAACAAAAATCTATGATTTTTGGATTTATATCACAATCCAATAATATATTCTTAACTTTAAGATTATGATATATAATTCTAAGTCTTCAATCTTCATGAAGATAATGAATGCTTTGAGCAATTCTTTTGACAATCTTTTAGCACTTCGCCCAATCTAACTGTTTTTCCTTCTCAGGCTCTACACAACAACAACAATTTTAAAGTTCTTTTATTCTACTTAGTTGTTTCTCCACAATTTTGAACCCTACCCTGCTTTTATCTCACTCTCTGTTCTGTGGGAATTCCCCCCACAGTTTTGCTCTTAAACTAGCAATTTTCGCAACCTAATGCTAATACCCAAATCATTAAACAGATGAGAAACTACAAATATTCTACTTAATAACTTAGGCATATATAGGTAAGAGCTTTACCCTGGGAACTAGTAGTATTTGTAGGAGGAGTACTTGCAGCTTCCGATTGATAAAAGGGTACAATTCATACCAAACATTACAGCTGATAAACAAGAGGTAGAAAATTTTGTTGGAAGCTATGACCATGGACGACGTCATGGTAAGTGTAATGAGTGTCAGAGGTGTAGGAAATGAGGTGTCAGGTTTAAAGGTTGAAGAGCTACTGTGTGTATTTCAATGGAGAATAGGCGATTATCTTTCATGAGGAGGAAGAACATAATATAGTGGCAAAGAAAGATATGGCTGCTGAAGCAGAAGGTCGACGCAAGTCAATGAACTTTGTTTGCGGACAACTTTTCAATTTCTTGTGATGGCTCCTAAATTGGGTAAACACCCGCAAGTCATTCTAACACATGTATGGAATTATGTTGAACTACTTTTCCCTTCCGATTAAAAAATTATTTGAAATTAAAAGTTCAAATATTTATAAATTTTATATATCATTTGTAATCAAATTAAAATTATTGCTAGGTTAAAAATGAAAAATGATATTTTTTGTAAAATAGGTTATATATATCTTATTAAATTTTATAAATAATCCTTCATTAAAAATAAATAGATTCTTCCATAGGAGATTTTTTAGGGTTTTCTTAGTCCTATTTATAAGAAACAATAATCTCTTGTATCAAATGTTTATTAAAAATCATCTTTCACGCCTTTATTAAAATACCATATTTACTAATGAGACAAGTTATTACATATTACCAACTAGTTTTTTTATATGATTACTTGATTGAGTCATTTTTTAATATTTTTGGATCCAAATGGGGTTAGCTTTTCAAAAAGCTTTTCTGTATTCATCGAGACTCGAGATCCCATGTTGAAGCGATCTAATCCCCTCCTATTAGAATCAATGTGTATTGACATTTCAAAGTTTAATGTAAAGCACACAGTAAAGCCACAAGCGTTCAAGGCACAATACAAGGCTTCAATTTTATTTTGCTCAAACATGACACAGAAGTGTTTACTGGTGACTGGTGAGAGCCACGAGGTTCCTTACTAGTGGATTTGGATGGCTCAATATGATTATCACCATCCAAAGATGATCCTCCTCCATTGCATTAACTTACATCAATGTACAGATTCCACGCTCCAGGGGGAAAGTTCATCTTTTTCTATTTCTGTTAACTCCAATGGGTCCGAAGGGGATGGCAGAGTCAGAGAGTAAATATGAAGCATAATAATTATGGATGACATTGAAGGTCTATGTGCTGGATGGTTTCGAACACACAACAGAGCAATGTGAATGCATCTCATTACTTCATTTAGATTACAAGATTCTCTTATTGTGGGGTCTACCAATTCCAAGGGCTCTCCCTCTTTCCAAAGTCTCCATGCCTGTGTCAATATTCTGTCAATTATTTGGCCTTTTAACAAAAAATATATGATTCGTTTGTATCAAACCAAAGAGAATAGTGTTTGATATACTCACATATGTCACTAAGCATTCATATTCATACTCTCTTGTATACCAAACATGATTGCTCTTCCCACTTATAATCGTCATTAGAAGCAAACCAAAACTGAACACATCACACTTAACAGAAGGCTCACCAGGGTTAAAACGGAAAAGTAGTTCTGGAGCTATATAACCTATGAAACATTGAATCATTAGAAGATAAATGTTAGTATAGGAGAAATTAAACAGAAATATAGGCTACTGTCAATTCTTTGTTTCTTTAAGAAAAGACACCAAGATATCTGAATAAAATTGTAGGGATATGTAAACTTTGTTCTTACACTGTCCCACGACAATCGACATCAATTTCAGTTTGGTCGACTGCACAAACTATTGCCAAACCAAAATTTTTGATTTTTGGATTCATATCTCTATCCAATAATATATTGCTGACTTTAAGATTAAAATGTATAATTTTAAGCCTTGAATCTTCATGAAGATATTGGATGCCTTGAACAATTCCTTTGATAATCTTAAAACGCTTTGCCCAATCTAACTGTTTTTGCTTTTCAGGGTCTACATGCACATTTAAAAAAAATTAAGGAATGTCAAATAAAAGAAAAGTAAATTGATTCAAAAATAAAAAGTGAAGCAAAGCTGTCACAATTAGTCTCAGCCATAATAAGCAAAAGTTGGAAAACTAAAATCAAGCATATTAAGGGAGAACTATGCAGAATTGACGTAGATGGACTTGCCAGAAAAGATGTAATCAAGACTTTTGTTAAGCATATATTCATAAACAAGTATCTTCTCTTCTCTTTGCATGCAGAAACCCATAAGTCTCACTAAATTTTTATGTTGTACGTTGGCAAGCACCTCTACTTCATTCTTAAATGTTTGTATATCATAGCTATAACTTCTAAAGTATCTCTTCACAGCAATTTCTTGTCCATTTGCAAGCGTCCCCTGAATTTCAAACATAAAGTCAATATACATGTGAGGAGTGGCCTAATTTGCTTCATGTTACAAACCAGGAAAGCACACAATCTCGATACATACCTTGTAAACCTTTTCTCTACCAATCATGTTATCAGCAGAGAAGTTGTTGGTGGCGGCTTTAATTGTACTGAAATCATATTGCAGTGAATCCAAATTGCTGATGCCAATTGTAGCTACACAACCAAATGATGCATGTGTGTGATGAGATTAAGTGAAAATAGAAGAGCGAGGAAATATGAGCAGCCAAACAAAGCAAAAGGTCTGGTTCACTATAGGGATCCTTACATTCAGAGTCATACTTCTTCCTTATTCTTTTACTCAAGCAACAGATGCCGACTATAAGTACCAGGACAGCCACTGAAGTTGGAACAACAATTGCGACAATCGTCTCCGATGACATTCCACCTTTTCCTTCATCATCCAAAAACAGAGAAAGCAAATTACTTAATAAGGTTAATTCATGACAATAATTGAGTAACCAACTTTGCTTCATTCATTAATCTACAGAGTCAATTTTTTTTTCCTTCCAGATATTACAAATTCTTCAGCTATTTTGTTCTTTTCGCATACTTTCTCGATAATTTTGAACCCTCCCCTGCTTTTATCTCACTCTCTGTTCCGTGGTTCTTTCCCCTCAGTTTTGCTCCCAAACTCACAATTTTCGTAACCCAATGCTTATACCAAAATCATTAAACAGATGAGAAACTATAAAGATTCTACGAAACCCCTTAGGCATATAGGTCAGAGCTTTACCTAGGGAAGCAGAAGCAGTATGATTTGTAGGAGGAAGACTTGCAGCTTCTGATTGATAGAAAGGGTACAATTCATAGCAAACATGACAACTAATAAACAAGAGGTAGAAAATTTTGTAGGAAGCCATAATCAAGGGCGTCATATTGTGGAGTTCATATTGGGTGTATTTCAATGGAGAGTAGGGGAGGATCTTTCATGAGGAAGAAGATAATGCAGTGGCAGAGAAAGATATGGCTGACGATGGAGAAAGGAGACGCAAGTCAATGAAATTTGTTTGTGGAAGATTTTTCCATTTCTTGTGAGGGCTTCTAAGCAACAATAAGTCAACCTAAGCTGTGGCCCACCGGATGAGATGTGAACTACTTTTCTCTTCCTATTAAAAAATAATTTAAAATTATTAAATGTTCATATGTTTATAAATCATTTTTTTAATCAAATTTAAGTTATTATTTATGTTAAAATTGAAAAACATGATCTTCTTAAAAAATAATTTAATGGTCTTTTTAAAACTATGTTATGTGTATTTATTAAATTTTATAAATAATCATGTAGTAAAAATAAGGGAAAAAAACAAGAAAAAAAATTTGAAAATAAGAAAAGATAAAAAATATTTTGAAAATTCAAAATATTAAAGAAGTGTTAGAGTAGATTTGCCCTTTTTAACATCAAAAGAAAATGATACAGATGCCTTTATTTTTTGTTTTTTTTGCTAAAACCCCACCCCACCCCCTCCCCGGGATATATACCTCATAATCTTACAGAGAACTTTTGTTTCCTTGATCAATCATCTTTTTATCAAGAGATGATAGTTGCTGATGGAACGTAGCATTTGTATCTTGTTTTTATTTTGTTATAGGGCTCTGTTGAGCAATAGACTTCTAGTTTTCATTGTTTTTAAAAAAATAGAAAGGCCGTATAATATACAGATAAGAATATGGAAAAACGTGTAGACATGTAGAAGACGGACTAGGATATTACAATTTCATGTTGGAAGAACATAATATCGATCACTTAGAGGTGGTAATTCGGGTTAATCCGCCGGTTGTGGGCTTTGACGGCTAGCCTGCCCCCTTTACGGGCTTGCAAACAATTTTTTTTTTAATTTTCACTCTTTTTTTTTTAAATTTTTTTATTTTCTTTCTCTTTCATTCGCTTATACCACATTTCTTTTCTTTTATACATTTGTGTTATGAAGTCAATTTTATTCTTACTTTTTTTTTCATATATTCACATCACAAAACTATATAAACACATCTCTTTTAAATTTAATAATACTAGAATAAATAAATATAATATGAAAATAAGTGTCAAATAAAAAGTATGAGGAATTAATTAAATATATCATCAAAGGAAATGAGATAAGGAACTAAGGGAAATGAGATAAGGAACTAAGGGTATTTGAGAAAAAAACTTAAAAAAAATAAATAAATAAAGCAGGCCAGTTAGCCAGCCAGCGGGCTAGCCTGCATCGAGCCCGTTTAGCTCGAAATCAAACGGGCCTCCGAAACCTTATTATTTTAGGCCCGCCAGCCCGGCCCGAATTACCGCCTCTAATCATGTTATAAAAATAAAGTACCTGGCATGTTATTTGGAAGGTAAGAACTAAGAAATATTAAACAAGCAACATAAATGGCGCGTACTCTCTCTGGTCTTAATTGTAAGATAAAATTGATTTTTTTGGAGAAATTAAGGAAGCTAATTAAATTACTTTAGAGTATTTATATTTGTATTTGTTTCTCCAAATTAATTAGTTTGACTAATAAACTAATATATAATCTAATGATACATAACATATGTAATACTACCTCCGGTCCTAAATATAATATAAAGTTGACTTTTTTTTGGAGAGATTAAGGAAGTTAAATAAGTTACTTAATCATATCATATATTATGTATCCTTAGATTATATATTAGTTTATTAGTCAAACTAATTAATTTGGAGAAACAAATAAAAATATAAATACTCTAAAGTAATTTAATTAACTTCCTTAATTTCTCCAAAAAAATCAACTTTGTCTTATAATTAGGACCGGAGGGAGTAATTAAGTAATTTATTAAACTTCCTTAATCTCTAAAAAAAATCAACTTTATCTTATATTTAGGACCGAAGATATTATATCATATAGATGTACTCAAATGCTTTTAGGGCATAACAATATGACCCGGAAATAAGAAAGTCCTGTTCAAACAATTCAAGACAAATAATTATTGTTTGATGGTGTTGTTATTGTTCAATTGCTTGTATCTCCAAGCAGGATCCTTTGTCCATGAACCGATATTAAATTCAAGAATTACCTAACTCTGTTACCCAATTTAAGTCTCATTAGTGGATAAAAGTTGAATCCTATGACAGTACAACTTAAACAAGATGAATCCTATTTATTTATTTTTGGATTGTTTGGATAAGGATGATCGTCTTTCTCAATGGCGTGAAGCAAACGGAATCAAATTAGAGAGAACAAGAATGACTCCTTTTTTAAGACAAGCGCAACCACAAAAGCAAATCAATTTGCAACTTCTCTGTTTTCTCTAATTTGGCAGGAGGGTAAGCCAATACTAACACTTAAAAAAAAATTCAAAATTACTTTTTTCTTCTTAAAATTACCACTACTATTTTTATGCTATCAATTTAGAACATTTTTATAACATTCAAAAAATCAAGTTGTAACTGAAAAAAAAAAAAAGAACAACTTATAAAAAAAAAAAAATCAATGGATTCTTTTTTTTGTTTTAAAAGTTTTTAGTGTGTATCTATCATTACATAGGTTCCCTATTCATGGTGGAAAGCTCGTCTTCTTCTTCTACCCCCTGGGTGGATCATGATGTTTCGTGTGCGATCTCTTCTAAATATTTCCAAAGTCAAGCCAATAAACTAGTCTGCTTGTTTATTGTTGTTCATCTATTGCAGAAGACCTTGTGAATGCGTAGAAAAGCTGTTTTACTGCTGCTGCTAGCAAAAGGACAAATTTAATAATTTCCTTTTGATGTTTCTGTGTTCATTCCAACTTCGGAGTCTGCTACGATGCAAAATCGACACTTAACAAAGCCAATTATTATTGGTGGATACAACTCAAAATATTACAGAAGGAACATAAGTCATCTACAGACCTTAAAGCTATAAATATAACATTGCCTGAATGACTTGGAATTTACACGGAGAAGGAAGCAATGGTGCCTAATTACAACGTTGCCTGAATAGACCAACAACTTAGACAGAGGAACATGTGTGCATTAAAAAATTTCCAACTTTCAAGCTTACTGAGGCATTACTTCACTAATAGGCATCTCATTCATTGACATTGATATTAACTTGGTTGCAGACCCACCACTTTAAAAGTCCTTTTGTATTTTTGGGTAAAAAAAATGCAGGCTGCGAAGGGGTTGACAGAGTCAGAGAGTAATTTTAATTTCAAGCATGAAAAGTATGGATGACATATTAATTAAATCAGCATTAATTATAGATTGGGGAATAAGTTAGTATTAATTATGATATTGTTAATTGAGAAACAAATCATCATAATTCAGGAAATTAATTGAGAATTAATTCTCTTGATTACTAACTTTGAAGGTAAGAAGGGTAGACATCATTTCCTAATTAGTTGCCACCCTAAACCACTATAAAAAGGAGGTGCCTCTTTCAGTTATTCTTCACCCTTACTATTGAGTTTTCTAGCAATCTCTTCTCTCCTATAATCTTTCTTGTTCTGGTGATCCGCTGTGCCAATTCTAACTAGGCTCTAGTAGTCTAATAATTGTGTGGCCACTATTATGGAACATTGGAGCTTTGATCCGAATCCGAACATGGATTTGCCCTGGTATGCTAGTGTAGTCCTCTCTCTCTATTTTTTTTCAACACAGTGATATCCCAACCACCCAAAAGTTTTTTTCTTGGTGATCATTGGATTCTACATAAAATGAGTGTTATTTTGATATATTATGAGCAAAAAATGGTGCAACTTTGAATTTCTTATGAATTTTCAAAGAAAAAAATACTATAAAATTATGCAATTTTTATTTATTTTGAAAAGTCTTGAAAAATTCTAAACCGCACCATTTTATCCCCATAAGATATTAAAATGTCACTCATTTATGTACAATCTATTGATCACAAGAAACAAGAACAAAACATTTGGGAAGTTGTGAAATTTGAAAGGGCATTAGAGAGCATATTAGAGAAGACACATTAAAAGCCCCTATTGCAAAAATTACATGTAATCATGGACAAATTAATGGCAGTTCTTTCTTCGTTTAAGAGATGTCAAGATATCTGAACAAGAGTGTAGGGATATGCAAATTTATTCTTACAATGTTCCAGCAATGGCTTCATATCCTTCGGTTTGGTGCGTAAAAACTATTGTCAAACCAAAATTTGTTATTTTTGGATTTATTTCACTATCTAATAATACATGCTTAGTTTTAATATAATGATGTATAATTTTAGACCTTGAATCTTCATAAAGATATTGAATGTCTAGCGCAATTCCTTTGATAATCTTATAATGTCTTGTCCAATCTAGTTGTCCTCGCTTTTTAGGGTCTATACATTAAAAAGGGAACACAAGAAATGTCAAATAAAAAAAAAAAGGTAAGTTGACTCAAAAAATAAAAAGTCAAGCAAAGTTTCCTCCATCCGAGTCTCAAAAATAATGAGCAAATGTTGGAAAACCAAAATCAAGCTTATTAAATGTGAACTATATAAAATAGATGGACTTACCAAAAAGAATGTAATCAAGACTTCTCTTGAGCACATATTTAAAAACAAGTATCTTCTCTTTTTCTTGCACACAAAGACATATAAGTCTCACTAAATTTTTATGCCGTGCCTTGACAAGCAACTCTGCTTCATTCTTGAATTCTTGTACACTTTGTATAGTGCTTTTATGGAGTCTCTTCACAGCAATTTCCTGTCCATCTTGAAGCATGCCCTGACTTGCAAACATAAAGTCAACATACATGAATGAGGGGCCTAATTTCCTTCTTGTTAAAAACCAGAAAAGCACAGAAACTTGATACCTTGTAGACATCTCCAAATCCACCATCACCAAGCTTGTTATCTGCAGAGAAGTTGTTCGTGGTTGCTTTAATGGTACCGAAATCATATTGCAGTGAATACACATTGCTGATGTCAATTGCAGCTGCACAACCAAATGGTGCATATGAATGAAGACATGCAGTGAAAACAGAACAGCGAGCAAATATGAGCCAAACAAAGCAAAAGGTCTTATATACTATGGGGATCCTTAGATTCAGAGTCACACTTGTTCCATATTCTTTTACACAAGCAACAAATGCCCATTAATATCAGGATAGACACAGAAATTGAAACCACAATTACAACATTCGTCCCCGATGAGATTCCACCTTTTCCTGCATGATCCGAAAAACAGAGAAAGCAGATATACTTCATAATTAATATTCTACAGTTAAGTTTATTTTCGTTCTAGATATTACAAATTATTCAGTTATTTTGTTCTTTTAGTCTACTTGGCTGTTTGTCCACAATTTTCAACCCTTCCCTGCTTTTATTTCACTCTCTGTTCTGTGGGTCTTCCCCCCACAGTTTTGCTCTTAAACTCGCAATTTTCGCAACCTAATGCTAATATCCAAATCATTAAACAGATAAGAAACTACAAATATTCTACGTAATAACTTAGGCATATATAGGTAAGAGCTTTACCCTGGGAACCAGTAGTATTTGTAGGAGGAGTACTTGCAGCTTCCGATTGATAAAAGGGTACAATTCATACCAAACATTACAGCTGATAAACAAGAGGTAGAAAATTTTGTTGGAAGCCATGACCATGGACGACGTCATGGTAAGTATAATGAGTGTCAGAGGTGTAGGAAATGAGGTGTCAGGTTTAAAGGTTGAAGAGCTACTGTGTGTATTTCAATGGAGAATAGGGGATTATCTTTCATGAGGAGGAAGAACATACAAGGAAAGATATGGCTGATGAAGCAGAAGGTCGACCCAAGTCAATGAAATTTGTTTGCGGAAGACTTTTCAATTTCTTGTGATGGCTCCTAAATTGGGTAAGCACCCGCAAGTCATTCTAACACATGCATGGAATTATGTTGAACTACTTTTCCCATCCGATTAAAAAATTATTTGAAATTAAAAGTTCAAATGTTTATAAATTTTATATATCATTTGTAATCAAATTAAAATTATTGATAGGTTAAAAATGAAAAATGATATTTTTTTAAAATAGGTTATATATATCTTATTAAATTTTATAAATAATCCTTCATTAAAAATAAATAGATACTTCCTTTTGTCCTCTCCATAAGAGATATTTTTAGGGTTTTCTTAGTCCTATTTATAAGAAACAATAATCTCTTGTATCAAATGTTTATTAAAAATCATCTTTCACGCCTTTATTAAAATACCATATTTACTAATGAGACAAGTTATTACATATTACCAACTAGTTTTTTTATATGATTACTTGATTGAGTCATTTTTTAATATTTTTGGACCCAAATGGGGTTAGCTTTTCAAAAAGCTTTTCTGTATTCATCGAGACTCGAGATCCCATGTTCAAGCGATCTAATCCCCTCCTATTAGAATCAATGTGTATTGACATTTCAAAGTTTAATTTAAAGCACACAGTAAAGCCACAAGCGTTCAAGGCACAATACAAGGCTTCAATTTTATTTTTCTCAAGCATGACACAGAAGTGTTTACTGGTGACTGGTCAGAGCCACGAGGTTCCTTACTAGTGGATTTGGATGGCTCAATATGATTATCACCATCCAAAGATGATCCTCCTCCATTGCATCACCATACAGGGTCCGAAGGGGATGGCAGAGTTAGAGAGTAACTATGAAGCATAACTATCTGCTGGATGGTTTTGAACACACAGCAGAGCAATGTGAATGCATCTCATTACTTCATTTAGATTACAAGATTCTCTTATTGCGGGGTCTACCAACTCCAAGGGCTCTCCCTCTTTCCAAAGTCTCCATGCCTGTGCCAATATTTTGTCAATTATTTGGCCTTTTAACAAAAAATATGATTCGTTTGTATCAAACCAAAGAGAATAGTGTTTGATATACTCACATAGCTCATTATGTATTCCGCTTCAACCTCTGTTGTATACAAAACAACATCCCTCGTCCCACTTATAATCATCATTAGAAGCAAACCAAAACTGTACACATCACACTTAGTAGAAGGCTCACCAAGGTTACGGCAAAATAGTTCTGGAGCGATACAACTCCTAAAACATCGAATCATTAGAAGATAAATGTTAGCATAGGAGAAATTAAACAGAAATATAGGCTACTGCCAATTCTTTGTTTCTTTAAGAAAAGACGCCAAGATATCTGAATAAAATTGTAGGGATATGTAAACTTTGTTCTTACGTTGTCCCACGAAAATTGACATCAATTTCAGTTTGGTCGATTGCACAAACTGTTGCCAAACCAAAATTTGTGATTTTTGGATTCATATCTCTCTCCAATAATATATTTTGGACTTTAAGATCAAAATGTATAATTTTAAGTCTTGAATCTTCATGAAGATATTGGACGCCTTGAACAATTCCTTTGATAATCTTAAAACGCTTTGCCCAATCTAGCTGTTTTTGCTTTTCAGGGTCTACACATTTAAAAAAAAAAATTAAGGAATGTCAAATAAAAGAAAAGTAAACTGATTCAAAAATAAAAAGTGAAGCACAGCTATCACAATTAGTCTCAACCATAATAAGCAAAAGTTGGAAAACTAAAATCAAGCATATTAAGGGAGAACTATGCAGAATTGACGTAGATGGACTTGCCAAAAAAGATGTAATCAAGACTTTTGTTAGGCATATATTAATAAATAAGTATCTTCTCTTCCCTTTGCATGCAGAAACCCATAAGTCTCACTAAATTTCTGTGTTGTACGTTGGCAATCACCTCTACTTCATTCTTAAATGTTTGTATATCATAGCTAGAACTTCTAAAGAATCTCTTCACAGCAATTTCTTGTCCATTTGCAAGCGTCCCCTGAATTTCAGACATAAAGTCAATATACATGTGAGGTGTGGCCTAATTTGCTTCATGTTACAAACCAGGAAAGCACACAATCTCGATACATACCTTGTAAACCTTTCCTGTACCAATCTTGTTATCAGCAGAGAAGTTGTTGGTGGCGGCTTCAATTGTACTGAAATCATATTGCAGTGAATCCAAATTGCTGATGCCAATTGTAGCTACACAAACAAATGATGCATGTGTGTGATGAGATTAAGTGAAAATAGAAGAGCGAGGAAATATGAGCATCCAAACAAAGCAAAAGGTCTGGTTCACTATAGGGATCCTTACATTCAGAGTCATACTTACATTCAGAATCATATTGCAGTGAATCCAAATTGCTGATGCCAATTGCAGCTACACAACGAAATGGTACATGAGATGAAGTGAAAACAGAAGGGCAAGCAAATATGAGATAAACAAATCAAGAGGTCTGGTTTACTATGGGGATCCTTACATATTCCGTCGGGATCAGAGCCATACTTGTTTCTTATTCTTTTCATGAAGCAACAGATGCCGACTATAAATATGAGGAAAGCCACAGAAATTGGAAGCACAATTGCAACAATCGTCCCCGATGACATTCCACCTTTTCCTTAATCATCCCAAAATAGAGAAAGCAAATATATTTAATAAGGTAAATTCATGACAATAATTGAGTAACCGACTTTGCTTCATTCATTCATATTCCGCAGTCAAGGTTGCTTTCGTTCTGTATATTACAAATTATTCAGTTATTTTGTTCTTTTAGTCTACTTAGCTTTTTGATTCAAGGTCTACTTAGTTGTTTCTCATCAATTTTGAACCTCCCCTGCTTTTTATTTCACTCTCTTTTCTGTGGGTCTTCTCCCACAGTTTTGCTCTTAAACTCAGCAATTTTCGCGACCTAATACCCAAACCATCTAATAGATGAGAAACTATAGAGATACTACAAAATACCTTAAGGCATATAGGTGAGAGATTTACCTTGGGAAGCGGTAGAATTTGTAGGAGGAGCACTTGCAGCTTCCGAGTGATAGAAAGGGTACAATTTATAGAAAACATTACAGCTAATAAACAAGAGATAGAAATTTTTGTAGGAAGCCATGACCATGGACGTGATGGTAAGAGTGAAGGATGTGTTAGAGGAAGGGAAAGAAGAAGATATTGCAGTGGTAGAGAAAGAGATGATTCTTGATGGAGAAGGTTGACACAAGTCAATGAAATTAGTTTGCGCAAGACTTTAATTTATAATTTCTTGTTAAAGCTTTTTCTAAATAATTCCCATTTCTTATAGACGACCTCGAACTAAAGCAAGTCTTCCATTACGTGAAAAGAACCAATTAGTCCACCTGTTCAACACACGCTTTTATTATTATAGAACCTTTCAGCAAGGATGTGCACCAGATCGGTTTTAGAGTTGGTAATATGGGCCCAATCTGCGGGCTCAACCTGTGAGCCTACGGGTTTTGACGGTTTTCCCAACCCGTAAAAATGCGGGCCGCATAGGCCCGCATCGCATAACCCGCGGGTTAATGCCGGCTAGCTCGTAGGTTGGCAGGTTGGCCCGCAAAATTTTTTATTTTTTATTTATATATAATAATTTTACAAAACTTATAAGTTTTTTACTACTATCTTGGTACCTCTCAATCCAAAAAGAAAAAATTTTAGCCTCTTCCCTTCTTCATTAAACAAAATTATTATATCTTGGTTGCTTGAGAATGAGTTTATATTTTGTTTATAAACTTTAACAAATTTGATAACTTTATCTCTTAAATTGTAGATTATGTTTTTAAATTTTTATAAGAGAAATGATTGATACTAGGAAGGTAAATTTAATTACTCATATATATGTATCTCATATTTTCAATCCTCTTTAAAAAATAAAAAAAAAATTTCAAAAAAAAATGCGGGCCCACGGGCTGGCCCGCAACCCGCACACTGCTGGTTAGATGCCAACCCGTAGAAGTGCGGGCTGCACAGGCCTGCACCACACGGGCGGTGGGTTGGTGCGGCCTAGCCCGCAACCCGAGGGCTAGCCCGTATTCCCAGCTATAATCGGTCTTGAGATCTGGTATGAAGAGGACCTCGAGTTGTACGAGGCAATCTGTGGTTCAGTTTGGTCCCACACCAACTCGAATCTAGGTTGGAGTAGATGAGGTCAAGCGGATTGTCAAAACAATCCAGAACCTAAATTTGAACTTTTTTGTTCCTTCTTTAGAATGTAAAATTTTAATATATTAAACGTGTTTAAGATGATAAAAAATGCCTATAGAAATATAAAACTCATCACATAACATTAAATCCCAATCATAAAGTGATAAGAATCTCCAACAATTCACCAAGTATATTGAAGACTATACAAAGGTAACTTAAATCCAAAAATTACAGACTCCCTTCTATTTTTATTTTAAGATGATGATACTGAGTGTGTTTGGCTTTTTCAACCCTAGCCTATATAAAGAGAGTCAATATATTTATTGTCCACTACATATACGGATATATAAACGTATATATCCGTAAGTTTCTTGTAAGGGTTCGAAGAGTCCTGGAGCCGTGCCCTGGCCTTAGTAGGGGACTGATGTCGAACCTACCTAAACTTTTTAATACCAATATATATATATATATATATAAACGTATCAAATTGGGGTCTCGTCTCCTATAGCTAGATATAGTTGATCAATATGTTAACGACTCACATTATTCCTTTCACAATATTATAAAAATAAAGTACATGCCATATCACTTGTAAGGTATTAGGTAATTACTAAGAATGTTAAACAAACAACATAAATGTGACGTATATCATAGTTTAATTAGCTTCCCTTCAGTAGTTTCTTACTTGTGCTCGATGCTTCTATCTCCAAGCAGGATTCTTTCTCTTAAAATAACCAACATTACATTCAAGAATTACCCACATTCCAACTCTGTCACCCGATTTAAGTCTCATGGACTGGATAAAGGCTAAACAATCATATGACAGTACAACTTAACAACCTTTAATTCTGATATCTTACAGCTTTTCCCGGCAGAAATATACTCTGTCGGTTCTTAATATAAGATATATTTATCTAATCTGATTAGATTAAGGTAGTTAATTAAGTTGGTTAATATGACATGTATTTTCTAAAACGCCTTACTCATCTTTCTTAATTCTTTCATTCTCTCTCCTTCTTAATTATTGTTGAGAGAGCATTAATATGGAGTAAATTAAAAAAAGATTGACAAATATAAAAACTATGTCTTATATTTAAGATCAAAATCAACTTTTCAAATATGTCTTATATTCAAGATATTAGGGAGTATAATTTAATTAGCATCCCCTGCCACCAATTCATTGAACCTCTTCTTGTCCTCCAAGACTGGTGTTTGTAGTTGAATGTAACATGTTCTTTAACCCAATGAAGTCTCTCCAAGGGTAAATTGAAGATAAATTTTCAAATTCAGTAAATTATTAGAGAAAAAAATTACTATACTAATAAACAACTCGGAGGCTCATGGCTTAGAGAGTTTAAGAAGGTCAAGCGGGAGAGAAAAACAGAGTACATTAGAATTATAGAATTCGGAAATAGGCGTTTCGGTGATGCCCACTTCGGGAAAGGCTTGCAGTTGATTGTAATAGCACATTTGTGTACCTTAACATTTATTTTGAAATATTAAGTTATTCGACTTTATTAATTGTGCTTTTTTTAACTAGTATATCATATAAAATTTTTAGCCTAAATTTCTAATGAATAATAAAACAGAATATCTCTATTCGTCTCCATAATACACTAAAAAAAAACACTACATTTCTGATGGAATTCAGAGTTTTCGACAGAATAGATTCCGTCTATTCCATCGCTAATAATAATATGACAAATCAATTTCTGACAGAATTCAGGTTTCGTCACAAATTTCTGATGGAAACTCTGGTGGCCTCCACCTCATCGCCGGCAGCAGCGCATGGCAACTCTAACGGCCACACCTTATCGCTGGCATCCAGATCAGCCACGTGTCACAATCTCTTTTTTTTTTTTTTTTCTGGAAATGCAACTCAACTTGCCCTCCTTTGGTGCAAACCTATGACCTCATCCGTACGCGCACGATGCCTTACCGGATGGGTTCGACTGCTTTGGCGTTCTATTATTATATAATTATATATATATATATATATATATATATATATATATATATATATATATATATATATATATATATATATATATATATATATATATAATCTTATAATACATAATCAATTATTTATAAATATAATATTTGTTTCTTATATATAAATGTAATAATAATATAAAATAATTTTATATATTCTTATAATTTTTAATATAAATTAACTTCAAATTAAAAAATTTTACATCTTAAATAAATTTCATATGACTATATTTTTGTCTAATTTCTAAAATTAACTTTTTTAATTAACATTAATTAATAACTGATAAATAATTATTAACAAATATTAATTACTAACTAATAAATTTTATTTTTTATAAATAAATTTTTATATGACCATTTTGCCCCTACAGGGACCAAAACTTATTATAGGAAATTAAAAATATTTTAGAAATTAGAAAATAATAATCAAAAAATAAATTTAAAATTAAATTAAAAATATTAATTCATAACTTATAAGTTTTATAAAAATAATTTCTTAAAATTAAATTTTTTAAATAATAATAATTAATTAAATAATAATAATTTTTAAATTTTACCACGGAATTTCCTATTCCGTCGGAAATTGTGAGGGAATTTCTGACGGAATTATTTTTCGTCGGAAATGAATTGAAAGCTGTCGGAAATTCCCTCACAATTTCCGACGGAATTATTTTCCATCTCAAATTTCCAATAGAAACTCTATTAGAAATGTGCTACGGAATTAGGCCATCAGAAATTCTGTGGCAAAAGACAGAATTTGCCACAAAATATTTTCCAAGGCTAATTCTGTCGCAATTTTTGCCACAGAAAAAATTAAATCAAAAAATTTTGCGACAGAATTTCCGACTAATTTTTGACAGAAAATTTCCGTGGCAAATTCCGTCGGAAATTTCATATTTTTTTTGTAGTGATATATTAATAAATTAGTGTATCACATTGTCAAGAATATCATAGAATTAGCGTGCTAATTATTGAAATATTAAATAAAAAAAATTAAAGCTATTAAAATTATATCTACATAATTCAACTTTGGAAACTTTTATTAACATATTTTATAATTTTTTTTTTACTTATTATCTCTGGCATTTCTGAACTTTGGAGATTAAATCTTAAATATTGAAAGTTCATGTAATGGTGGGAAATATCAATGAAGAGGAACTAAGTATTTAGGCAAGCAGCCAAGGGACTTTCAGGGTTGGCAGAGTCAGAAAGTAACATTCAAGCATAAGAAGTATGGTTGACACTGAAGGTCTATCTGCTGCATCTTTTTGAATACACAGCAGAGCAATGTAGATGCATCTCATTACTTCATTTTGTAAGTAAGATTCTCTTGTGGGGTCCAACAATTCCAAGGCCTCTCCATCCTCCTAAAGTCTCCATGTCTGTATTAACATGTTGTCAACTATTGGTCCTTTTTACAGAAAGCATATGATTCATTTGAATGAAATCAAAGAAAGTAGTGTTTGATATGCTCACACGATTCATCAGGGGCTCCTCCTCCATTTGACACAAACAATTAATCTTCCTCCCACTTATAATCTCTATTATAAGAATGTCAAAACTATACACAGCAGAATTTATAAAAAAATTTCCCTCAAGCCTGTAATCTGGAGCGATATAACCACTGAAATATTTGATCATTAGAAGAAATGTTAGTGTAGGGGAAATTACACAGAAATATGGGCTAATGGCATTTATTTCTTCGTTTTAAAAGATGATGCTAAGATATTTGGATATGATTTCAAGGATACATAAATTGTTTTTACTAAGTTCTAACAGCACAATTGGTGTATCCTTTAGTTTGGTCAACACTAAAAAATAGTGTCAAACCAAAATCTATGATTTTTAGATTTATATCACAATCCAACAATATATTTTTAACTTTAAGATCATGATATATAATTCTAAGTCTTCAATCTTCATGAAGATAATGAATGCTTTGAGCAATTCTTTTGACAATCTTTTAGCACTTCGCCCAATCTAACTGTTTTTCCTTCTCAGGCTCTACACATTAAAAGAAAAAAAAATAAGAAATGTCAAATAAAAGGAAAGTGAATATAAGCATATGATATTGAAATGTCTTATGTTTTGTGCATATGTATGATGAGATGAAGTGAAAATAGAAGAGCGAGCAAATATGAGCCAAACAAAGCAAAAGGTATTGTATACTATGGGGATCCTCAATTCATTAATCTACAGAATCAAGTTTGTTTTCGTTCCAGATATTACAAAGTCCTCAGTTATTTTTAAAGTTCTTTTATTCTACTTAGTTGTTTCTCCACAATTTTGAACCCTACCCTGCTTTTATCTCACTCTCTTTTATGTGGTTCTTTCTCCACTGTTTTGCTTTTAAACTCTCAATTTTCGCGACCTAATACCCAAATCATCAAACAGATGAGAAACTATAAAGATTCTACGAAATACCTTAGGCGTATGGTTGAGAGCTTTACCTTGGGAAGCAGTAGTATTTGTAGGAGGAACAGTGGCAGCTTCCGATTGATAGAAAGGGTACAATTCGTACCAATCATTACAGCTAATAAACAAGAGATAGAAAATTCTGTTGGAAGCCATAATCATGGACGTCATAAGGATGTGTTAGAGGTGTTGATTTTTTTTTTTTTTTTTTTAATATTGTGTGTATTTCAATGTCGAGTAGGGATAATCTTTCATGAGGAAGAAGAAAATATTGCAGTGGCAGAGAAAGAGATGGTTGATGGAGGAGAAGGTCGACGCAAGTCAATGAAATTTGTTTGGGAAAGACTTTTCAATTTCTCGTGATGGCTTATAAATTGGGTAAGAGCCGGTAAGTCATTCTAAGCTCCAGCCAATGGGATGATGTGAGCTACTTTTCTCTTCCCAGTTCCTATTAAAAAATTATTTAAAACTATTAAATGTTCATATAAAAAAAATGGTTAGGGTTTTCTTGGTTCTATAGAAAACAATAATCTCTTGTTTAAAACATTTATAAAAAAAATTGTATATATAACCTCATTAAAAAATATTTATTAATGAGATCAATTATTAAAAACCACCAACAAATTATTTTTTTATAGGATTATTTCATATGGTCAAATCCAAACATTGTCATACCCAATTTGGGGTAACTCTCTCTCAGACATTTTCTACATTGACATGCATTCAAACTTAAAACCTCATGTATAGGTGGTCAAAGTCCCTTCCACTAAAAGCGAGAATTATGGATAGGGATGGAAATATGTTATACTATTGGGCTTTTTTAATGCTCAAACATGAGTATTTAGAAGACATGGCATGGTCTGAAAGCCTTTTTAAAGGCTTATATAGTATATCAGAAAATGATTTATAAATAGGATAAATATTCATATGGTATGAAAGATTCTATATACTCCTTGTCTTATTTGTAATAATATTGTAACATAGTAGCTGTCACGCCCTTATTTTAATTTCAACCTTTTTTAGAGTATTTACGGAAAACGATATACGATTCGATAGGCAACACATGAATAGCATAACTATACTGATAATATATGCATAATTACATAAATTCCTCATAGGATTTTGTACATGATTCTTACGATTAAGGTAGCTGCACAAGGCTACTAGGGTATCTAAACTCATCCTAGCGAAACAAAAACTTCTTCTCGTCTTCGTTCCACTACTGTAATCCCTTCGTACGGTTCTTTTCTTTGTTCTCAGCATATATTTTGTCTTCACATGTCTACATTGTTGGTAGGGGAGGGTGAGATTCGAGAGAATCTCAGTAGGAAACAGATACCGTAATACATGCATGATTGATGCTATGTGTATGACATATTAGCTTTATCTAGATGTATGCCCCATAATGACATTTCTGCATGCTCAATGATTCATACAACAAGACTATGGCCACAGCGAAAATAGAAACAGAGCTTCATTTATTCAAATATGCTCTACACAATCAAGTAAAGCAATCACATACATCATTACACAAAGCAAAGATATCAAATACATGCAAGTAAGGTAAGTCCCCTACCTCCAAATCTTTCTCCTCGATTTGCGTGCCAATAGCTCGGAGCTCCATATTCGATCCTACAATGTCAAATGTACTATTTAGAAACTTCCATAGTGTTTCTGGGGGTTATATGAGTCTATCTTGAAAAATTACTAAAATACCCCCAGGGCCCCGGCCCCATTGTATCTGGTCCGGCTGTACTTTTCTCGAAATTCTAACCTGGGCTATCCTAACACATTTTCGCCCAAGGAATCCATTTCCAGACTCGAAATTACCAAATTCAATGTCAAATTACGAAATTGCCCTTGGCAGCCCTACTTTTAGGGTTTTAGGGGCGTTTCCGTAATTATGCTTTCTCGGCCTTTTCTGAAAAAGTGCCCAACTGTAACCCCACCTAATTTTCGCTCCTGAACTCAATGGAATCATCAAATCATTGAAAATCCAACTCTAAGACCCATTTACAGCCCTGGCCGAATTATATGGGTTTTCAGGAGAAAATCGGGGTTTTTCGGTTTCGACTCCGTAAACGTGTTCCTTTCTACTCCTAACCACTTTATTGACTATTCCATTAGGTTACAACTACCATTTAGTATCAATTTGGGCAGCATAACCCCTAGGGAAACCCATTTTCCATTTTTACAACCAATGGCAATTCGGCGAAATTTCACTGATTAAATTGCCCACAACAGCTAGAATAGTCAATATATGAAGGTTTGGAAGTTACCTCGAGTTCCTTCTGGCTTTTCCTGACTTGGCTGAAAACCCTAGTCCTCCAAACTCCAAAATCTTGCTTCAAACACCTCAAACAACATAGGAGATAAGCTTAGGAGAAGGATTATACACGTTAGGTACGAATTCACCGAAGAAATCGACCTATCTTGTGAGTTTTCTCCTCTCCTTCTCTCTCTAAAAGAGCACAACTCTCTCTATCCTTGGCTGCAGCACATCTGAAATGGTGGGAGGAAGATGATGATTTTCCTTTTATCATTTATATTATAATATGTTAATCAATTGTTTAATTTTCCAAAATTCGGATTTTTACAAAGTTTTGGCAGATTTCTGCCCAAACTTTGAAAAATCATAACTAATTCTAGAAAAATCGAAATGAGGTGATTCCAAAGCCTATAGAACCCTTATTGAGTCTAGTTTCAAGAAAAAATATAGACTTTCGCTTAATGGAATCAAAAAATTCCCAGAATTTCAATCTTTGCATACTGTTCCAGAAATTTCACAGTTTTTCTGTGCTGACTTCAAAAATTCATATATTTTTGTGTATAGCTCTAATTGAGTCATATGACCTATCAAATTAAAGCTTAGGATGTCTACTTTCATCCGGTAAAATTTCATAATTTGTGCTCATCATTTGATAATTTAAATGAACATGACAAGCTTACTACTTCATAAGCGATTTCACCAAAAACATAATTACTTTCTCCAAAATTCATCATTTTGCTTTCTTAATACCCTAAAGATATTAGAATCATTAGGGGATAAATTTGGGACACCTGTTAAATTGGGGCTTAGCAGTCTACTTAATTTAGGCTTATTCCCAAACCTTCAATCTTAAATTTCGGGGTATTACAGTAACAGCCGATATGGAGGATTTAGGGACATCATTGATCAGTTTGAAGGCTTTGATGCTACAGATGGAAGATTGCAAGCAAGATGGTGAAACTCGAGTATCAAGGCCTTTTTATGTTGTGGACTTAATTGTACTATTGTTTCTTTCTTTTCTTTTCTTTTTTTTTTTTTTTTTGTGTGAAAGTGCTACATAATAAAAGTAGTATGATTACTTTTGATCACAAAAAAAATAAATAAATAAAAAGTAATGTGGCTGTTGGTCATAGATGCTCACATAGATATTTGAGGTGAGAGAGATGAGTAAGACAAGAGGAAATTAAATGGAAAGAGGGAGTAATTCTTATTTACATGGAGATTGTTATGGCCACTGGCCATTTATGAATTAGAATAATATTGTAACAAAAAAAAGTGATGAAATTTAAATTCATAATAAAACATAAATAATAGATAAACCCATGATCATATAGATCACATTGTATAATCATATATAATACTATTATGTATTAATGTAAATAAATTATATAAGCAACACACACATATAAACAAACCAGATAAAAAAAAGAAAAAAAATAAGGAGCATTTATAAAACGATATAACAACATACAATGTAAATAACAACTTACTAAAAAAACAGAGAGGTATAAATGTGACGTAAATAAATATACATATGTATATAAGAATGCCCATAGTGCAATACATAAATAGTTAGAGGAAGAAAACAAATATATAGATGCAATTAAATAATATTGATAAAAGAAGGGAAATAGGATAACACGCATTAAAATGTAAAATAGAATGTAACATAAAATAAAGATAACAAATAAATAATATAGAAGCCTATAAAAAAATTAAAATGTATAAAAGAACAACGGAATAAAAAGTATAGAATATAATATGCAGCAAAGCATAAACATTGAAAACAATACAAATATAATGTGGACAAGGGAATAAATTAAAAGGGTAAAAGGGAGCTAATATAGAATATCATTATATACCACAAAAAGAGTAGAAGAAATAGAAAACTAGACCATAGGTCTTCAAAGCGAATTCATGCTAATAACGTTTTATGAAATCAAAAAACATATAAGATATTGAGATGAGATAAATGAAGAGAGATGAAGAGATAATTAGAGAGAAAAAGAGAGCAATATTCAAGGTAATTAAACCCGGATTCATTGAATCGGCCGAGGTACTGGGAAAAGGATTAATGGGTCAGATTGGAGTCAAATCGGAGCTAACCCGAGACCAAACCGGTGAGAAATTGAAGATTTTAGACTTATTAGTATGAGAATATAAAGAAAAAAATTAAAAAAAATTGATTTTTTTAAAAATAAATTTCGGACTGGACTAGTCTACCGGCTGGTTTCCGGTCCAGTCCGGGTTCTACTACACTAACAATATCTTATTTATTTGAATACATATAATCACTAATATAAAGCCACTAGTTATTGGCCACAAGTTCTTAAATTCTATCCAAGAGTTACAGCAAAGATTAAACCTATATAATTGTACAATATGTAACATTTAGATGTTATGTGTATTAATCACAAAAACTCCCACGAAGCCATTCATGTGCTAAAGGTTACATATGTTTAAGTATAAAATTCCAAAAGACTCATCTTGAAAGGTTAAGGATATCCACACTAAATATTGAAATATTTATAACAATAATTCTTTTTCAAATTATTCCTATTGATATATTGCACTTATCAAGAAAGTTTTCAATGGAAATGATTAAACAAGGAACTTTTGGGAAACCAATATACATTTCCTACAAATAATTAAAGAAATTAATTTCTTTAATATTTGCAAATTCGTTCGTAGCTCTCTCACATTTAGGATTGAATGTAATATAATATAAAACATGTAAAATGTTTAAGGGTAGGAATATATTAAAAAAAATATAATACTAATTAAGGGGAAAAAGGAATGGAAAGTCAATACGAGGATTTAGTAAATGAACGTTATAACTAAAAAGTCTCACAGTAAGTGAGTAGTATGTAATCACATTCAATACAAAAAATGACAACATGTTCATACTACTTACTTGTTGAATTTTTTGGTAGTTAGTGTTGCATTCGTCACTGAGTTTGCTAGTATACTCCCTCCGGACCATAATGTAAGTTGCTTTAATGCTTATTTGTCAAATTTGCCCTTGTCGTTAATGTTTAAATATGGTTCATTGTATTTTTCTCTTTCCTTCAAATCCTCTCATTTAGTAAGGATAAAGTTGAAAATTTTTGTCAATTTAAGACAAATTTGATAAGTTAATGACCACTCCTTAATTTCAATGAATTAGTTGAAGTAACTTATATTGTGGACTAGAGAGAGTATATTTATTTTATTATAATAATTTTGTGAACATAACGTAGAAAGTTTTGCTTGCGTGCCTCCGCGGTCCCGTGTGCGCAAGCAAGCGTGCGGGCTCACGTGCATGCGTGTGGGGGTGTGTGTGTGAGATGAAAAAGTTTTATGCCGGTGTGGAAATGAATATACAAAAGTTGATATGGATGTAGAATACATCGATTCGCCGTCAATTTATGTAACTTAACCTTTTTATTGGGCAAACAATTTTGTACGGGAAAAAAATTAACCTTTGAACCATAACATAGCCAATCAAGGCTATTCTATGTGCTATTATTATATCGTCCGAATCTGGGTTTTGCATTTGATACCTCATCAAGAAGAAAAATACTGAGTGAAGCTTCAATATAATTCAAAATGATCATGATGATCATCTTTCTTCAAATGCTTCTGATCCAAAATTGCATTTCTAAGTTCTAACATATCTCTCTCACACACACAGATTTAAACAGCAAAGTGATACTCAGATCATAGAAAATGTACTATTTAATTACTTGCCATGCACACTCATATAATTTAATTCTCACCACCAACGTAGGAATTATATATATGCCCCACCGTCGAGAAGCAAGAACCTAGTCATTCTAGATAATTTCATCGTTTTCCATTTTTTATGTGATTTTTCTTTCTCTCATTTCTTGCCTCTTCACATGTTTTATGTGCTTATTGACGTTTAATATTTAATTTTTCAGCCAGCTGATTCTAACGCAAACAATAAGTTAGCAATAATTACCTTCGCAATTTATAATTATTGATATTGAAAATTTTCCATTGACATTACTTGTTCATTCCATTAGGTGACTGCTCTCTCTTGGGTGCATTACGAGTTTTTTTTTAAAAAAAAAAAACAAATCACATGAATGTAATACTAGTTATTTTTTAAATCAACACCAAATACAAAAAGGAAACATTACTAGGAATCCCTTGTTACAAAATTTACTACCCAGAGACACCTAAAATCTGTTTAAGGATTCGGGTGTTACATATCTTTAGCAGCTGCAACTATTTTTGAACTATATGCAACCTATCTTCAACTATGTGTAAAATGAAAAACATATATGAATAGGATTTATATTGTTATCCATATTGGACTTGGAATGAGTAAAACAAGAAGAACCTAACATTGATCTTATATTTGGATGGAGAGAAAATTAGAGGGGGAAAAATAGTAGGAGGGGAAACTCCCAAAAATAATAATATTTTTACTATTTTGGGAAGTTTTTCTTCCTAATATTCCCCCTTCTTATTTTCTTCTCACATTTCTCTCTATCCAAACATACCAATAAATTAGTAAATAAAGTTATATGAGGTTCTGGATCATTCTCATGGGGTCATTGTCGACAAAGGATAGAAACTAAAGCATTTTTATTTCCTCTTTCTTTATGGTTTTGGAGACAACTTTTTCCAAATCCCCTTTTACTTTTTTCGTCCTTTCCATATATATTCTCTTTTTCCTGTCGGAACCCTAATGTGGATGTTTCTTTTTTTCTTTCTTAATTAACACGGAAACTTTGAACCAAAAAAAAAAAAAAAAACAACGGAAACAAACAAAAACGCTAACAAGTTTTGTTCTCCTTGTAAGTTGTAAGTCCTTATCACTCATGATAAGCCTCCACTACCATATATGTTGCTTCCCTCTAATTTTTGCTGTTCATATTGAGCTTCTGAAACTTGTTCCCTGTTACCATCATCTCTTACTCAGATCACATGGCTTTCTGGGATACCCTTTAATGGGAATATCGATCAGAAACTCAAACTCATCAGAAAGCAAACAATTAGAGAGATTCATTCATATACGCAATAATTATCCTAATTACTCATAATATCTCCCTAGGCTGTGGTTTTCTTGAGGGGCACTAATTAAGCACCTCACAATATCTAATCATGTGTCATTGTTTCATTACGTATCTTGATTATTACTTTCTTTTGTTTTAAAATATTTGTCACATCTTGCTTGAATTAGTATTTAATTTTAGCCTTATATATATATATATATTTAATTTACTTGTTTCCAATCAAATTACAACAAATGAAACTTGAAGCATTACTAAAATTAATAATAAGAGTTTTGTTAGAGATATTAAGGTGAAATGAATTGATAAGTTAGTTTGTTAAAACCCTAGTCAATATAAAGGGTCTTAATTAATGGGTTGAGTGTGTGGGAAGTGGAATCCTCACTAAGTTAGAAAGAGGAGTCTCTCTCTAGCCATAATCTCTAGAGTTAGCCATAATCTCTAGCAACATGCTCATTTGGGTTACCGTGTTGTATGAGCATGTTGATCTTATATCAATAATACATAATGATTCTTCAATTTTCTCCGTATTATCTCTCCAGTAACTATGGTTAACTAGTTTGTCTGAATTTGAAGCTATACTATTTTTACATGTGCATGCATATATGCTGCGTGTATAGGTGTATTAGTGTATATATGTGATTTGCGATGGTCATTGAGATGCGATCCTACAAAGATATCCTAAGATCATGCTTGATTTAATGTTAATTAATTGTTTGTCTAAATTTTTGTAGCCAATGCATCGTACTTAAATATCATTATGGATTGCATATATGTATGCATCACTTAGTAGTGGAAGTTTTTATATTGAAATATGAGTATTTAATTACAGTTATAGTGTTAGCATAAAGTCATCTACAAGAACATTATATAGGAAAACGGAGCACCTTTAATTTATGTCATTTTCTAGGTTCTCAACCACAAATCTCGTCCTTTTCTTCGCTTTATCAACTAACAGCTCGCACATTTGAGGATAACCATGAATGTTGTTTTATACATGAATATTTTTAAAAAATTCATTTTTAATTAATGCATTTCGTTATATACTTATCAATGTTATCAAATGGTATGTTAAATTATATGCTTGATCAATCTCATTTGGAGGAAAAGAAATGTGGCAATTCATCCGGGAACATCAATTTCTCCAAAGGCTTTCATTCAGGAAGTCAAGCATATTCAACTTTTTTCACCAAATTAGCTTTCTCTGTAAGCTATCCCAGAAAAGAAATTGATTCCTGCCTCAGCTATAAATAAATTTCTTCCAGCCTAATGTGAATGGATGGGATATGATATTATCTTGGCGTTTGCATCATTATCATGGAACCATTTTAAAAGAATTCTTATGAAGAAATCAAACAGTTTCAGGTCATGCTTTCCTATCAAAGGGTTTTCGAGCATCTCTTTTCTAGTGTTTGAATTTAGGATTAGTTGAGGAATAAAACCACTCTTCATTTACTGTGTAAGTAATCGCTAGCTTCCTTCACATTTCTACTATTTCCTCCCAGATAACTAACATAACTTGGCGGGAAATTATTTAACTTTTTTAGGGCCTGTTTCAGTTGACGTTCAAAAAATACGTTTACGTAAGTCGAGATAAAAAACTCATCTCTCATATTTATCTTATAAACCGTAAATCATGTTGGAAAAACAGCTTATACTGCTAATCCAAACAGACACTTAGACTTTTAGTTTTCTTGGTGTTCAAGCACTCACTTATTCAGGGTTTCGCTCTTATATTAAGTTTTCCTTAGCAACTTTGACTGTACGTAATATATAGCATGTACTCCTGGTATTAATCAATATCATTTTGTCCTGTTTTAAGAAAAAAAATTAATTCATTTCTTTTTAGGCTTATTTTTAGATAGCTAAGCCCTTATTAGATAGATTGAAAATAAGAGAAATTAAAACATCCCACACATGAAACCCGAGCACTCATTTAGAGCAAATTTAATTTGGGGAATACTATTTTGTAGGTACATGTACTTTTCATCAATTTTTAATTTGGTAACCTCCGTGTTTTCTTTCTTAATTAAATCTTTTAATTTTATTTCTGTTAGAACTGCTAACCCCTACAGGGCTGCATCTTTCTTTCTTTTTATCTGTTATCCCTTGTACATGAGCTAATTGTGCTAACAAAGCAAAATTAAGTATTTAATTAAGAGAAAAAACACTTAGACATCAAATTAAAAATTGAGAAAAAGGATATATGTACCTACAAAATAATTTTTCCCATTTAGTTTGATAAGGAAAAAAAAATCTCTTCTACCAACCACACCAAGTAACTTGAGCAATTTAACCTAATAGTTTGATTTCCTTTCTCACTGCAAGCTTTCTCTCTCTCTCTCTCTCTCTCTTATTTTTCTCTTTATCCAAAGCTATGATTCAAGTGTTTTCAAGTATGGTGTGTTCATGGGACGGGATTGGGAAACCACATTCCCTATCCCAATCCCAAAGAAGATTCGGGAAGAGAAATCATTCTTGATCCTGAAATCAAAAAATTTCATCACTCCCGATCTGGATTGGAAATTCCCAAAAAATCTCAAAACATATATGCGTGTTCCAAAATCTCTATGAAACCAAAAATTTATCCAGCATCAATTCAAAAATTATAACAATTCCTCACTTGATTTGCAACATAAATATAATAATTTTGGCGTAAAATCTTATTTACTAGTTCAAAAGTCCAATGACTGAGCAACAAAACGCAGAAACGAACTAAAAGGCCGGCAGGAAAGGAAATATGAATGTCATGATTATTAAATTAGTCCCAGCAGTAATACAATATATAATCAAGAACCTTTTTTAACCAAGCATAAAACTGTAGACTGATAGGATATAGTTTTTACGTGTGTGTATTACCTATATATATTTGGGATTATTACCTATATATATATATATATTTGGGATCGGGAAGTCTCATTCCGGATCCTGATCCCCAAAATTTTTTTCCTGATCCCGAATTTTACCGTTCCAATTATTTGAGATTAGGTTTGGATGACTGGGATAAGAAAACTTTGAAAACCCCAAATTACATGAGAAGGATTTGGAGCTAATCATAATCCAATAAAGCAATGAAAAAATGCATATCAAGTGAAAAATAAAGAAACAAGTCTAATATGATTCGCACTTTATTTCACTCTTCCCGTGAGTTGATTTCATGTGACAATGTTTATCATATCTTTATAATCATAATTTAATTAATTGCTATAACTTTTGTTTTTTTTTCTATTCTAGACACAAGATTTATAGCGAACTAAGAGCCCGTTTGGTTCGACCGCATTGCATGCATGCAATGGCAATCATGATTGCATTACCTAGAGAAAAGTGTTTGGTTGCTCTTTAGCATGGTAATAGGGTTTACCATGGTAATGATGATTACCAAAAAATTGGTAATCCTCATTCATACCTCCCCCCTATGAATCCTCATTACCATCCTATTGCATGGTCTAAAAAGTCTAATTTACCCTTTAGTTTTCTTTATCTTTATTTCACTTATCTTATTTCACTTGCTGTATCACGTCACAATTGCCACCGCCACAACCTCTTCCTCTTCCATCGCCGTCACCTCCACCCTCTACCGCCACCCCCAACCCAGCCACCGGCCCATCGCGCACCGCGGCCACCACCTCCTCCGCCTCCGCCCTCACCCCCGCCGCCCGCCGCCCGCCGCCGCCACCACCACCACCACCACCTCCTCCACGGCCACCGGCCCACCGCCTACCACCACCTCTTCCACCCCGCCGCCGCCACCTCCTCCTCCGTTGCCACCCTCACCCCCGCCGTCGCCGCCACCACCACCTCCTCTACCCCCCGTTGCCTACAACCACCTCCACCTCCTCCTCCGCCGCCACCGGCCCACAGCCCACCCCCACCACCACCACCACCTCCTCCACCACCCTCGCTGCTACCACCACTACCACCTCTTCAATCGTTGCCGCCAGCGGCCCACCACCCACCACCACCACCTCTTCCCCCGCCACCCCCAGCATTGCCACCACCACTACCTCCTCCTCCATCCCCTTCATCATCGGCTTGTAACTATTTTTTCTACAAAAATTATATTAAGGGGTAAAATAGACTTTGTGTAATATATTAATTTTAAATAATTGTTAAAATATTAACTCATTGCATGTTGCTTAAAAATCAAACCAAACACTACCCTTGTAATTAATATTGCATTGCATTACCATTACATCGCATTGCACTGCACCGCAGGATATAATGGAATCGAACCAAACGGGCCCTAACTTTTTTTTCCCAATCTGATCATGTGTCCCTAAGCCTGCCACAACATTTCAGATATATTAGGCAATATTTGGGCCGACATATGATTTTACTTCAACGGGTTGTTGGGCTAAGGATTTGGGCTTCATTTATGCCCTCAGTTCAAAAAGTATTTACTACACGGTGTAATATGATTTGGGCTTTATTTTTGTTTCTACTTACTAATAAATATTGTATTAAACAACAATGCTACCTTAGGGGAGAGGTGCCCACATGTAGTATCCGACAATGTCTTGAATAGGACTGCTTCTAATATAAAGATATATATGCTTAGCAAAAACAAGATATAAATATATTATATACAATCTGTACAAAAAAAAAAAAGTTAGATACAGCCAGTTTTTGAAGATTCGGATATTCAAAAAGGTGATTGCATAGTTGGTATTGTCTTCTTAGGACAAGTTGGTCTTTAATAATAAAAATAATACGGTCTAATTCCGATCATCTTTGCATAGTTGGAATAAAGATATGCGTGTGTAAAGGGTCACTATTATTAAATTTTTTATTTAAACATATTTTCAAAATATATCGTTACATTTTAAAATTCATACACAAGTAATTTTAAATAAAATATTTTCGTTTACACGATGATGATACGGACTCTACTTTTCGGGGGGGGGGGGGGAAGAAGATGGGAACTACTAATTTATTATTTGTAGGCTAGTTATGGCCCACAAATTGTATGTAAGCCACTCATGTATGTGGGCTCCTTAAGGCCCAAAGAATGGGACTAACTGAACCATTGTCAATGCAATTACTCCTTTTTTTTTTTTAAATATATACAATGGACATTGTATCAAATATATATATATATATATATATATATATATACCAAGGTTATCCTTTTTTAATATATAAATAGCAAGGCTAGTTACTCCTTTTTTAATATACTATTGATGTATTTTATTATGTCATTTATGTGCAAATTAAAGGAAGGGTTAAGTAGCAAATTTGCTCCAAAAGTATGGGTCCAAAAGCAATATTGCCCTGGAAATTTTTTGGGTCTCAGTGTTGTCCCAAAAGTTTCAAAATGTACCAATATTGCCATTTTCCTTTAAAAAATTAACAGTCAACGTCAATTTTTTAAAGGTTAACATTTGTTTTTTAACGGAAATGGACAACATTACTACGTTTTGAAACTTCCAGGGCGACATTGAGACCCAAAAAACTTTAAGGTCAACATTGCTTCTGGGCCTATACTTTCAGGACAAATTTGCTACTTAACCCTTAAAAGAATGATATATTGCCTAACAAGGTTCCAATTGGGATCCTTCGATGGAACCCTCTAAAATAGTAAGGGTATAATGATATTATATCCTATAACTCCCAAATCGAAGGGTTGTTAGTATTGATTCATATAACCTCCAATCATACAATTAATTGTTTTAATTCTTTTCTTTATGTATAATTGTACAATTTATTTATAAAGTTAAGTTTATGGTGTATGTGACCGTTATTCATACATCCATGAAGTTTATTATGTCTAACCTACATCTTTTTTCTTCTTGGGATTTGTGTTTTTATCACTACAAAAAAATTGACTTTCAATGGTGACTTGAAAATCAAAAAGTCGCCGCTGAATGTTTTCAGCAGCAACAAAAATTCATCTCCAAGTCGTTGCCGTAGCGACTATGTCTAGGAGTGAGCAAAATCAAACCGAAACCAGAGATTGAATCGAACTCAAATCGGTTTTTTTGGTTCTGTTAATTCGGTTTTCAGTTTTTTCTTGGTTTTTGTTTACAGTTTTTTTCGGTCTTCAGTTTTCAGTTTGGTGTGTTTAAAAAAAATTCGGTTATAATCGGAAAACCGAAATCACACTATAAATGGGCTTCACTACTTATGTCAGTCCCTTGTGTGCAAGTTTCACTTTCTCTACCAGCCCAAGCCCAAACCCAACAATCATATTCATTTAAAAAAAAATATACAAAACCTAAACTAAATAAACATAATAAAAATCCCTACCAGCCCAAGCCCAATAATCATATACATCTGAAACAATATACAAAACCTAACCTAAATAAACATAAAAAAAGGGAAGGATGAACACGACACCCACAATCTATTGGCGGCTTCAGTTTCTTCACTTCATCACCAACATCGTTCTTCAACCACACCGCCGACCTTCTTCTCCTTTATCTCCTCTTCCTCTTTTTTGTTGTCTTCAGTCCTCAGCTTCTTCATCCTCACTAGTCACTTGCATTAATATGTACTTTCTATCTCAAATATCCATCAGATCTACATCATCTTTCATACCCCAACCAAGCATTCTTCTTTGAAGCTGTAAGCTGCAGTTACAGCTGCAATCTTCCCTTCACCGACAGCCCCCTGTCGCACCACGTTTGTCCTTGGCGCCCCCCTGTCGCAACCCCAACATCATTGTTCGTAGTTCTCACTCGCCATCGCCAAGGTTTATATTTCTGTTCAACATTTGAGTTTCTAATCTATGTTGGTGTTTGTGAAAATTTACGGGCTTTGGTTGTTCTTCTCTCCTGTGCATCTTTATCTTTGTGATCTATATTATTTGCAAAAATTTTCCTGGTCTCTGTAAGGAAGTATGTAGTTAGATCTTAAATCAAGATTAATTCCTTATCCTCCCTCTTCTTCTTCATATGGCGTATATCAATTATATAATTTCGGCTCTAACTAAACCAAACTGAAAAATTTCAATTCGATTTCATTTTGGTTAATGATATAATTCGGTTCAGTGTTGCTAAATGTCTCATTTCGGTGTTTCGGTTATTTCGGTTTTCACTCATAACTGAATTGAAATACCGATTGCTCACCCCTAACTGTGGCTAAAAGTTTTGGCAGTAAAAAAATAGTCGCCGCTAAAAGTATACTTTCATTTGTCACTGCCAAAGAGGTATTTTCAGCGGCGACTTTAAATGTCGTCACTGAAAGTCAACATTCAGTGTGGGAAAAAAATAATAAATAAGGCCACACCATCATCTATGCCACCTATGGCCATGTCACCACCCACCCACCACCTTATTATTTGCCACGTCATGCCACATGTCACCCCATATTTTCACCTCCCAAAGTGCCTCCACCAGGTTCAAAGCCCCCACCTCTTAGATGTTGTCTTAATACTCTACCATGTGAGTTGTGATGAAACCCCATGGTGTAAATGCATAATTTAATATACACACTCATAATTGAATATTCTTTTATATATATATATATATATATATATATATATATATATATATATATATATATATATATATATATATATATATAATGATATTCATGTCTAAAATTACGTATAAAAAAGATATTCATATCAATGTATACAAAATATAATATAATACAAATATCTATTTATGAATATAATATTTCCATACACATAAAAATGTTGACTAATTAATATAATATTATTAATTTCATATTTTTTTTTATATTGAGTGTATAATATTATATAATAAATCAATAAATGAGTTTAAATTTAATTTATATATAAAAATAACAAATTATTATATAAAAATAAAAAAATAAAAAAATTTGGGAGATTAATATTATATAACAGATTATTTTATACTATTTACATTAAATATTATTTTATTTCTTCATTATAAGTATCATATTTAATATTTTGAGAGATTAAATATTATATTTAAAAATAAAAAATTATATTTTTGGTGAGAAAAAAATTAATCAGAAAAACTGATACTTTCGACAACGACAATTAATGTGCGTGAACTATATATTTTTATATATTTTTCTTAATATATATCATTCACGTACAATCATTGTGCGTGAAAGATATATATTAAGAAAAATCTATCCGTCATAAACTTTTGAAAAGTTCATGGGTATTTTTGTACCCAGAAAAAAGTTTATGGTGTTCGGTGCACTTTTGAGAAAAGTGTATGGGTATTTTTGCACCTCAAAAAATAATAATGGTGGTCCCACAAAATAGACATTTGTATCAATTAACGGCATGGGCATTTTTGCCCCATTTTGAAAAGTTCATAGGTATTTTTATACCTAAAAAAAGTTTATAATGTTTGGTGCACTTTTGAGAAAAGTTCATAGGTATTTTTGCACATTTACCCTTTAAAAAAAATACTAACAAAAATTTGAAAACTAACTGGAAAATTTTCACAGCCTAAAATGTTTATATTTAATTTTTTTTTTCTTTCCGCAAAAAATTAAATCAATTAAAAAAACAGCAAGTTTACATAAACTGACACAACACAACGATTACCTTGCAATTGTTATTTTTTTAAAAAAAAAAAAAGACATGCAGATAACTAATGTTGGAAATTATTAGTCAAAAAACAAAATATATAAGATTCAAACACAAATTAAACCTCCTTATTGAACAAATTAACATCATGTCTCGGATTATATTTGTTTTACGTGAATTAATTAATTGAATTTATTGCCTTTCATGGGATCCACATGCTTGAATTAATATCCAGAAAATGGGGACTGTCAAAGCCAAATTAAAGAAGCAAACGGTGACTCAAATCAATAATTATTAAAGCGGTAAACGCTTGACTTTGTAAAAGACAACAAACATGACGTTACCACTTACCAGTTAAATTAGTTTATTAAATATTATTACATTAATTGAATGATCCCACGCGTTGGACTTATCTGATTTCATCTTTCCTTTTCAAGTCGGCAACGTCTTCTTCGTTCCACATTCAAACTTACTATGCATTTAATTTAAGTATTTGTTTCTATTGCCCTAATTATTTCGCACCCACACGTAAGCTCAAATGCACACACGAACACTTTGTAATTACTTCAATTCTAAGTTACTAAATTCATAATCACTCTTTTATTTTATATATCATATATGACTTGTGTGTGTGTGTGTGTGTGTGTGTGTGTGTGTCTCTCTCTCTCTCTCTCTCTCTCTCTCTGTGTGTGTGTGTGTGTGTGTGTGTGTGTCTGTTTTAAGACTACAAAAAATGTGATGTAATACCGAGGGTGTGAGATGTGCTGATAATTTACGTCCACTATCCGTAGGCTGACATATAATTTAAAGAAAATTAGTCCATTAAGGATATATGCCTCTGAATTTTTTAATTTATGTAGATAAATCATTTTCAATTGCTAATTTATGATTTTTACTAATAAGGCACAATTAATTTGTCATGAAGAATACTATAACAACAACAAGCTTTATTTTATTAAGTAGGGTTGGCTACATGGATCACAGCACGCTACTATACCCGGTCAAATTTGTCATGAAGAATGAATACCACAAATTTTATTTCCTTATTATGGTGATGACAATTGTATGTCTTAAAATATAAATTATGGTATTCAGATTTTAGGTCATGCACAAATGATCAAGTGACATGTTACATTCCATAAGTAAATAATAAAATAATTATATGAGTTCATTTTCAAAATTTATTTGTTAAAAATTATTATTATATATAAAACCCTATAAAGTCAATAATATTTATTTAATTTAGCTTAAATTGTGTTCCAAAATTTCTAACAACACGGCATATTTTTAATCTTTACTTTTTTCCAACATAGTTATCTGATATTCAGTATTATTATTAAGTCATATTCAACTATTATTGGATCTAATTGAAAGTACCTCTCCAATTTAATCTGGTATTTTCCATCCCCAATGTTCTAACTAACTTTCAACCTCAAATTGGAATCAAGTATCTTCCACTCAACCTAAACATTATTGGTTAATCTTTACTTTTTTTTAATACTCTATGGTCCTTAATATATGGGTTTAATAACTCTTTTTCAGAAATTAATAAAATTAGTTAAGTTGATTATTTGTAAAAAAAATGTACATGGTTTCTCTACCGTAAACTTTTTAGTTAATCTGCATTGAAAACTAATCTATTGATGGAAAACCTCCTTAATTTGCTTGTACCATCAATAGAGAAAGTTTGGGAAAGAATTATAAATTTAGGAGGTAAAGTAAATTAATTTCTTATATTTGGTATTAAATCAAGTTCCTTTACTGGCTATATTTAATATTGGAGGGTTTTTTTTTTTTTTGCCATCGAAAATGGAGGGAGTTTATGTTAAAGAAAAACAATTCCTTGACAGATTCATCGATAATGGAGCGCACGTGGATCTAGCATCAACATGCATCATGCCCCATGCACGCACGTATGTATACAAGTTCACATGTCAACACTTAGAACCAAAACTTACCATTTTTATACATTTCAAAGTACAAAAGCGCACACAATTTAAGATTATGGCATCATATTCATAGCCAACACTTTAAATAATCAAAATCCGAAAAGGTATAAACTCTCTTGACTTTTCAATTGCAGTCAAATAATGGGAGACACTCCTCGGTTGTTGATTAATTTATCTCTTTAGTATGATTAAATAATTTGACAATAACCTCAATATTATTATGACATTAATATAAAAGTCGTTATTGTATGTGTGTGTGTGTGTGTGTGTGATATATTGCATGGCTAGACAAAACATGTGACATTACATGTGATTCTGTATCAATTATGCATTTTCAATCTTCATTCAACTTTATTGGTGTTTGGATGGGAATATTATTTGCTTGAGAATAAAAGGAAGTGCTAATCATTCAACATGTGAATTTGATGGGGGATATGTATATAGCACTGATTATTCCAGTTTTAAATATAAGAGTTGGTATAAAGAGATTTATTTTGGTGTTAAATATACAACATCAATTCACTTTATCTTTTAAATTTATAATTCTTTTTCGAAACTCTCCCTATTAATTATACATAATTAAGGAGGTTTTTATCAATAGGTCATTTGTAATGCAAATGACTAAGGGGTACTTAGGGAGAAATTAGCTAACATATATTTTTATATATAACTAACAAAACTAATTTTCGTAACCTCTATAAATTAACTATATATTTAGGATAGAATGTACCAGAGCTGGTAAATGTCACGGGTTGGCAACTAATCGGACCAGGCTGACGCTGTAACATCCTAATTTTTGCTAGCACTTAAGATTAAGATTAATTGTGATATAAGTTTTATTTAGTCAAGAGTACATGTTAAATTAATTGTTTAAAAGAAGTAGTAAGTTCTGAATATTACTCTACATAAAATATATATATATATATATATAATATCTCCTTAAAATAATTATTTTAAATATATAAATATGGGTGTGTAAACTTATTTTATTATTAATAAATAATATAAAACAAAAAAAAATTATCATTTTATTATTATTTTTTTTAAAAAATATTATTTTAATAGGAGAACCCAACCTTAACCTACTACTATAAGACCCCCCTCTCTTCTCACCTCTCCCATACTCCAGCGCCGCATCACTCTTCACCAAAGACAACAGGTGCATTTTTCTTTCTGATCCATCTTTCTTATTTCGTCTTCCCAACCATTCATTTCAGTAAAAGGAAATGTCTTGTCAATCGAATATCTCGCTTCTTTCATCCTTCTTCAATATTTTATCTTATTAAACCATCCCTTCTTCTTCATCATGATGGGTATGGGTGCGCGTATCTCGTTAAATCTGCATAACCACTTCCTTCTCTTTAATTGTTTGTGTGTGAGTGTGAGTTTGTGTATTTTCTCTTCCCAGCCACCTTTTTTTTTTTTTGGTACGGTGTGTGTGTGGATGTATTTTTTTTTATCGCACTCTTCTTTTCACTGTGTAAGACCATGAGAGGTGTGTATATGCACTGTGCTCAGCAAGAAAAAAGAAGAAGACCCAAACTACTTCTCTCCTGTCAATTTGTGCGTGTATGTGTGTGTATATTCATTTTTTTTTCTTCTTTTTTGGACCATTCATCTCTTCCTCACAAACAAGTCATATATATATATATATATTCTAATCTAATGAACCCATACCTATATATTCCCTTCATTATTTTATTACTAAGCCCATAGGCCTCAGCACCTATATTTTATGTTCATCTTCCTTGCCATTTTGAAAAAAATCTGCGCCTATATTCCCTTTTCTCCATCTTATGCACATAGGAAAGTGTGAACCACTTAGCATTATATTATCTATTAAAATACTCCCACTATTCCAACATGATACTTATTTTTTTTATTTTATTATTATTTATTCTTTACAAACATTACCTATATTTATAAGACAAGTTTTATCATATTTAAATATTCTGTCCTACATAAATAAATAAGATAACTTATATTATTGGTTAATATGTGTGTGTATAATATTAGTCTTCAAGGGGTAGCCTTAATGTTTTACTGAAGTTTTAGAATAGTGCTACAGAAACTATAGAATAGTTTTGGGTAAAAATGTTAATAGATAATTATGTTTATGTTTTGTAGACTCTCATTGAGAGATTTTGAGTCACTCCGTATGATTGCTTGTGAGTTAGGGAATACCAGGTAACTCTGAATATTCTTCCATATACTTGTGAATTGTGTATGATTGTGAATGATTTTTTTTTTTTGAAAGAAAAAAAGGACTGAATTATATGTGTATGTGTATGTATTGTTAATTCTCAAATAAATAGTGTCACAAGTAAATTTCTCTATAACTCATTTCACTCGAATGATTAATAATTTAATGATAATTAATGTATTATTGGATTATTATTTCTTTTTTAGCATGTTTGAATATGTGGTGATATTTGATAAGAATGGAAGCATGATTTATTATACATTGTCTTTTAATGATATTATATTTATTACTGTCATGGCGGTTGCATTTGTGATGATGGGTTGGAGTAAGGAGGAATTTGTATGTTGAGATCTTTTACCACGTGGTATGCCATCACTCGGTGCACAGTGGATGGCACTTGTCAGGGCCCCTTCTTCCATGTTTTCCTTTGGCCGGGATTGCATTGGAGCTGTGGGACATGTGACACCTCCTTAGTTGTGTTCTTTTAAGGAGGGGAGCCATAGTCCAGACTTAAGCTCTACACCTTTGGCCGGGTGTATCTTAAGCACTGGTGAGCTTGGAACAATCCAGTCAAATGGATGAGTTTCTGTTGGACTATGTGTTAGCCTATGGCTCTAGTCAGCGGAATAAGGATGGACGGTGATATAAGGGAGGTTGCATATTACATATTTCATAATCGTATATTACATGTTATGATGAGAATACAGATTGACTTGATGATGATTAAACTTGGTTTTGTCTTGTATGAGGATCATAGTATATACAAGTATATATGTAATCAGTTCCTTCTTTTTATCATATGTGATTTGCTTGTGTACGGTAGAAACTTTCAGTAGTTACTGAGACGTTGAATCTCATCCTATTATATTAACATTTTCAGGCGAATATTCTAGTAGCAAGGGAAGGCACCTGTGGAGCGAGCCTTGAAGGCTCTATTAAGCTCCTTGTGTATCTTTATGCCACTTTATATTTAATTTCCATGACACTAGGATTATTTTTCATCCTAAAATATTTTGGTTGATAAATATTTGTTTGAAACTTTGAACTAATAGTGGAAAGTATCACGTAATTATTGTTCAAGTTTTGTTCGGATAGAATCCCTAAGTTCGTAAGTGACGTTTCAAAGGATTGAACATTAAGTATATATGTCTTTTCAAATGAGGTGTTACAGACGCAGCCCGTATTCAACAAATGGCAGCTCGAGCCTGATTAGTCGAGCTGGCAGGTCGCCATTTAATTGGATTGGGCCGTTTTTTTACTTCAGCTAATTGGACTGCGAGTTTGGGCCTGTTTTTTAATGACTTAAGCTATTGGGGCACTGGGCGTCTGGGCCCTTTTGTTTTTTGTTTTTTTTAAATTTTGGGCTACATTATATACAATTGTTTCCAAGCCCAGCTTGCTTCCCCCTTGTTGTCTGGATGAAGTGGACATTTTATTTGTTCCTTGCCACTTGCCAGCCATAAATGAAATCATGCATCACTCATCAGTTTAGTAATTAATTTTTTCCTTCACACATATAAATGAATTATGTGAGCAATGTTTGTGACAGTTTGAGGCTATCTATGCATGCAATAATGCATCACTCATCAGGCAAATTGGCAAAACATGACATAAGTATATTCGAAGGGAATGAGGGATATAAGTAATATAATATAATAACAATTAGCAAGAAAGTTGTAATCTTCTTGGATCTAATTCTTCAAAACAACAAAAAAACTTATAATCTTCCTTCCTCATTATTCAATCAGCAATAATTATATTCGAAGCATTGTCTGAAGTTGCAAAAACAAGGATGGGAGCAGTTTCCCTTTTCTCTATCTCAGAATCCTCTACCACACGTAATGACATAAACATAAAAGATTTATTAAATAGATATATATAAAAAGATAAATGAACAAATATGATTATAAATATTACCATCCCATGGAAAACTAAGAAGCCAATCTCGAGTGCAAATGAGAGCTTCAACATTATTTGGAAGAAGACAAGATCCATACTTTGTGAGAACCTGAGATCCTATGCTAAAAGCTGATTCACTGGCAACGGTAGTAATTGGAATGCTAAGAATATCACATGCCATTTTTGAAAGATAAGGAAATCGAGCTGAGTTGGCTTTCCAATAATCCAAGACATTAAATCATGTAGCCAATCTATTATCAAGCTAAGTGTCGCTTCTTCCAAATAGTAGTCCAATTCAGACTTTTCAATTGTTGACTCATCTTGACACTTGAATGAAAAAAAATCCTGCACCATTGAAAAATTAATAAAAGGGTCAAATTAAATGAATAGAGGAAAGTGCCAATGAAAATTTAAATAAAATCTAAACATTAACTATTTAAGAATTTCAAACTTACATAAAAAACTTCATAGTCATCCACTTCAAAAGGCTTACGGCCAAGAATCGGCTCTGTGATTAACACCGTGTTGGTATTCGAGCTTGAAGCAGCTCCACCAATTGGGGTGGAGGATGAAGATGATCCCACATTTTTATACTCATTGAAAACATAGTACAACTTGCTCCTTACGTTTTCAATCTTCTCTTGAGAATTTATGGGATCTATTTTCGCAAAAGTAAACTTTATGACATCAAGTTTCATCCGAGGATTAAGGATAATGGCTAGTGTAAGAATAACACTATACTCAGTCCAATATTTCTCAAACTTGTCAAGCATACTTTGAGCCATATCCCAAATCAAAGAATCCTCATTCTGCAAATTAATGACCTTTCAGCAGCAACTCAATCTTTGATATTTGTGTGAAATACATGTTAGAGGTGGGATATGATGATCCGACATCAAGTTTGTTATCACTGCAAAAGGCTTCAAGAATGCGCACATCGCCTCTGCTCTTGACCACTCTTTATTGGTTGGACAATGATTGTAGTTTGTGTCATTCAAGGCTAAGCTAGCAAAAGCACAATGATATTTAATTGCACTTTCAAGTATTGCATGTGTCGAATTCCATCTAGTCGGGACATCATACCTTAAACCCACAGAAGTGTCAATACCCCCGACTTGTTCAACCCTTTTCTTGAATTTTATCATCCTTGCCTCTGATTTCCGTACATACATAATGCTATTCCTAATCTTATTCGAAGCTCCTTCCGCTACTCACAAGCACTACTACAAAAAAAAAAACATTTTTAACGTCCCCCTTTTTTAGGCCTTTTAACGTCTAAAAACAAGGGGACGTCTATGTGAGTGATGTAGTAAAAAATGGCAATAACGTCCGTAGATAAAAGAATGTATAAGGTCGGGACGTTAGACTTCCCCATTTTAAAAAGAGACGTCTAAAGTGCTATATTGACACTTTAGACTTCCCCATTTTAAAATGGGGACATCTAAAGTGCTTTTTTTTAAAAAAAAAATCATTTATATTACAGATCTAGACTAAACAGTATTTAAAATCAGAAATCACAGATCATCGTCAATAAATTTATAGATCTAGTATCTAAAATCCAAATCCAAAATCTACACAATAATAACTCCAAAACTGAAATTTCATAGGCAAAAGATGAAAACAATAAGAGGAATTAGTTGCAAAAAACTTATCTCCTTCTATTATTGAAATTCATTTTCTCGTAATAATGAATAGAGAAGAGCGACAGGGAGAGATGAACCTCATTTTCTCAGCGGGAACGTGGCCATGAAGTATGTATCAAAGTCTTGATCTACAAGCCATAACAACACGAATTATAAGATAAAATAGAAGGGAAACACAAAGAAAAAAGAGAAAGAGGATAAAATAATAAAAAATGGTAACAAAGCATAACAGATCTGGAGGTGAAAAAAAGAGAGAGAAAGGAAGAAGTAAGAGTAAAAAGAGCATATAAAGAAGAAGAAGCAAGAGTTAAAAGGCGTGGTGGTAGTAACTCTTCTTGTGTTTGCGGCGATGAGAAGAGAAAGATAAATGCAAAAGTAGTATAAAATTGACAAATAAAGACTGTCAGTAAAAATTTGAATTGTTTTTTGCGTCCCTAATTTAATTTAAGGACGTCTAAAGTTGTCCTGTTTATTTTTTTTTATTTTTTTTTTATTTTAGACGTCCCCAATTCAAATTGGATACGTCTAAAGTGAAATTTTTTTTTTTAAATGAGGGACACCTTTGGCGTCCCTCATATATATAGGGACACCAAAGGGCGTCCTTGATGATGCATCAGGGACGCCAAAATATAATATAGGGACGTGTAATATCCTAAGATGTACTCAAGGGCTAAATGTACAAAATAGATGGTGGGATTAATGACATAATTACCTCTGGAAAATTTTGTTATGACTTTAGTCAAGTTTCATATGCAAAATTGGCAATTTAATATTATATTGCAAGATGAAATTTTACAAAATCATCTTCTTCTTCAAAGGGCCATGACTTATGTATGACAAGAGAAAATAATATAGGCTATTACATATGACATGTGAAGGCAATTTGACCAAGTTGTAAAAGATGATGACTAAGTCAACAATTTTAACTAAAGTAAGGAGGTAAATATTGATAATTCAAGAAGCTTTCTTTTGGTTACTTTAAGAGCTATTTTCGGTGCAATAAAGAGAGAAAGAGAAACACATGAAAGACCAAGTAAGGAGATGAGGACTTGGTCAATAATTCCGGCCAACATGAAGGAAAAGGAAGAGGGAATTGAATCAAATGTATATAGCCTCTTTAAGGTGTAGTTTCGGTCAGGTTAAGATGAAGGAAGAGAAAAGGTGATGGAAAAAAGTCTTATGGTTAAATATTGCAACTCTAAATAAAATATGTGGAGGAGGAAGATAGGATAATTCAAAGTCTCTTTTTAGTTAAAACAAGAAGCAATTTTCGGCCAAGTATATGGAAAGAGAAAAGATGAGGATCTCAATTTATTTGGCACATGTTAAAGCTATTAAAATATATTATTTTGAGGAGGTGGAAGTGTGATAATTTTGATAAATCATTTTTCCTTTCAAGTCCCATATTTCGGTCAGCTCTTTAAGTGATAAGGGAAAGGAAAAAACTGATCATTTATCACTCTCTCTCACACTCTCCAAGTCGGTTTGCAGCAGCAAAAACGTAGAGGAGGAAAAGCAAGGTTTCAAGGTGAGCTTAATCTTGATTTTTCACCTTCTTAACCTCATCTATGGCTCAAGTGACCTTCGTGAAACTTGTTCCTCTCTTCTTTAGCTTCATTTCTATGGTTTTTTTTTTTGAAGAAGAGGAGTTTTCAGCCACCTTGCAAGAACAAAAGCTGAAGAATCAAAGAAAGAACTTAAGGAGAAGTAAGAGGTGAGTATTAGCATCAATTTGAGTTATTGGTTGTGTTGGTTGAATGAGAATTTTGGCATGTGTAAATCAGCCCTGATTTTGGCTAAACAAGGGTTTGGGTAATTCATGATGTTTTGGTTATGTTATTGGTGGTTTATGATGATTGGAAACCATTTGACATAAGTTTGATGTTGAAATTAGAAGTTGGTAATTGTTGGGATTTATTTTGAATTTTTTGCCAAAACAGGACGTGGAGAATGAGTAGGAATTTGTTAATTTTGATGTTACCATTGTGTTCTACATGAAAAATTATGTGGGAATAGCCCTGGGTTGTGAATTTTGGGTCATTGAAACTCAAAGTGTAAATTTGGGTTTTCCGCCTGAACAAGATTCCAGCGAGGTACTCTAATTGTGTGGTGTTTTTGGATAACCAAATGATCTCTAAAAATTATGAAACTTTCCAATCTTAAAGCTCACATTCTAAGCTTCAAAATGGATATATAATTTGTGTCATTTCATTTTTTTATCTGTGAGTACTGGTTGCCCAAAGTTTGATGTTGAAACTGGACTTAATTCTGGAGCAGTGTGGGATTTTGTGTAATTCTGGAATTGTGTGATGATTTCCAGTAATGATTCATATTTTTCCTATGAAGAGGACTTCAATAGCTTTCCATAGGACTTAGGATCACCTCATTTCAATTTTTGTAGAATTAGTTATGATTTTTCAAAGTCTGGAGAATATTCTGGCAGATTTGGTCCCTTATGCGAAAATTGAAGATGTAATGGCATAATGTAGTATTGTTGAACTTTGAGGTTAGGAATTGGTCTTTTAGGTTAATTGATCACTTTAACTCCTTAGTTGATTTGATTAAATGTCCCTAATGATAACCAACTTGAGTGTTTGAATTAAATAATTGGATTAAGTAATAACCTGTCGCCTGTAATTCTAATTATAGGATTTGACATTTGCCCTGCACGTGATAAACCAGTGCCAGTGCACGAGCGGAAAGAACAAGGTAGTGACTCTTTCTCTTATTATGTGTATGATGCCTTGCATGTATGTCATTTCATTGAATATGCCGTGATGTAACATTGCCGTTGTGAAATGCTGTTGTTGTGCTGTTGTGAAACATGCCATTGTGAATGCAGCAAAAGCTATCGCAAAAATGCCGTTGTGTTGTTGTTGTTGTGATTTGCTTACATGCTTTGTGATTGTACATGTTATAAGTGAATTGTTACTACTGGGATTCTTTTGAATCTCATTCTTTCCAATAATTAACCTACAGCAAGGGCGAGCAGTTCAAAGGAAAAGCAAGTGACGAAGGGCGGTTAGAGCTCCTAGCTAGGAATTTTAATTTTGGTAGTTGGTTGTCATATTTTGTTGGGGATTAGTTGCACATGTTGTATATATTGAATAGTGTTGTGTAATCCCCTGTATGGGAAACTAAGCATTGTAAACCCTTTATTAAGTAACGAAACCTGAGCGTTGTCGAGAATTTTTGGTTGCACTCTGATATGTATGAATGGAACCGAACTGGACAGACCAATTATATTCGAGATGTGAACATGAGACCGCACTAAACAAGTTTTGGAAAAGTTTTAAATTAACCACTGATCTCTATTTCAACTTAATGACGCATTCTCAAACTATAAATTTGGCTATTAAGGTAGGGGGTTACATTTTGTCCCTCATTTAAAAATTTTTTTAAAAAGACTTTAGATGTCCCCAATATATATAGGGACCTCTAAAGCTATTCAGTTCTCACCCATAATTATAAAAATGTCACTGCCTTTATTTTTTACTTCCCTTTTTTAAAAATGGGCGTTCTTTAGGGACGTAAAATCTATGTTCTGTAGTAGTGATAAGCCATCCTGAACTATGAGATTCAAGATGTGGGCAGAACATTTAACATGGAAGAACTCCCCATTGCATATCAAGCGACCACTCAAATTCAAATTCTCTTTCAGTATTCTTTGCATATGAAAATTTGCTGAAGCATTGTCCAACGTGATAGAGAAAACCTTCTTGTCAATACCCCAGTTTATCAATATCTCATACACCCTTTTTGCCAATTTAGATCCCTTGTAAGGAGGCTCCATCTTGGAAAAGGAAAGTATTTTGCTATATAAATTCCATTTCTCATCAACAAAGTGAGCAGTCAAGCAAAGATAACCTTCTGCAGTTATTGTTGTCCAACGATCAGAAGTCAAACATATTCTACTTAGACTCATTGCTAGTATGGCCTTTAGGTTGTCCTTTTGATGAAGATAGAAATTCCATACATCCACCACATCAGTTTTTCTTGTAATACTCCTATAATCAGGATTTAAATATGTGAGCAATTCCCTAATTCCATCATACTCAACAAAAGCATATGGAAGATTATGTTTAATGATGGCATAAGCAATGAGTTCTGGCACTTTGTTGTGGTCAATCTTTCTAGCTCTAACAATCCATGCTTGGTCTATCATCATGGCACCAACATCCTTGTATTTTGGGAGTGCTTGACAACTTTCAATATGACGCTGAAGGTGTAATGTCCCACAATCCTTGCTTCCCACAACATATGGCTTCCCACACCCATTACATTTGGCTTTTTCCTTGCCATCAACTATGCCAAGTTTGGTAAAGTATCTCCAAACATCAGATGTCGTACATCTCGCCCTTTTAGCAGGAGCATCTTTGTGTTGTGTTTGTACAGAAGAAGCTTCAAGTTCAGCAAGTTATTTGGATTGTGTTGCCACATTGTCAACATCCATGGTAGCCATCTTTTTTAACAACAAAAGCATTATCACAGCAAATGAACATTTGAATTTTCATCAAGCAAAAAGCAAATGCACAATCACAGCAAATGAGCATTTGAGCTTAACTAGCAAATACAAATCCAGCAAATGCACACTCACAGTACAAACTAGAGTTGGAAAAACAAATCCAGCAAAGACAGAACTACAGAGTTTGAATTTTCATCCAGCAAAAAGCAAATGCACAATTACAGCAAATGAGCATTTGATCTTAACCAGCAAATACAAGAACACCAAATGCACAATCATAGTACAAAATAGAATTCGAATCAGTCACAACCTAAAGACAGAACTATAGAACTAATTGAGCATTTGAGCTTAACCAAATAAAACCAAAGACAGAACTTAGAGTTCAAATTTTCATGATGCCAGGACCCAGGAACTCATAATTCAATCGTTTCCTTCGGTTTTTAGTGTACTTCAATTTAAACAAAATCAAATCCCAGGAAGATATATAAAAAATTCAAACAAGAACTGAAAAAATTACCTTCGAACGGCGGAGGCGACGAGACACAAGGGGAAGAGGGAGACAGGGAGAGCAACTGAGTGGCGAAGGCGCAGAGCCAGAGAGGAAGTGGGAGTCTGGGAGAGCACAGAACGGTGGAAGAGCGGAAGAAGAGGGAGACTTGGAGATACCGAGCGGTGGAGCCGGAGAGGAAGAGGGAGACTGGGAGAGCACAGAGCGGCGAAGGCACGAAGGCGCAAAGGAAGAGGGATACTTGGAGAGGCCGGACCAGCAGAGCCGGAGAGGAAGAGTGACAGAGCCGGAGAGGAAGAGGGGGAGGGTTAGGCATTTCTTAGGTGTTAGGGTTCAGAGTTAAGAGTTCGAACTGCGTGAGCACTCGAAGAGGGAAAAGAAGAGGCTGTGCTAGTGAGGACCGAGATCGAGCTGAGGAGGAGTGACTGAGTGAGCAAATGTCTTTTTTTTTTTTTTAAACGGGCTAACCCGTTTAGCCCGCGGGTTAAATAGGTTCAGCTCGTTTAGCTCGACAACAAACGAACTGCTATTTTTCAGGCCCAAACCCCTTTTTTTAAGAGGGTTGGCGGGCCTAGCCAGCCAACCCGGCCAAAATTACTGCTTCTAGAATGTACCACATGGAAACTAAATTTTCATGCTTTAGAATCTTATATTTTTTTTGTTTATCGGATAACACTTGGAAATTAAATGATGAAAATCATGAGAATCATGAAAATGGTCCGTTTCTTTTTGGGGTGAGTTTCGGATAAAACTTTTCCTTGTTTGGTTCCTTTCTATCCATCCCAAGACGAATAATTGTAACTTATGTAATTTCTCTAATCTCTCTAAAAAGTCAACTATGTCATATATGTAGGACTAGAGGTAATAGATTAATATATATATATGATTTTAACTTAACATGGTAAAGTCACATAAGCATAAGAACCTTATCTCCTTTAATTTTTATTACTCCCTCTGGTCTAAAATATAGGATAAAGTTTGTAGTGTAAATTACACTACAAATTTTATCCTATATTTAAGACCGGAGGTAATATTTAATTAGCGAAGAGGCTATGGGCGCAACTCCATCTTGTATTTTAAATATATTATCTATTTTGTGAGTTGCATGGGAAAAAATCTATCAAATTGAAATAAACAGATTTCAAGAATCTTTTCTGGTTATTGTGCCCTTTTTGTTTTTTTTGAATGAATTCTGATTTCATAAAAGATATCTCTTACTAAGTTTTTAAACATAATATCTATTCCGAATATTGCACCAACTTTTTTTATATATAAAAAAGAGGAGGATAAAAAACTAAGCCAACAAGATGGCTTCAAGACAAGGTTATTAAACTCGCGAGTTTAAGCAAACTCGTAATAGTAATGTAAATTCGTATCATGAACTCGAATCGTAAACTTGTAAGAGTTTAGTTTTACCATTAAATAGATATTATTAGTATATAATTAAATAATTAAAATATAAAAAGTTGACAACAATTTGATTTAAATATATTTGAAATCCAAATAATTGAAATTAAATCTATCAACATTCATAATTTATCATATTTAACAAAGAAATTTCTATAAAATTTATATATAAAGCCGTTGAGTATAATCAAATTGAAAAAATTAACAAGAGTTTAAGGGTGCGTTAACACGGTTTTGTAAGCTAGAAACGTAAAAATGGTAAAATCGGTGTATAAACTCGTGAATTTAACTGAGTTTACAAAGGTCATAAGTTTACCAATGGTTCAACTGGATTTTATAAGTTAGAACTGTAAAAACAATAAACTCGGAGAGTCAACTCGCGAGTTTGACAACAATGCTTCAAAGGCAGCTCAATTTAGGATTAATTCAAAGTCGAGTGATTCTATAACTTTTAAAACGAAATCATATAGAGTATTTCAAAGTCATTAAAAAAATCAAACAACAAAGTATAATATTTAATTAGTCTTAACCTGATCTTCAGTTTGCGAATCAGAGTCTTTGTATGTCTTATATAATTGAGCCACTAAAAAACAAACATGATGCAAAATTTATAATGATTAAAAATAATAACATTATGTGATCTGAATCATTTGACTGTTCAAGCCTGTGCCCAAAACAAGTCAAAATTCAAAAATATTTTTATGTGTCAGAAACTTTGAGCAATTATCCTTCAAATATATCAACAACACTTATCCTTGAGGGATTGCATGGTGTGTGTGTTTGACTCTTCAGGTTACATAGGGATTGCCATTTTTTTCAAGCCCATGTTTTTTTATGTTTGGATTTTTGTGTTTTAAAAAATTGCATTTTTGTCACTTACGATTACTTAAGATATTCCCCATAGTTCGAAACCTTTGAACTTCATGTTTTGTCTCCATCCAAGTGGCCCAACCAATCATCACCATTATTATATATATATATATATATATATATATATATATATATATATATGTTATAATATTTTGTGACTTGTATGGGCATCTTATTGTTTAAGCTTCTGAGTTCTGAGCAGCAAATTACCCCCTGCTAAAAGAAAAATATTTCTGGGAGATCTAAAACTTTGAAGAGCCAAACAATAGTTCAGAGTGGTTGATCTAAGAAATAGTTAATTATGAGTAGCAGTCAGAGTGGTTGTTGAGGGAAACTGATTTGATTGGCTGAAGTTAATTTTTGGTATTAGATGATTAGTAGAGTTCCTTACGGTAAGATATAGTTAGTTGATTAATTTGAGAAGATTAAGAAAATTAGTTATGATAACTATCTGTAAAAAATATAGGTTATTGGTTTTTCTAAAATATGATCTTCCATCATGACTACAGTTAGATAGAAACTCCTTAATGTGTGTAATTAATAGTGATACTTTGAGAGAGAAAAATTATAAATTTGAGAGACAAAGTGGATTGGAATCTTATATTTAACACCATCAATGTTTGTAAATTTTGATGTAAATATGCTAATCTCCCATTCAAATAATGAACAAACTAGCTAACTAAAGCACTCCATTCCATCTTTAATATAAGACATATTTGGAGAGTTGATTTTGGTTCTAAATAATTAAATATAATAAGACACATTTATCATATTTGTCAAATTTTTTGTTCTAATTTGCCTCGATTGATATTCATTTCCTCAACAATAATCAAGGAAAAGAAAGAAAGAGAGAATTAAGAAAGATGACTAGGATGTTTTAGAAAACTAAACTAACATTCTCAATCTAATCAAATTAGATAAATATGTCTTATATTAAATATCAGAAGGAAGGACTAATTAAACTAAGGGTGGACATCATGATGAACTCAGATATCAACAACTTATGAGCAAAATATACATAAACCAACAGAAGTGGAAGCATGAACATGAAGTGTAAACGTAAAAGCACACTTTAGAAGCTAAGAAGGTGGAAAAGTAAAAGTATAAAGTAAACGGAAAGAAAAGTCATATTCATCAATTCATCAAATACATAACGTACATGCAACACACAACAAAAGAGAAGTTCAATTCTCACTTTGGCTTTGAAAATGAAAATACAACAATTAATAATAATAGCGAGTGAGAGTGAGTGAATCAAGGTTGTTACTTGTCACTTTTTTTTTTTTTTCCAGACAATAAGGCCTAAGAGCCAAGTGTCTCCCTTTCCTGTTGTTCTTAGTGCCTTTTGTTATTATTGATTGCAACCTCACCTTTTGAATTTTATTTTCATTGCATATATATATTTTGCCTTTAATTATACTCTCACACCTACACTTCCTTCATTTTCCCGTCCTCTATTGGTTTTTTTTTAATATATATTCTCCTTATCACGTGATTTTATTATTACAAAATTTGATGACTCACGAAAATTGTCAACATAATTTGTTTGACATTGACAAATTATCCAGTATATGGAATTTTGTTTCTTTTCAATAATTTCTGCCTCCACTTTCTCTCACTCTCTATATTCTCATCTCAACTGTTAGGTTAAAAATTTAAGTAGTTCAGATTTAAAAATAATTTAAACTAAGTTGAGACCTAATTGTGGAGAAACTATTTTTACATGTTTTTTATTTAAAACTTGTAATACAATACCATGTTTAGAAGATATTGAGTCACTTACTATTCATCTTAGTTAGAATAGATTTTTGCTAAAATGGACATGCCACAAAAAAAAAAAAAAAAAAACTCAAGGTTTTAACCTTGCTACTTTTATATTTATTTGAATATTTTACTTCTGGTAAAATAGTTGATTTCAATTTTTACTTCCATTAACTTCTTACAAATTAAAGCTCATGACAAACTTTGAATGATCATATGTTCACTAAATAAAATTTTCCCTATGAGAACATTTTTAATTTTTTAAAAAATTGTAAAGCATCATGTAGACTGTAGAGTAAGAGGCTATTTAAAAAAAATTAAAGAATTGTTCTGAATGAGATTTAGAAGAATACCAATTACTTAATAAAATGAAATAAAAAAACAAAAATGAGCTCATTAATGTAAGTCCAAAGAAATTATGTTTTCTATGATTACGAAGTTAGAATCAAAATTGACATTGAGAATCAAAGAGAGCCCGTAATACTGATGAACTTCTCTTGCTAAAACGTTAGAATCTTTTAATTAACTTTGTCCTATTTTCCAAAATCGAATAAGAAAAAAAAAAAAAAAAGACAAACTGAATAATAGTACGTGGGGTATCTCTCTCTTAAGTCTCGATTCAACATGCCATCTTCTTTGGGGTATGTTCTCCAAAGTCGGTGAAATAAGAAACCTTCGGATGTTTATGGTCGACTTGACCTGTCCCTCTTCTTCTTCACAATTCTTTTTTTCCTTTTTAATTTCCTTATTTTTTAAAAAAATCAATATTTCTTTCCATCTTATTTTTCTTCTTCACTCCTTATATCACCCTACATATAAATATCATATTTTTAGTCAACGAAAAACTGTCCCGGTGGTAACGTTATTATCGCGTTATTTTCATGTTTAGATAAGGTTTCAGACTTAATACCAGCGTTAGCAATGCTTGTATATGTTTAAATTGACTGTGATATTAAAAAACATATAATATTTTTATAAAGTAAAATTAAAACAACTTCAGTCATTTTTGTATTTTTCTAATTTATTAATTTTTACAGTGTTTAGGCTATATATATATTTTTTTTTTAACATTAATATTAATACAGAATATGAAAGGGGAAAAAAAAAGTATACGTAGTGGTTACCAAGTTCGCTCTCTCCAGGTCCAGTGCAAATTCATAGGATTTCCTCTAACGAGAATCATTTGAATTTATAATTAATAATTATTTAGTAGCGCTTGAATTTTGACTCCTATTCACATATCACTACACATTATCATTGAATAATATTCGAATCTTATTTCATATATATCATATCATATAGTTTTATAAAAGACTAATAATAACTAATAAAAATAATTTTGATCCCCTAGTTTCAAAAATTAAAAGTGATCGGGAAAAAAAAACATGACACCAATTTTGGCAGAACAAGGAAAATTATAAGTTTATAACATTAGTAACTATCAATGATCTTGTAGCCTCAAGTTATTTGTGTTTAACTCTTTAAATATTTTTTTTAAAAAGGATAAAAGTGAAATTTTAAGAATGAAGTTTTTTGTCATAAGCATATAACACAATTAAATTTTGAAGAATGTAAAATTGAAAAAAAAAAAATTCTTAAAAAAAGAGTAATTTAAACAAGTTCATTAAATTAGACTAAACATCTGTCTCTTTTTTAATGTGGATCCACTTATTCTCCCTCTAATTTTATAACACAAATTTTATATCGATTTAATAAAATTGCTAAAATTACATTATCTTTAAAAAGTTATATCCACTTTTAACTATAAAATTTTTACCATTAAAATTGCACTTTAGTTATTTTAAAAATATTAATAAGTAAAGTGTAAAATAATAATAAAAAAATCCAAATAATTAGACAGAGTTTACCTTGTGTCTGTAAATACATCGCCAATCACAGCCTTCTTATCTCTCTCTCTCTCTGTTTTTCTCTGATGTCTTCTTCTTCCTCTGGGATTTTATATATAGCTGGGGAAAAAAAACCAGAAGCCACCATTAAGCTTGCTCCAAAATAATCCTCAACCATGGAAGGAGGAGTTCCAGAAGCTGATGTGTCTGCTTTCAGAGAATGTCTATCTCTCTCTTGGAAGAACCCCTATGTTCTTCGACTCGCTTTCTCCGCCGGAATCGGTGGCCTCCTCTTTGGCTATGACACTGGTAATTAAATATTTCCTCTGTTTTACTCTGTTTCTCTCTTATCTATCTCACACACATACACTCCACAAATCAAAACTCTGCTTTCTTTGGCTATGACACTGCCAATTAACTCCTTCCTCTGTTTTACTCTGTTTCTCTGTTTTTTTTCTGTCACACACAAATACTCCGCAAATCAAACTCTGCTTTTTTTCAACATACTGCATCTATTTCTTATTTTTTAAAATATTTCATACAAGAACTTCATTTTTCATGGTATTATTGGTTGGTGTTCTTTTGGATTGTGTTGTTACTTGTTCTCTGTTTTTCATCTTTCTTCAGGCTCTCATTTCCCTCTGTTTCCACAGTTTGCCCTTCATATATTTAATTTTTTCTTCATGTTTTTATTTTTCAATTGTTGTTTTAATTTTGGGCATGTGCAGGTGTAATATCAGGGGCTCTTTTATATATAAGAGATGATTTTAAAACCGTTGATAGAAAGACATGGCTCCAGGTAATTAATGCCTATTTCAATAATAAATATGCCCTCCAATACTAAATGTTAAATCTAGTTGGAAGTTGGATTTATCCTAAATATCTACTTTATCTGGTATATTTATTATTTTTTTCCTAGATATAATCTAATGTTGCATAAGAATATGTTAGGACAATCATGTGTTAGAAATATTAAGGTGAAATTAAATGAATAGTTAGTTGGTTGAGACCCTAATCTATATAAAGGGTTATGGTTAATGTGATTAGTGCATAGAATGGTAAGATCCTCACGAAATGAGGGAGGTTAACTTGGTTCTCACCTCTCATTAATCCTAAAGTTTAGGACTGATAGTAGAATCATCCAAGAAGGATTTGTTATAATTCTCAAGAGATTAGTATGTTTTTCTTAATTCTAGATTTGTTAACTTGGTATCAGAACAGGTTATGGGGCCTAAAGATATTGAAGCCTAGTGTTTATTGTTTGCCTCTACGGTCCATTCTTTTTCTTGACACGACGACATCGTTTCGTGATTATAGTCCAGTGGTCCTTGTTGGGCCCTTCATCATCGTTGCGACGTCGTTTCAAGACTTGGCTTCTTGCAACCTCGATTCTTCATCGTCACCAAAGCCGTTGAAGTCAAATTTAAAGAACCCCATCCATCGATGCATCTCTTTTCTAGCTTGTTTGTTGTTCGTTCCAAGCATCGTTGAAGTCACCATTGCTGCCACTATACCTTGACGAATTATGATAAAGACTCTTCGATCCTGTTTTTTTGTTGATTCGAATCTTTGAATCTGGGAGTGAAAGAAGGGTTTTGCAGCACTGAATGGAACAAATCTATGCATCTCCAATCCTATATGCTTGTGGCTGTCAGAATTTGAGTTCAAATCTACAGCAAAGCATCATCTTCACCGTCTGCCCATCTACTCGCTTTTGTGTTATGGCCTGGAAGATCGCCTATCTTACCCTTTCCGCTGCAAACTAGTCAGTATGACAACGGCAATGACGATGGGAGGTGATGGAGATCAAATCTTGTGTGCCGGCCAATTTTTTTTCAAGAACCTCTAATGAAGATGAGCGACAAATCGAGATACTCACCGACAAGCCATGGAAATTTGCGACTACACCTTTCCAACTCGCGTTTTGATAAGTAAAATATTTACATATTTATTTTCACTACTACAGAATATAGATACTACTACCCTAAAAGACATCCCTTTTTAAAATAAGGACATCTAAAACATAGGCGGTGGTATTTTTGTAATTATGTGTGGGAACTGGGTAGCTTTAGACATCCCAAATTCAATTTAGGACGTTTAAAGTTAAAAAAAATTAAATATTTTTTTTTTACTTTAGATGTCACTTTAGATGTTCCAAATTCCATTTGGGATGTCTAAAGTCCCACTTTAGACGTCCCAAATCCAATTTGAGACATCTAAAGTGATGTCTAAAGTAAAAAAGAAAAAAAATTTACACTTTAGATGTCCCAAATTCCATTTGGGACTTCTAAAGTAAAAAAAAAAATTTACACTTTAGATGTCCCAAATTCCATTTGGGACATCTAAAGTGTAAAAAAAAATTAAATATTTTATTTTACACTTTAGACGTCCCAAATTCCATTTGAGACGTCTAAAGTAATTTACAAATTTTCTTGCGACCTGTATTGAATATAAGGGACGTTCGTGCGTTATATTAAATAAAGAGAAGCTTTCCTCTCTCTCTCTCTCTCTCTCTCTCCCCCTCTCCCCCACAGCAGTTTTCAATTTATTTGATAAGAATTGCAGAGAAAGACCCACATTCTATAGATTCAAATAGCTTTTTCCTTCGGTGTTTTCGCCATCGTCCCCCCTCTCATCATGCCCTTCGGTGACCCTATTTGAGACGGTAACTCTCTCTTTATCACCTCTCAAATCTTACATGCTTGTTTGTTTATTATTATTATTATATAAGTTCCTCTCTTTTTTCACAATCAGATCTGGTACAGTGCATCTGGGTAAAAAATGGATTTTTTGAATTTTAAAGTTTGACTAAAAGAAGTTTGAACAAAGCTAGCAAAGTGGTGGAAGTGTGGTGATGCTAAAAAAGGAAATTCCGGAGCAAAAAAGAGAATGGAGAAAGCTAGCATTTATGTTCAACAAAACTATTACAGAGGATTCTCGTCTGGAACTTGTGTTTCCTTTCGTAATTGATGACTTCAACATCTACAGGAAATTTGAAATTCAAATGACTTTAGACGTCCCTTTTTAAAAAATGGGACATCTAAAGTGGAGACTGTAGACGTCCCAAATTGAGATTTGGGACGTCTAAAGTCCTACACAGGGGAACTTTAGACGTCCCAAATCTCAATTTGGGACGTCTAAAATCCTCCCTTTAGACGTCCCATTTTTTTCAGACGTCTTTTCTTAAAACATATTACGCTTCCTACATAGACGTCCTCCCAGTTTTTGGACTTTAAAAGTGCCAAAATAGGAACGTTAAAACCCCTTTTTGTAGTAGTGTTTCCTTTATGTGATAATTTTGTGGATGATATTTAATATTAATATAATAAATTTGGGTGTAATTGATAAATAAAGAATGATTTTGGCATAAATATTTCTATTAATATTATTATAATATAATATTTACTTATTTTTCTTTTGATAGTCACACAATAAGAGAAAAAAAGAGACCTAAAATTAGATCGATAGGATTGAAAAAAGGGATATCTACTATATTGTCGGACATAACAGCACGGCACTATAGCACTCAACTGACAGTCACTGTAGCAACCGACAAGCATTGCAGCACGTGTGAAGAAAAAGGTGCCAGTTACTTTAGCATTATATTAATCTCAAATATCGTCTATAAAATTATTATATAAGAAAAAATAAATATGTAAATATCGTTTTACGTTTTGGCCACTGAAAAGAATCTAGGCAATGACAACAGGTATGCGATGTGGGTTTTCATAGATTTCTGAGGAACAGTCTGCCGATCAAAGAAATGTAAGACGCAGCTATCTCTGATTTTGTCAATCTGGGTTTAGGAATTTGAGCCATATATAGAGAAAGAGAGGAACGGGGAAGAGAAATTTGCTTACTGTTCTGATTGATTTTTTGGCTAATCGATATCAGATTTTCACCCCAATTTTCAACGATGAGATTTCTAAATTCCAAAACCAAGTTTTTCCCTTTCTCTGATGCTGCTGTATTTGAGAGATTAGATGTGGAGTATAATCTTTGTGTAGCACAATAACACAACGTCATGATCCAGCCTATTTTCAAATCCTTCGGTAACCTTCATCTTCCCCTCAAATCTTATTGCGATTCTCATTATCAACCACGTTGTTGCGACTTGTTCTTCGCATCCAAGGTCCTGCAGGAAAAGTCTTCCATGTGCATTTTGAGATGTTGATTTTCAACATCCAAATTTATAGTTGAACTTCTATTGAGATCGAACCTGATCGCAATAATTTTCAGTTTTAATCAAGTGACTCTGCCAGAGGCAAGGCCAGCATGCCTGCCATGAAGAAGAATTCTGAGCAGACTCGGTTAGGTTCTGTATTCAACTAGTTGGTGAATGAGATAGGAGATCCTGTTGATTTTTGAACTTCCAGATTGGCTTAATAAGTGGAAAGCAATGCCATGCGTCTCTATAAAGCGCAATATATATCTCTCAAAGAAGACTGTAAATAAGGGAGTTCTACTTGTCTCAATAAACCTTTTCAGCATCAACCTTAAAAAAGGTCAAATTGGTTCAGACTGAGAATTGTGGTTCTGGGATTGTGGCGGATGAAGATATCAAGCAAGGGGACTTTGTCATTGAATATATTGGAGCAGTTACTATTTGGAAGAAGTTGGTGAGCAAGATAAAGGAGCAAGTATTTATGGCCAACAAAGATACAGTTAAGCAAAGGATTCAATGAGCAAGAATACAGGGAGACTAAATGAAGAGTTCAAGCAATTATTTCACGAAGCCAAGTTGCTAAAGAGGATGACTACTATGTTATGATTTAGTTCATCAAAGTTTATCATGTTTTGCAAGATTGAAGAAGGAGAATCAAAGAGCAAAATGTCTCTATGAAAGTCAAAGAGAAAGATGTCTCCATGAAGAGAAAAAGGAAGATGTCTGCTCAAAGTGTTGTTTAGAAGATCAAAATGATTTAATTTAATTTCGCTTCACTAAACCCTACTATATGTGTTTGCAAGTTAACACCTTGATAATCCAAGAAGTGTTAACTTGAGGGGCTGTATTAGAAATATTAAGATGAAATTAAATAAGCAGTTAGTTGATTGAGACCCTAGCTAGTCTATATAAAGCGTCATGGTTAATGTGGTTAGTGTGTATGATAGTAGAATTCTCATCAAATGAGGGAGGTTAACTTAGTCATCATCTCTCATTAATCCTAAAGTTTAGGGTTAATAGTAGAATCGCCTAAAAAGCGTTTATTGTGATTCTCTATTAATATGTTTCTCCTAATTCTAGATTTGTTAACATCATGTTTCATTTGTTACAATTAATTAATTTATTTTATTTTATTAATATACTCAAATTAGTTAAAATCAAATAGCTCATACGTTAAGATCAGATGGAGTAATGGATTATCTCATTTTCATTCCTTTTTTTTTTTTAAACAGATTTATTTTTAACTTTTGCCTTCTTGTGAATTCCCCCTATTTTTAATGGACAAAAATGCCCCATGCTTATTAGTTAGGTTCTATTTCACTGTTTAAACTCATCTTATCTGCTTGTTTAACTTCTGACCAACTCGTATGCGGTTAACTAACTGACTTGGTTAATTACTATACAAATAATTCCAAATTAGTGTTCTCGTATCCTTAGGATGCTGCAGATTGGACTAATCTTATTATTATTAATTTATTAAACTAAACGATTTTGACAGAAACAAGCCAGTAGAATAATTACAAAAAACATTTTATTTATTTGTATTTGTTTCATATTTTATTCAAAGAGTTTCGCTATGAGTGTGATGAATATCGGCCAACTTTGTCTGTGGCCTATCTGGGAAGAGTATAATGCTGGCTCCTTGTCATATTAGTAGTATTATTTTTTGAATGGTTATTCTAAGTTGCATGAATTTTAATAAATAAGTTCCATTATTTATAAATTATATGTCTCATTAGGCTTTTTATATTATTTATAGATGAATAATTATTCTTAGATTTATTATTCTATAACATGAAGAAGGCTGTCAACTTCAATTTTCCTTAAAGATATATAGTACTCTTTGTCTCCTATATTTAATACCCTCATTGAAAGAGGAGTATTATTTTAGAAAAAGTACCACATAATTTTTATATGGCAATGACAAAAAATCAGTTTAATTAATTTTCTTAATTTCTACATATTAGTTAGCTATGTCTTATATTTAAAACTAGATGAATCATTATTACTATGAAGACTTGTGCTTATTTGACTTTTATATATATATATATATATAAAACTAGCGGGTGGATTTATTGAATAGGCAAGTTTTTATATTTGTATCCGAAAGCAAAAAATATCAACATGAGGCGTCGAATCCCTAAAATAAGGGGGGAAACACAACAAAAAGAAGGTAAATAACTAAATATAGAATCTAATTCCATAATTTAATAATATATAAAAAAATATTGTTCCCTACATAGATGTTTTGAGACTCGTTGCCCTAAAAATAATCTCTAGTAATTTGCCCTGACATTCACTCTTACTTTCATGGATATGAATCTTAGAGTAGATATTCTCATGGTCCTATCCCCATTAAAAAATATACAAATATACTGCAAGAAGAAATAAGGAAAAATTGTCCATAAATATCTCATTAGAAACTTATTTTCCAAATAGGGCTTTCGGGTGTAAACAATTTTTCTTGTGTGCAAAGATCTTCCTTGTGTTCAAATAATCTTCTCCTGTATTCAATATATCTTCCTTATGTGACCTTCCCTTATATTCGAATAACAATCTTCCCTTGTGTACAAAAGATCTTTCCTTAAGTCTCATTTGGCAAATTTCTAATGAGGTATTTATAGGCAATTGCCAAAAAAAAAAGAGTAGTATTAGTATATATAAATTTGATATAGTTACTTTTTGGTATATTCCTTATTGCTTCATCATTCTTTACTTGTAATGTTGTTTCCCAATTTTTTTTACTAGAACATTTAATTTTAATTAGTTTGTTAATATGTTGACCACATTCACAGGAAGCCATAGTGAGTGTGGCACTAGCAGGAGCCATAGTAGGAGCGGCAGTAGGAGGATGGATCAACGACAGATTTGGAAGGAAGAAGGCGATTATGCTCGCTGATTTCCTCTTCTTCATTGGCTCCGTCATCATGGCTGCCGCCACCAGCCCCACCATGCTGTTCGTCGGCCGAGTCTTTGTCGGCCTCGGTGTCGGAATGGCTTCCATGGCTTCCCCTCTCTACATCTCTGAAGCTTCTCCCACCAGAGTCCGTGGTGCCCTTGTTAGTCTCAATGGCTTCCTCATCACTGGTGGCCAGTTCCTCTCCTACCTCATCAACTTGGCCTTCACTAAGGTAGCCAACCTACTCAAGTGTCCTACATCGAATGACTCTAATATCATATATTACTTCAGTCCTCCTCAATATAAGAGTCACTTGACTTTTTTTTAGAGAGATTAAGGAAGCTAATTAAGTTACATTAAAGTATTTATTTTTATCGTTTTTCTTTAAACTAATTTATTTGACTTCCAAACTGATATATAATATAATCTAATAATGTAAAACATATATTATGATCAAATAGCTTATTTAACTTTCTTAATCTCTTAAAAAAAATATACTTATATGAAGGACCAGAGGGAGTATTAGCTTTATCTTTCTATCAAAACAGTTTAATACATTCTCTTTATTTTCTAATTAGTCCATTTGAGACTTCTTTAACCTATTCTAATATTCAGTTCTTGTATTTTAATGGATAACTGTTATGCAATAATAGGCACCAGGAACATGGAGATGGATGTTAGGAGTAGCAGCAGCACCTGCTTTGATACAGATCGTACTCATGCTGATGCTCCCTGAATCACCTCGTTGGCTATTTCGAAAGGCACTACTCCTCCAATCCTTAATATAAAGAATATATTTAAGGAGTTGATCTTGATCATAAATATAAAACATTAATTTTTATATTTGTCAGTCTTTTCCTAATTTACTTTTATTGATTCTTCCTCAACAATAATCAAGTAGGAGGGGAATGAGGGAATCAAGGAAGATAATTAAGATGTTTAAGAAAATACATAACATAATTAGCTAACTTCCTTAATCTTTTATTTCATTTCTCTCTTTCATTAATATAAAATAACCTCTAATCATCTTGATTTGCTCGCCTTTCATGATGGAATAAACACAACAGGGAAGGGAAGAAGAAGGGAAAGCAATCTTGAGGAAGATATACCCACCCAATGACGTTGAAGATGAGATCAATGCTTTAAAGGAATCAGTGGAAGTAGAAATCAGAGAAGCTGAATCATCAGAAAAAGTAAGCATACTGAAGCTGGTGAAGACCAAGACTGTGAGGAGAGGATTATATGCAGGGATGGGGCTCCAAATTTTCCAGCAATTCGTGGGCATCAACACGGTCATGTACTACAGCCCCACCATAGTTCAGCTCGCCGGTTTTGCATCGAACCAAACAGCACTCCTTCTATCACTCGTCACGGCCGGGCTTAACGCATTCGGGTCGATACTCAGCATATACTTCATTGATAGGACGGGAAGGAAGAAGCTTGTGGTGGTGAGCTTGTCCGGGGTTGTGTTTGCTCTCGTGGTTCTAACTGTTGTGTTCCATGAGACGACCACACACTCACCAATGGTCAGCAGCATTGAGACCTCTCACTTCAGTAATGTGACATGCCCTGATTATTCATCCGCTTTCAATCCTTCTTCTTGGGATTGCATGAAGTGCCTTAGATCTTCTCCAGAGTGTGGCTTCTGTGCTTCACCAGCTAATAAGGTACTACATTTTGCTCTTCTTTACATTATTAATACATCAGTTTCTACTATGATGAGTCTTCCACATTTTCTATCACCTTCACACCTCAATAAATTTAAAATGGACACTAGGGTCACTAACTAACACACACAAGATCTTAACTAACTAATCTCACTTGAATATCGCCCAACGCATACTTATCTGTGTATTATAGCATTGTTCTCACACTGAGGTGAATAATCGTGCAGCTGTTACCTGGGGCGTGTTTGATCTCAAATGACGCCTCGAAGGACTTGTGTGGAAACAAAGAGAGATGGTACACAAGGGGATGCCCTAGCAGATATGGGTGGCTTGCCCTAATTGGACTTGCACTGTACATCATCTTCTTCTCTCCTGGTATGGGCACAGTCCCATGGGTGGTCAACTCTGAGATCTATCCTCTAAGGTACAGAGGGATATGTGGAGGCATGGCTTCCACCTCCAACTGGGTCTCCAACCTCATTGTTGCTCAGTCATTCTTGTCCGTAACAGACGCCATTGGTACTTCTTGGACCTTCATGATTTTCATCTTCATCACCATCGCCGCCATAATCTTCGTCATCATTTTTGTCCCTGAAACCAAAGGCCTTCCCATGGAGGAGGTGGAGGCGATGCTTGAAAGAAGGTCCCTCAACTTCAAGTTTTGGCAGAGAAGTCCTCAGCCTCAAGTTGTTGTAAAACAATGAAGTCTCTAATTATATATGACCATGTTGACTTTTAGTGCGTTTTCCTTGATTTGTGTTCCAGAATGGAAAAATTATATATGATATATATATATATAATATGTGAAACCATGTGTATTAATTGGAGAATGGTTTCATTTGGGAAGGATTATTAATGTAGAGAGTGGATTAGGCAGTGTAGTTCTAGCTAGTGCATTGACTTTCTCTTGAAACTCCAATATATAATTTGTATTTTAAGTAATAAGATTGTGTTACTTAATTCACTGGTTGGATTGTTGAATGTATCTTTTTTTATTTAAGAAAAAAAACCAATCGGCTGTGCAAATTATTAAAAAATACACCAATACCATGGGCACCAAATTTCTATTAATTGCCAAATAGAATTTTTTTTTTTATGGATACCAAAAATAGAAATTCATTTCCCTTTTGTTTAATTTATCTAACATCACCAAAGAAATAGCAAAGACGAAAAGGCTTGGCGCATCAAAAAGACATTACTTAAGAAAAGTTAATACTATTAAGGTCCAAAATTGTCAACTTGGAGTTTTATAGTCAAATGACACCTAACGTCTTTAAGTCTTTTATCAAATATGAGGTTGAGAGTTCAAATTTCCAATGAAAATAATAGGTGCCTGAGTCAAAGGAAAAATTGTCAACAAAAACAAATAAAGTGACTAACAAGGAGTTAGTGTATCCCAATGTATAATTTCTTCAATTTTCTTATAGTAACAAATAGCCTTGATATCTCTTTTAGTCAACACTATACACCACTATTCAATAGTCACTCTTCTAATATCAACAGTTCATATATCAAAATGATAGTTCAAAATTTTCTCTCTAGAGTTTTTTGGGGCCAACTCTATGGGGTTTTTTTTCCCGCTAACTCTATGAAGTTAAGAACTTCTGTTTTATTTCACATTAAATTGGGTTGAAATTTGGCCTCTTTATGGAAAGATCAGTAGCATAAGGACCATTTCCAAGCCCATTGATATTTGTTGCAAAAGGGGCCTAAGGCAAAGTCAAAAGCCTTGCTAACATGTTAAAAAGCGTAGAGGCATAATAATGAATTCCAATAAGAAAATTACATACACCAAAATCCAAGTTTAAGTTCAAGTTTAACGTTCAAGTCTTGTGAAGATAAATATTTTAAATGTGCGTGTTTTGCTTGTCAGAAGGAATACTTGTCCCACTATGCTTTCAAATACTTAAAACGTTACTTTAAAGAAGGCATTTCACTCTTTTATATATTCGGAATATTATTCATCCGTAGTCCATATTCTCCATGTCTGGCTAATGTAATAATAATACAGATCAATTAATATTTTTAGCTAACGATATAGAATAATTAATCGATCTCGATGAAAGAAATAGGTCTTGTTTGGTATTGTGAATTGGACAAGAATATGCCGTCTTTATTTCATATGATCAAGGCTTTCCCTTTCTAAGCTTAGTGCATGTTTGGGAAACCTTAAACCATGATTTCAAAATCCCTTTCCCGCAAGTTAAAATAAAACTCATTTCATATATTTATCTTGTAAATCGTAAAAGCACTTTTTAAAAGAGCTAAAACAAGTAGGCACTTATACTACGTTTGGTATCATGGAAGTGAACACATGGAAGTGGAATTGAGGATGGAACTCTGATTTTGGCTTGTTTGGCATTGCTGAATCTACTTCCATGTGGAAGTGACTTCCACCAAAATTTATGGAAGTCAGTTCCAACCTATAACCCATGGAAGCGTAGAGACTTCCATGGAACCCAAACTTTGGTCCATCTTGCCCCTGAGAGCCGGTGATAGTGAGGCTGACAAATAATGCAGAGACGGTGAAGACGCGGCAATGGCGACAGCGCGGTGACTATGCCGGTGACGGCGCAACAACTATGACAATGAGAGAGTGGCAGCATCAACAACATTGGAGCAACAACAGCGACAACGACGGTGACCACATTGGCAACTTTTCTTTGGTTTCAATCTGCAATTTCACAGAAACAATAACGCAGCCATGTAAAACGATGGCGACCACAATCTGTAATTTCGATCTACAACTTTTCTTTGGCAACAATGACGGCGACCATTAGCAACTCTACCGTGTAAAATGTTCTTCGATTTCTTCTATGATTTCAAGTACATTTCCCCCTGCAACTTTTCTTTGGTTTCAATCTGCAATTTCACAGAAACAATAACGCAGCCATGTAAAACGATGGCGACCACAATCTGCAATTTCGATCTGCAACTTTTCTTTGGCAACAATGACAGCAACCATTAGAAACTTTGCTGTGTAAAATGTTCTATGATTTCTTCTATGATTTCAAGTACATTTCCCTCTGCAACTTTTCTTTAATTTCGATATGCAATTTCGCTGAAACAATAACTCTGCTGTGTAAAATGACAGCGACATGATTTGCAATTTCGATCTGCAACTTTTCTTTGGCAACAATGACGGCGGCCATTAGCAACTCTGCTGTGTAAAATGTTCTTCAATTTCTTCTATGATTTCAAGTACATTTCTCTTTACAACTTTTCTTTGATTTCGATCTACAATTTCACTAAAACAATAACTCTGCTGTGTAAAATGACAATGACCACAATCTGTAATTTCGATCTGCAACTTTTCTTTGGCATGACCATTAGCAACTCTACCGTGTAAAATGTTCTTCGATTTCTTCTATGATTTCAAGTTCATTTTCCTCTACAACTTTTCTTTGATTTGATCTACAATTTCATTGTGCTTATGTTTGTTGTTGCCTTCTCCGTCATGCCATTTTTCCTCTAGTTGCCGGCATTCCTATGGTTGCCAGTCGTGGGTAACGGTTGTGATTCTTTTTTTGGTGGCTAGGATTTTTTTGTCAAGGGCATATTAGTCTTTTCATATTATAAATACAAATATTAAATTAAAATAATACCCCACTTCCATCATCATACTAAACAAACCTTTTAACTCAACTTCCACTTCTACTTGCATTTCCAGTTCCACTTCCAATTCCATAAAAATTCTTATTGTACCAAACAGGGCATTAGAGTGCAAAGGATTTTTATTTCTCTCAACAAGTGCACTTCTCAAAATTCAAACCTGTGTTCTTCTACTTATGGGGTAAAATCGCTTACCATCTCAACCAACATCTTGTTTTAAATATAAGAATTTCACATTACATTTTTTTATTAGATCAATGATTTCCCCCTCAAGGGTTAGAAAGCAAAGAGTTGTCACCTCTCCCAACAACTGTACTTTTAGAATTCGAACTTGTGTTCTCCTCTTTATAAGGTGAAACCCCTGACCACCTCAATCAACAGCTTGTTGGTAGAATTTTATATCAGATATTTTGAACTGATTATTTTCTTCTTTTTGTTGCGACATTGATTTCACTGATCTAGGAGCAATCACGTGATACACACACACACACACACACAAAAATAATGCTATTACATACATATATTGGAAGTGTTTGTGAGCAAAAAACTCTCTCTTACTGAATTGAGGTATAATTGAATCTTATGCTGTGGCCACGTGCCCATGCATGGTCAGATCACGTGCCACATGAGAGGGAGGCAACAGATTTGAGTCGGTCTTTGTTGACCTGTGACAAAAATGTGGATCATGTACTTTTGGTTGTTCTCTCCATTTAATTTGTTTGTAATATTAATTTATAGTAATTAGATTCATTGTATGAAAGGGCAAGATCATGTCGGTGGAAGAAGCGGTCATTTATAGTTGCAAAGTATCTCAGATTCTGTGTGGTGTACATATGTTGTTTTGTGTGTATATATGTACTATGTAATGACATGAAGTATAAGAGAAGTGTGATGCCAAAAAAAAAAGTACAAGCCAAGTGTGGTTTATTTAATGATACCGGAATGACTTTAAATATAAAGATTTGCGGTTAATCAAAACTATGTTAATCCAATCATCAAAATTTTAATTGCAAACAAATGGACAGGCAAGCCAATGCATCAAGAAAATTCTAACATTCAACCCCTGGTTAATTTCAAATTAGGGCGGCAATTGTGGATATATGCAATTTTTTTTTCCTATTTGGCATAAGTATTTCCATAAGGAATCATGTTCAAGTCATTGTCGTTACTAAATATAAGCATATCTCTCCATGAGGAGGATATGCAACTTTGCATCACTAGAATGTCACGCCCAAGTCGATATGCTGGCTTGGCTTAGTTTGACGGTCTTAAAATTTTGGTTTGGATATTTGTGAGAAATTAAAATAAAAATGCTCTTTCTAGATATATAACATGTTGAAACAAAGTTCAAATTGTAACGCCCTAAATTTTATTCACCAATATATCTTGTAATTATTTGTGGCACTTAATGAAATGGAAAGGTGAATATTGACTCACCTTAAATAGCCTTTGGCTATAAATTTTGGATTATAGGAATTAAACACTAAAAATTGGAATGTGAACAGGGCTGCTAGTGTAATTTCTGGCGAGGTAGCGAGATTGTAATGTGATTTTGAATGATCAAATGATGTTCAAAAAATGTGAAATTTTCTAGAATGAAAGCAGACACTCTAAGCTTTAATTTGATAGGTCATATAGATCATTTAGAGCTGTATACAAAGAGTTATAAATTTTTTAAGGTTACCCAGTGAAACTAGCTACTTTTTGAAATAATGTCTAAAGATTGAAATTTTGGAAATTTTCAGCTTCCAATTGGTTAAATGCTATATTTTTTCTTAAAATTAGACTCAATAAGGGTTAAGTAGCCTTTGGAAGCACCTCAATTAAATGTTTACAAAAAAAAAAATTCAAAGTTGTGTGAAAATTCTGTCAGGTTTTAGCCAAGATGCGAAAATGGCAAAAAATATATAGGCAAAATAGTCATTTAGTTAAATAAAGCCCAAAACCCATATTTCCCCTGATTATTGTGATGTAGGACGTCCAAAAAGGATAAGAGGAGGGTAAAGAATGAATGTTGGCAATTAAAATATGACAAGAGGAATAAATTATAGCCAAGTAAAATTAGAGTTAAAAGGTAAAAAATGGTAGGCAATTGAAGAGATAAAATTGTGATAGTTCAAGAAGCCAACTTGGTCAATTGGAGGCCTTCATTTCGTCATGTATGGGCAGGAAGCACAGGGAAACTAATGATTAAATCCTAAGTGCTAAGTGGAAGGAACTAAATCAAGTAAAAAGCTAAAGTTTGAAAAGTCAACAATTTTAGGTAAAATATAATATTTGAGGAGGTAAACTGCAAGCCCATGGACAACCCTAAAGTCAAGGGTACAAACCTAGAGATGTTACATGTCATACAAGGAATTCAACATAGAAAAAGTGGATAGAGTCCCATGTGAGACTATGGTTGGTAATATGAATGTACACATTGGTGTATATAAGACCAAATGTTTTTTGTCGGACTTGGAAGCTATTTTTGGTCCTACTGTGAAATAGATTATGAGAATAACCATAGATTAAGTTGTCAAGGCAACAACTTTCCTTTGAAAGGATATTCCAATACAAGGCCTAGGCAAATGATAATGGAATAAATAAATATACAATGTATTTCTGTTATCCATGGAATTAGAACACAAAGAGTGTTCTACCATCATTCAAGGTGCCATATGGCTAAAGTAGTTCCTATGAGTGATTAGGAATGAATGGTGGATAGAATGATCCAAATGATAGCATCTTATGATGAGGATCCTAAGTATCACAGCAAGGCGAAACAAACATTTGATATATCTCTATCAGAGATATTCTTTTAAAGAAGGAAAGCAACAATTCAATGACCTTCTACTAACAGAATATTGGTAGATCCCCTTGCTGAGACCATAGCTTGATATTCATTAAGTCAGTGGAGATCTTGAGGCATAAATAAAATATAAGGTCTTAAACTTATTTTATATGAAGATAAAAGAAATAGTATGTATGTTATGAGTAAATACATATAAGGTATACAATTTTGTATGTCGCACAGGTCCGAAGAGGTTGGGTCACTCACACGAATAACCGTCTTCCCATGTTTTGCACGGGCATGGGAGGATAAAAAGAGCAAATGATCACCATGAGATGGTTAAAAAGAATCTTTGCTTTTGAGTCACCTCAGTTAAAACTGAGATGAGATCCACATATGTGTATATACACAAAAAATGGATCGAAGCATGAATACAGACCTGTAGACAGGCAAAGAACTCTTTTTCATAAATGATATTGTAAAAGAGATATTGTGAAAAAGAAAGTTCTGGTTCGAATGTTGAGTGCATTTTGAAACTAATGCCAGTACAGTGAAGAAGAAAGAAATCGACATACACCACAAACAGTTCACCATAGTATGCAATTCATACTGCATGTGCTTGAGAGTTAGACTGTAACATGAGATGCAGATGAAAGATCCCTAGTTCACTATAGTTTGAGTCCCAGGAAGGAAGAATCCTTCCATGTTGCCCTTAAGACTTAGACGACATCATAAAAGCTTGGTTTGGTGACAGCTACTTTAGCTGAAGCTCTATGATCACACAGGATTCGGTCAGACGAGTGAAAAATAGAAAAGCAACCAAGTCAAAATGGACTGATGTTTAGTCAAAAAGGAAGATTTACTCCTAAATACATGATGTGCTAGTATCTATGGTTGACCCCTTACTAGCTTTATGTGTAGCTTGTAAGTGCGGATACTATGTATATGGAGGGCAATCTGGGTTAATTAACATATTAACTCAAGATGGATTAGATATGCCATGAGCAATATGTATGGGAGAATTTGGGGCATATGAGGCAATAAATATATAGCTTGCAGATATATATAAAGGGTGTCCTTGGGTGCTGATCCGATATGTGGGATTTCTAATATCACAAGCACCAAATCTTGAAGACACTTTTGCCTATGTGGTCACGACAGACGCTAAGTATGAAATAGGAAAGAGTAACGGATGCATGATGGGAAGCCCATCAAGTGCGAGTGAGAGATGTTGGACTTTGGTCCAAGTCCACCCTTGATAGACCGGACTATTTGATTAGGATACAAGTAGCCTAATCAAATAAAAATCAAATCAACATTAATTGTAGATTGGGGAATAAGTTAGTATTAATTATGATATTGTTAATTGAGAAACAAGTCATCATAATTCAGGAAATTAATTGAGAATTAATTCTCTTGATTACTAACTTAGAAGGCAAGAAGGGTGGACATCATTTCCTAATTAGAGTCCACCCTAAACCACTATAAATAGGAGGTGCCTCTTTCAGTTATTCTTCACCCCTGCTATTGAGTTTTCTAGCAATCTCTTCTCTCCTACCATCTTTCTTATTCCGGTGATCTGCTATGCCAATCCTAATTAGGCTCTAGTAGTCTAATAATTGTGTGGCCACTATTATGGAGCATTGGAGCTTTGATCTGGATCCGAACATGGATTCGTCCTGGTATGCTAGTGTAGTCCTCTCTCTCTTTATTTTTTTTTCAACACAGTGATATCCCAACCACCCCAAAGTTTTTTTCTTGGTGATCATTGGATTCTACATAAAATGAGTGTTATTTTGATATATTATGAGCAAAAAATGGTGCAAATTTGAATTTCTTATGAATTTTCAAAGAAAAAATACTATAAAATTATGCAATTTTTATTTATTTTGAAAAATATTAAAAAATTCAAAACCGCACCATTTTATCCCCATAAGATATTAAAATGTCACTAATTTATGTACAATCTACTGATCACAAGAAATAAGAACAAAACATTTGGGAAGTTGTGAAATTTGAAAGGGCATTAGAGAACATATTAGAGAAGACACATTAAAAGCCCATATTCCAAAAATTACATGTAATCATGGACAAATTAATGGCAGTTCTTTCTTCGTTTAAGAGATGTCAAGATATCTGAACAAGAGTGTAGGGATATGCAAATTTATTCTTACAATGTTCCAGCAATGGCTTCATATCCTTCCGTTTGGTGCGTAAAAACTATTGCCAAACCAAAATTTATTATTTTTTGATTTATTTCATTATCTAATAATACATGCTTAGTTTTAATATCACGATGTATAATTTTAGGCATTGAATCTTCATAAAGATATTGAATTCCTTGCGCAATTCCTTTGATAATCTTATAATGTCTTGTCCAATCTAGTTGTCCTCACTTTTTAGGGTCTATACATTAAAAAGGGAACTCAAGAAATGTCAAATAAAAAAAAAAGGTAAGTTGACTCAAAAAATAAAAAGTCAAGCAAAGTTTCCTCCATTCGAGTCTCAAAAATAATGAGCAAACGTTGGCAAACTAAAATCAAGCTTATTAAGTGTGAACTATATAAAATATATGGACTTACCAAAAAGAATGTAATCAAGACTTCTCTTGAGCATATATTTAAAAACAAGTATCTTCTCTTTTTCTTGCACACAAAGATCCATAAGTCTCACTAAATTTTTATGCCGTGCCCTGGCAAGCACCTCTACATCATTCTTGAATTCTTGTACACTTTGTATAGTGCTTTTATGGAGTCTCTTCACAGCAATTTCATGTCCATCTTGAAGCATGCCCTGACTTGCAAACATAAAGTCAACATACATGAATGAGGGGCCTAATTTCCTTCATGTTAAAAACCAGAAAAGCACAGAAACTTGATACCTTGTAGACATCTCCAAATCCACCATCACCAAGCTTGTTATCTGCAGAGAAGTTGTTCGTGGCTGCTTTAATGGTACGGAAATCATATTGCAGTGAATGCACATTGCTGATGTCAAATGCAGCTGCACAACCAAATGGTGCATATGAATGAAGACATGCAGTGAAAACAGAACAGCGAGCAAATATGAGCCAAACAAAGCAAAAGGTTTTATATACTATGGGGATCCTTAGATTCAGAGTCATACTTGTTCCATATTCTTTTACAGAAGCAACAAATGCCCATTAATATCAGAATAGACACAGAAATTGAAACCACAATTGCAACATTCGTCCCCGATGAGATTCCACCTTTTTCTGCATGATCCGAAAAACAGAGAAAGCAGATATACTTCATAAGGTAATTAAATTCATGAAAATAATAGAGTAACCAACTTTGTTTCATTAATTAATATTCTACAGTTAAGTTTATTTTCGTTCTAGCTATTACAAATTATTCAGTTATTTTGTTCTTTTAGTCTACTTAGCTGTTTGTCCACAATTTTGAACTCTTCCCTGCTTTTATTTCACTCTCTGTTCTGTGGGTCTTCCCCCCACAGTTCTGCTCTTAAACTCGCAATTTTCGCAAACTAATGCTAATACCTAAATCATTAAACAGATGAGAAACTACAAATATTCTACATAATAACTTAGGCATATATAGGTAAGAGCTTTACCCTGGGAACCAGTAGTATTTGTAGGAGGAGTACTTGCAGCTTCCGATTGATAAAAGGGTACAATTCATACCAAACATTACAGCTGATAAACAAGAGGTAGAAAATTTTGTTGGAAGCCATGACCGTGGACGACGTCATGGTAAGTGTAATGAGTGTCCGAGGTGTAGGAAATGAGGTGTCAGGTTTAAAGGTTGAAGAGCTACTGTGTGTATTTCAATGGAGAATAGGGGATTATCTTTCATGAGGAGGAAGAACATAATTTAGTGGCAAGGAAAGAAATGGCTGATGAAGCAGAAGGTCAACCCAAGTCAATGGAATTTGTTTGCGGAAGACTTTTCAATTTCTTGTGATGGCTCCTAAATTGGGTAAGCACCCGCAAGTCATTCTAACACATGTATGGAATTATGTTGAACTACTTTTCCCTTCCGATTAAAAAATTATTTGAAATTAAAAGTTTAAATATTTATAAATTTTATATATTATTTGTAATCAAATTAAAATTATTGCTAGGTTAAAAATGAAAAATGATCTTTTTTAAGAATAGGTTATATATATCTTATTAAATTTTATAAATAATCCTTCATTAAAAATAAATAGATACTTCCTTTTGTCCTCTCCATGAGAGATTTTTTTAGGGTTTTCTTAGTCCTATTTATAAGAAACAATAATCTCTTGTATCAAATGTTTATTAAAAATCATCTTTCACGACTTTATTAAAATACCATATTTACTAATGAGACAAGTTATTACATATTACCCACTAGTTTTTTTATATGATTACTTGATTGAGTCATTTTTTTAATATTTTCGGACCCAAATGGGGGTAGCTTTTCTAAAAGCTTTTTCTGTATCCATAGAGACTCAAGATCCCATGTTTAAGCGATCTAATCCCCTCCTATTAGAATCAATGTGTATTGACATTTCAATGTTTAATGTAAAGCACACAGTAAAGCCACAAGCGTTCAAGGCACAGTACAAGGCTTCAATTTTATTTTTCTCAAACATGACACATAAGTGTTTACTGGTGACTGGTGAGAGCCACGAGGTTCCTTACTAGTGGATTTGGATGGCTCAATATGATTATCACCATCTAAAGATGATCCTCCTCCATTGCATTAACTTACATCAACCATACAGATTCCACGCTCGAGGTGGAAAGTTTATCTTTTTCTATTTCTGTGAACTCCAATAATGGGTTTGAAGGGGATGGCAGAGTCAGAGAGTAATTATGAAGCATAATAATTATGGATGACATTGAAGGTCTATCTGCTGGATGGCTTTGAATACACAGCAGAGCAATGTGAATGCATCTCATTACTTCATTTAGATTACAAGATTCTCTTATTGTGGGGTCTACCAACTCCAAGGGCTCTCCCTCTTTCCAAAGTCTCCATGCCTGTGACAATATTCTGTCAATTATTTGGCCTTTTAACAAAAAATATATGATTTGTTTGTATCAAACCAAAGAGAATCGTGTTTGATATACTCACATAGCTCGTTATGTATTCCTCTTCATCCTCTGTTGTATACCAAACAGGATTGCTCTTCCCACTTATAATTGTCATTAGAAGCCAACCAAAACTATACACATCACACTTAACAGAAGGCTCACCAATGTCACGGCAAAATAGTTCTGGAGCTATATAACCGCTGAAACATTGAATCATTAGAAGATAAATGTTAGTATAGGAGAAATTAAACAGAAATATAGGCTACTGCCAATTCTTTATTTCTTTAAGAAAAGACGCCAATATTTGAATAAAATTGTAGGGATATGTAAACATTGTTCTTACATTGTCCCACGAGCATCGGCATCAATTTCAGTTTGGTCGGTTCCACAAACTGTTGCCAAACCAAAATTTGTGATTTTTGGATTCATATCTCTATCCAATAATATATTGCTGACTTCAAGATCAAAATGTATAATTTTAAGCCTTGAATCTTCATGAAGATATTGGATGCCTTGAACAATTCCTTTGATAATCTTAAAACGCTTTGCCCAATCTAGTTGTTTTCGCTTTTCAGGGTCTACACATTTAAAAAAAAAAATTAAGCAATGTCAATTAAAAGAAAAGTAAATTGATTCAAAAATAAAAAGTGAAGCAAAGCTGTCACAATTAGTCGCAACCATAATAAGCAAAAGTTGGAAAACTAAAATCAAGCATATTAAGGGAGAACTATGCAGAATTGACGCAGATGGACTTGCCAAAAAGGATGTAATCAAGACTTTTGTTAGGCATATATTCATAAACAAGTATCTTCTCTTCTCTTTGCATGCAGAAACCCATAAGTCTCACTAAATTTCTGTGTTGTACGTTGGCAAGCACCTCTACTTCATTCTTAAATGTTTGTATGTCTTGGCTAGAACTTCCAAAGAATCTCTTCACAGCAATTTCTTGTCCATTTGCAAGCGTCCCCTGAATTTCAAACATAAAGTCAATATACATGTGTGGAGTGGCCTAATTTGCTTCATGTTACAAACCAAGAAAGGACACAATCTCGATACATACCTTGTAAACCTTTCCTGTACCAATCTTGTTATCAGCAGAGAAGTTGTTGGTGGCGGCTTCAATTGTACTGAAATCATATTGCGGTGAATCCAAATTGCTGATGCCAATTGTAGCTACACAACCAAATGATGCATGTGTGTGATGAGATTAAGTGAAAATAGAAGAGTGAGGAAATATGAGCCGCCAAACAAAGCAAAAGGTCTGGTTCACTATAGGGATCCTTACATTCAGAGTCATACTTCTTCCTCATTCTTTTACTCAAGCAACAGATGCCGACTATAAGTACCAGGACAGCCACTGAAATTGGAACAACAATTGCGACAATCGTCTCCGATGACATTCCACCTTTTCCTTCATCATCCCAAATACAGAGAAAGCAAATATACTTAATAAGGTAAATTCATGACAATAATTGAGTAACCAACTTTGCTTCATTCATTAATCTACAGAGTCAAGTTTGTTTTCCTTCCAGATATTACAAATTCTTCAGCTATTTTGTTCTTTTAGCATACTTTCTCCACAATTTTGAACCCTCCCCTGCTTTTATCTCACTCTCTAGTGGTTCTTTCCCCACAGTTTTGCTCCCAAACTCACAATTTTCGTAACCTAATGCTTATACCAAAATCATTAAACAGATGAGAAACTATAAAGATTCTACGAAACCCCTTAGGCATATAGGTCAGAGCTTACCTAGGGAAGCAGAAGCAGTATGATTTGTAGGAGGAAGACTTGCAGCTTCTGATTGATAGAAAGGGTACAATTCATAGCAAACATGACAGCTAATAAACAAGAGGTAGAAAATTTTGTAGGAAGCCATAATCAAGGGCGTCATATTGTGGAGTTCATATTGGGTGTATTTCAATGGAGAGTAGGGGAGGATCTTTCATGAGGAAGAAGATCATGCAATGGCAGAGAAAGATATGGCTGACGATGGAGAAAGGAGACGCAATTCAATGAAATTTGTTTATGGAAGACTTTTGCATTTCTTGTGAGGGCTTCTAAGCAATAGTAAGTCCACCTAAACTCTGGCACATCGAATGATGTGAACTGCTTTTCTCTTCCTATTAAAAAATAATTTAAAATTATTAAATGTTCATATGTTTATAAATCATTTTTTAATCAAATTTAAGTTATTATTTATGTTAAAATTGAAAAAAAAAATGATCTTCTCAAAAAATAATTTAATGGTCTTTTTAAAAATATGTTATGTGTATTTATTAAATTTTATAAATAATCATGTAGTAAAAATAAGGGGAAAAGACAAGAAAAAAAATTTGAAAATAAGAAAAGATAAAAACTATTTTGAAAATTCAAAATATTAAAGAAGTGTTAGAGCATATTCGCCCTTCTTAACATCAAAAGAAAATGATACAGATGCCTTTATTTTTTGTTTTTTTCAAAAAACCCACCCCACCCCCTCCCCAGGCTATATACCTCATAATCCTAAAGAGAACTTTTGTGTGCTTGATCAATCGGCTTTTTATCAAGAGATGATAGTTGTTGATGGAACTTTTGTGTGCTTGATCGATGTTAGAGGTGGTAATTCGGGTTGGCCCGCGGATTGCGGGTTGTGATAGGCTAGCCCGCCCCCTTCACGGGCTGGCAAACAAATTTTTTTTTATTTTCACTCTTTTTTTAAAAATTTTTTACTCTCTTTCTCTTTCATTCGCTCATATCACACTTCTTTTCTTTTATACATTTGTGTTATGAAGTCAATTTTATTCTTACTTTCCTTTTTTTTTTTTCATATATTCACATCACAAAACTATATAAACACATCTCTTTTAAATTTAATAATAGTAGAATAAATAAATATAATATGAAAATAAATGTCAAATACAAAGTATGAGGAACTAATTAAACACATTATCAAAGGAAAGGAGATAAAGAACTAAGGGTATTTGCGAAAAAAACTAAAAAAAATTAAATAAAGCGGGCCAACTCGCCAACCTGCGGGCTAGCCCACATCGAGCCAGTTAGCCCGAAATCAAATGGGTCTTCGAAACACGATTATTTTAGGCCTGCCAGCTAGGCCCAAATTAACGCCTCTAATCGATGTTATAAAAATAAAGTACCAGGCATGTCACTTTGAAGGCAAGAACTAAGAAATATTAAACAAGCAAAAAAAATGGCGCGTACTCTCTCTGGTTTAAATTATAAGATAAAATTGATTTTTTTTTTGAGAAATTAAGGAAACTAATTAAATTACTTTATAGTATTTATATTTTTATTTTTTTATCCAAACTAATTAGTTTGCCTAATAAACTAATATATAATCTAAGGATATATAATATATGTAATGATTAAGTAATTTATTAAACTTCTTTAATCTCTTTAAAAAAATCAACTTTAATTTATTTTTAAGATCGGAGGTAGTATATCATATAGATGTACTCAAAATGCTTTTAGTGCATAACAATATGACCGGGAAATAAGAAAGTCCTGTTCAAACAATTCTAGACAAATAATTATTGTTTGTTGGTGTTGTTATTGTTCAATGCTTGTATCTCCAAGCAGGATCCTTTATCCATGAACCGATATTAAATTCAAGAATTACCTAACTCTGTTACCCAATTTAAGTCTCATGGAGTAGTGGATAAAATCTGAATCCTATGATAGTACAACATAAACAAGCTGAATCCTATTTATTTATTTTTGGATTGTTTGGATAAGGATGATCGTCTTTCTCAATGGCGTGAAGCAAACGGAATCAAATTAGAGAGAACAAGAATGACTCCTTTTTTAAGACAAGCGCAACCACAAAAGCAAATCAATTTGCAACTTCTCTGTTTTCTCTAATTTGGCAGGAGGGTAAGCCAATACTAACACTTAAAAAAAAATTCAAAATTACTTTTTCCTTCTTAAAATTACCACTACTATTTTTATGCTATCAATTTAGAACATTTTTATAACATTCAAAAAATCAAGTTGTAACTGAAAAAAAAAAAAAAAAAAAAAGAACAACTTATAAAAAAAAAATCAATGGATTTTTTTTTTTTTTTTTTGTTTTAAAAGTTTTTAGTGTGTATCTATCATTATATAGGTTACCTACTCATGGTGGAAAGCTCGTTTTCTTCTTCTACCCCCTGAGTGGATCATGATGTTTCGTGTGCGATCTCTTTTAAATATTTCCAAAGTCAAGCCAATAAACTAGTCTGCTTGTTTATTGTTGTTCATCTATTGCAGAAGACCTTGTGAATGCGTAGAAAAGCTGTTTTACTGCTGCTGCTAGCAAAAGGACAAATTTAATAATTTCCTTTTGATGTTTCTGTGTTCATTCCAACTTCGGAGTCTGCTACGATGCAAAATTGACACTTAACAAGGCCAATTATTATTGGTGGATACAACTCAAAATATTACAGAAGGAACATAAGTCATCTACAGACCTTAAAGCTATAAATATAACATTGCCTGAATGACTTGGAATTTACACGGAGAAGGAAGCAATGGTGCCTAATTACAACGTTGCCTGAATAGACCAACAACTTAGACAGAGGAACATGTGTGCATTAAAAAATCTCCAACTTTCAAGCTTACTGAGGCATTACTTCACTAATAGGCATCTCATTCATTGACATTGATATTAACTTGGTTGCAGACCCACCACTTTAAAAGTCCTTTTGTATTTTTGGGTAAAAAAATGCGGGATTCGAAGGGGTTGACAGAGTCAGAGGATAATTTTAATTTCAAGCATGAAAAGTACGGATGACATATTAATTAAATCAGCATTAATTATAGATTGGGGAACAAGTTAGTATTAATTATGATATTGTTAATTGACAAACAAGTCATCATAATTCAGGAAATTAATTGAGAATTAATTCTCTTGATTACTAACTTTGAAGGCAGGAAGGGTAGACATCATTTTCTAATTAGAAACCACTATAAATAGGAGGTGCCTCTTTCAGTTATTCTTCACCCTTACTATTGAGTTTTCTAGCAATCTCTTCTCTCCTACAACCTTTCTTGTTCTGGTGATCTGCTGTGCCAATCCTAATTAGGCTCTAGTAGTCTAATAATTGTATGGCCACTATTATGGAATATTGGAGCTTTGATCCGAATCCGAACATGGATTCGCCCTGGTATGCTAGTGTAGTCCTCTCTCTCTACTTTTTTTTCAACACAGTGATATCCCAACCACCCAAAAGTTTTTTTCTTGGTGATCATTGAATTCTATATAAAATGAGTGTTATTTTGATATATTATGAGCAAAAAATGGTGCAACTTTGAATTTCTTATGAATTTTCAAAGAAAAAATACTATAAAATTATGCAATTTTTATTTATTTTGAAAAGTCTTAAAAAATTCTAAACCGCACCATTTTATCCCCATAAGATATTAAAATGTCACTCATTTATATACAATCTATTGATCACAAGAAACAAGAACAAAACATTTAGGAAGTTGTGAAATTTGAAAGGGCATTAGAGAGCATATTAGAGAAAACACATTAAAAGCCCCTATTCCAAAAATTACATGTAATCATGGACAAATTAATGGCAGTTCTTTCTTCGTTTAAGAGATGTCGAGATATCTGAACAAGAGTGTAGGGATATGCAAATTTATTCTTACAATGTTTCAGCAATGGCTTCATATCCTTCGGTTTGGTGCGTAAAAACTATTGCCAAACCAAAATTTGTTATTTTTGGATTTATTTCACTATCTAGTAATACATGCTTAGTTTTAATATAACGATGTATAATTTTAGACCTTGAATCTTCATAAAAATATTGAATGTCTTGCGCAATTCCTTTGATAATCTTACAATGTCTTGTCCAATCTAGTTGTCCTCGCTTTTGAGGGTCTATACATTAAAAAGGGAACTCAAGAAATATCAAATAAAAAAAAAGGTAAGTTGACTCAAAAAATAAAAAGTCAAGCATAGTTTACTCCATCCGAGTCTCAAAAATAATGAGCAAACGTTGGAAAACCAAAATCAAGCTTATTAAGTGTGAACTATATAAAATAGATGGACTTACCAAAAAGAATGTAATCAAGACTTCTCTTGAGCACATATTTAAAAACAAGTATCTTTTCTTTTCTTTACACACAAAGACCCATAAGTCTCATTTAATTTTTATGCATTGCCTTGACAAACACCTCTACTTCATTCTTGAATTCTTGTACACTTTGTATAGTGCTTTTATGGAGTCTCTTCACAGCAATTTCCTGTCCATCTTGAAGCATGCCCTGACTTGCAAACATAAAGTCAACATACATGAATGAGGGGCCTAATTTCCTTCATGTTAAAAACCAGAAATGCACAGAAACTTGATACCTTGTAGACATCTCCAAATCCACCATCACCAAGCTTGTTATCTGCAGAGAAGTTGTTCGTGGCTGCTTTAATGGTACGGAAATCATATTGCAGTGAATACACATTGCTGATGTCAATTGCAGCTGCACAACCAAATGGTGCATATGAATGAAGACATGCAGTGAAAACAGAACAGCGAGCAAATATGAGCCAAACAAAGCAAAAGGTCTTATATACTATGGGGATCCTTAGATTCAGAGTCAAACTTGTTCCATATTCTTTTACACAAGCAACAAATGCCCATTAATATCAGGATAGACACAGAAATTGAAACCACAATTGCAACATTCGTCCCCGATGAGATTCCACCTTTTCCTGATCCGAAAAACAGAGAAAGCAGATATACTTCATAAGGTAATTAAATTCATGAAAATAAGAGAGTAACCAACTTTGTTTCATTAATTAATATTCTACAGTTAAGTTTATTTTCGTTCTAGATATTACAAATTATTCAGTTATTTTGTTCTTTTAGTCTACTTAGCTGTTTGTCCACAATTTTGAACCCTTCCCTGCTTTTATTTCACTCTCTGTTCTGTGGGTCTTCCCCCCACAGTTTTGCTCTTAAACTCGCAATTTTCGCAACCTAATGCTAATACCCAAATCATTAAACAGATGAGAAACTACAAATATTCTACATAATAACTTAGGCATATATAGGTAAGAGCTTTACCCTGGGAACCAGTAGTATTTGTAGGAGGAGTACTTGCAGCTTCCGATTGATAAAAGGGTACAATTCATACCAAACATTACAGCTGATAAACAAGAGGTAGAATTCATCGAGACTCGAGATCCCATGTTCAAGCGATCTAATCCCCTCCTATTAGAATCAATGTGTATTGACATTTCAAAGTTTAATGTAAAGCACACAGTAAAGCCACAAGCGTTCAAGGCACAATACAAGGCTTCGATTTTATTTTTCTCAAACATGACACAGAAGTGTTTACTGGTGACTGGTGAGAGCCACGAGGTTCCTTACTAGTGGATTTGGATCGCTCAATATGATTATCACCATCCAAAGATGATCCTCCTCCATTGCATTAACTTACATCACTATACAGATTCCACGCTCGAGGTGGAAAGTTCATCTATTCATTTCTGTTAACCACGATAATGGGTCCGAAGGGGATGGCAGAGTCAAAGAGTAACTATGAAGCATAATAATTATGGATGACATTGAAGGTCTATCTGCTGGATGGCTTTGAATACACAGCAGAGCAATGTGAATGCATCTCATTACTTCATTTAGATTACAAGATTCTCTTATTGTGGGGTCTACCAACTCCAAGGGGTCTCCCTCTTTCCAAAATCTCCATGCCTGTGTCAATATTCTGTCAATTATTTGGCCTTTTAACAAAAAATATATGATTCGTTTGTATCAAACCAGAGAGAATAGTGTTTGATATACTTACATATCTCACTAAGTATTCATGTTCATCCTCTGTTGTAGACCAAAAATGATTGCTCTTCCCACTTATAATCATCATTAGAAGCAAACCAAAACTGAACACATCACACTTAACAGAAGGCTCACCAGGGTTACCGCGGAAAAATAGTTCTGGAGCCATATAACCCCTGAAACATTGAATCATTAGAAGATAAATGTTAGTATAGGAGATATTAAACAGAAATATAGGCTACTGCCAATTCTGTTTCTTTAAGAAAAGACGTCAATATATCTGAATAAAATTGAAGGGATATGTAAACTTTGTTCTTACGATGTCCCACGATAATTGACATCAATTTCAGTTTGGTCCATTGCACAAACTGTTGTTAGACCAAAATTTGTGATTTTTGGATTCATATCTCTATCCAATAATATATTGTGGACTTTAATATCAAAATGTATAATTTTAAGCCTTGAATCTTTATGAAGATATTGGATGCCTTGAACAATTCCTTTGATAATCTTAAAACGCTTTGCCCAATCTAGCTGTTTTTTCTTTTCAGGGTCTACACATTTTTAAAAAAAAAATTAAGGAATGTCAAATAAAAGAAAAGTAAATTGATTCAAAAATAAAAAGTGAAGCAAAACTTTCACAATTAGTCTCAACCATAATAAGCAAAAGTTGGAAAACTAAAATCAAGCATATTAAGGGAGAACTATGCAGAATTGACGTAAATGGACTTGCCAGAAAGGATGTAATCAAGACTTTTGTTAGGCATATATTCATAAACAAGTATCTTCTCTTCTCTTTGCATGCAGAAACCCACAAGTCTCACTAAATTTCTGTGTTGTACGTTGGCAAGCACCTCTACTTCATTCTTAAATGTTTGTATATCTTGGCCAGAACTTCTAAAGAATCTCTTCACAGCAATTTCTTGTCCATTTGCAAGCGTCCCCTGAATTTCAGACATAAAGTCAATATACATGTGAGGAGTGGCCTAATTTGCTTCATGTTACAAACCAAGAAAGGAGACAATCTCGATACATACCTTGTAAACCTTTCCTTTACCAATCTTGTTATCAGCAGAGAAGTTGTTGGTGGCGGCTTCAATTGTACTGAAATCATATTGCTGTGAATCCAAATTGCTGATGCCAATTGTAGCTACACCACCAAATGATGCATGTGTGTGATGAGATTAAGTGAAAATAGAAGAGCGAGGAAATATGAGCCGCCAAACAAAGCAAAAGGTCTGGTTCACTATAGGGATCCTTACATTCAGAGTCATACTTCTTCCTTTTTCTTTTACTCAAGCAACAGATGCCGACTATAAGTACCAGGACAGCCACTGAGGTTGGAACAACAATTGCGACAATCGTCTCCGATGACATTCCACCTTTTCCTTCATCATCCCAAATACAGAGAAAGCAAATATACTTAATAAGGTAAATTCATGACAATAATTGAGTAACCAACTTTGCTTCATTCATTCATATTCCGCAGTCAAGGTTGCTTTCGTTCTGTATATTACAAATTATTCAGTTATTTTGTTCTTTCAGTCTACTTAGCTTTTTGATTCAAGGTCTACTTAGTTGTTTCTCATCAATTTTGAACCTCCCCTGCTTTTTATTTCACTCTCTTTTCTGTGGGTCTTCTCCCACAGTTTTGCTCTTAAACTCAGCAATTTTCGCAACCTAATACCCAAACCATCTAACAGATGAGAAACTATAGAGATACTACAAAATACCTTAAGGCATATAGGTGAGAGATTTACCTTGGGAAGTAGTAGAATTTGTAGGAGGAGCACTTGCAGCTTCCGAGTGATAGAAAGGGTACAATTTATAGAAAACATTACAGCTAATAAACAAGAGATAGAAATTTTTGTAGGAAGCCATGGCCATGGACGTGATGGTAAGAGTGAAGGATGTGTTAGAGGAAGGGAGAATCTCTCATGAAGAAGAAGATATTGCAGTGGTAGAGAAAGAGATGATTCTTGATGGAGAAGGTTGACACAAGTCAATGAAATTAGTTTGCGCAAGACTTTAATTTCTAATTTCTTGTTAAAGCTTTTTCTAAATAATTCCCATTTCTTATAGACGACCTCGAACTAAAGCAAGTCTTCCACTACGTGAAAAGAACCAATTAGTCCACCTGTTCAACACACGCTTTTATTATTATAGCACCTTTCAGCAAGGATGTGCATGGATCAAACCAGATCGGTCTTGAGATCTGGTGTGAAGAGGACCTCGAGCTATACGAGACAATCTGTGGTTCAGTTTGGTCCCACCCCAACTCAAATCTGGGTTGGAGTAGATGAGGTCAAGCGGATTGTCAAAACAATCCAGAACCTAAATATATATAAACGTATCAAATTGGGGTCTCGTCTCCTATAGCAGATACTGTTGATCAATATGTTAACGACTCACATTGTTCCTTTCACAATATTATAAAAATAAAGTACATGCCATATCACTTGTAAGGTATTAGGTAATTACTAAGAATATTAAACAAACAACATAAATGTGACGTATATCATAGTTTAATTAGCTTCCCTTAAGTAGTTTCTTACTTGTGCTCGATGCTTCTATCTCCAAGCAGGATTTTTTCTCTTAACATAACCAACATTAAATTCAAGAATTACCCACATTCCAACTCTGTCACCCGATTTAAGTCTCATGGACTGGATAAAGGCTAAACAATCATATGACAGTACAACTTAACAACCTTTAATTCTGATATTTTACAGCTTTTCCTGGCAGAAATATACTCTGTCGGTTCTTAATATAAGACATATTTATCTAATCTGATTATATTAAGGTAATTAATTAAGTTAGTTAATATGACATGTATTTTCTAAAACGCCTTACTCATCTTTCTTAATTCTCTCATTCTCTCTCCTTCTTAATTATTGTTGAGAGAGCATTAATAGGGAGTAAATTAAAAAAATATTGATAAATATGAAAAATATGTCTTATATTTAAGATCAAAATCAACTTTTCAAGTATGTCTTATATTCAAGACAATAGGGAGTATAATTTAATTAGCATCCCCTGCCACCAATTCATTGAACCTCTTCTTGTCCTCCAAGGCTGGTGTTTGTAGTTGAATGTAACATGTTCTTTAACCCAATGAAGTCTCTCCAAGGGTAAATTGAAGATAAATTTTCAAATTCAGTAAATTATTAGAGAAAAAAATTATATACTAATAAACAACTCAGAGGCTCATGCATTAGAGAGTTTAAGAAGGTCAAGCGGGAGAGAAAAACAGAGTACATTAGAATTATAGAGTTAGGAAATAGGCGTTTCAGTGATGCCCGCTTCGGGAAAGGCTTGCAGTTGATTGTAATAGCACATTTGAAACAGTAACAGATAAGTAGGCAGACAAGGAGGTGTAGTTGAGTGTTCGGTGGATGTGCTTTTCTTTATTCATTGCATTTCTTTTGCTTTATCCTCATCATTATGCTTAATTTCATGATTATATTCCCTTCCTAATTAATATAAATAGGAGGGCTTAAGGCTTTGTAATGCATTCAGAGAAGTTAAGAAAATTGTGTGTATGGTTTCTGAATCAACATTTGTGGACCTTAACATTTATTTTGAAATATTAAGTTATTCGACTTTATTAATTGTGTTTTTTTGCTAGTATATTATATAAAATTTTTAGCCTAAATTTCTAATGAATAATAAAACAGAATATCTCTATCCGTCTCCATAATACACTACAAAAATAAACACTAAATTTCTGACAGAATTCAGAGCTTTCGACAGAATAGATTCCGTCGCTAATAATAATGTGACAAATCAATTTTGGACGGAATTCAGATTTCGTCACAAATTTCTGATGGAAACTCCGGTGGCCTCCACCTCAACGCTGGCAGCAGCGCATGGCAACTCTGGCGGCCTCCACCTTATCATTGGCATCCAGATCAACCACGTGTCGCAACCTCTTTTTTTTTTTTTCTGGAAATGCAACTCAACTTGCCCTCATTTAGTTCAAACCTACGACCTCATCCGTAGGTGCATGATGCCTTACCAGATGGGTTCGACTGCTTTGATGTTCTATTATTATATAATTATATATATATAATCTTATAATACATAATCAATTATTTATAAATATAATATTTGTTTCTTATATATAAATGTAATGATAATATAAAATAATTTTATATATTCTTATAATTTTTAATATAAATAATATAAATTCACTTCAAATTAAAAAAATTTGCATCTTAAATAAATTTCATATGACTATATTTTTGTCTAATTTCTAAAATTAATTTTTTTCCTACCCTGCTTTTATCTCACTCTCTTTTATGTGGTTCTTCCTCCACAGTTTTGCTTTTAAACTCTCAATTTTCGCGACCTAATACCCAAATCATCAAACAGATGAGAAACTATAAGGGTTTGTTTGGTCTGAGGGGAGGGGAGGGAAAGTGGGCGGAGGGAAAATTTTTTTGAGTTGAATTTTAAAAAATTAGAAAAGTGGGGTTAAAAGTTTTTAATTAACTTTTCTTACTCTTTTATCTTATATATTCTCTTTATTAAAATTTTATTACCCCACTTTTTCAATCTCTTAAAATTCAACTTATAAAAATTTTCCCTCCCCTCCCTTTCCCACCAAATCCCTCACACCAAACAAACCCTAAAGATTCTACGAAATACCTTAGGCGTATAGTTGAGAGCTTTACCTTGGGAAGCAGTAGTATTTGTAGGAGGAACACTACCAGCTTCCGATTGATAGAAAGGGTACAATTCGTACCAAACATTACAGCTAATAAACAAGAGATAGAAAATTCTGTTGGAAGCCATAATCATGGACATCATAAGGATGTGTTAGAGGTGTTGATTTTTTTTTTTTTTTTTTGCTTATTGTGTGTATTTCAATGGCGAGTAGGGATAATCTTTCATGAGGAAGAAGAAAATATTGCAGTGGCAGAGAAAGAGATGGTTGATGAAGGAGAAGGTCGACGCAAGTCAATGAAATTTGTTTGGGAAAGACTTTTCAGTTTCTCGTGATGGCTTATAAATTGGGTAAACGCCAGTAAGTCATTCTAAGCTCCAGCCAATGGGATGATGTGAGCTACTTTTCTCTTCCCAGTTCCTATTAAAAAATTATTTAAAACTATTAAATGTTCATATAAAAAAAAATGGTTAGGGTTTTCTTGGTTCTATTTATAGAAAACAATAATCTCTTGTTTGAAGCATTTATAAAAAAATTTTATATATAACTTCATTAAAAAAATATTTATTAATGAGATCAATTATTAAAAACCACCAACAAATTATTTTTTTATAGGATTATTTCATATGGTCAAATCCAAGCATTGTCATACCCAATTTGGGGTAACTCTCTCTCAGACATTTTCTACATTGACATACATTCAAACTTAAAACCTCATGTATAGGTGGTCAAAGTCCCTTCCACTAAAAGCGAGAATTATGGATAGGGATGGAAATATGTTATACTGTTAGGCTTTTTTAATGCTCAAACATGAGCATTTAGAAGACATGGCATGGTCTGAAGGCCTTTTTAAAGGCTTACATAGTATATCAAAAAATGATTTATAAATAGGATAAATATTCATATGGTATGAAAGATTCTATATACTCCTTGTCTTATTTGTAATAATATTGTAACATAGTAGCAGCCGATATGGAGGATTTATGGACATCATTGATCAGTTTGAAGGCTTTGATGCTACAGATGGAAGATTGCAAGCAAGATGGTGAAACTCGAGTATCAAGGCCTTTTTATGTTGTGGACTTAATTGTACTATTGTTTCTTTCTTTTCTTTTTCTTTTTTTTTTTTTTTGTGTGAAAGTACCAAGGTTCTGAAACTCGGACCGGTCACTGAACCGGTCAGGGTACTGGGTCAAGGGTCAGAGGGTCAGACCGGAGTCAAACCGGAGTCAAACCAGGCTTAGACCGGTGAGGTATAAAAAATTAAAAAATAATTTCAACCAATAGAGCAATACTTGCAGCAAGAATCCCGACCAAATGACAATGACAGAAAGTAAAACTAAGGATATCTATTAATCAACTACTATATTATAGTAAGAGAAACAACAAAAATTTGCCAGATTTGTCAAAGAAAAACCAAGACACAGATTTTAAATTCTGAATATCTGGAAACTATGAAAGAAAGCAACAACCTATTTTAAATTCTGAGAGTGAGAAGTGAGAAATTGAGAATTGAATTGAGAAAGCGAAGACCTCAGTTTAGCCATTCAGGTTTTTTTTTAAAAAAAAAAAAAAGTCGATTGGTTCAGCATTCAGAAAAAAAAAAAAAAAAAAGTGACCTGGGTTGACTCTCTAACCCGGCCGGGTTAGACCGGGTTATCCGGGTCAGACCGGGTTGACCCGGTCTGACCGGTTCAGTGGCAAACCGGACCGGTTTTCCGGCCGGTTCGGCGGTTTCCGGTCCGAACCGGCCGGTCCGGTCCGGGTTTGCAAACCATGGAAAGTACTACATAATAAAAGTAGTATGATTACTTTTGATCACAAAAAAATAAATAAATAAAAAGTAATGTGGCTGTTGGTCATAGATGCTCACATAGATATTTGAGGTGAGAGAGATGAGTAAGACAAGAGGAAATTAAATGGAAAGAGGGAGTAATTCTTATTTACATGGAGATTGTTATGGCCACTGGCCATTTATGAATTAGAATAATATTGTAACAAAATAAACTGATGAAATTTAAATTCATAATAAAACATAAATAATAGATAAACCCATGATCATATAGATCACATTGTATAATCATATATAATACTATTATGTATTAATGTAAATAAATTATATAAGCAACACACACATATAAACAAACCAGATAAAAAAAAAAGAAAAAAAAATAAGGAGCATTTATAAAACGATATAACAACATACAATGTAAATAACAACATAATAAAAAAACAGAGAGGTATAAATGTGACGTAAATAAATATACATATGTATATAAGAATGCCCATAGTGCAATACATAAATAGTTAGAGGAAGAAAACAAATATATAGATGCAATTAAATAATATTGATAAAAGAAGGGAAAATAGGATAACACTCATTAAAATGTAAAATAGAATGTAACATAAAATAAAGATAACAAATAAATAATATACAAGCCTATAAAAAAAATTAAAATGTATAAAAGAACAACGGAATAAAAAGTATAGAATATAATATGCAGCAAAGCATAAACATTGAAAAAAAATACAAATATAATGTGGACAAGGGAATAAATTAAAAGGGTGAAAGGGAGCTAATATAGAATATCATTATATACCACAAAAAGAGTAGAAGAAATAGAAAACTAGACCATAGGTCTTCAAAGCGAATTCCTGCTAATAACGTTTTATGAAATAAAAAAAAATATAAGATATTGAGATGAGATAAATGAAGAGAGATGAAGAGATAATTGGAGAGAAAAAGAGAGCAATATCCAAGGTAATTAAACCTGGATTCATTGAATCGGCCGGGATACTCGGAAAAGGGTTAGTAAGTCAGACTGGAGTCAAATCAGAGCTAACCCGAGACCAAACTGGTGAGAAATTGAAGATTTTAGACTTATTAGTATGAGAATATAAAGAAAAAATTAAAAAAATTTATTTTTTTTAAAAAAAATAAATTCCAGACTGGACTAGTCTACCGGCTGGTTTCCGGTCCAGTCCGGGTTCTATTACACTAACAATATCTTATTTATTTGAATACATATAATCACTAATATAAAACCACTATTTATTGGCCACAAGTTCTTAAATTCTATCCAAGAGTTACAGCAAAGATTAAACCTATATAATTGTACAATATGTAACATTTAGATGTTATGTGTATTAATCACAAAAACTCCCACGAAGTCATTCATGTGCTAAAGGTTACATATGTTTAAGTGTAGAACTTCAAAAGACTCATCTTGAAAGGTTAAAGATATCCACACTAAATATTGGAATATTTATAACAATAATTCTTTTTCAAATTATTCCTATTGATATATAGCACTTATCAAGAAAGTTTTCAATGGAAATGATTAAACAAGGAACTTTTGGGAAACCAATATACATTTCCTACAAATAATTAAAGAAATTAATTTCTTTAATATTTGCAAATTCGTTCGTAGCTCTCACATTTAGGATTGAATGTAATATAATATAAAACATGTAAAATGTTTAAGGGTAGGAATATATTAAAAAAAATATAATACTAATTAAGGGGAAAAAGGAATGGAAAGTCAATACGAGGATTTAGTAAATGAACGTAATAACTAAAAAGTCTTATAGCAAGTGAATAGTATGTAATCACATTCAGTACAAAAAATGACAACATGTTCATACTACTTGTTGAATTTTTTGGTAGTTAGTGTTGCATTCGTCACTGAGTTTGCTAGTATACTCCCTCCGGACCATAATGTAAGTTGCTTTAATGCTTATTTGTCAAATTTGCCCTTGTCGTTAATGTTTAAATATGGCTCATTGTATTTTTCTCTTTCCTTCAAATCCTCTCATTTAATAAGGATAAAGTTGAAAATTTTTGTCAATTTAAGACAAATTTGATAAGTTAATGACCACTCCTTAATTTCAATGAATTAGTTGAAGTGACTTATATTGTGGACTAGAGAGAGTATATTTATTTTATTATAATAATTTTGTGAACATAACGTAGAAAGTTTTGCTTGCGTGCCTCCGCGGTCCCGTGTGCGCAAGCAAGCGTGCGGGCTCACGTGCATGCGTGTGGGGGTGTGTGTGTGAGATGAAAAAGTTTTATGCCGGTGTGGAAATGAATATACAAAAGTTGATATGGATGTAGAATACATCGATTCGGTGTCAATTTATGTAACTTAACCTTTTTATTGAGCAAACAATTTTGTACGGGAAAAAAATTACCCTTTGAACCATAACATAGCCAATCAAGGCTATTCTATGTGCTATTATTATATAGTCCGAATCTGGGTTTTGCATTTGATACCTCATCAAGAAGAAAAATACTGAGTGAAGCTTCAATATAATTCAAAATGATCATGATGATCATCCTTCTTCAAATGCTTCTGATCCAAAATTGCATTTCTAAGTTCTAACATATCTCTCTCACACACACAGATTTAAACAGCAAAGTGATACTCAGATCATAGAAAATGTACACTCATATAATTTAATTCTCACCACCAACGTAGGAATTATATATATGCCCCACCGTCGAGAAGCAAGAACCTAGTCATTCTAGATAATTTCATCGTTTTCCATTTTTTATGTGATTTTTCTTTCTCTCATTTCTTGCCTCTTCACATGTTTTATGTGCTTATTGACGTTTAATATTTAATTTTTCAGCCAGCTGATTCTAACGCAAACAATAAGTTAGCAATAATTACCTTCGCAATTTATAATTATTGAGATTGAAAATTTTCCATTGACATTACTTGTTCATTCCATTAGGTGACTGCTCTCTCTTGGGTGCATTACGAGTTTTTTTTTTTTTTTTTTAAAACAAATCACATGAATGTAATACTAGTTATTTTTTAAATCAACACCAAATACAAAAAGGAAACATTACTAGGAATCCCTTGTTACAAAATTTACTACCCAGAGACACCTAAAATCTGTTTAAGGATTCGGGTGTTACATATCTTTAGCAGCTGCAACTATTTTTGAACTATATGCAACCTATCTTCAACTATGTGTAAAATGAAAAACATATATGAATAGGATTAGAGTAGTATATTGTTATCCATATTGGACTTGGAATGAGTAAAACAAGAAGAACCTAACATTGATCTTATATTTGGATGGAGAGAAAATTAGAGGGGGGAAAATAGTAGGAGGGGAAACTCCCAAAAATAATTTTTTTACTATTTTGAGAAGTTTTTCTTCCTAATATTCCCCCTTCTTATTTTCTTCTCACATTTCTCTCTATCCAAACATACCAATAAATTAGTAAATAAAGTTATATGAGGTTCTGGATCATTCTCATGGGGTCATTGTCGACAAAGGATAGAAACTAAAGCATTATTATTTCCTCTTTCTTTATGGTTTTGGAGACAACTTTTTCCAAATCCCCTTTTACTTTTTTCGTCCTTTCCATATATATTCTCTTTTTCCTGTCGGAACCCTAATGTGGATGTTTCTTTTTCTCTTTCTTAATTAACACGGAAACTTTGAACCAAAAAAAAAAAAAAAAAAACAACGGAAACAAACAAAAACGCTAACAAGTTTTGTTCTCCTTGTAAGTTGTAAGTCCTTATCACTCATGATAAGCCTCCACTACCATATATGTTGCTTCCCTCTAATTTTTGCTGTTCATATTGAGCTTCTGAAACTTGTTCCCTCTTACCATCATCTCTTACTCAGATCACATGGCTTTCTGGGATACCCTTTAATGGGAATATCGATCAGAAACTCAAACTCATCAGAAAGCAAACAATTAGAGAGATTCATTCATATACGCAATAATTATCCTAATTACTCATAATATCTCCCTAGGCTGTGGTTTTCTTGAGGGGCACTAATTAAGCACCTCACAATATCTAATCATGTGTCATTGTTTCATTACGTATCTTGATTATTACTTTCTTTTGTTTTAAAATATTTGTCACATCTTGCTTGAATTAGTATTTAATTTTAGCCTTATATATATATATATATATTTAATTTACTTTTTTCCAATCAAATTACAACAAATGAAACTTGAAGCATTACTAAAATTAATAATAAGAGTTTTGTTAGAGATATTAAGGTGAAATGAATTGATTAGTTGGTTTGTTAAAACCCTAGTCAATATAAAGGGTCTTAATTAATGGGTTGAGTGTGTGGGAAGTGGAATCCTCACCAAGTTAGAGAGAGGAGTCTCTCTCTAGCCATAATCTCTAGAGTTAGCCATAATCTCTAGCAACATGCTCATTTGGGTTACCGTGTTGTATGAGCATGTTGATCTTATATCAAAAATACATAATGATTCTTCAATTTTCTCCGTATTATCTCTCCAGTAACTATGGTTAACTAGTTTGTTACATACATAATAAATAACATATAAAAAAATCACATGCATGTCTGAATTTGAAGCTATACTATTTTTACATGTGCATGCATATATGCTGCGTGTATAGGTGTATTAGTGTATATATGTGATTTGCGATGGTCATTGAGATGCGATCCTACAAAGATATCCTAAGATCATGCTTGATTTAATGTTAATTAATTGTTTGTCTAAATTTTTGTAGCCAATGCATCGTACTTAAATATCATTATGGATTGCATATATGTATGCATCACTTAGTAGTGGAAGTTTTTATATTGAAATATGAGTATTTAATTACAGTTATAGTGTTAGCATAAAGTCATCAACAAGAACATTATATAGGAAAACGGAGCACCTTTAATTTATGTCATTTTCTAGGTTCTCAACCACAAATCTCGTCCTTTTCTTCGCTTTATCAACTAACAGCTCGCACATTTGAGGATAACCATGAATGTTGTTTTATACATGAATATTTTAAAAAAATTCATGTTTAATTAATGCATTTCGTTATATACTTATCAATGTTATCAAATGGTATGCTCAATTATATGCTTGATCAATCTCATTTGGAGGAAAAGAAATGCGGCAATTCATCCGGGAACATCAATTTCTCCAAAGGCTTTCATTCAGGAAGTCAAGCATATTCAACTTTTTTCACCAAATTAGCTTTCTCTGTAAGCTATCCCAGAAAAGAAATTGATTCCTGCCTCAGCTATAAATAAATTTCTTCCAGCCTAATGTGAATGGATGGGATATGATATTATCGTGGCGTTTGCATCATTATCATGGGATTATTTGTTATCATGGAACCATTTTAAAAGAATTCTTATGAAGAAATCAAACAGTTTCAGGTCATGCTTTCCTATCAAAGGGTTTTCGAGCATCTCTTTTCTAGTGTTTGAATTTAGGATTAGTTGAGGAAGGATTAAAACCACTCTTCATTTACTGTGTAAGTAATCGCTAGCTTCCTTCACATTTCTACTATTTCCTCCCAGATAACTAACATAACTTGGCGGGAAATTATTTAACTTTTTTAGGGCCTGTTTCAGTTGACGTTTAAAAAATACATTTACGTCGAGATAAAAAACTCATCTCTCATATTTATCTTATAAACCATAAATCATGTTGGAAAAACAGCTTATACTGCTAATCCAAACAGACCCTTAGACTTTTAGTTTTCTTGGTGTTTAAGCACTCACTTATTCAGGGTTTCGCTCTTATATTAAGTTTTCCTTAGCAACTTTGACTATACGTAATATATAGCATGTACTCCTGGTATTAATCAATATCATTTTGTCCTGTTTTAAGGAAAAAAATTAATTCATTTCTTTTTAGGCTTATTTTTAGATAGCTAAGCCCTTATTAGATAGAAAATAAGAGAAATTAAAACATCCCACACATGAAACCCGAGCACTCATTTAGGGTAGGGGTGCAACCACTATACCTCATGAGTGAACCACGCTTCCTTTAACCCATACACTAGTGATGGGGCAAATTTAATTTGGGGAATGCTATTTTGTACGTACATGTACTTTTCATCAATTTTTAATTTGGTAACCTCCGTGTTTTCTTTCTTAATTAAATCTTTTAATTTTGTTTCTGTTAGAACTGCTAACCCCTGCAGGGCTGCTGCATCTTTTTTTTTTTTTTTTCTATTAGTCCAATTATCCCTTGTACAGGAGCTAATTGTGCTAACAAAGCAAAATTAAGTATTTAATTAAGAGAAAAAACACTTAGACATCAAATTAAAAATTGAGAAAAAGGATATGTACCTGCAAAATAATTTTTCCCATTTAGTTTGATAAGAAAAAAAAAATCTCTTCTACCAACCACACCAAGTAACTTGAGCAATTTAACCTAATAGTTTGATTTCCTTTCTCACTGCAAGCTTTCTCTCTCTCTCTCTCTCTCTCTCTCTTATTTTTCTCTTTATCCAAAGCTATGATTCAAGTGTTTTCATGTATGGTGTGTTCATGGGACGGGATTGGGAAACCACATTCCCTATCCCAATCCCAATGAAGATTCGGGAAGAGAAATCATTCTTGATCCTGAAATCAAAAAGTTTCATCAGTCCCGATTTGGATTGGAGATTCCCAAAAAATCTCAAAACATATATGCGTGTTCCAAAATCTCTATGAAACAAAAAATTTATCCAGCATCAATTCAAAAATTATAATAACTCCTCACTTGATTTGCAACATAAATATAATAATTTTGGCGTAAAATCTTATTTACTAGTTCAAAAGTCCAATGACTGAGCAACAAAACGCAGAAACGAACTAAAAGGCCGGCAGGAAAGGAAATATGAATGTCATGATTATTAAATTAGTCCCAGCAGTAATACAATATATAATCAAGAACCTTTTTTAACCAAGCATAAAACTGTAGACTGATAGGATATAGTTTTTACGTGTGTGTGTATTACCTATATATATTTGGGATCGGGAAGTCTCATTCCGGATCCTGATCCCCAAAATTTTTTTCCTAATCCCGAATTTTACCATTCCAATTATTTGAGATTAGGTTTGGAAGACTGGGGTAAGAAAACTTTGAAAACCCCAAATTACATGAGAAGGATTTGGAGCTAATCATAATCCAATAAAGCAATGAAAAAATGCATATCAAGTGAAAAATAAAGAAACAAATCTAATATGATTCGCACTTTATTTCACTCTTCCCGTGAGTTGATTTCATGTGACAATGTTTATCATATCTTTATAATCATAATTTAATTAATTGCTATAACTTTTGTTTTTATTTTCTATTCTAGACACAAGATTTATAGCGAACTAACTTTTTTTTCCCAATCTGATCATGTGTCCCGAAGCCTGCCACAACATTTCAGATATATTAGGCAATATTTGGGCCGACAAATGATTTTACTTCAACGGGTTGTTGGGCTAAGGATTTGGGCTTCATTTATGCCCTCAGTTCAAAAAGTATTTTCTACACAGTGTAATATGATTTGGGCTTTATTTTTGCTTCTATTTACTAATAAATATTGTATTAAACAACAATGCTACCTTAAGGAGAGGTGCCCACATGTAGTATCTGACAATGTCTTGAATAGTACTGCTTCTAATATAAAGATATATATGCTTAGCAAAAACAAGATATAAATATATTATATACAATCTATACAAAAAAAAAAAGTTAGACACAGCCAGTTTTTGAAGATTCGGATATTCAAAAAGGTGATTGCATAGTTGGTATTGTCTTCTTAGGACAAGTTGGTCTTTAATAATAAAAATAATACGGTCTAATTCCGATCATCTTTGCATAGTTGGAATAAAGATATGCGTGTGTAAAGGGTCACTATTATTAAATTTTTTATTTAAACATCTTTTCAAAATATATCGTTACATTTTAAAATTCATACACAAGTAATTTTAAATAAAATATTTTCGTTTACACAATGATGATACGGACTCTACTTTTCGGGGGGAAAAAACAAGAAGATGGGGACTACTAATTTATTATTTGTGGGCTAGTTATGGCCCACAAATTGTATGTGAGCCACTCATGTATGTGGGCTCCTTAAGGCCCAAATAATGGGACTAACAGAACCAGGACTGGGAATGCGGGCTGGCCCGCGGGTTGCGGGCCAGCCCGCGCGGGTTGGAAGGTTTCGCGGGGCGGGCTGGCAAAAGCCAGCCCGAGCCCGTTGCCCGCCAGCCCGCCATTCTTTTTTTTTTTTTTTTTTTTTAAATTTCGTATTTTTAAAAAATATTTACTCTCTTTCTCCTTCACCCGCTCATATCACACTTCTTTTTTTTATACATTTGAATTATGAAGTCAATTTTGTTCTTATTTTCCTTTTTTTTTCATCTACTCACATAACAAAAACATATAAACACATCTCTTTTAAATTTAATAATAATAGAATAAATAAATATAATATAAAAATAAAAATGTCAAATAAAAAGTATGAGAAATTAATTAAACACGACATCAAATGAAAGGTAATAATAAGGGTATTTAAATTTATTTTATTTAAAAAATAAAAAAAACCAAAAAAATTTTTTTAAAAAAAAAAGCGGGCCAGCTGGCCCGCATCAGCCCACGGGCTAAACAGGCTAAGCCCGTTTAAGGCTTTTTTGGGCGGGCTGGCAGGCCAACCCGTCAGCCCGGCCCAAATTACCGGCTCTTACAGAACCATTGTCAATGCAATTACTCCTTTTTTTTTTTTAATATATACAATGGACATTGTATCAAAAATATATATATAAATACCAAGGTTATCCTTTTTTAATATATAAATACCAAGGCTAGTTACTACTTTTTTAATATACTATTGATGTATTTTATTATGTCATTTATGTGCAAATTAAAGGAAGGGTTAAGTAGCAAATTTGTCCCAAAAGTATGGGTTCAGAAGCAATATTGCCCTGGAAGTTTTTTGGGTCTCAATGTCACCCCAGAAATTTCAAAATGTAACAATGTTGTCATTTTCCTTTAAAAAATTAATAGTCAATGTCAATTTTTTAAAAGTTAACGTTTGTTTTTTAATGGAAAAGGACAACATTGCTACGTTTTGAAATTTCCAGGGCGACATTGAGACCCAAAAAACTTCAAGGTCAACATTGTTTCTAGGCCCATACTTTCAGGGCAAATTTGCTACTTAACCCTTAAAGGAATGATATATTGCTAACAAGGTTCCAATTGGGATCCTTCGATGGAACCCTCTAAAATAGTAAGGGTATAATGATATTATATCCTATAACTCCCAAATCGAAGGGTTGTTAGTATTGATTCATATAACCTCCAATCATACAATTAATTGTTTTAATTCTTTTCTTTATGTATAATTGTACAATTTATTTATGAAGTTAAGTTTATGGTGTATGTGACCGTTATTCATACATCCATGAAGTTTATTATGTCTAACCTACATCTTTTTTCTTCTTGGGATTTGTGTTTTTATCACTACAAAAAAATTGACTTTCAATGGTGACTTGAAAATCAAAAAGTCGCCGCTGAATGTTTTCAGCAGCAACAAAAAGTCATCGCCAAGTTGTTGCCGTAGCGACTATGGCTAGGGGTGAGCAAATCAAACCAAAACCAAAGACCAAATCGAACTCAAATCGGTTTTTTTGGTTCTGTTAATTTGGTTTTCAGTTTTTTCTTGGTTTTTGTTTACAGTTTTTTTCAGTCTTCAATTTTTGGTTTGGTGTGTTTAAAAAAAATCGGTTATAATCGGAAAACCGAAATCACACTATAAATGGGCTTTACTACTTATGTCAATCCCTTGTGTGCAAGTTTCACTTTCCCTACCAGCCCAAGCCCAAGCCCAAGCCCAAGCCCAACAACCATATTCATTTTAAAAAAGATATACAAAACCTAAACTAAATAAACATAATAAAAATCCCTACCAGCCCAAGCCCAATAATCATATACATCTGAAACAATATACAAAACCTAACATAAATAAACATGAAAAAAGGGAAGGATGAACACGACACTCACAATCTATTGGCGGCTTCAGTTTCTTCACTTCATCACCAACATCGTTCTTCAACCACACCGTCGACCTTTTTTTCCTTTATCTCCTCTTCCTCTTTTTTGTTATCTTCAGTCCTCACCTTCTTCATCCTCACTAGTCACTTGCATTAATATGTACTTTCTATCTCAAATATCCATCAGATCTACATCATCTTTCATACCCCAACCAAGCATTCTTCTTTGAAGCTGTAAGCTGCAGTTATAGCTGCAATCTTCCCTTCACCGACGGCCCCCTATCGCACCACGTTTGTCCTTGGCGCCCCCCTGTCGCAACCCCAACATCATTGTTCGTAGTTCTCACTTGCCATCGCTAAGGTTTATATTTCTGTTCAACATTTGAGTTTCTAATCTGTGTTGGTGTTTGTGAAAAATTACGGGATTTGGTTGTTCTTCTCTCCTGTGTATCTTTATCTTTGTGATCTATATTATTTGCAAAAATTTTCCTTGTCTCTGTAAGGAAGTATGTAGTTAGATCTTAAATCAAGATTAATTCCTTATCCTCTCTCTTCTTCTTCATATGGCGTATATGAATTATATAATTTCGGCTCTAACTAGACCAAACTGAAAAATTTCAGTTTGATTTCATTTCGGTTAATGATATAATTCGGTTCAGTGTTGCTAAATGTCTCATTTTGGTGTTTCGGTTATTTCGGTTTTCACTCATAACTAAATTGAAATACCGCTTGATCACCCCTAACTATGGCTGAAAGTTTTGGCGGCAACAAAATAGTCGCCGCTAAAAGTATACTTTCATTTGTCATTGCCAAAAAGGTATTTTCAACGGCGACTTTAAATGTCGTCACTGAAAGTCAACATTCAGTGTGGGAAAAAAATAATAAATAAAGCCACACCATCATCTATGCCACCTATAGCCACGTCACCACCCACCAACCACCTTATTATTTGCCATGTCATGTCACATGTCACCCCATATTTTCACCTCCCAAAGTGCCTCCACCAGGTTCAAAGCCCGGCCCCACCTCTTAGATGTTGTCTTAATACTCTACCATATGAGTTGTGATGAAATCCCATCGTGTAAATGCATAATTTAATATACACACTCATAATTGAATATTATATATATAATGATATTCATGTCTAAAAATACGTATAAAAAAGATATTCATATCAATGTATACAAAATATAATATAATAAAAATATCTATTTATGAATATAATATTTCCATACACATAAAAATGTTGACTAATTAATATAATATTATTAATTTCATATTTTTTTATATTGAGTGTATAATATTATATAATAAATCAATAAATGAGTTTAAATTTAATTTATATATATAAAATAACAAATTATTATATAAAAATAAAAAAATAAAAAAAATTTGGGAGATTAATATTATATAACAGATTATTTTATACTATTTACATTTAATATTATTTTATTTCTTCATTATAAGTATCATATTTAATATTTTGAGAGATTAAATATTATATTTAAAAATAAAAAATTATATTTTTGGTGAGAAAAAAATTAATCAGAAAAACTGATACTTTCGACCGTGACAAATAATGTGCGTGAACTATATATTTTTATATATTTTTCTTAATATATATCATTCACATACAATCATTGTGCGTGAAAGATATATATTAAGAAAAATCTATGGATCATAAACTTTTGAAAAGTTCATGAGTACTTTTGTACCCAGAAAAAAGTTTATGGTGTTTGGTGCACTTTTGAGAAAAATGTATGGGTATTTTTGCATTTCAAAAAATAATAATAGTGGTCCCACAAAACAGACATTTGTATCAATTAACGGCATGGGCATTTTTGCCCCATTTTGAAAAGTTCATAGGTATTTTTATACCTAAAAAAAGTTTATAATGTTGGGTGCACTTTTGAGAAAAGTTCATAGGTATTTTTGCACCTTTACCTTTTAAAAAAAATCCTAACAAAAATTTGAAAACTAACTGGAAAATTTTCACAGCCTAAAATGTTTATATTTAATTTTTTTTCTTTCCGCAAAAAATTAAATCAATTAAAAAAACAGCAAGTTTACATAAACTGACACAACACAACGATTACCTTGCAATTGTTATTTTTTTTTTAAAAAAAAAAAGACATGCAGATAACTAATGTTGGAAATTATTAGTCAAAAAACAAAATATATAAGATTCAAACACAAATTAAACCTCCTTATTGAACAAATTAACATCATGTCAGGGATTATATTTGTGTTACGTGAATTAATTAATTGAATTTATTGCCTTTCATGGGATCCACATGCTTGAATTAATATCCAGAAAATGGGGACTGTCAAAGCCAAATTAAAGGGGCAAACGGTGACTCAAATCAATAATTATTAAAGCGGTAAACGCTTGACTTTGTAAAAGACAACAAACATGACGTTACCAGTTAAATTAGTTTATTAAATATTATTACATTAATTGAATGATCCCACGCGTTGGACTTATCTGATTTCATCTTTCCTTTTCAAGTCGGCAACGTCTTCTTCGTTCCACATTCAAACTTATTATGCATTTAATTTAAGTATTTGTTTCTATTGCCCTAATTATTTCGCACCCACACGTAAGCTCAAATGCACACACGAACACTTTGTAATTACTTCAATTCTAAGTTACTAAATTCATAATCACTCTTTTATTTTATATATCATATATGACTTATGTGTGTGTGTGTGTGTGTGTGTTTTAAGACTACAAAAAATGTGATGTAATACCGAGGGTGTGAGATGTGCTGATAATTTACGTCCACTATCCGTAGGCTGACATATAATTTAAAGAAAATTAGTCCATTAAGGATATATGCCTCTGAATTTTTTAATTTATGTAGATAAATCATTTTCAATTGCTAATTTATGATTTTTACTAATAAGGCACAATTAATTTGTCATGAAGAATACTATAACAACAACAAGCTTTATTTCATTAAGTAGGGTTGGCTACATGGATCACAGCACGCTACTATACCCGGTCAAATTTGTCATGAAGAATGAATACCACAAATTTTATTTCCTTATTATGGTGATGACAATTGTATGTCTTAAAATATAAATTATGGTATTCAGATTTTAGGTCATGCACAAATGATCAAGTGACATGTTACATTCCATAAGTAAATAATAAAATAATTATATGAGTTCATTTTCAAAATTTATTTGTTAAAAATTATTATTATATATAAAACCCTATAAAGTCAATAATATTTATTTAATTTAGCTTAAATTGTGTTCCAAAATTTCTAACAACACGGCATATTTTTAATCTTTACTTTTTTCCAACATAGTTATCTGATATTCAGTATTATTATTAAGTCATATTCAACTATTATTGGATCTAATTGAAAGTACCTCTCCAATTTAATCTGGTATTTTCCATCCCCAATGTTCTAACTAACTTTCAACCTCAAATTGGAATCAAGTATCTTCCACTCAACCTAAACATTATTGGTTAATCTTTACTTTTTTTTAATACTCTATGGTCCTTAATATATGGGTCTAATAACTCTTTTTCAGAAATTAATAAAATTAGTTAAGTTGATTATTTGTAAAAAAATGTACATGGTTTCTCTACCGTAAACTTTTTAGTTAATCTGCATTGAAAACTAATCTATTGATGGAAAACCTCCTTAATTTGCTTGTACCATCAATAGAGAAAGTTTGGGAAAGAATTATAAATTTAGGAGGTAAAGTAAATTAATTTCTTATATTTGGTATTAAATCAAGTTCCTTTACTGGCTATATTTAATATTGGAGGGTTTTTTTTTTTTTTTTTGCCATCGAAAATGGAGGGAGTTTATGTTAAAGAAAAACAATTCCTTGACAGATTCATCGATAATGGAGCGCACGTGGATCTAGCATCAACATGCATCATGCCCCATGCACGCACGTATGTATACAAGTTCACATGTCAACACTTAGAACCAAAACTTACCATTTTTATACATTTCAAAGTACAAAAGCGCACACAATTTAAGATTATGGCATCATATTCATAGCCAACACTTTAAATAATCAAAATCCGAAAAGGAATAAACTCTCTTGACTTTTCAATTGCAGTCAAATAATGGGAGACACTCCTCGGTTATTGATTAATTTATCTCTTTAGTATGATTAAATAATTTGACAATAACCTCAATATTATTATGACATTAATATAAAAGTCGTTATTGTGCTGGTTTTGAACAAACAAAAACGAAGATCAATATGTGTGTGTGTGTGTGTGTGATATATTGCATGGCTAGACAAAACATGTGACATTACATGTGATTCTGTATCAATTATGCATTTTCAATCTTCATTCAACTTTATTGGTGTTTGGATGGGAATATTATTTGCTTGAGAATAAAAGGAAGTGCTAATCATTCAACATGTGAATTTGATGGGGGAGATATATATAGCACTTATTATTCCAGTTTTAAATATAAGAGTTGGTATAAAGAGATTTATTTTGGTGTTAAATATACAACATCAATTCACTTTATCTTTTAAATTTATAATTCTTTTTCGAAACTCTCCCTATTAATTATACATAATTAAGGAGGTTTTTATCAATAGGTCATTTGTAATGCAAATGACTAAGGGGTACTTAGGGAGAAATTAGCTAACATATATTTTTATATATAACTAACAAAACTAATTTTCATAACCTCTATAAATTAACTATATATTTAGGATAGAATGTACCAGAGCTGGTAAATGTCACGGGTTGGCAACTAATCGGACCAGGCTGACGCAGCCCGTATTCAACAAATGGCAGCTCGAGCCCGATTAGTCGAGCTGGCAGGTCGCCATTTAATTGGATTGGGCCGTTTTTTTACTTCAGCTAATTGGACTGCGAGTTTGGGCCTTTTTTTTTAATGACTTAAGCTATTGGGGCACTGGGCGTCTGGGCCTTTTTGTTTTTTTTTTTAAAATTTTGGGCTACATTATATACAATTGTTTCCAAGCCCAGCTTGCTTCCCCCTTGTTGTCTGGACGAAGTGGACATTTTATTTGTTCCTTGCCACTTGCCAGCCATAAATGAAATCATGCATCACTCATCAGTTTAGTAATTAATTTTTTCCTTCACACATATAAATGAATTATGTGAGCAATGTTTGTGACAGTTTGAGGCTATCTATGCATGCAATAATGCATCACTCATCAGGCAAATTGGCAAAACATGACATAAGTATATTCGAAGGGAATGAGGGATATAAGTAATATAATATAATAACAATTAGCAAGAAAGTTGTAATCTTCTTGGATCTAATTCTTCAAAACAACAAAAAAATTTATAATCTTCCTTCCTCATTATTCAATCAGCAATAATTATATTCGAAGCATTGTCTGAAGTTGCAAAAACAAGGATGGGAGCAGTTTCCCTTTTCTCTATCTCAGAATCCTCTGCCACACGTAATGGCATAAACATAAAAGATTTATTAAATAGATATATATAAAAAGATAAATGAACAAATATGATTATAAATATTACCATCCCATGGAAAACTAAGAAGCCAATCTCGAGTGCAAATGAGAGCTTCAACATTATTTGGAAGAAGACAAGATCCATACTTTGTGAGAACCCGAGATCCTATGTTAAAAGCTGATTCACTGGCAACGGTAGTAATTGGAATGCTAAGAATATCACATGCCATTTTTGAAAGATAAGGAAATCGAGCTGAGTTGGCTTTCCAATAATCCAAGACATTAAATCATGTAGCTAATCTATTATCAAGCTAAGTGTCGCTTCTTCCAAATAGTAGTCCAATTCAGACTTTTCAATTGTTGACTCATCTTGACACTTGAATGAAAAAAAATCCTGCACCATTGAAAAATTAATAAAAGGGTCAAATTAAATGAACAGAGGAAAGTGCCAATGAAAATTTAAATAAAATCTAAACATTAACTATTTAAGAATTTCAAACTTACATCAAAAACTTCATAGTCATCTACTTCAAAAGGCTTACGGCCAAGAATCGGCTCTGTGATTAACACCGTGTTGGCATTCGAGCTTGAAGCAGCTCCACCAATTGGGGTGGAGGATGAAGATGATCCCACATTTTTATACTCATTGAAAACATAGTACAACTTGCTCCTTACGTTTTCAATCTTCTCTTGAGAATTTATGGGATCTATTTTCGCAAAAGTAAACTTTATGACATCAAGCTTTATCCGAGGATTAAGGATAATGGCTAGTGTAAGAATAACACTATACTCAGTCCAATATTTCTCAAACTTGTCAAGCATACTTTGAGCCATATCCCAAATCAAAGAATCCTCATTCTGCAAATTAATGACCTTTCAGCAGCAACTCAATCTTTGATATTTGTGTGAAATACATGTTAGAGGTGGGATATGATGATCCGACATCAAGTTTGTTATCACTGCAAAAGGCTTCAAGAATGCGCACATCGCCTCTGCTCTTGACCACTCTTTATTGGTTGGACAATGATTGTAGTTTGTGTCATTCAAGGCTAAGCTAGCAAAAGCACGATGATATTTAATTGCACTTTCAAGTATTGCATGTGTCGAATTCCATCTAGTCGGGACATCATACCTTAAACCCACAGAAGTGTCAATACCCCCGACTTGTTCAACCCTTTTCTTGAATTTTATCATCCTTGCCTCTGATTTCCGTACATACATAATGCTATTCCTAATCTTATTCGAAGCTCCTTCCGCTACTCACAAGCACTACTACAAAAAAACATTTTTAACGTCCCCTTTTTTAGGCTTTTTAACGTCTAAAAACAAGGGGACGTCTATGTGAGTGATGTAGTAAAAAATGGCAATAACGTCCGTAGATAAAAGAATGTATAAGGTCGGGACGTTAGACTTCCCCATTTTAAAAAGAGACGTCTAAAGTGCTATATTGACACTTTAGACTTCCCCATTTTAAAATGGGGACATCTAAAGTGCTTTTTTTAAAAAAAAAAATCATTTATATTACAGATCTAGACTAAACAGTATTTAAAATCAGAAATCACAGATCATCGTCAATAAATTTATAGATCTAGTATCTAAAATCCAAATCCAAAATCTACACAATAATAACTCCAAAACTGAAATTTCATAGGCAAAAGATGAAAACAATAAGAGAAATTAGTTGCAAAAAACTTATCTCCTTCTATTATTGAAATTCATTTTCTCGTAATAATGAATAGAGAAGAGCGACAAGGAGAGATGAACCTCATTTTCTCAGCGGGAACGTGGCCATGAAGTATGTATCAGAGTCTTGATCTACAAGCCATAACAACATGAATTATAAGATAAAATAGAAGGGAAACACAAAGAAAAAAGAGAAAGAGGATAAAATAATAAAAAATGGTAACAAAGCATAACAGATCTGGAGGTGAAAAAAAGAGAGAGAAAGGAAGAAGTAAGAGTAAAAAGAGCATATAAAGAAGAAGAAGCAAGAGTTAAAAGGCGTGGTGGTAGTGACTCTTCTTGTGTTTGCGGCGATGAGAAGAGAAAGATAAATGCAAAAGTAGTATAAAATTGACAAATAAAGACTGTCAGTTAAAATTTGAATTGTTTTTTGCGTCCCCAATTTAATTTAAGGACGTCTAAAGTTGTCCTGTTTATTTATTTTATTTTTTTTATTTTAGACGTCCCCAATTCAAATTGGATACGTCTAAAGTGAAATTTTTTTTTTTTAAATGAGGGACACCTTTGGCGTCCCTCATATATATAGGGACACCAAAGGGCGTCCTTGATGATGCATCAGGGACGCCAAAATATAATATAGGGACGTGTAATATCCTAAGATGTACTCAAGGGCTAAATGTACAAAATAGATGGTGGGATTAATGACATAATTACCTCTGGAAATTTTTGTTATGACTTTAGTCAAGTTTCATATGCAAAATTGGCAATTTAATATTATATTGCAAGATGAAATTTTACAAGATCATCTTCTTCTTCAAAGGGCCATGACTTATGTATGACAAGAGAAAATAATATAGGCTATTACATATGACATGTGAAGGCAATTTGACCAAGTTGTAAAAGATGATGACTAAGTCAACAATTTTAACTAAAGTAAGGAGGTAAATATTGATAATTCAAGAAGCTTTCTTTTGGTTACTTTAAGAGCTATTTTCGGTGCAATAAAGAGAGAAAGAGAAACACATGAAAGACCAAGTAAGGAGATGAGGACTTGGTCAATAATTCCGGCCAACATGAAGGAAAAGGAAGAGGGAATTGAATCAAATGTATATAGCCTCTTTAAGGTGTAGTTTCGGTCAGGTTAAGATGAAGGAAGAGAAAAGGTGATGGAAAAAAGTCTTATGGTTAAATATTGCAACTCTAAATAAAATATGTGGAGGAGGAAGATAGGATAATTCAAAGTCTCTTTTTAGTTAAAACAAGAAGCAATTTTCGGCCAAGTATATGGAAAGAGAAAAGATGAGGATCTCAATTTATTTGGCACATGTTAAAGCTATTAAATATATTATTTTGAGGAGGTGGAAGTGTGATAATTTTGATAAATCATTTTTCCTTTCAAGTCCCATATTTCGGTCAGCTCTTTAAGTGATAAGGGAAAGGAAAAAACTGATCATTTATCACTCTCTCTCGCACTCTCCAAGTCGGTTTGTAGCAGCAGAAACGTAGAGGAGGAAAAGCAAGGTTTCAAGGTGAGCTTAATCTTGATTTTTCACCTTCTTAACCTCATCTATGGCTCAAGTGACCTTTGTGAAACTTGTTCCTCTCTTCTTTAGCTTCATTTCTATGGTTTTTGTTTTTGAAGAAGAGGAGTTTTCAGCCACCTTGCAAGAACAAAAGCTGAAGAATCAAAGAAAGAACTTAAGGAGAAGTAAGAGGTGAGTATTAGCATCAATTTGAGTTATTGGTTGTGTTGGTTGAATGAGAATTTTGGCATGTGTAAATCAGCCCTGATTTTGGCTAAACAAGGGTTTGGGTAATTCATGATGTTTTGGTTATGTTATTGGTGGTTTATGATGATTGGAAACCATTTGACATAAGTTTGATGTTGAAATTAGAAGTTGGTAATTGTTGGGATTTATTTTGAATTTTTTTGCCAAAACAGGACGTGAAGAATGAGTAGGAATTTGTTAATTTTGATGTTACCATTGTGTTCTACACGAAAAATTATGTGGGAATAGCCCTGGGTTGTGAATTTTGGGTCATTGAAACTCAAAGTGTAAATTTGGGTTTTCCGCCTGAACAGGATTCCAGCGAGGTACTCTAATTGTGTGGTGTTTTTGGATAACCAAATGATCTCTAAAAATTATGAAACTTTTCAGTCTTAAAGCTCACATTCTAAGCTTCAAAATGGACATATATTTTGTGTCATTTCGTTTTTTTATCTGTGAGTACTGGTTGTCCAAAGTTTGATATTGAAACTGAACTTAATTCTGGAGCAGTGTGGGATTTTGTGTAATTCTGGAATTGTGTGATGATTTCCAGTAATGATTCATATTTTTCCTATGAATAGGACTTCAATAGCTTTCCATAGGACTTAGGATCACCTCATTTCAATTTTTTTAGAATTAGTTATGATTTTTCAAATTCTGGAGAATATTCTGGCAGATTTGGTCCCTTATGCGAAAATTGAAGATGTAATGGCATAATGTAGTATTGTTGAACTTTGAGGTTAGGAATTGGTCTTTTAGGTTAATTGATCACTTTAACTCCTTAGTTGATTTGATTAAATGTCCCTAATGATAACCAACTTGAGTGTTTGAATTAAATAATTGGATTAAGTAATAACCTGTCGCCTGTAATTCTAATTATAGGATTTGACATTTGCCCTGCACGTGATAAACCAGTGCCAGTGCACGAGCGGAAAGAACAAGGTAGTGACTCTTTCTCTTATTATGTGTATGATGCCTTGCATGTATGTCATTTCATTGAATATGCCGTGATGTAACATTGCCGTTGTGAAATGCTGTTGTTGTGCTGTTGTGAAACATGCCGTTGTGAATGCAGCAAAAGCTATCGCAAAAATGCCGTTGTGTTGTTGTTGTTGTGATTTGCTTACATGCTTTGTGATTGTACATATTATAAGTGAATTGTTACTACTGGGATTCTTTTGAATCTCATTCTTTCCAATAATTAACCTACAGCAAGGGCGAGCAATTCAAAGGAAAAGCAAGTGACGAAGGGCGGTTAGAGCTCCTAGCTAGGAATTTTAATTTTGGTAGTTGGTTGTCATATTTTGTTGGGGATTAGTTGCACATGTTGTATATATTGAATAGTGTTGTGTAATCCCCTGTATGGGAAACTAAGCGTTGTAAACCCTTTATTAAGTAACGAAACCTGAGCGTTGTCGAGAATTTTTGGTTGCACTCTGATATGTATGAATGGAACCGAACTGGACAGACCAATTATATTCGAGATGTGAACATGAGACCGCACTAAACAAGTTTTGGAAAAGTTTTAAATTAACCACTGATCTCTATTTCAACTTAATGACGTATTCTCAAACTATAAATTTGGCTATTAAGGTAGGGGGTTACATTTTGTCCCTCATTTAAAATTTTTTTAAAAAAACTTTAGATGTCCCCAATATATATAGGGACCTCTAAAGCTATTCAGTTCTCACCCATAATTATAAAATTGTCACTGCCTTTATTTTTTACTTCCCTTTTTTAAAAATGGGCGTTCTTTAGGGATGTAAAATCTATGTTCTGTAGTAGTGATAAGCCATCCTGAACTATGAGATTCAAGATGTGGGCAGAACATCTAACATGGAAGAACTCCCCATTGCATATCAAGCGACCACTCAAATTCAAATTCTCTTTCAGTATTCTTTGCATATGAAAATTTGCTGAAGCATTGCCCAACGTGATAGAGAAAACCTTCTTGTCAATACCCCAGTTTATCAATATCTCATACACCTTTTTTGCCAATTTAGATCCCTTGTAAGGAGGCTCCATCTTCGAAAAGGAAAGTATTTTGCTATATAAATTCCATTTCTCATCAACAAAGTGAGCAGTCAAGCAAAGATAACCTTCTGCAGTTATTGTTGTCCAACGATCAGAAGTCAAACATATTCTACTTAGACTCATTGCTAGTATGGCCTTTAGGTTGTCCTTTTGATGAAGATAGAAATTCCATACATCCACCACAGCAGTTTTTCTTGTAATACTCCTATAATCAGGATTTAAATATGTGAGCAACTCCCTAATTCCATCATACTCAACAAAAGCATATGGAAGATTATGTTTAATGATGGCATAAGCAATGAGTTCTGGCACTTTGTTGTGGTCAATCTTTCTAGCTCTAACAATCCCTGCTTGGTCTATCATCATGGCACCAACATCCTTGTATTTTGGGAGTGCTTGACAACTTTCAATATGACGCCGAAGGTGTGATGTCCCACAATCCTTGCTTCCCACAACATATGGCTTCCCACACCCATTACATTTGGCTTTTTCCTTGCCATCAACTATGCCAAGTTTGGTAAAGTATCTCCAAACATCAGATGTTGTACATCTCACCCTTTTAGCAGGAGCATCTTTGTGTTGTGTTTGTACAGAAGAAGCTTCAAGTTCAGCAGGTTATTTGGATTGTGTTGCCACATTGTCAACATCCATGGTAGCCATCTTTTTTAACAACAAAAGCATTATCACAACAAATGAGCATTTGAATTTTCATCGAGCAAAAAGCAAATGCACAATCACAGCAAATGAGCATTTGAGCTTAACTAGCAAATACAAATCCAGCAAATGCACACTCACAGTACAAACTAGAGTTGGAAAAACAAATCCAGCAAAGACAGAACTACAGAGTTTGAATTTTCATCCAGCAAAAAGCAAATGCACAATTACAGCAAATGAGCATTTGATCTTAACCAGCAAATACAAGAACACCAAATGCACAATCATAGTACAAAATAGAATTCGAATCAGTCACAACCTAAAGACAGAACTATAGAACTAATTGAGCATTTGAGCTTAACCAAATAAAACCAAAGACAGAACTTAGAGTTCGAATTATCATGATGCCAGGACCCAGGAACTCATAATTCAATCGTTTCCTTCGGTTTTTAGTGTACTTCAATTTAAACAAAATCAAATCCCAGGAAGATATATAAAAAATTCAAACAAGAACTGAAAAAATTACCTTCCAACGGCGGAGGCGACGAGACACAAGGGGAAGAGGGAGACAGGGAGAGCAACTGAGTGGCGAAGGCGCAGAGCCAGAGAGGAAGTGGGAGTCTGGGAGAGCACAGAACGGTGGAAGCGCGGAAGAAGAGAGAGACTTGGAGATACCGAGCGGTGGAGCCGGAGAGGAAGAGGGAGACTGGGAGAGCACAGAGCGGCGAAGGCACGAAGGCGCAAAGGAAGAGGGATACTTGGAGAGGCCGGACCAGCAAAGCCGGAGAGGAAGAGGGGGAGGGTTAGGCATTTCTTAGGTGTTAGGGTTCAGAGTTAAGAGTTCGAATTGCGTGAGCACTCGAAGAGGGAAAAGAAGAGGCTGTGCTAGTGAGGACCGAGATCGAGCTGAGGAGGAGTGACTGAGTGAGCAAATGTCATTTTTTTTTATTTTTTAAACGGGCTAACCCGTTTAGCCCGCGGGTTAAACAGGTTCAGCTCGTTTAGCTCGATAACAAACGAACTGCTATTTTTCAAGCCCAAACCCCTTTTTTTAAGCAGGTTGGCGGGCCTAGCCAGCCAACCCGGCCAAAATTATTGCTTCTAGAATGTACCATATGGAAACTAAATTTTCATGCTTTAGAATCTTTTTTTTTTTTTTGTTTATCGGATAACACTTGGAAATTAAATGATGAAAATCATGAGAATCATGAAAATGGTCCGTTTCTTTTGGGGGTGAGTTTCGGATAAAACTTTTCCTTGTTTGGTTCCTTTCTATCCATCCCAAGACGAATAATTGTAACTTATGTAGTTTCTCTAATCTCTCTAAAAAGTCAACTATGTCATATATGTAGGACTAGAGGTAATAGATTAATATATATATGATTTTAACTTAACATGGTAAAGTCACATAAGCATAAGAACCTTATCTCCTTTAATTTTTATTACTCCCTCCGGTCTAAAATATAAGATAAAATTTGTAGTATAAATTACACTATAAATTTTATCCTATATTTAAGACCGGAGGTAATATTTAATTAGCGAAGAGGCTATGGGCGCAACCCCATCTTGTATTTTAAATATATTATCTATTTTGTGAGTTGCATGGGAAAAAATCTATCAAATTGAAATAAACAGATTTGAAGAATCTTTTCTGGTTATTGTGCCCTTTTTGTTTTTTTTTTTTTTGAATGAATTCTGATTTCATAAAAGATATCTCTTACTAAGTTTTTAAACATAATATCTATTCCGAATATTGCACCAACTTTTTTTATATATAAAAAAGAGGAGGATAAAAAACTAAGCCAACAAGATGGCTTCAAGACAAGTTATTAAACTCGCGAGTTTAAGCAAACTCGTAATAGTAATGTAAATTCGTATCATGAACTCGAATCATAAACTCGTAAGAGTTTAGTTTTACCATTAAATAGATATTATTAGTATATAATTAAATAATTAAAATATAAAAAGTTGACAAAAATTTGATTTAAATATATTTGAAATCCAAATAATTGAAATTAAATCTATCAACATTCATAATTTATCATATTTAACAAAGAAATTTCTATAAAATTTATATATAAAGCCGTTGAGTATAATCAAATTGAAAAAATTAACAAGAGTTTAAGGGTGCGTTAACACGGTTTTGTAAGCTAGAAACGTAAAAACGGTAAAATCGGTGTATAAACTCGTGAATTTAACTGAGTTTACAAAGGTCACGAGTTTACCAATGGTTTAACTGGATTTTATAAGTTAGAACTGTAAAAACAATAAACTCGGAGAGTCAACTCGCGAGTTTGACAACAATACTTCAAAGGCAGCTCAATTTAGGATTAATTCAAAGTCGAGTGATTCTATAACTTTTAAAACGAAATCATATAGAGTATTTCAAAGTCATTAAAAAAATCAAACAACAAAGTATAATATTTAATTAGTCTTAACCTGATCTTCAGTTTGCGAATCAGAGTCTTTGTATGTCTTATATAATTGAGCCACTAAAAAACAAACATGATGCAAAATTTATAATGATTAAAAATAATAACATTATGTGATCTGAATCATTTGACTGTTCAAGCCTGTGCCCAAAACAAGTCAAAATTCAAAAATATTTTTATGTGTCAGAAACTTTGAGCAATTATCCTTCAAATATATCAACAACACTTATCCTTGAGGGATTGCATGGTGTGTGTGTTTGACTCTTCAGGTTACCTAGGGATTGCCATTTTTTTCAAGCCCATGTTTTTTTATGTTTGGATTTTTGTGTTTTAAAAAATTGCATTTTTGTCACTTACGATTACTTAAGATATTCCCCATAGTTCGAAACCTTTGAACTTCATGTTTTGTCTCCATCCAAGTGGCCCAACCAATCATCACCATTATTATATATATATATATGTATATATGTTATAATATTTTGTGACTTGTACGGGCATCTTATTGTTTAAGCTTCTGAGTTCTGAGCAGCAAATTACCCCCTGCTAAAAGAAAAATATTTCTGGGAGATCTAAAACTTTGAAGAGCCAAACAATAGTTCAGAGTGGTTGATCTAAGAAATAGTTAATTATGAGTAGCAGTCAGAGTGGTTGTTGAGGGAAACTGATTTGATTGGCTGAAGTTAATTTTTGGTATTAGATGATTAGTAGAGTTCCTTACGGTAAGATATAGTTAGTTGATTAATTTGAGAAGATTAAGAAAATTAGTTATGATAACTATCTGTAAAAAATATAGGTTATTGGTTTTTCTAAAATATGATCTTCCATCATGACTACAGTTAGATAGAAACTCTTTAATGTGTGTAATTAATAGTGATACTTTGAGAGAGAGAAATTATAAATTTGAGAGATAAAGTGGATTGGAATCTTATATTTAACACCATCAATGTTTGTAAATTTTGATGTAAATATGCTAATCTCCCATTCAAATAATGAACAAACTAGCTAACTAAAGCACTCCATTCCATCTTTAATATAAGACATATTTGGAGAGTTGATTTTGGTTCTAAATAATTAAATATAATAAGACACATTTATCATATTTGTCAAATTTTTTGTTCTAATTTGCCTCGATTGATATTCATTTCCTCAACAATAATCAAGGAAAAGAGAGAAAGAGAGAATTAAGAAAGATGACTAGGATGTTTCAGAAAACTAAACTAACATTCTCAATCTAATCAAATTAGATAAATATGTCTTATATTAAATATCAGAAGGAAGGACTAATTAAACTAAGGGTGGACATCATGATGAACTCAGATATCAACAACTTATGAGCAAAATATACATAAACCAACAGAAGTGGAAGCATGAACATGAAGTGTAAACGTAAAAGCACACTTTAGAAGCTAAGAAGGTGGAAAAGTAAAAGTATAAAGTAAACGGAAAGAAAAGTCATATTCATCAATTCATCAAATACATAACGTACATGCAACACACAACAAAAGAGAAGTTCAATTCTCACTTTGGCTTTGAAAATGAAAATACAACAATTAATAATAATAGCGAGTGAGAGTGAGTGAATCAAGGTTGTTACTTGTCACTTTTTTTTTTGAGAGAATTACACTAAGGTCCCATAGAAGAAGAGAAATGAAAAAATGATCCCAATAGATTGTAAAATGAAAAAATGATCCATGGAGTTGTTAATACAGGGTCATGGAGTTGTTAACGAGTTGTCAATACAGACTCCTAGAGTTGTTAATGGGACCATTTTTTCATTTTACAATTTACAGAGACAATTTCTTCATTTTTTTTCTTTCTTTGGGACCTCATTATAATTCTCCCTTTTTTTTTTCAGACAATAAAGCCTAAGAGCCAAGTGTCTCCCTTTCCTGTTGTTCTTAGTGCCTTTTGTTATTATTGATTGCAACCTCACCTTTTGAATTTTATGTTCATTGCATATATATATTTTGCCTTTAATTATATTCTCACACCTACACTTTCTTCATTCCCTTCCTCTATTGGTTTTTTTTAATATATATTCTCCTTATCACGTGATTTTATTATTACAAAATTTGATGACTCACGAAAATTGTCAACATAATTTGTTTGACATTGACAAATTATCCAGTATATGGAATTTTGTTTCTTTTCAATAATTTCTGCCTCTACTTTCTCTCACTCTCTATATTCTCATCTCAACTGTTAGGTTAAAAATTTAAGTAGTTCAGATTTAATAATTTTAAAAATAATTTAAACTAAGTTGAGACCTAATTGTGGAGAAACTATTTTTACATGTTTTTTATTTAAAACTTGTAATACAAGACCATGTTTAGAAGATATTGAGTCACTTACTATTCATCTTAGTTAGAATAGATTTTTGCTAAAATGGACATGCCACCAAAAAAAAAAAACTCAAGGTTTTAACCTTGCTACTTTTATATTTATTTGAATATTTTACTTCTGGTAAAATAGTTGATTTCAATTTTTACTTCCACTAACTTCTTACAAATTAAAGCTGATGACAAACTTAGAATGATCATATGTTCACTAAATAAAATCAATTTTCCCTATGAGAACATTTTTAATTTTAAAAAATTGTAAAGCATCATGTAGACTGTAGAGTAAGAGGCTATTTAAAAAAAATTAAAGAATTTTTCTGAATGAGATTTAGAAGAGAATACCAATTAATTAATAAAATGAAATAAAAAAACAAAAATGAGCTAATTAATGTAAGTCCAAAGAAATTATGTTTTCTATGATTACGAAGTTAGAATCAAAATTGACATTGAGAATCAAAGAGAGCCCGTAATACTGATGAACTTCTCTTGCTAAAACGTCAGAATCTTTTAATTAACTTTGTCCTATTTTCCATCTTATTTTTCGTCTTCACTCCTTATCACCCTACATATACATATCATATTTTTAGTCAACGAAAAATTGTCCCAGTGGCAACGTTATTATCGCGTTATTTTCATGTTTAGATAAGGTTTCAGACTTAATACCAGCGTTAGCAATGCTTGTATATGTTTAAATTGACTGTGATATTAAAAAACATGTCATATTTTTATAAAGTAAAATTAAAACAACTTCAGTCATTTTTTTATTTTTCTAATTTATTAATTTTTACAGTGTTTAGGCTATATATTTTTTTATTTTTAACATTAATATTAATACAGAATATGAAAGGAAAAAAAAAAAAGTATACGTAGTGGTTACCAAGTTCGCTCTCTCCAGGTCCAGTGCAAATTCATAGGATTTCCTCTAACGAGAATCATTTGAATTTATAATTAATAATTATTTAGTAGCGCTTGAATTTTGACTCCAATTCACATATCACTACACATTATCATTGAATAATATTCGAATCTTATTTCATATATATCATATCATATAGTTTTATAAAAGACTAATAATAACTAATAAAAATAATTTTGATCCCCTAGTTTCAAAAATTAAAAGTGATCGGGAAAAAAAAAACATGACACCAATTTTGGCAGAACAAGGAAAATTATAAGTTTATAACATTAGTAAGTATCAATGATCCTGTAGCCTCAAGCTATTTGTGTTTAACTTTTTAAATATTTTTTTTAAAAGGATGAAAGTGTAATTTTAAGAATGAAGTTTTTTATCATAAGCATATAACACAATTAAGTTTTGAAGTTTGTAAAAATGAAAACAATTTCTTAAAAAAAGAGTAATTTTAACAAGTCCATTAAATTAGACTAAACATCTATCTCTTTTTTAACGTGGATCCACTTATTCTTCCTCTTGTTTTATAACAAAAATTTTGTATCAATTTAATAAAATTACTAAAATTACATTATTTTTAAAAGGTTGTATCCACTTCTAACTAAAAAATTTTTATCGTTAAATTGCACCTTAGTTCTTTTAAAAATATTAATAAGTAAAGTGTTAAAAAATAAAAAAAGAATCCAAATAATTAGATAGAGTCTACCTTGCGTCATCATCAGGATCGTTTTTCTTGTGTCTGTAAATACATCGCCAATCACAGCCTCCTTGTCTGTCTCTCTCTCTTTCTCTGTTTCTCTCTGGTGTCTTCTTCTTCTTCCTCTGGGATTTTATTATCTGTTTGGATATATATAGCTAGAAAGGGGGGGGGGGGGGAACAAGAAGCCACCGTTAAGCCTGCTCCAAAATAATCCTCAACCATGGAAGGAGGAGTTCCAGAAGCTGATGTGTCTGCTTTCAGAGAATGTCTATCTCTCTCTTGGAAGAACCCTTATGTCCTTCGACTCGCTTTCTCCGCCGGAATCGGTGGCCTCCTCTTTGGCTATGACACTGGTAATTAAATATTTACTCTGCTTTACTCTGTTTCTCTCTTATCTATCTCACACACACACACTCCACAAATCAAGACCCTGCTTTCTTTGGCTATGACACTGCCAACTAACACCTTCCTCTGTTTTACTCTGTTTCTCTTAACAATCCCCTGTTTCTCTGTTTTTTCTGTCACACACAAATACTCCGCAAATCAAACTCTGCTTTTTTTTTTTTTCAACATACTTCGTGTATTTCTTTTTTTTTTTTTTTAAATATTTCATACAAGAACTTCATTTTTCATGGTATTATTGGTTGGTGTTCTTTTGGATTGTGTTGTTACTTGTTCTCTGTTTTTCATCTTTCTTCAGGCTCTCATTTCCCTCTGTTTCCACAGTTTGCCCTTCATATATTTAATTTTTTCTTCATGTTTTTATTTTTTAATTGTTGTTTTGATTTTGGGCATGTGCAGGTGTAATATCAGGGGCTCTTTTATATATAAGAAATGATTTTAAAACCGTTGATAGAAAGACATGGCTCCAGGTAATTAATGCCTATTTCAATAATAAATATGCCCTCCAATACTAAATGTTAAATCTAGTTGGAAGTTGGATTTATCCTAAATATCTATTTTATCTGGTATATTTATTATTTTTTTCCTAGATATAATCTAATGTTGCATAAGAATATGTTAGGAAAATCATGTGTTAGAAATATTAAGGTGAAATTAAATGAATAGTTAGTTGGTTGAGACCCTAGTCTATATAAAGGGTTATGGTTAATGTGATTAGTGTATAGAATGGTAAAAAAAATTTAATTTTTTTTTACACTTTAGATGTCCCAAATTCCATTTGGGATGTCTAAAGTGGGACTTTAGACATCCCAAATTCAATTTGGGACGTCTAAAGTGATGTCTAAAATTTTTTTAAAAAAAATTTACACTTTAGATGTCTAAAGTGACGTTCCAAATTTTTTTTACACTTTAGATGTCCCAAATTCCATTTAGGACATCTAAAGTGTAAAAAAAAAATTAAATATTTTTTTTTACACTTTAGATGTCCCAAATTCCATTTGGGCCGTCTAAAGTCCCCACTTTAGACGTCCCAAATGGAATTTGGGACGTCTAAAGTAATTTAAAAATTTTCTTTCAACCTGTATTGAATATAAGGGACACTTATGCCTTATATTAAATAAAGAGAAGCTTTCCTTCCTCTCTCTCTCTCTCTCTCTCTCTCTCTCTCCTACAACAATTTTCAATTTCTTTGATAAGAATTGCAAAGAAAGACCCACATTCTACAGATTCAAATAGCTTTTTCCTTTGGTGTTTTCGTCATCGTCCCCCCTCTCATCATGCCCTTCGGTACCCCTATTTGCGACGGTAACTCTCTCTTTATCACCTCTCAAATCTTACATGCTTATCTGTTAATTATTATTATATAAGTCCTTCTCTTTTTTCACAATCAAATCTGGTACAGTGCATCTGGGTAAAAATGGATTTTTTGAATTTTAAAGTTTGACTAAAAGAAGTTTGAATAAAGCTAGCAAAGTGGTGGAAGTGTGGTGATGCTAAAAAAGGAAATTCCGAAGCTAAAAAGAGAATGGAGAAAGCTAGCATTTATGTTCAACAAAACTATTACAAAGGATTCTCGTCTAGAACTTGTGTTTGCTTTCGTAATTGATGACCTCAACATCTACAGGAAATTTGAAATTCAAATGACTTTAGACGTCCCTTTTTATAAAAAGGGACATCTAAAGTGGAGACTTTAGACGTCCCAATTTTGAAATTGGGACGTCTAAAGTCCTCCCTTTAGACGTCCCATTTTTTTCGAACGTCTTTTCTTAAAACATATTACGCATCCCACATAGATGTCCCCCCAGTTTTTGGACGTTAAAAGTGTCAAAATAGGGACGTTAAAACCCCTTTTTGTAATAGTGAATTTCCTTTATATGATGATTTTGTGGACGATATTTAATATTAATATAATAAATTTGGATGTAATTGATAAATAAAGAATGATTTTGGCATAAATATTTCTATTAATATTATTATAATATAATATTTACTTATTTTTCTTTTGATAGTCACACAATAAGAGAAGAAAGGAGACTTAAAATTAGATTGATGGGATTGAAAAAAGGGATATCTACTGTAGTGTCGGACGTAGCAGCACGGCACTATAGCACTCAACTGACAGTCACTGTAGCAACCGACAAGCATTGCAGCACATGTGAAGAAAAAGGTGCCAGTTACTATAGCATTATATTAATCTCAAATATCGTCCATAAAATTATTATATAAAAATAAATAAATATGTAAATATCGTTTTACGTTTTGGCCACTGAAAAGAATCTAGGCAATGACAACAGGTATGCGATGTGGGTTTCATAGATTTCTGAGGAACAGATCTGCCGATCAAAGAAATGTAAGACGCAGCTATCTCTGATTTTGTCAATCTGGGTTTAGGAAATTGAGCCATATATAGAGAAAGAGAGGAACGGGGAAGAGAAATTTGCTTACTGTTCTGATTGATTTTTTGGCTAATCGATATCAGATTTTCACCCCAATTTTCAACGATGAGATTTCTAAATTCCAAAACCAAGTTTTTCCCTTTCTCTGATGCTGCTGTATTTGAGAGATTAGATGTGGAGTATAATCTTTGTGTAGCACAATAACACTCCAGCCTATTTTCAAATCCTTCGGTAACCTTCATCTTCCCCTCAAATCTTATCGCGATTCTCATTATCAACCACGTTGTTGCGACTTGTTCTTCGCATCCAAGGTCCTGCAGGAAAAGTCTTCCATGTGCATTTTGAGATGTTGATTTTCAACATCCAAATTTTTAGTTTGAGCTTCTATTGAGATCAAACCTGATCGCAATAATTTTCAGTTTTAATCAAGTGACTCTGCCAGAGGCAAGGCCAGCATGCCTGCCATGAAGAAGAATTCTGAGCAGACTCGGTTAGGTTCTGTATTCAACTAGTTGGTGAATGAGATAGGAGATCCTGTTGCTTTTTGAACTTCCAGATTGGCTTAATAAGTGGAAAGCAATGCCATGCGTCTCTATAAAGCGCAATATATATCTCTCAAAGAAGACTGTAAATAAGGGAGTTCTTGTCTCAATAAACCTTTTCAGCATCAACCTTAAAAAAGGTCAAATTGGTTCAGACTGAGAATTGTGGTTCTGGGATTGTGGCGGATGAAGATATCAAGCAAGGGGACTTTGTCATTGAATATATTGGAGCAGTTACTATTTGGAAGAAGTTGGTGAGCAAGATAAAGGAGCAAGTATTTATGGCCAACAAAGATACAGTGAAGCAAAGGATTCAATGAGCAAGAATACAGGGAGACAAAATGAAGAGTTCAAGCAATTATTTCACGAAGCCAAGTTGCTAAAGAGGATGACTACTATGTTATGATTTAGTTCATCAAAGTTTATCATGTTTTGCAAGAGTGAAGAAAGGAGAATCAAAGAGCAAAATGTCTCTATGAAAGTCAAAGAGAAAGATATCTCCATGAAGAGAAAAAGGAAGATGTCTGCTCAAAGTGTTGTTTAGAAGATCAAAATGATTTAATTTAATTTCACTTCACTAAACCCTACTATATGTGTTTGCAAGTTAACACCTTGATAATCTAAGAAGTGTTAATTTGAGGGGTTGTGTTAGAAATATTAAGATGAAATTAAATAAGCAGTTAGTTGATTGACACCCTAGCTAGTCTATATAAAGGGTCATGGTTAATGTGGTTAGCGTGTATGATAGTAGAATCCTCACCAAATGAGGGAGGTTAACTTGGTCATCACCTATCATTAATCCTAAAGTTTAGGGTTAATAGTAGAATCGCCTAAGAAGGGTTTATTGTAATTCTCAAGAAGAGATTAATATGTTTCTCCTAATTCTAGATTTGTTAACATCATGTTTCATTTGTTACAATTAACTAATTAATTTTATTTTGTTAATATACTCAAATTAGTTAAAATCAAATAGCTCATACGTTAAGATCAGATGGAGTAATAGATCATCTCATTTTCATTCCTTTTTTTTTAAACAGATTTATTTTTAACTTTTGCCTTCTTGTGAATTCCCCCTATTTTTAATGGACAAAAATGCCCCATGCTTATTAGTTAGGTTCTATTTCACTGTTTAAACTCATCTTATCTGCTTGTTTAACTTCTGACCAACTCGTATGACTAACTGACTTGGTTAATTACTATACAAATAATTCCAAATTAGTGTTCTCGTATCCTTAGGATGCTGCAGATTGGACTAATCTTATTATTATTAATTTATTAAACTAAACGATTTTGACAGAAACAAGCCAGTAGAATAATTACAAAAAACATTTTATTTATTTGTATTTGTTTCATATTTTATTCAAAGAGTTTCGCTATGAGTGTGATGAATATCGGCCAACTTTGTCTGTGGCCTATCTGGGAAGCGTATAATGCTGGCTCCTTGTCATATTAGTAGTATTATTTTTTGAATGGTTATTCTAAGTTGCATGAATTTTAATAAATAAGTTCCATTATTTATAAATTATATGTCTCATTAGGCTTTTTATATTATTTATAGATGAATAATTATTCTTAGATTTATTATTCTATAACATGAAGAAGGCTGTCAACTTCAATTTTCCTTAAAGATATATAGTACTCTTTGTCTCCTATATTTAATACCCTCATTGAAAGAGGAGTATCATTTTAGAAAAAGTACCACATAATTTTTATATGGCAATGACGAAAAATCAGTTTAATTAATTTTCTTAATTTCTACATATTAGTTAGCTATGTCTTATATTTAAAACTAGATGAATCATTATTACTATGAAGACTTGTGCTTATTTGACTTATATATATATATATATATATATAAAACTAGCGGGTGGATTTATTGAATAGGCAAGTTTTTATATTTGTATCCGAAAGAAAAAAATATCAACATGAGGCGTCGAATCCCTAAAAAAAGGGGGGAAACACAACAAAAAGAAGGTAAATAACTAAATATAGAATCTAATTCCATTATTTAATAATATATAAAAAAATATTGAGGCCTACATAGATGTTTTGAGACTCGTTGCCCTAAAAATAATCTCTAGTAATTTGCCCTGACATTCACTCTTACTTTCATGCATATGAATCTTAGAGTAGATATTCTCATGGTCCTATCCCCATTAAAAAATATACAAATATACTGCAAGAAGAAATAAGGAAAAATTGTCCATAAATATCTCATTAGAAACTTATTTTCCAAATAGGGTTTTCGGGTGCAAACAATCTTTTTTGTGTATAAATATCTTCCTTGTGTTCAAATAATCTTCTCCTGTGTTCAATATATCTTTCTTATGTGACATTCCCTTATATTCGAATAACAATCTTCCCTTGTGTACAAAAGATCTTTCCTTAAGTCTCATTTGGCAAATTTCTAATGAGGTATTTATAGGCAATTCTGCCAAAAAAAAATAATGAGTAGTATTAGTATATATAAATTTGATATAGTTACTTTTTGGTATATTCCTTATTGCTTCATCATTCTTTACTTGTAATGTTGTTTCCCAATTTTTTTTACTAGAACATTTAATTTTAATTAGTTTGTTAATATGTTGACCACATTCACAGGAAGCCATAGTGAGTGTGGCACTAGCAGGAGCCATAGTAGGAGCGGCAGTAGGAGGATGGATCAACGACAGATTTGGAAGGAAGAAGGCGATTATGCTCGCCGATTTCCTCTTCTTCATTGGCTCCGTCATCATGGCTGCCGCCACCAGCCCCGCCATGCTGCTCGTCGGCCGAGTCTTTGTCGGCCTTGGTGTCGGAATGGCTTCCATGGCTTCCCCTCTCTACATCTCTGAAGCTTCCCCCACTAGAGTCCGTGGTGCCCTTGTTAGTCTCAATGGCTTCCTCATCACTGGTGGCCAGTTCCTCTCCTACCTCATCAACTTGGCCTTCACTAAGGTAGCCAACCTACTCGAGTGTCCTACATCGAATGACTTTGATATCATATATTACCTCCAGTCCTCCTCAATATAAGAGACACTTAACTTTTTTTTAGAGAGATTAAGGAAGCTAATTAAGTTACATTAAAGTATTTATTTTTTTATCGTTTTTCTTTAAACTAATTTATATGACTTACAAACTGATATATAATATAATCTAATGATGTAAAACATATATTATGATTAAGTAGCTTATTTAACTTTCTTAATCTCTTAAAAAAAAAAATACTTATATGAAGGACCAGAGGGAGTATTAGCTTTATCTTTCTATCAAAACAGTTTAATACATTCTCTTTATTTTCTAATTAGTCCATTTGAGACTCCTTTAACCTATTCTAATATTCAGTTTTTGTATTTTAATGGATAACTATTATGCAATAATAGGCACCAGGAACATGGAGATGGATGTTAGGAGTAGCAGCAGCACCTGCTTTGATACAGATCGTACTCATGCTGATGCTCCCTGAATCACCTCGTTGGCTATTTCGAAAGGCACTACTCCTCCAATTCTTAATATAAAGAACATATTTAAGGAGTTGATCTTGATCATAAATATAAAACATTAATTTCTATATTTGTCAGTCTTTTCCTAATTTACATTTATTCATTTTTTCTCAACAATAATTAAGTAGGAGGGGAATGAGGGAATCAAGGAAGATAATTAGGATGTTTTAGAAAATACATATCATATTAGCTAACTTCCTTAGTCTTTTATTTCATTTCTCTCTTTCATTAATATAAAATAACCTCTAATCATCTTTATTTGCTCGCCTTTCATGATGGAATAAACACAACAGGGAAGGGAAGAAGAAGGGAAAGCAATCTTGAGGAAGATATACCCACCCAATGACGTTGAAGATGAGATCAATGCTTTAAAGGAATCAGTGGAAGTAGAAATCAGAGAAGCTGAATCATCAGAAAAAGTAAGCATACTGAAGCTGGTGAAGACCAAGACTGTGAGGAGAGGATTATATGCAGGGATGGGGCTCCAAATTTTCCAGCAATTCGTGGGCATCAACACGGTCATGTACTACAGCCCCACCATAGTTCAGCTCGCCGGTTTTGCATCGAACCAAACAGCACTCCTTCTATCACTCATCACGGCCGGGCTTAACGCATTCGGGTCGATACTCAGCATATACTTCATTGATAGGACGGGAAGGAAGAAGCTTGTGTTGGTGAGCTTGTCCGGGGTTGTGTTTGCTCTCGTGGTTCTAACTGTTGTGTTCCATGAGACGACCACACACTCACCAATGGTCAGCAGCATTGAGACCTCTCACTTCAGTAATGTGACATGCCCTGATTATTCATCTGCTTTCAATCCTTCTTCTTGGGATTGCATGAAGTGCCTTAGATCTTCTCCAGAGTGTGGCTTCTGTGCTTCACCAGCTAAGAAGGTACTACATTTTGTTCTTCTTTACATTATTAATACATCAGTTTCTTCTATGATAAGTCTTCCACATTTTCTATCACCTTCACACCTCAATAAAATTTAAAATGGACACTAGGGTCACTAACTAACACACACAAGATCTTAACTAACTAATCTCACTTGAATATCTCCCAACACATACTTATCTGTGTATTATAGCATTGTTCTCACACTGAGGTGAATGATCGTGCAGCTGTTACCTGGGGCGTGTTTGATCTCAAATGACGCCTCGAAGGACTTGTGTGGAAACAAAGAGAGATGGTACACAAGGGGATGCCCTAGCAGATATGGGTGGCTTGCCCTAATTGGACTTGCACTGTACATCATCTTCTTCTCTCCTGGTATGGGCACAGTCCCATGGGTGGTCAACTCTGAGATCTATCCTCTAAGGTACAGAGGGATATGTGGAGGCATGGCTTCCACCTCCAACTGGGTCTCCAACCTCATTGTTGCTCAGTCATTCTTGTCCGTAACAGACGCCATTGGTACTTCTTGGACCTTCATGATTTTCATCTTCATCACCATCGCCGCCATAATCTTCGTCATCATTTTTGTCCCTGAAACCAAAGGCCTTCCCATGGAGGAGGTGGAGGCGATGCTTGAAAGAAGGTCCCTCAACTTCAAGTTTTGGCAGAGAAGTCCTCAGCCTCAAGTTGTTGTAAAACAATGAAGTCTCTAATTATATATGACCATGTTGACTTTTAGTGCGTTTTCCTTGATTTGTGTTCCAGAATGGAAAAATTATATATGATATATATATATATATATAATATGTGAAACCATGTGTATTAATTGGAGAATGGTTTCATTTGGGAAGGATTATTAATGTAGAGAGTGGATTAGGCAGTGTAGTTCTAGCTAGTGCATTGACTTTCTCTTGAAACTCCAATATATAATTTGTGTTTTAAGTAATAAGATTGTGTTACTTAATTCACTGGTTGGATTGTTGAATGTATCTTTTTTTATTTAAGAAAAAAACCAATCGGCTGTGCAAATTATTAAAAAATACACCAATACCATGGGCACCAAATTTCTATTAATTGCCAAATAGAATTTTTTTTATGGATACCAAAAATAGAAATTCATTTCCCTTTTGTTTAATTTCTCTAACATCACCAAAGAAATAGCAAAGACGAAAAGGCTTGGCGCATCAAAAAGACATTACTTAAGAAAAGTTAATACTATTAAGGTCCAAAATTGTCAACTTGGAGTTTTATAGTCAAATGACACCTAACGTCTTTAAGTCTTTTATCAAATATGAGGTTGAGAGTTCAAATTTCCAATGAAAATAATAGGTGCCTGAGTCAAAGGAAAAATTGTCAACAAAAACAAATAAAGTGACTAACAAGGAGTTAGTGTATCCCAATGTATAATTTCTTCAATTTTCTTATAGTAACAAATAGCCTTGATATCTCTTTTAGTCAACACTATACACCACTATTCAATAGTCACTCTTCTAATATCAACAGTTCATATATCAAAATGATAGTTCAAAATTTTCTCTCTAGAGTTTTTTTGGGCCAACTCTATGGGTTTTTTTTCCCGCTAACTCTATGAAGTTAAGAACTTTTGTTTCATTTCACATTAAATTGGGTCGAAATCTGGCCTCTTTATGGAAAGATCAGTAGCATAAGGACCATTTCCAAGCCCATTGATATTTGTTGCAAAAAGGACCTAAGGCAAAGTCAGAAGACTTGCTAACATGTTAAAAAGCGTAGAGGCATAATAATGAATTCCAATAAGAATATTACATACACCAAAATCCAAGTTTAAGTTCAAGTTTAACGTTCAAGTCTTGTGAAGATAAATATTTTAAATGTGCGTGTTTTACTTGTCAGAAGGTATACGTGTCCCGCTATGCTTTCAAATACTTAAAACGTTACTTTAAAGAAGGCATTTCACTCTTTTATATATTCGGAATATTATTCATCCGTACTCCATATTCTCCATGTCTGGCTAATGTAATAATAATACAGATCAATTATTATTTTTAGCTAACGATATAGAATAATTAATCGATCTCGATGAAAGAAATAGGCCTTGTTTGGTATTGTGAATTGGACAAGAATGGTTCCTTAATATGCCGTCTTTATTTTATATGATCAAGGCTTTCCCTTTCTAAGCTTAGTGCATGTTTGGGAAACCCTTAAACCATGATTTCAAAATCCCTTTCTTGCAAGTCAAAACAAAACTCATTTCATATATTTACCTTGTAAATCGTAAAAGCACTTTTTAAAAGAGCTAAAACAAGTAGGCACTTATACTACGTTTGGTACCATGGAAGCGAACACATGGAAGTGGAATTGAGGATGGAACTCTGATTTTGACTTGTTTGGCATCGCTGAATCTACTTCCATGTGGAAGTGACTTCCACCAAAAATTATGGAAGTCAGTTCCAACCTATAACCCATGGAAGCGTAGAGACTTCCATGGAACCCAAACTTTGGTCCATCTTGCCCCTGAGAGCCGGTGATAGTGAGGCTGACAAATAATGCAGAGACGGTGAAGACGAAGCAATGGCGACATCGCGGTGACTATGCCGGTGACGGCGCTACAACTACGACAATGAGAGAGTGGCAGCATCAACAACATTGGAGCAACAACAACGACAACAACAGTGACCACATTGGCAACTTTTCTTTGGTTTCAATTTGCAATTTCACAGAAACAATAACGCAGCCATGTAAAACGATGGCGACTACAATCTGCAATTTCGATCTACAACTTTTCTTTGGCAACAATGACGGCGACCATTAGCAACTCTGCCGTGTAAAATGTTCTTTGATTTCTTCTATGATTTCAAGTACATTTCCCCCTGCAACTTTTCTTTGATTTCAATCTACAATTTCGTTGAAACAATAACTCTACCATGTAAAATGAAGGCAACCACGATTTGCAATTTTGATCTGCAACTTTTCTTTTGCAACAATGATGGCGACCATTAGAAACTCTGCTGTGTAAAATGTTCTATGATTTCAAGTACATTTCCCTCTGCAACTTTTCTTTAATTTCGATACGCAATGTCGCTGAAACAATAACTCTGCTGTGTAAAATGACGGCGACATGATCTGCAATTTCGATCTGCAACTTTTCTTTGGCAACAATGACGGCGACCATTAGCAACTCTGCCGTGTAAAATGTTCTTCGATTTCTTCTATGATTTCAAGTACATTTCCCTCTACAACTTTTCTTTGATTTTGATCTACAATTTCGCTAAAACAATAACTCTACTATGTAAAATGACGATGACCACAATCTGTAATTTCGATCTGCAACTTTTCTTTGGCAACAGCAACGACGACCATTAGCAACTCTACCGTGTAAAATGTTCTTCGATTTCTTCTATGATTTCAAGTTCATTTTCCTCTACAACTTTTCTTTGATTTGATCTACAATTTCATTGTGCTTATGTTTGTTGTTGCCTTCTCCGTCATGCCATTTTTCCTCTAGTTGCCGGCATTCCTATGGTTGCCAGTCGTGGGTAACGGTTGTGATTCTTTTTTTGGTGGCTAGGATTTTTTTGTCAAGGGCATATTAATCTTTTCATATTATAAATACAAATATTAAATTAAAATAATACCCCACTTCCATCATCATACTAAACAAACTTTTTAACTCAACTTCCACTTCTACTTGCACTTCCAGTTCCACTTCCAATTCCATAAAAATTCTTATTGTACCAAACGGGGCATTAGAGTGCAAAGGATTTTTACTTCTCCCAACAAGTGCACTTCCCAAAATTCGAACCTGTGTTCTTCTACTTATGGGATGAAATCGCTTACCATCTCAACCAACATCTTGTTTTAAATATAAGAATTTCACATTACATTTTTTTTATTAGATCAATGATTTCCCCCTCAAGGGTTAGAAAGCAAAGAGTTGTCACCTCTCCCAACAACTGTACTTTTAGAATTCGAACTTGTGTTCTCCTCTTTATAAGGTGAAACCCCTTATCACCTCAACCAACAGCTTGTTGGTAGAATTTTATATCAGATATTTTGAACTGATTATTTTCTTCTTTTTGTTGCGACATTGATTTCACTGATCTAGGAGCAATCACGTGATACACACACACACACACACACATAAATAATGCTATTACATACATATATTGGAAGTGTTTGTGAGAAAAAAATTTTCTCTTACTGAATTGAGGTATAATTGAATCTTATGCTGTGGCCACGTGCCCATGCATGGTCAGATCACGTGCCACATGAGAGGGAGGCAACAGATTTGAGTCGGTCTTTGTTGACCTGTGACAAAAATTTGGATCATGTACTTTTGGTTGTTCTCTCCATTTAATTTGTTTGTAATATTAATTTATAGTAATTAGATTCATTGTATGAAAGGGCAAGATCATGTCGGTGGAAGAAGCGGTCATTTATAGTTGCAAAGTATCTCAGATTCTGTGTGGTGTACATATGTTGTTTTGTGTGTATATATGTACTATGTAATGACATGAAGTATAAGAGAAGTGTGATGCCGAAAAAAAAAAGTACAAGACAAGTGTGGTTTATTTAATGATACCGGAATGACTTTAAATATAAAGATTTGCAGTTAATAATCAAGACTATGTTAATCCAATCATCAAAATTTTAATTGCAAACAAATGGACAGGCAAGCCAATGCATCAAGAAAATTCTAACATTCAACCCCTGGTTAATTTCAAATTAGGGCGGCAATTGTGGATATATGCAATTTTTTTTCCTATTTGGCATAAGTATTTCCATAAGGAATCATGTTCAAGTCATTTTCGTTACTAAATATAAGCATATCTCTCCATGAGGAGGATATGCAACTTTGCATCACTAGAATGTCACGCCCAAGTCGATATGCTGGCTTGGCTTAGTTTGACGGTCTTAAAATTTTGGTTTGGATATTTGTGAGAAATTAAAATAAAAATGCTCTTTCTAGATATATAACATGTTGAAACAAAGTTCAAATTGTAACGCCCTAAATTTTATTCACCAATATGTCTTGTAATTATTGGTGGCACTTAATGAAATGGAATGGTGAATATTGACACACCTTAAATAGCCTTTGGCTATAAATCCTGGATTATAGGAATTAAACACTGAAAATTGGAATGTAAACAGTGCTGCTAGTGTAATTTATGGCGAGGTAGCGAGATTGTAATGTGATTTTGGATGAGCAAATGATGTTCAAAAAATGTGAAATTTTCTAGAATGAAAGCAGACACTCTAAGCTTTAATTTGATAGGTCATATAGATCATTTAGAGCTGTATACAAAGAGTTATGATTTTTTTAAGGTTACCCAGTGAAACTAGCTACTTTTTGGAATAGTGTCCAAAGATTGAAATTCTGAAAATTTTCAGCTTCCAATTGGTTAAATGTTATATTTTTCCTTGAAACTAGACTCAATAAGGGTTAAGTAGCCTTTGGAAGCACCTCAATTAAATGTCCACACAAAAAAATTTCAAAGTTGTGTGAAAATTCTATCAAGTTTTAGCCAAGGTGCGAAAATGGCAAAAAATATATAGGTAAAATAATTATTTAGTTAAATAAAGCCCAAAGCCCATATTTCCCCTTATTATTGTGATGTAGGACGTCCAAAAAGGATAAGAGGAGGGGAAAGAATGAATGTTGGCAATTAAAATATGACAAGAGGAATAAATTATAGCCAAGTAAAATTAGAGTTAAAAAGTAAAAAATGGTAGGCAATTGAAGAGATAAAATTGTGATAGTTCAACAAGCCAACTTGGTCAATTGGAGGCCTTCATTTCGTCATGTATGGGCAAGAAGCAAAGGGAAACTAATGATTAAATCCTAAGTGCTAAGTGGAAGGAACTAAATCAAGTAAAAAGCTAAAGTTTGAAAAGTCAACAATTTTAGGTAAAATATAATATTTGAGGAGGTAAACTTATGATAAATTAAGAAGCACTTTAACTCCTCTAATGGGCCAACATTTCGGTCTAGTAAATGGAGAAAGAGGAAAGAATATTTATGGCCCAAAAACAAAAAGATAAAGCTTCAGAAATTGGCATATGACAAAAGAAATTAAAATAATATTAATAATAAGGAGGTGAAAGAGATATTTTAAAAGCTTCTTATCTCTTCAATCAGCCCTCATTTACGTCAAATGGGGGGAGAGGGGGAGGGGAGAGCTTTGAAGAAGCATGAACCAAGAAGAAGCACAAGGTGTTCAAGAAGCAAAGATCAAGGTAAGAGGCTTGATTTTAAGTGTTTTTGCCCTCTAAATTCACTTAGAACCTCTTCTAATCTCTTCTTCATCTTGGAAATTATGTTTAGCAAGCAAAATTAAGAAGTTAGAGAGAGAGGCAGCCATGGCTTTAGAGAGAGAAAGAAGAGGAAATCAAGGTAAGCTTGAAAGCTTGTCATATCTTGATAATTCATACTTGTTGTTGATGTTGTGGTTGGTTTGTTGGATTGTTTTAGTTGTTTTTTAAATTTAGAAAGCTCAAACCCTAAAGGGAGGTGCTGCCCAAATTTGGACTAATCATGTGGGAAGTATAATTAAGTGGTTAAACAAGTGATTTATGGTGAAAAGGTGCTAAGTTGATTGGAATCAAGAAACTATACTTTCCCTAATTTTCTCTAATTTTCGTCCAGACTTGTTTTGGTGGTGTTTAGATTGGATCTTGGAGGTTTTGATTATTCCATTGTGTTTAGAAGGGAAAATTGTGTAAGGTTCATGTTGATCATGATGTGTTAAAAAACCTTGGAATGTGAAATGGCAAAATTACCCCTAAAACCCTAAGTTAGGGGCTGCCAAGGGCATTTTTGTCTTTTGACAGTTATTTTGGTAATTCTGAGGTCAAAAATGGATTTCTTGGGTGAAATTATATAGGAATAGTTCAGGTTATAATTTTTGAAAAAGTATAGTCAGACCAGGTCCCTATGGGCATTTTGGTAATTTTATAGTTTTAAGCAAAGATAATCAACAAAATGTGTTTATAGTAGTACATGAATGAGTATTAACCTAATTCTTGTACATTTGAAATTTTAGGACCTGATTGATAGCTTAAGCTGTTGGAACAAAATTCAAGGAACGATTTACGAACAAAAAGGGGCTTAAGGTAGTAACTCTACCTTTCATACATCATGTCAATATTTATATGCTTTGTGTATGCCATCTTCCGTAATATGTATGGTACATTGAACTGAGTGCCTACGAGTACACTGAACTGAGTGCCTTTGGGTACACTGATATGCCCAGTTGGTGGTCTCAAGCCCAGCTAAGGTACGGAACGAATAAGGGTTGCAACAATAGTTAGCTCTGAACGCTTCAGACTGAACTAAATTATACCGACTGAACTAAATTATGTGTGATTATAATATTGTTGTATATGGTATTCAACATATTTATTATTGCATTTTCTATCTGTTACTACTGAGATTCTTTGAATATCACCCTTTTCCCCAAAAAATTAAATATTCCAACTAAAGGAAGCGGCTTGAAGGAAAAGTTGAAATTACAGACAACTAAAGGTTACGGTCCAATTCAAGTGCCAACATTAGTTATTTTTAGTTTTATCATTATTTTGGGAATTGTAAGTACTATGCACAAACCCTGTTGAGATTCCTGTAAAATAATCATGTATATTTTATCAGTATATCTATGTTATTTTTGTGTACCCACTAAATCGCATATTACTACTCTGATTAATATCAATGATAAGAGGTATGTAAGACGAGGTCTTACACAAATCCCCACTATGAAAGGTGTCTACATTTAGTACTCAACTGTGCCTTGAACATGATTGCTTCCAATAGAAGGATACATATATTTATAAAAAAAACTCCCTCTAGTCTTTTACATAGGATCACGATAACTATGTGGAAATAAAAACATTAGTTAATTTAGTTAATTGTAATATGTGTGTTGATTTTTCTAAAATATCCTCTTCAATTAAGTACATTGGAGTTATACCTGAGTGAAAACCTATTAACGCATGCAATTATTAGGGGTATCTTAAAATAAATTCTAAATTTAGGAGATAAGGTGGATTGCAGTCTTTTATATATATATATATAAATCAAAACAAATTTATATATCTAACTCCTATATTTAGGATATGAGAGAGTAGAAAATATATACATACACATATGTGAGTAAAAGTAACGTCGTACATAGTGTCATGCAATGTTACATTCTTTGGCAGGCTGAAGATATTTTACATTAATTTTTCATAGTATTTTATAACAAGAATGCGTGTTTGTTGAGATATAAATGGCATTAGATAAGCTTGAATTGTTTCGATGTAATTATTTAATTATTGAATTGGTTGGAATGCATGTTTGACACAGTTAACTTTTTAACAAAAAAATGGTAGTATTGCTCCATTTTAATACTTCCGAGGCAATATTGAACTTAAAAAAATTTTAGAGTAACATTGCTTCTTCCCGAAAAGTTTTAAGGTAAATTTGCACTTCAATCCTTTCTAAATGATTTGGAATCTTTCAAAATTAGTGAATAAGAGAACAGGAAGGGGGGGGGGGAGGAAGGCAAAATGTTGTGGATGCTTTATAAGGGAGTAGCTGCATGTAATTAAAACTTACTTTCTCAGCTTAATTAAAATTTGATTGAATTATCTTTCCATCATTAATAGGAAAGTAAGATTTGGTACCTAAAATAATCATGAGCTTCACTTCTCATAAATGCTAAGGTTTTCCATTACAAATAAAAGCGGGAATGACATTTTTTAAAAATAAGTGGCTTAAGCTACACCGGGCATTAATTACTTTGAACTATTTTGTTAATGACACTTAGTATTCTAAAGCAATATGTATACATGCGGTACTTTAAAATACTCTTTCAATAACACTAACACTGTTCGAAATAATAAGTGGATGTATCATAAGGAACAAGTCTCACACTGTTTGGGATTGCAGGAGTTCAAGAAATAAATAGTCTTGAATTGTTAAATTAACCGAGAGGACGAGTGAACTCGCACAACAACGGGCCAACAAAGGCAAACATAGTCAAAATCCGGCAATATCTCGCCACCTCTTGTGCATGAGTTAAATGCAGATTGGGCACCTTTCATTGAGGTCATTTCATCAAAATTCAAATATCATTTTGGATTAAAAAAAGTTAAATGGGATATGCCATTATTTTCTTAATTGCGAAATCTTGGCATTGAAGCGCACACTGCAGTTTTTGAATTTAATAAACGGAATTCTCAAATTAGTTTTAATGCTATCTGCTAGCACTTAGTGTGAAAACTGGGCATTGGTCTTTCCCGGCACATAAACTGATTTCATAATACAGTTTTTATTTCTTTTAATACTGTGTATTCATGGCCTTGAAACATCTTTATTTCCTAGCATTCAAAACCGATGGTATTATGGCTCCCAACGTTTAGAAACTGATTCTTTAATGACATTAAGAGGCTGCCCAGCATTTGAATATGTGAAGCCTATATAAGCCAGTATCTGCAAGAGGTTTAGATACATGGCTCTTGAGCTTTAGAGCACACTTCTTCCTCCTCTTGGATATTGTTTTGTCTACTGAGTTTTATTATCTTCCGTATTTCTATTCACCCTGTTTTTGTAGGAAGGATTCATTTAATCCCAGGAAATGCCACTTCTTATCTGCCGGTAGTTGCGGAATAGCTTTTAAGGACAGTGTCCTTGGGCATGGCTCGAATCGACTCTCTCATTTGCAGGTGATGCCGCTAACTGAATCTGCATGGCACTAGAGAGGACTTGGAAGATCCACTGAATTGATCTCCAACACTAAATGTGCGTGTCCATGATCTTGGGTGGTAACTAGTAGGTATCGTATTACTTCCTGAGGTAATTATTAATCAGTCTGCTTTTCAAGAAATGAAGGACCTACTTTCTATAAGTGCAAAATATTTTTGTGAAAATATTAATACCCTTATTAAGAAACACTTTTTCTATGTTTGAAGAATCACAGCAACCGCTGTTACAGGCAAGTGCTTTGACATACAAGAATATAGAAGAAACACTCTCTGCCATAGTATTACTATTTTGCACTAACCTTCTAATGAAATTCGAGACTCAGGTGAAGGTACTCTTGTATTATTCTACAACATTATAGTCTTGATAAATATCTCTTAACGGTGAAATTGTTGCTCTCTATCAGTCTTATGTGTTCTTAAGATGCATGTGTAGGACTATTCCCATGAGAAATGAGGCAATAAAGGACTTGCTATTGTGTGTAAATAGTGGATATGTTACTGTTCATTATGTTTTCCTTGAGGTCTTCATGGCTTGGTTTCTGACCACAGGTACGCACATAGTTAGCTTTATGCCTGAAGGTATTATGTTCTGAAGTCTATGAGGATGAATAGTTACTTTGCAGCATGCACAAAGTAACCATTAGATGGTACTGTGGAGTGTTTTAATAGGAAAAACATTATTTAGTCCAGCATAATAGTGCATTCCCTTCCATTGGAGAATGTAATTCCTATGTGTTGACAGTTTTATCCTCTTGGTTGATGAGTATACTAATTTAGTTTAAATAATTGATAACCTATGTATTTGTTCTAGCAATGTTATCTCTCCATTTGTTCATTGATTTTAATGTGATGTCAGTTTTAGTACCGTTGTGCTTATCATCAATATTGTTGAAGGTTATTATGATATTGTAAAAGAGGCTACAGTTTGACTTGTTTATGTTGCGCCTTCAAGGAGGTTAGGACAATCTTTTGACTTGGTAATGGCTTGGTTTATTTTCCAAGTTTTCAAGTAGTTTTATCGGTGATCTTTTGTCCAATTTCCTTATATGTCCCTGTTGGGTGTTTGCATTAATGCAATACACGTGCTTTGATTCACTTTTATCATATTTGCTTTGATTCACTTTTATCATATTATGTAAAGTGTGTGCAGTTTTATAAATATAAATATATGGTGAGTTCTTGGCAGCATTGATAAATAGAATTATGTTTTTTATAAACAAATGTTATTGCATCCAAATGCTGCGAAAAGATGTGGCTTTCTTCAATAAATGAAAGTGCACAATATGATTTAACGGTATGAAAAAAAAATGTGTTCATAGGGTGAAAATTCCGCCTAGCTTGCCTAAAGAAATTAGACCTGCTACACAAACATTAGATAGATAAGGCATTGTGGTGGTGAGATAATATTAGGAAGACAATATTTGAGACATCCTAATTTAATTACAATGGAAGGAGATTATAGGGTGAGATTTTAATTTAATTAGAATTATGTGAAAATACTTTCATATATACTTTCATAGATTCTAATTTGAGATATTTGAAAGTGTAGGGGTGCCTAACATGTGGGGTACCTTATAAATTTTTTAAGTTGCAAATTATTTCTAGCCTCATTTGATAAAACCACCAAGTTGTGGTTTAAAATTAATTATGTGGAAGTTTTGTTATTTACTGCAGAGAGCAAATTTTGTGAATTATTTGTATGGTGTGAAAATTGAATTATTTATCTAGTGTAGAGATAAATGTGTTTAAATTTCATGATTTGCGAGTATATATTTATAGTGGTAGAAAATGACCACTGTGAATATTGAATTTCTAATGTAGATAGCATGTTTTTTTAATGTGGCTTCAAAATTTAATATGAAAGCATGTGTGAAGCAAATGTGATTTTGGGTATTGAAATCATAAAAGGAATAGTAATTATATACAATATTGAGAAACGTTTTTGAAGTTTTTTTTTAGAACCATTGTGAATATTCCGTATGAGTCTAACACAGTTTTTGAAGTAACTTTGCTGTTCCATTTGGGTATGCCCAGATTATTGAGAATTTGTTGCATTAAAGGATGTTAATCCCTGTGATATAGTTTGTACTATATGAAGATTGAGTGTATATAAATATGCAATCTCATGAGATTTAAATATTTGAGAGGTACCATAAATTTTGGTATCATATATAATGGATTCTTATTGTATTGAGATACATGGATGTTCAGCTGAATTTTAATTTTGTATGAGAAAATCTACTAACAGCCAAAATAAATTTTTGTGTGAGCCAGAATTTATTATTCTGAAGATAGCTACAACTAAGGCTAAGTTGTTGAAAACCTCTTAGGAAAATTTTTGGGTGTAAAAGCGATATTTTATGTCAACAAGTTGTGATTGCTAAATAGCAATAGCCACTGTAAAAGAACAACAGGGCAAATGAAAATTGTTTGAGATATTATGTGAATAAGCTAGCTTAAAAATTATGGAGTTATCTGAATCGATTTTGTGAAGTCAAAAGTTGACCTGCGGATCTGTTGACAAACCTCGGGAAGAAATTAATTAGCTGAGGGGAATGAGACTAAAGCCAACTCAAAATTAACAGCGATAGTCAACTCAACCTTTGTGACCAGTGATCCCATGAAAACGGTTCATATGGGTAAAAACAAGTCAGTTTGTTAGTTCTGCTAGCACTAAATAAATTGGTAGTCCCTTCCTATGGCATGAGAAAATGCTAGAATGCATTTTGGTGAAGCTGAGTGATTGAACCATATTTTTATATATGATTTTTATAATTAAATTGGGATTTTGATGCATTTTTCTGGGACATTATTGCATAATTAAGCACTATTTTTAGTTAGGAACAATTGTATTGAATTAATTACAATTAGGGGCAAAATGGTCACAATTTATTAATTATTTTGTGCAATTGTTTCTTAGACTTTTGATGCTAACTTGTGCTTAATCTTGCATTGTAAGTATTTTGAAAGAAAATTGGAGAGTTTGGAGGTCAGAATTAATATTTAAATTATTGGAGAAAATTATAGAAGGGCCCCAAAATTTCTAAAAAAATCACAAATTTGTGAAGAAAAGAGGTCAGTGAAAATCACAGAAGATGGCCTACATGTATAGAAAATTACAGTTGAGCTCCATAACATTTCAAAAAGTTTGAATGTAGTCCCTAATCAAAGGTTTTAAAATGGTCATTGAAGTCCCTGGTCAAAACTTGCGTTTTGACTAGGGATTAGGTTACTGTTTCTCATCTCTAAAAAGCAGACACACAAACCCGATCAGCTGGGAGTTTTGGAGAGGGAGCGCCGCTAGCTTGGGTCTTCAGGTGGAGCTTGGGAGAGAACTTGAGAGGTGAAGGGAAGGAGACGGAATACTACCACCGTCAATGACATCCCATCACCTCAACTCCGCTATCGGCGAGAGACAGAACCTGAGAGCTGAGAGTAAAAGAAAAAAAACTGAGGGAGCTCAGGGATCGGGTTTCACAGTGCTTGAAGGCCGCGAGGGGATTTGGAGCTTCACCATAACACAACCACCCACTGTCGAGACGAGACCACCATCACCATCGGTCTTTCTCTCTCTCGCGACAACACAGAAACGGTGACAATGCTGTGAGAAGTTTGGCCGTGAAGAGCCTAGAATCTGTCTAGAGCATATTTCAGTCTGATTTCCGCCATGTTTCTGTGTTTTCTGGCAATGCTCATGCAATTTCTTGACATTTCCAGATTCCGGTAAGAAATTCCAGTTACCGGCCATACTCTCTCTCTCCTCTTCTCATTCTGTCGTTATCATCTCTTTGTCTGTTCACCATCATCGCTTCTATTTATTCTTTTGCACTGCCATGAACAACCACTGTCCTTCTTCTATTCCTTTCCTCCTCCTTCATACCATCATCTCTCTTACTCTACCACCACCGTTAACACCCTCTGTCTCCACCATTTTTTATTTTTCCTGATTTTTTCCCACCTTTATCCCTGCTCTCACCAAACCCAACAGAACCTTTCCTCTCATTTCTCTTCAGATTCAGTGCCTCACTTATTTTCATGGAATACCAAGATTCATTTTCTCATATCCATCCCATTTTATTAAAAAAAAAAACCAAAAATAATAGTCTAGTTTTTAATAAAATTGCATTACTCTTTAGTTATTAATTTGCAAAAATCCCAAAACCAATTTCCCCTTGGTTTATTACATTTGCATGACATTTAGATTACTTAGGATTCAATAAAAGGCTCATCGAGAAGAGAGAACAATCTTTGGCTTGCCTATATACAATCCTTAATTAATTTTTGATTATGGACGCCAAGGCTAACGTACGAAAAAGTCTTAATCAAATGGCGTCATTGCCGAGGAGCTAAGTAATTGCCTCCCTAGGTAATCTAATTGTCAAATTCATTTTTGACAAAGGGTCACTTGAGTAAAGCTTGTTAGTTTTACATTTTTGGTTTTTCTTTACATATAGTTTAGGATTTTTGCATTTAGGTAGTTTGCATAGCATTCATTGTATTCTTGCACTGTTTTGACTTGGCAGCTTCTGTGTGGTGTTATTTGCTTTCAATTTGATATGATTTTGAGCTCATTTGTATGAATTCATCATGTCTCCAAGTTAATTCATAGCATATTTGCATTGTCTGTCAATTTGATACTTTTCTTTCTTTTTCACTTGCATTTGTATTATCTTAGATTCTTTTTCTTAGTTTTTATATTTTATAGTTAGATAGTCATCTTATAATTCATTGGAAAGTTATTGTCTTGAATTTCTAATGACTTGGTTTAATGGTTGTCACAATTTACCTCTTAATTCTCACTCTTCCATAGGTAATTCTCAATCAGTGCAACAACAACTCGATCTTCTCCTAGCCCGAATGGAGAATCCAAAAAGAGGTTTGGATTGTCAACACGATCCACCTTTTCAAGATTTGCCCGGAAAGGAAGAGTCTATCTCTCAAATCACTCATTCCACTCAACACACTTTGCAACTCTTTCAAGCTAAGTTGGGAATTCAAGATAGTCCAATTGGTCAAGAATGTCATGGTCCATTCCACCCTCCATACCATGAATCCTACTAACAACCTTCATTTCAACTTAATCACCTCTACCAATGTGGAGTGAGGCTGCTCTTATGAGATCATGGCAAAATCTCTAGAGCATTTGTTATGCACCAGACACGCGTATGGCTAGTTTAACGCACAAAACCGACATTAACATCGAAAATGTGGGGGTATAATTTGACTCTTAATATCTCTAGTACAGACCAAAGATTTGTTGGTTCATATAAGCATGCTTCACTGACATTTCTGTATACTAAGTGTTATCGGTCTAGGTCTGGTTCATAGTCCAGAGAACCACCAGATACAATGGTTATACTCACGTGTGTAACTCAGCTAAGGTGTTCCTTCTGACACATGTGGGGGATTGTTGGAAATAATGAGTGAGTGTGTCACAAGGAACAAGTCTCACACTATTTGGGATTGTGGGGGTTCAAGATATAAGTGGTCTTGAATTATTAAATAAGCCGAGAGGAGGAGTGAACTCGCACAACAACGGGCCACCAGAGGCAAACATAGTCGAAATCTGGCAATATCTCCCCACCTCTTATGCGCGAATTAAATGCAAATTGGGAACCTTTTATTGAGGTCATTTCATCAAAATTCAAATATCATTTTGGATTAAAAAAAGTAAAATAGGATATGCCATTATTTTCTTAATTCTGAAATCTTGGCATTGAATCACAAATTGTAGTTTTTGAATTTCATAAACGGAATTCTTAAATTAGTTTTAATGCTATCTGCTAGCACTTAGTGTGAAAACTGGGCATTGGTCTTTCCCGGCGCATAAACTAATTTCATAATACAGTTTTTATTTCTTTTAATACAGTGTATTCATGCCCTTGAAACATCCTTATTTCCTAGCATTCAAAACCGATGGTATTATGACTCCCAACGTTTAGAAACTGATTCTTTAATTAAATTAAGAGGCTGCCCAGCATTTGAATCTGTGAAGCCTATATAAGGCAGTATCTGCAATAGGTTTAGATGCATGGCTCTTGAGCTTTAGAGCATACTTCTTCCTCCTCTTGGATATTGTTTTGCCTACTGAGTTAAATTATCTTCCGTAGTTCTATTTACTCCGTTTTTGCAGGAAAGATTTATTTAATCATGGAGAGTGCTGCTTCTTATCTGCCGATAGTTACGAAATAGCTTTTAAAGACAGTGTCCTTTGCACGACTCAAATCAACTCTTTTATTTGGAGGTGATGCCGCTAGCAAGATCTCTATAGCACTAGATAGGACTTGAAAAATCCACTGAATTGTAAGATAATTTAGGAACTGCCGCCAAGGCGCCATCAAACACTTAGTATTATAAAGTAATCTTTAGTGCAATTTTGTTCTAAAAGTATTTTTTTCAGTAGTAATTAACACTATAATTTTAGGATACTGGGTACTATATTAAAAAATTACTTTAAATTGCTAAATACATAAAAAATTGCTTTAAGTATTGATTGTTACTTTAAAAAATAATAATTCGGGTGCTGGATACAGCGAAACTCAAAATGAGTCATAAATATCTCATTAAATTTTGTAAAGGATTTTGTAATAGGACAAAAAGTATAGAGTTTTATGAATAGAAGTGGGGAGCATTCAATACTACTAGGTTTGATTTCATACAAATATTTTTGGTTCAATTAGTTATAACACTTCCACTGTGATTTTTTCCATCCACGAGATTCTTTTCTTTTTGTTAACAAATTTATAGTTATTTGTCTCACCTTTTTAATATAAAAATAATAATTAAAAATAAATTGTTCAAATAAAAACGAAACTTTTGATTACGATGTTTTTCAACTCTAGAAAATCCATATATTCAATCATATAAGTTAGGTTGTGGCAATATGTTTTAAAAAAAAAAAAAAACCAATATGAGGGAAGTTAGTTCTGTTGCAATTGATACGTTTTGTTAACAAAAAAGAACAGAGAGACGTATTCCGTTATATTTTTGCATAAATTAGGTTGTCGCAACATAACATGTTGAGCCGGGGGGGGCAAATCCTGCGTAAATCGGACAACCAACTACAATCTTAATTAAAAGTACAGCGTGAATTTTATTTTTAGAAGAATTTTTATCTATTTTAAAGAGATATTCTGAGAGCTATAATTCTGCACTTTTTATATTTTTTGGACAAATTTAACAGCAAAGGGAATCTATACACACAACACTGTTATAATATCTTTTTTTAAAAACAAAAATATGCTATCGCCTCAACAGGTTATTTAGATTTTGGAAATCCTTTTACCAACTGGTATATAGGTAATAATTTTTAAATAATTTATATCATAACTAAATAAATATCATCAACAGTGATTTAGCTCTTTAAATTCTTTATTTTGATACTAAAGAAATTAGAAATATTAAAATCTATATAACTCTCACAAGTCCTCCAAACTCATTACTCCCTCCAGTTCTAAATATAAGATAAAATTGACTTTTTGGAAGAGATTAAGAAAGCTAACTAAATTATTTTAAAGTATTTATATTAATCATTTTTTCTTCAAATTATTTTACCTAACTTATAAGCTGATATATAGTCTAAGAATATACAACATATAATATAATTAAATAGCTAAAAAAAAGTCAATTATGTCTTATATTTAAAACCGAATGTAGTACTAATTAATCATGTTCGGACTTTGGGGGGGGGAATTGCCTGCGTGCGTGTTTGGTGTGTTGTTTTTTGTTCCGATTCCCCCTCTCGCTCTCCTTTAGGGCTTGTTTGGTATGAGGGGAGGGGAGGGAAAGTGAGCGGAGGAAAAAAAATTTTGAGTTGAATTTAAAAAAATTAGAGAAGTAGGGTTCAAAATTTTTAATTAATTTTTTCTTACTTTTGCATCTTATGTATTCTCTTTATTAAAATTTTATTACCTCATTTCTTCAATCTTTTAAAATTCAACTCATAAAAATTTTCCCTCCCCTCTCTTTCCCTCCAAATCCCTCACACCAAATTCTCTATGAAGACAACACACACTCTCTCTCTCTCTCTACTCATTTTCAATTCCTTCATATCAATCACACAATTCATATCCAGTATTGCTACTTATTAATGTCTGTATCTGTTTGATCTTCTCGATTGTTCCGTCCATGGAAGGAGGTGTTCCTCATGATGTTGACTGTAACATATCGAATTTCAGTCACTAAAATTCTTTATATTTAATGGAATAAAAGTGGTGAATGGTAATACACTTGAATTTCTACAAAAATACAGTGACAAAATGATAATTTGCCAATTAAGCCAAGAGATAAAAGAGGAAGAGGAAATGAGATTTTGACATCAAGGATGACATGTGAAAGCATTACAAGCCAAGTGGAAAAAGAAAAAAAAATAAAATAATGGCGACATGTGCAATTAATTCTAATAAAATAATATTTATTTAAGAAGGTGAAAATTTGAGTTGTTCAAGAAGCAAATTGGCTCATTCAAGAAGCCATTTGAACTATTCCAAAGGCCATTAATTTTGGCCAAATAAGAATAAAAAAAAAAAGAGAAGAAAGACTTGGAGAAGAAGAAAGTGCAAAAATCATGTGTTAAAATTATAATAAAATAATAATATTTTAAGGAGGGGGAAGAAACTTCTTGAAGAAGCCATGTGACACCCCCTAAATGGCCATAAATTCATCCAAAAAATCAGGAAAAAAAATAAGAAAAATCATGAGAAAATGGAAAAGGAAAGAAAAAGTGTGAATAATAACTGCTCTAGAGCCAATTCACCTCTGAATCAGTGTCCTCTCAAAATACTCTTCACAAACCTTCTTCTACTCATCATAAACTTCATTTATATAGTTTTAGATTTTCATTTGGAGGTGTTTGATGGCATCTCACTTATCGGAGTACTGCCGGAGTTTCGATCAAGTTGCGGAAACGCCTACATGTTGACGCCTCTGCTTTTCGAGAATGCTTGTCTCTGTCATGGAAGAACCCGTGCATTCTTAAACTCGCCTTGTCTGCTGGAATCGGCGGCCTCCTATTTAGATACGACACTGGTACGCTATGTAATATCCCGATTTGTGATTAGGGCTAATGAATATGAAAATTGTTGTAATTAGTGTAAGTAAGCACTATTGGGATTAATATAATGTGAATATTGGAATAAATATGTGTGGTATTTAAGATCAAGGGTTGAGATTCATTTTATGGGTCAGAATCCTATACTTTATTCTATGTGAGCTCAAAGTGGAAGTGACTAAGATTTGGACATGTGGCATGGTGGTGGCATGGGATGTGGCACTAAGTGACAAAATAACACTTTTCTCTCTCCCTTCTCTCTCATTTTCGGTTGAGTGTGGGTAAGGGGAGGAGTGTGCACATCATCATCATCCTCACCATTTTCTCTCTCTCTCTCTCTCTCTCTCCTCCATAGTTTCCGACGCCCAAGCTTGGAAAGGGAAGAAGAAAAGCTTGAATCTTGGTGAGTTATGATCCTCTAATGCCCTAATCCTCTTCTCTAATGTTGTGTGTCTCATTGAGAACTCCATTGTGGTGGTTGTAGAATCTTGAATAGTGTTGATTTGGGTGTTGATTCAAAATTAAAAGTTGGAGAATCAAGATTCTGAATTTGGCGAAGAAAAGAGGCAGGCATTTAGAGCATTTTGATAGGTTGCTTGTGATTTTTGGACAAGTTTGGTAAAATCTGGAAATTTGCCCTAGTTTGTACCAAATATGATTTTAGGAATTTCAATATGTTTGATGATTGGAAATGATTTATTGTGAAAATATATGAGCATTTGATTTAGTTTGGAATGTTAGAAATGTGTTAAGGGAAATAGGATATTTGTTGTGATAGAGACCTAAGAGCATGATTGTGATCAAATTAGTTTTAGAGTGTTTTTGAAGTGGCCAATGTGTTCCCTAGTTAGTGCCAAGTGTGTGTGAGTTTCGGTAGAGTTTGGGAACCATTTGGGAGTGAAATTAACCATCTGGGATTTTCTGGTTTTTGCTACGTTTTTGGGTCTCTGATGCACAGCACTCGAGCACGGAATGATCATGCTCGAGTGATGTGAGTATTTTCCCTCTTATGCTTCGAGTTTCGGCTGAGTTTTATGAGTTGTGCTCGAGTGCATTCCCTTGTGCTCGAGTGAGGGAAGATCATGCTCGAGTGAGCTTGTGTCTGCTCGAGTGATGGTGTAAGCCCAGAATAGGGATTACTCTCGGGTTATTACTCGCGGGTAGGTGCACGAGTGTGCCTTCTCACTCGCGGGTATAAGGCGTTCACTCGAGTGCATATGGTTGTGCTCGAGTGATCCTGATCCTTGAGAGCTTGTGTGCTCTCAGGTCCTCACTTCCTGGACTTCACTCGCGGGTGCTCGAGTGAGGCATTTGGCCTTCACTCGGGTGAGGTTCGGCGTGCTCGAGTGAGCCGATTCCTGAAAGCTTCTTGTGCTCTCGGGTGTTCACTCGCTGTCTCTCACTCTCTTATGCTCGAGTGCTGTCCGTACCAATGCTCGAGTGAGAGCATTTGTGCTCGAGTGAGGCTGTCAAAAATCAGTGTTTTACCTTCAAAAAAGGGGTCTTTGGGGTAGTGTCTTCCAACCCTTTAGGCATATGTTTAGGCCTCTAGTGGTCGCCTAAAGAGTCCTAAATGATAACCAACTTAGAGTATTATTGAAATATACATATGGAAAAGAGATTGATTGGTTGTCCCTAATTTGGTATAGGATTTGACATATGTCGCCCTCGTGAGGCCACGGTGCCAGAGCCAGTCAGGAAAGATACAGGTAGTGACTCTTTCTTTATATCTTATGTGATACATTGTATGTGTGCTATATCATTGTGATGAAATGGATTTCATATGCTGCAAGTTTTATGAAAATGGTGTGAACCACCGCTATACCAATAGTCCCTGAGTCACTAACAACGGTTCGGGCAAGGGCTGTGTGCCTTCCCCACTACAAAAAAAAAGGTATTTTGTAGCGGTGCAATTGTAGCGGTTATATTAAACCGCTACAAATTATGATATTTGTAGCGGTTCTAACCTAAACCGCTACAAATTTGTAGCGGCCAGTTTTTTTGTAGCGGTTTTCTAAAAATAACCGCTACAAATTTGGCACGAAATTCCCGCCAAAACTTGTAGCGGTTAATGCCCACAAACCGCTACAAAATACCAACCACAGGATTCTGTAGCGGTTATAGGGGCAATAACCGCTACAAAATACCAAAGGTCAGAAGTTTGTAGCGGTTATGCCCCTATAACTGCTACAGAATTTAAAGAGTCCCGACATTTGTAGCGGTTCTAAGCAATAACCGCTACAGAATTTCAAACGTTGTGAACATTTGTAGCAGTTATTGTAAAACCGCTACAAATAATTAAATTTGTAGCGGTTACAGTAGCGGTTATTTTAATAACCGCTACTAATATCTGGGCTATTTAAAGGCAATCCTCCTTCATTTCTCATTTTGCCCATTTTGTTTCCTGAGGTTTCTCTGAGTGATTTCTTCGAGATTTGAGCGTTCAGACGTCTCTATAGGAGTTTTTGCTCGGTATTTCTCAGTATTTACACTTGAGGTACGTATATAACACGTATTTTATTTATATTTGTATTTTTATATTTATATTTTTATTATATTTTTGCATAAGGTAACTAATTTTTTTTTTTAATTTGTACAGTTGATATGGCTTCAGGAAAGGATAAGGGGAAGGCCCCTGAGGTCCCCAGACCAACTTTACGGGGTGGCAGCAGCCGGGCAGGGGGCAGAGGGAGGGGGCAGCGCGCAGGCAGGGCTACCACGGCATCTCAACCCAGCCCCCCACAGGCACCGCCGACGATCCCACAGGCGACGACTGTACCAGAGGTGCCTGAGGTGGAGGGGCCAAATATTAGCGTTGAGGACTTCCTCAACGAGGAGGAGTTCGAGATCCCGATTAGTGGGTTCAGGGAGATGGAGCAATTCCTCGATCAGGAGGACGCTCGGGAGCAGAACAACCCACGAGGGTCGTCTTCGTGGTCTACTGGGTTTGAGGTGCAGGTCGAAAGTAAATTACTTTTTTAATTTAGTAAGTTATTTATTTAAATTTGAAATGTTAACTTTGAATTATAATTTATCTAACGTGCGGTCAACTGTGCAGATGAGCAGGGGAACGTGTCGACGAGGAGGCTGGATGTGACCGGTCTGAACAGCATGGACCGGTCCCTGCGAGTTATAGTGCCGTGGAATGAGGGCACTGACCAGCCGATCCACAATGGGGGTCACCTGCTCAACCGCTTCCTGAGCGACCTGGGATCGAATTGGATGCGGTTCCCCCTTCACTTCCCGACGTGGAGGCACATTCCGAAGGGGCCGAAGGACTAGGCTTGGGAGGAGGTGGTTCAGGTAATTAAAACTATTTAATTAATATTTTTTTAATTAATTCTATTTAATTATTTTTTTTTAAATTATGGTTTTTATAATTATTGATATTTAAATGTATTTTTTTCAGTTGCGGTTTGCCGTCCGGGCCAACCGGAAGAGGTACGCCCTCATGAAGATGGGCGATGCCTGGAGGAACAGGAGGAACCGTCTCTTCCACAGTGTGGATGGGGACGGGACGATGCCTCTGGAGCAGCTGCAGGAGAGCGTCCCGGACGGCGTCCCGCCGAACGACTGGGCGCGTTTCGTCCAGTTCAGGAGGAGCCCTGAGGCGCAGGTAATGTATTTATTAGATTTTTAATATATAATTGTGTAATTGTTAAATATTAAATTATAATATCAATTTAATTTGTATTTAATTTTAAATTATAATACATTTAATTTTTTTTCCAGGAGCTTGCTCGGAGGAACGCCGAGATCCGGGCGCAACAGACGATCCACCACACAGCAGGATCGAAGACCTTTGCTGTGACCTACAGCGAGCTGGTAACTTTTCAAGTGCTTCACTTACTTTTAGCTGATTATTTCATAATACTAATTGTTTTGTAATTGTTTCAGGAGACGAGGGCACAGCAGGAGAACCGTCAGACGGACTATGCGGAGCTGTATGCCATCACACACAGACACCGTGACTGGACTGCGACCTCTCAGCAGGCAGAGGCGGCCATTGTAAGTAATTTTAGTATTATATTTTTCAAAAAACCAAGTTAATAATGAAAAATGCTAATTATTAATTGTTTCATAAAATGGCAGGAGCGGATGCAGCTGTCGCAGGCTGAGCTGCGACAGACCCAGCCTGAGGAGTCACAGGGGTCAGTGGACCCGACGGCTCCTTTGAAGGCGGGTCTGGCTCAGGCTGAGCACCCCGGGCGCGTGCGGGGTATGGGGATAGGCGCCAGACCCAGCATGGTCTACGGCAGGAGCGCCGCCTCTGAGGCTGGCAGCTCTAGAGGGGTCAGACGTCGGAGGGACGAGTCTATTGACCAGCTGCGGTCAGATTTGGAGATGACGCAGCAGCAGATGGCGCAGCAGCAGCAGCAGATGCAGGCGCAGCAGCAGCTGCTGCTGCAGATGCACGCGGATATGATGTACGCTCAGCAGACGCAGTGGCGTGAGATCGCAAACACCATGCTCGAGGGAGCATGGAGTCGCCTGTTCCCGAACGAGCAGCATCCAGCGGTTCCCCCTGTCCCTCGCTACGTCGTCCCGAGTACTACTCCTCCTCCTACTGCTCCTCCTCCTGCTGATGACGATGGTGCGGTTCACTCTACGCAGCGGCCCGATCCAGCGGCATCTAAGGGAGCCCCACCTGAGGGAGCACCAGAGGATCAGCCCCCAGCTCCTTAGTTTAGGACATTTTCTTTTGTTTTAAACATTTGTAAATATTTATGAGTTTTTATTTCAGAATTTTCTTATTGTGTTTTATATTATTATATTTATATTATTAGCAGCGTTGAAATAATTTATGAATGATTTATATCTAAATTTAAAAAAAAAATAAAGTATATATATATTTGTAGCGGTTTTAACTTAAAACCGCTACAAATCTCTATTTTGTAGCGGTTATTAGTGTGTAACCGCTACAAACATAGACATTTGTAGCGGTTCTAACTTAAAACCGCTACAAAAATACATATAGATTTGTAGCAGTTTACCTTCAGAAACCGCTACAAATATGTATTTTTGTAGCGGTTATACACTAATAACCGCTACAAATGTACATATATATTTGTAGCGGTTTACCTTCAGGAACCGCTACAAATATGTATTTTTGTAGCGGTTATAAACTAATAACCGCTACAAACACTTAAATCATTTGAATTTTGAAATTTGCCGCCTTTGTGCACATTTGTAGCGGTTATATTATGTATAACCGCTAGAAATTAGAAAAATATTTTTATATTTAATGTCCAACGGCTTTAATATTAGTAGCGGTTTTATATATATAACCGCTACTAATACTGAACAAGTACATTTTGAATTTCCCACCAATTAACGGCTTGAATATTCGTAGCGGTTTTATATATATAACCGCTACAAAATTATAAACGTTGGAATTTCTGTAGCAGTTAGTGTAGCGGTTTGATAACCGCTACAAAATTATAAACGTTGGATTTTCAGAATATAAGGTTCTAAGCATTCGTTATTATCTTCTCACTCATCTTCTTCTCTATACTTTCTTCTCTCTCACTTGTAGCTATGGATAAATCATGGATAAGGTTGCCACGCAATTCTCCTGAATATTTGTACGGATTAAACAGTTTCTTAGATTTCGCATTCACTCACGCCAGCTGTAACGGCAAGATCGTCTGTCCCTGTCGGAAATGCAAGTTCAAGAAGTGGCATGCACGAAATGTTGTGAAGGAACATTTGCTTGTGAAGCCTTTCCCCGAGGAGTATACGTTCTGGGTAGTTCATGGTGAGAAGGCCGGCATTAGATATGACGAGGCTCTTCCTCGAAGTTCTCAAGTAGGCGTTCAAGTAGATGAAGATGATCCTGTGAATGATGCTGTGCGTGATGCGTTTGGATTTCAAGGCGACAACTTCAACGAAGAAGTGCACGGCTCTGAGCCGGCTTTTATGGGGAATGAAGCAGCTCGGGATTTTTTCAGCTTGATGGATGAGGCAGATCGTCCTTTATATCAAGGTTGTCGCAAATATTCTAAATTATCTTTCTTGATCAAATTGTATCATATCAAGTGCTTGTGTGGGATCACAGATAAGGGAATGTCGATGTTGCTCGACTTATTACAAGATGCATGCCCCGACGCCGAGATTCCCACAACCTTCTACGAGGCCAAGAAGATTATCAACAGGTTGGGGTTGAATTATCAAAAGATTGTATAGCTGAAGGCTATATAGGGGATGAGGTGCTATATTTTTGCTTAAGGTATTTTGATGATCTTGAGACGGCTTTCAACCGCCCGCCTTGTGTTGACGATTGTCCGGAACCTACGCCGACATCAAGAGAATTTATCCCTCGTGTTGGTAAACCAGTTGGAGCAACTGAGAACTTCAAACTAACGGCAACTGAGAAGTTCCAAGCACATAGACATGTCTTGATTAATTGCACTCAAGTTGAACCTTTTGTACGGTAAGAATTGTACACTCACATGTTATTCGATCTATATCTTTCGTAACATTTCTCACTTTCATTTCATTAACGCCTTTCCATTATTAATTGCAGGGAATTCAGAAGTCATGTGAAGCGTCAACTCAGGATCCGTACACAGACATCCTCGGAAGTTGATAGGAGGGTCCACAGAGAATTCCCGAGCTGGTTTGCGCGCAGAATACTAGATGACCACAACCCACACTCACCAGATTTCAGAGCTCTCGCAATCGGCCCTCTTGATCATGCAAAACGGTTTACAGCATACAATGTCAATGGTTTTAAGTTTTGCACGGTTTCACGGGATCATGGATTGCAAACACAGAATTTGGGTGTTTATGGCACATTTGGGACAAGGAGTTATGTGAGCAGCAGTGACGCCAACATGCAGTTCGGAGGCGTCCCTTACTATGGCAAGCTTCTTGATGTGGTCGAGCTTAATTATCAGGGCCGTTTCACCGTGACGTTGTTCAAGTGTTTGTGGGCAAATACCACTACTTCTCGGGGACTGACAACTGACGACCTAGGGATCACATCAGTCAATTTCTCACGGCCGATTCATACTGGTATTTCTCAAGATGATGAGCCATATATTCTAGCTTCAGAGGCACATCAGGTTTATTATGTCGAGGACGAGAGGCATACGGATTGGCACATGGTTGTTCATTTAAAGCCAAGAGACCTTTACGACATGGGTGAAGGCGATAACATCGTCTACGAGAGTGAGCCATTTCAGCCAACTGATTTTGAAAACTACTTCCCCGAAGGCGATGACAATTTACCTCTACTGCGGTGAGTTTTTTAAGTCCACGTCATTTGAATTACATTTTTTAAATTTAATAATACATCAATAACAATAATTTTTCTACAAAATTTCTGTAGGGATGGCGACGATGAGTGATCAAATTTAAAAAAATGCAAAAAATTTCTAAAAATAAAATGTAAAAAAAAATTAAAATAATATTAGTAGCGGTTTTTTAACCGCTACTAATTAATAAATAACCGCTACTAAATAATAACCGCTACATTAACCGCTACAAATAGCACTACGAATAATAAACCGCTACAAAAATATACATAACCGCTACTAATTAATAACCGCTACATTAACCGTTACAAATAGTACGGGGATCCCTATAAATACCCTTACTACAACTCATTTCAAACACTCCCTAATTTCTTTTCACCTTACCTTTCTTTCATTTCCTCTCATTCACAACTTCTTTCGTATGAGTAGAGGAGCGGAATAATTTTATCAAATATGGTAACATGATTTTTATTTTTTTTTAGAATACTTCTTTCCTTTCTATAAAATTTATTCTAATCATCTTTTTTTTCTAGATATATCATAACTGTATCTCATTTTCATCTATTTTTCATACACAATTACATTATATTATAAAACATAATAATTCCTTATTACCTACCTATCCTTAATAATATTATTAATATAAATTTTATACTAATCCTATTCAATTACATTTTTCCTTTTTATTTATTAATAGTTAAACTATTGAAAATAAATTATTTAATATAATATTGAAAAAACAGAAAAATATTATTGTATTTTTTTAAAAAAAATTTTAAATATTTGTAGCGGTTATTAAACCGCTACTAAATAACGCGCCTTTTTACGACTCAATTTAAATTTTTTGGCGCTAAATTTGAATTTCATGAAATTAGTAGCGGTTTTGGAAAACCGCTACTAATTTCATGAAATTCAAAATTTGTAGTGGTTTTCCAAAACCGCTACTAATTTCATGAGATTCAAAATTAGTAGCGGTTCGTTAACCGCTACAAAATAAAAAATTCTTTTTAGCTCTCAATATAATTTTTTATATTTGTAGCGGTTATATAACCGCTACAAATATCTCTGGGTGTTCTAGCGGTTTAAATGAACCGCTACAAAATATGTAGCGGTTATTGTTCATTGAGTAGCGGTTTTAAATAACCGCTACAAAACGGCTTGCAACGTACAATTTCGTAGCGGTTTAAATAACCGCTACTAACTTAGTTTGTAGCGGTTGGAACCGCTACTAATACTCATTTTTAACCGCTACTAAATCACGTTTTTTTTGTAGTGCCCGACGGTAAAAGGGGATGAGGTTAGGGTGTGTATATATGTGATTATGTGGGCCGAAAGGCTAATTGTGAGCCAAAAGGCTATTTGTGAAGGCCGACGGGCCATTTGTGAAAGCCGAAAGGCTATATGTGAGCCGTAAGGCTATTCGTATGCATTGCCACGCCAATAGTCCCTGAGTCGCTAACAACAGTTCGGGTTAGGACGGTGTGCCTTCCCGGCGGTAAAAGGGGATGAGGGTGGAGTATGATTTGTGTTGCTGATATGAGATGATTTGTTTACATATTATGTGATTGCATGTGGTATGAAAAAGTTGTTACTACTAGGATTCTTTAGAATCTCACTCTTTCCAAATGACTAACCTTTTTAGACAGGACGAGTGGCTCGAAAGGGAAGCGGACAACCAGAAGTAGTTAGGATTACTCCGAGACTTAGTGGTAGTTGGTTATCTTTGATTTGGAATTGGGGTTACCAAGTGTATATGAGATGTAAATGATTATTTTGGATATGTAATCCCCATTTTGGGAATCTCTTAAACCCATGTTATATATATGAGTAACCCGGGGTTTGCCGGGATTTTAGTTTCCGCACTCTGATATTATTATGTGATGTGATTTCTCAAGTAGTTATATCCGCTTGTGAATATGAGACCAGTAATAAGTATGTTTTGAAACTGATTTTCGAAATACCCCATCTCTTGGATGTGGGATTATAAATTGTTATTTCGTCTTATTGGTCTCTATTTCACTTAAATTTTGTAATCTGGATGTAATTACGGTGAGGGGGTTACACGCTACTTAATTCTTTCTTCTCTGCTTTTTCTTTCCGATCAAGTAACTTCCATTCTGTTCTACCTTCGATATCTTCAATGCCGCAGATTGATGTTTCCTGCAAAAGCCTTGTTCCTGTGTTTAACATCCTCATTTTCTCTGTTACTTTGCAATCTGAGTTAATCAGTGAAAGGAGATCACATTTTTTTAAACTAAATAATTTAGGTTTTACAGATTAAAATCTGAAGATTGTCAGATCTAGAGAGCGCGTCTCGGTTTATCTTCTGCTTATGCAGAAAAAACTAAAATCCGTCTCTCTCATTCTGCTCTTGTTTCTTCATCTCTGGATCATACACGCCTACTTCTTCTCTGTTGTAGTAGTTCATAAGCATTCATGAAGAATTTGATGTCTAGTTGTTCTAAAGGAATTTGTGTGTTGAATTTTTCATTTGATTACAAAATGCATTAAAGAGAGAAAGAGATTCATGTTTTCTTCTTCTTTTGTTTTTAGGATTATGTGCCGGATTGATATCCGGGGTTGTTCTGTATATAAGGGACGAGTTCACTGTAAGGCAACAAAAGACATGGCTACAGGTGATATTCTTGTTTTGCTTCAGTTTGTTAAATATTATGATATCGTTTTTTTTTTTTTTTGCATTCAATTCAAATCCTCCTGTATTTTTCTTGTGAATTTCATGCGTCTTGGACATTACATTCGTTTCAATTAGTGCCTTTTTTTAATAGATAAATGACTCTGCTTTTTCCGTGTAATAAAAAAAAGGGAGAATTACACTGGAGTCCCATAGAAGCAAAAATACTCAGAAATGATCCCATGAAATGGCTAAATTACTCTTAAATCTCATGGGATCATTATGTAATAAATTGGAAATGGTAAAAGTCCAATATACCCCTATCAGATAAATAGAGAGAGGGAAGGGAAATGATGTAAAATGCAGAAACGAACAGCTCTGAAAATGGCGTGAAGAATGAAATGAAGATCATAAGCAAAGGTTGAAGAATAAGGTATGGAATTGATGCTAACAACTCTCTTGTCTTCATTATTTCATTTGATTCATGTTTTCCATTGAGTAGTTAAACAAATTTTAACTTGATCCATCTTCGTTTTGATTCTGAAAAATGGAAAAAGCTGACAGCTTTTTCCATTTACTATCCTCTAGTTTTCTAAAAAGGTAGATACATTTACTATCCTCTAGTTTTCTAAAAAGGTAAATCTAGTAAATGCAATGGATTTTCTTTGGCTATGGTTTAAATGTATTTTGGTATGATTTAGTATGCTCTTTTTTTGTTGTCATTATGCTCTGTTTTCTGGTTTACTATGCTGTATTTTTGCAATAGAGGAGCTAAGGAATGAAGATTAGGATGAAAGGTTTGTGGCTACATAACATGATTTGCGTAGGAAAAAATGTATTGTTAGCAAAGGCAGTAATAGTTGTCAATGGAGGCTGCTGAACTTGTTAATAACAATTATATATCATATATAAATGTTTTTTTTTAACTATAGGTTTTGTTGATTCATCTTCATTTTGGTCCTGGAAAAATGGAAAAAATTTGTCTGCCTTTTGTGGGTATTATCCTCCATATGCTTGTAAACTATAAAGGCAAGCCTATTAAATGTAATGGGTATGCTTTGGCTAAGGTTTTAATGTGTTTGGGTATGGTTTAGTATGCTCTGTTTTTGCTGTCATTATACTCTGTTTTCTGGTTCATTGTGTTGTGTCTCTACAATGGAAGAGCTAAGGAATGAAGATGAGGGTGAAAGGTTTGTGGCTACATAACTTGATGTGTGTAGGAAAAAATGTGTTGTTAATAGGAGCAACAATAGTTGCCAATGGAGGCTGATAAACTTGTTAATGACAATTATATGTCATATGATAATGTTTTGCTTGTGTTGTTAATGTGGCCAACAACAGTTGTTAATAAGGTCGCTGCAATTGTTAATGACAACTGTTTTGTACAAGTGGACAGTGGTAATGGCTACCATATCTGGTAAGAATCTACTATATTTCCTTCATATAGAGGAAAGGTTTGAAGTCAGTGGAGATTGTGATATAACATATGTTGGTGGAACAATCAGATCTAGAACCATTAAGGAAGGGACAAGTTTAAAAGAGTTTAAAAAAATGATATCCTCCATTTTGGGAAAGAGAGCTGCAAACTTGTACTTGAGATGGGGATATAACATATGCTGACCTAAATTGTACATTTCATTAGGGGATTGTAATGATCATGTGCACACTAAATGTAAATGTGGTAGCTTCTTTGTAATTATTAAATGCAGTCACATTATATGGATGATATGTTTTTGGGTTTGAGCAACTTCAAACTTATACTTGAGATGTTCTAAATATTTATGAATTATAAACCTATTTTCATGCATTAAAGTTTGTGCTACAGTTATGCACATTTGATGCTTTTTGCTTGCATAATGCCACAGTTTCCACTGACAACTCTATGTGCCTGCATTGACAAGTCAGAGAGGCTCTATTGACAAGTCATAGGGCTTCCATTGACAACTCAATGGCCTACCCTTGACAAGTTAAGAAGCCTCCACTGACAACTCCATGTACCTTTATTGACAAGTTAGGAGGCTTCATTGACAAATCATAGGACATCCATTGACAATTCAATGGTCTACCTTTAACAAGTCAAGGAGTCTCCACTGACAACTCTATGGCTATGTTTGGTACGTGGTATTGAATTTTGATGAATTGGGATAAGGATAGGGATTGGGATTGGGATTGTGATTGTGATTGATACTTTAAAAATATATTTGGTATGAGGTGGTAATTGGAGGGAATGATTTTACTAATATTATTTAATAAACATGTATTAATTATAAAATGACAAAAATACCCTACCCAAAATCCCAAACAATCGATCAAAGGTCCGTCGCAACAACCACAATTGCAAATTTGATTCTTCCTGCAATTCGGTGACTTGGTAAACATTATCAAGTTTGATTCTTCCTGCAATTCTCAGTTTGTCAAGGTTTAATTAGACCATACAGCGTTTCAAATTTTGGGGGGCTGTGTGTGTGGGTTGCTATTGAGTCTTTCACGGCATATCCATAATCGGTTTTATACATTGAACTATGCGGGGCTTGTTTTTAGTCTTGCTCGTGGCTAGGACCGTCTGTTCAGCCTGGTCTTGAAAGGATTAAACTGTTGTTGGTGGTGGAGGAAACTCAAATCTGATTTTTACTTCTTTGGAAAGGAGTTAACTTTATTGTATGTCTGTCATTTTTGTTTCTTTCTTGAATAGTTTTTCACGACTTAAATCAAATGGAAATACTGTGTTTGTAGAATTTATTTACGTGTTCAAATAGTATACCTGTTAATTCCTCGCTGTAATGTGTGAAATTAAAATGCATACGGGTTCTGCATGATAGGGCTGTAAACGACATTGACCTAACCATATTGGCTTTATTTATGGAGATGAGTTTTGTAATATGAGATATCAACTTTATCAACTTGTAGCATGCTATTCTGGTAGGATGTAAGCTACTCTGGAGGAATTTCACAATTGATATTTGAGTGATGGTTTTTACGCCGCTGGTGAGGAAAAATCGAAGGAGTAATTGTGAGAGAGATTGATTAGGTTAAAATTAGAGTATTTTTGTCTAAAAAAATTTAAATCCAGGGTAATTTTGTCTCTATAATTTTGGAATCCAGGGATCGAAAACACAAAACCAGAGGGGAGGTGGCTTTGCAGCAATCCCTCTTTCGTGGTATTCCCAATCCCTGATTATTCATAGTCCTTGGTACCAAACGATATATTTTGACTTAATCCCTGATCCAATCCCTATCCCTACCCCCTGTTACTTCATACCAAACATAGCCTATGTGTCTACATTGATAAGTCAAAGAGGCTCTATTGACAAGTCACAAGGCGTACATTGATAATTCAATGGCCTTCCCTTGACAATTCAAGGAACCTCCACTGACAACTCCAATAGCTTCCATTGTCAACCCAAGGAGGCTTCATTCACCAATAAATGGACGTAAACTATAATTTTCCAATATGATTATAACAGAATATATAGATCAACAACTTCATCGGTGTACTTTGACAACTCCAGGGGCCTCCACCCACAACCCCAGGTCCATACATTGACAACAGAATTTACATCAAATTACAACTTTTCATAAATAAAAATGGGCTACACGTGAACATAACTGCATATATATATATATATATATATATATATTAACAACTGCATGGTTGCCTACTGACAAGTCAATGGGCGTCCAATGACAACTTCAGGTCCATAAATTAACAACTTAAATTATATCATATTACAAATTTTCATAAATGAAAGTAGGATACAAAACCATATTATATCCAACCTTTATTTACATCTGAAAATGCATGTACAAGAAAGAACCAACAAATTCACAGACCGTGGGCAAAAATCAAGTGGTCTGGATTTTTATCTAAGCAGATTTACAAAAAAAAATGTATGACATACACTTTCCAAAATCAAAAGAACCCAAGCCACCATGCATTGATCAGCTTATATTAGAATTCTTGCAAGTCTTTACAGTTTAATGAACTTCATAACGAGTCTGCTACTCTCTTTTCCCAAAATGAAGAATATCATTGTTTTAAACTCTTCTAAACTTGTTCCTTCCTTAATGGTTCTAGATCTGACCATTCCACCAACATATGTTATATCTCCATCTCCACTGACTTCAAACCTTCCCCCTATATAAAGAAAACATAGTAGATTCTTGTCAGACGTGGTAGCTATCACCACTGTCCACCTGCACAAAACAGTTGTCATTAACAATTGCAGCAGCCTTATTAACAACTATTACTGGCCACATTAACAACACAAGCAAAACATTATCATATGATATATAGTTGTCATTAACAAGTTTATTAGCCTTCATTAACAACTATCGTTGCTCCTATTAACAACGCCTTTTTTCCTACGCACATCAAGTTATATAGCCACAAACCTTTCACCCTCATCTTCATTCCTTAGCTCTTCTATTGCAGAGACACAGCACAATGAACCAAAAAACAGAATATAATGACAGCAAAAACAGAGCATACTAAATCATACCCAAACACATTGAAACCTTAACCAAAGCATACCCATTGCATTTAGTACGTCTATCTTTATAGTTTACAAGTATATGGAGGATAATACCCACGAAAGGCAAACAACTTTTCCCATTTTTTCAGGACTAAAATGAAGATTAATCAATAAAACCTATAGTTGTAAAAAAAAACATTTACGCATGACATATAGTTGTCATTAACAAATTCAATTACCTCTATTGACAACTATCACTGCCCCTACTAATAACACCTTTTATCTTACGCAAATCATGTTATGTAGCCACAAACCTTTCACCCTCATCTTCATTTCTTAGCTCTTCTATTGCAAAAACACAGCACAGTGAACTAGAAAATAGAGCATAATGACAGCAAAAAAAGAGCATATTAAATCATACCAAAACACATTTAAATCACAACAAAAGCAAATCCAATGTATTTACTAGATCTACCTTTTTAGTTTCCAAGCAAATGGAGGACAGTAAATGGAAAAAGCTGTGAGCTTTTTCTATTTTTTAGGACCAAAACGAAGACGGATCAAGCTAAAATTTGTTTAACCACTCAACGGAAAACATGAATCAAATGAAATAATGAAAATAAGAAAGTTGTTAGCATCAATTTCATACATTACTTTTCAACCTTTACTTATGATCTTCATTTCATTCTTCACGCCACTTCTGGAGCTATTCGTTTCTGCATTTTACACCATTTTTCCTTCCCTCTCTCTATTTTATCTGACAAGGGTATCTTGGCTTTTTTCCATTTCCAATATATTACATAATGGTCCCATGGGACTTAAGAGTAATTTAGCCATTTCATGAGACCATTTCTGAGTATTTTTGCTTTAATGAAACTACAGTGTAATTCTCCCTAAAAAAAAAAAACTTTTTTTTAATCAGAAACTTGGCCGAAGAGGCTGCAATTATTCTTATGATTGACCTCAATAGGTTATGGGCCCAAGAAAATTAAACTAGAAACCCATACCCAAAGTCCGAAACTGTTTGCTTGCTACGACACTTATTATTTACATGATAAAACTTAGATATTTTTTATTGCTTGTTACGACTATATTATTGCATGACTGAAAAAACAAAGTGAGACTATAAATTTATATCATTTCAATTTATTTTCCTTTATATTACATTGAAAATATTTTTCAAAGATGAATTATTGGTGTAAGAAAAATTGTACTTTTTTTCATGGAAAACGTGTTAAATATTAGCTACGCAGAAAATAAAGTCACAAGAAACAAATGGAGAAGAGAAAAAAACCACCGGAGATGAAATTGAGAATGAACATATTAGGAGGACGGGCTTACTGCTGGCGTAGCAAGTTCCCTTGAAGCAATGTTTTGGTAGATGGATGTGAAGGGATAAAAGCTCAAAAATACATGATAAATTGCTGCGATTGAAATAATGTTGAGAAATTAAAGTTATTAACTTGAAACAATCTTTGACAAATTTGCCATCATTTGCTTCAAAGGATCCTCTTTCTTTGATATTGTGCCATTAAAAATGCAGACCTTTTCACCATCCCAAAAAGAGTGTGAGTGTGTATATTATTTATAGAGATTAAAAAAAAATTGAAAGTCCTCACATATGTGATGAATTTCATAATATATAGTCACTTTGCTAAAGACTCTTTGGATTAGTGGTACTAGATGTGCCCTTTGTGATACCACATCTAAAGTTTTGATCTTTACACCTTTCAGACGACTTTGCGCCTGCGAACTCAATAAAAAAAAAATAATATATGGTCAATAAGGAAAGAAATGTCAGAGGTGTGGATCTCACATATATCTATATATATATTCACTTTGTTGTGTTTTTTTATATCATCTAGTATCCAATTCGGGATCTATAATTATCTCTCTCAATATAATTGTCTCTTTTAGGACTCGAACTCGAAACCAAAAAGGATCTAGCAGGGTCTTGTACCGCTAGATCAACTCTTTGTTGGCTCACTTTGGTTTGTTACTTTATACATAATTCAATGTGTAATGGTGTGTGTTTATTTATATATTCTACAAGAATTGGCAGTGAGTATGGCACTTGTAGGAGCAATCATAGGGGCAGCAGTAGGAGGATGGGTGAATGATAGATTTGGAAGGAAAGTAACAATCTTCGGAGCCGATTTCCTATTCCTTTCAGGCTCAATTGTACTGGCGGCTTCTCCTAATCCCACTGTTCTCATTGTGGGACGTCTCCTTGTTGGTCTTGGCGTTGGAGCTGCTTCCATGGCTGCTCCTCTTTACATTTCTGAAACTTCTCCCACTAAAATTAGAGGAGCCCTTGTTGCTCTCAACAGCTTCCTCGTCACTGGAGGTCAATTCCTCTCCTACCTCATCAACTTCGCCTTCACTAAGGTGAGAGATATTTCCAACTAACCATGTGATCATATATATGCTGTATAGTTGGTGGGATTAAATAAGAAAATGTTGGAAAATGACATTAAATGATATGAGAAAGAACAAAAACACACTAAAAGTCCTAAAGTTTTGGAAACAAAATTCAATAAAGATCAGGTTTAATTGGGTCTTATGAAAGGTTTTCAGATATTTCGCAGGTGTTGAAGGTCGTTACCATCATATTAGTTGATTAATTTTCTTCTGCTAATAATGACTTAAGATTGGTGATTTACAAATGATATTGGAAATTATGACCGACTTTGTTTGTTTGTTTTTTTTTTTTTTCTTTTTTTGAATTAAAGCGGCAGGCACTACCAGCATGGGATTATAAGCGGGATGGAATCCACAACCTCCCCTTTACACAGGAACTCTCATGTCATTAGGCTACAAAGCCATTGACACAACTTAGTTTTGTTAGAAATCCTAAACATGGTAATTCTTTTCATTTATAAATGAATTTTTACACTTTAAAATTGATATTCCAGTTAGAATTTACAACTTAACCTAACAAGTACGTACTTTTATTGTACTTTTCCAAATTTGGAGGGCCATTATGTGCTTTTCTTCCTTTTGAAGTCCCTCGTTCGTAGTCATTTTCTCTAAAATGTTTCTAATTTAATAGTGCTTAATCTCCGTAATGGTTCGGTAACATAGTCTATGAACACACGGACGATAATTTATTTCAGACATCAGGAACTTGGAGGTGGATGTTAGGAGTGGCAGCCGAACCTGCTTTCTTACAAATCATTCTTATGTTTTGGCTACCTGAATCACCTCGTTGGCTTTACAGAAAGGTTCACCACCATCGCTATCTTTTAATAAAAGTGTCTAGCTCTATGATGGATCGATTAATTTATGTAAAAAATGTGTGTGTATAACAGGGAAAGGAAGAAACAGCTAAAGCAATTTTGAGGAAGATTTATGTTGAAGATGTTGAAGCTGAAATCCAAGCCTTACACGATCAAATCCAAATAGAAACGAGGTTACAGGAGGAAGCAAAAAATATCAAGATAAGCGAAATGTTTAAAAATAAAGAAGTAAGAAGAGGGTTATATGCAGGGGTTGGCCTTCAAATCTTCCAGCAATTTGTGGGCACCAACACAGTGATGTATTATAGCCCCACAATAGTGCAATTAGCTGGTTTTGCTTCAAATCAATTAGCATTCCTTCTATCGCTCATCACAGCTGGGCTCAATGCATTCGGTTCCATTCTAAGCATATACTTCATTGATAGAACCGGGAGGAAGAAGCTTGCTCTTATCAGTTTGGTTGGTGTTACTTGCTCACTTGTTCTTCTAACCGCTATATTTCAAGTTGCTAGCACTCACTTTCCTTTGGTTAGCCCTATTGCAACCAACCAGTTCAATAACACCTGCCCTAGTTATGCCTCAGCAGTGGATTCTGGTTCATGGCATTGCATATTTGCATGGCTTGCCTCAGAGCTAATCCAATTTGTGGATTTTGTGCTGACAAATCTAATAAGGTAACATCTCATAACTCATTTCAATCTACTTAACTTGCCAATGCAGCGTGCTTAAGCCAAGCCTAATAATATCCTCAGTCTGACTATGACTTGGCCGGTTTACTAATGAATCCTTGACAATAAAAAATATTGCAAGAATACATAAAAATATTAGAAGTTATTATCTTCCATGACTAGATCATTAGAGGTCCACTGGGCTCTGCCCTTTCTTGATCCAAGCCGTTACTCAAATAAGTTTGAAATCTTTAAGGATAATTTTATATGAAGTTTTTACAGGTTCGTATAATGGGGAAAAATTGAACAAGTGAACACCGTCAACGTTCAATCTTCATATCTTTCATTTACTTGGCTCAATTAAAAAAAAAAAATCAAATGAAAAACTCTATAAGAATGATACCAAGATTATTGAACATTTGTGTTGTTTTGCTATAGGGCATAAGAATCTGAATTCGAGTATCCCTGCTTTTTGTCTATGAAATTCTGTAGAGTAACAGTGATACTTTTTGTGAATGAAAACATAGTAGATCTTTCTAACTAATAAAATTTTTAAATTGAAACTTTTCACTTATTTTCTTATTCCTTTATGCACGCATACAACCATCCCCAAACTGTTTTAAATCATGATGAAAAACTTTATAAGAATGATAACATTTATGGTGTTCATTTATTAGCTGGAATGGCCAGAATTCGAATATAAGTACTTCCTGTTTATGAAATTATGCAAGAGTAATGTCCTTTCTGTGTGCATAAACATATCATATCCTTCTGCCTTACAAAATTTTCAATCATAGACTTTTCACTATTTTTCCTATTCCTTTATGCACGCATACATACTAGCACCCCTAAATTCTTAAAATTTTAACACTTGAGTAGACTTGTTATGTGTTGATAGTGATAATAATATAAAACTGTGAATTGCTCTTGTGAAGCTATCACCTGGGGCATGTTTGGTGACAAGTGAAATAGCTGAGAAAGAATGCAAAGCAGAAAAAAGGGAATGGTACACACAGGGTTGTCCCAGCAAAGTTGGTTCGGTAGCAATATTAGGACTTGCTCTCTACATCATCTCCTTCTCACCTGGAATGGGAACTGTTCCTTGGGTCATGAACTCTGAACTATACCCTCTTCGCTACCGAGGAATCTGCGGCGGCATCGCCTCTACGGCTCTCTGGATCTCCAATCTCATTGTGTCCCAAACCTTCTTGACAATGACAAAATCCATAGGAACCTCATGGACCTTCTTGGTGTTTGGTGTCATAGCTTTTGTAGCCATTTTCTTCGTCCTCGCCTTCGTCCCTGAAACTGAAGGCCTTCCCATTGAGGAAGTCGAGAAGATGTTGGAATATGATCTGTCAACTTCAAGTTCTGGGAGGCACGTCAGAGGAAGAAGACAAACATGATGAATGGAAATAAAGACAAGTCAAGAAATTAAATTTTTACTACACGAATGTGGTATTTTAATTAATTAATTATGGTACATAAATAACCCACCTTGAGCGAGCGATGTTTTGTGTTATTATAAGCTTATTTGAGGAAGGGGGTGAAAAAATACGTTAATGAGTCGAAACAAAATTCCTCTCACAAACTTATCTCATATATCATAAATCATGTTAGAAAAGCAGCTTCTACCGCTAATTCAAACATGCACTATATCATAGGAGTAAGATTAACCGGACTGAGAGATAACAGATCTTCTCTGGAAGATTGAAGAACTACTCCCAGAAAAGCTCATATATTTAATTGATATGTAATATATATAGGCTCTTATATTTGTTTTAGGTTAATGAGAATAATTAGGATGCCTTTTTATAAACAGTATGTACTTCTTTATTGGGCACCTATTATGTGGTTATTGTTGTAAATCAAATCCAATATTCATCATATAATTGCAGCCATTGTTATCACAATGGCATTCTAAACGCTGGAATGCTTTTAAAATTGGAGAGATGTGTTTTTTTTTTAAATGCTAAATTTGGATGATGAACAAAATGAGGGAAAAATAGGAGGAGGGAATATTTGTACGGAAAAATAGCTGGTATCAGAGCCAGAAGGGGAAGTAGGGATGTATTAGATGTCTTGAAGTTCTGGAAAATTTATGAAGTTCTTATGAATATTTCTGGATAAGTATGCTCTGTGGTTGCGACTTCGGTTGATCTTCCACATCAGAAACATGTTTATATAAAGTTAAGTCTTTGCTTAATATTATTATCATCTGATAGCATGCAAGCTAGTTGATCAATGATAGCATATGAACTTCGTCCATCTTTTCTAGGGCTATGGCAGTAAGTCCCGACGGACAGGGCAGGTAAGTCCAGACGCCTATTGTTCGAATGTTCATATGATATTAGGGCTCAACGTTTAAAGGCATTGGCTAAGTGATAATAATATTTGCAGATTTTTATCTTTATAAGAACATACAAAGAAATATTTATAATAACTCCATAAGTAGCCCAGAAACTTCATCAGATCTAGCATATCTCTACCAACTGGAAGGTAATGGTATCAGCAGTAAAGTTAATTATGGCTTTCCTGTTCAGATCTAGCTCTTTTCGCTCCAACTCCTCCCGTTCCTCTCGCTCTTCTTCATCTTCTTCTGCTCCCTCTCCTTCCACACAACAATCTGGTCCTATGACCAACAAAAGTTTTGGGAAATCCTCCCTCCAAAATAATATTTTCAACAATGAAATCCATTTTGAAGATATTAACCAAAAATTTAGTGATTGGACTATTCCAGTCATTAACCAAAATGATTTATACAAACCTAAGGATAAAAAGTTTTTCAAAGCTTCTGATTATATAATTAGAACAGTTGAAGAAACTATCCCTTTAAAAGAAGAACCAACTGATATGTGCATTTTATCAGAAAGTTCAATCTTAAAACACCAAAAGAAATTTCAGTTTATACACATTGGATGTGTCCAAGTGGCTGTCATCCCTCTGGTTAAAACTGGTCTTGATGTCTCAACATTAGTATGTGTTAGAGATGGTAGACATGAAATCTTTTCAAGATCAATTTTTGGAATGGTTGAAGCAGGTCTCAATGAAGGACCAATCTACTTCAACTGTTTCCCAAATTTAACAGCTTCATTGCATGATGATCCTGTTATTGAGTGTTTAAAATTAAGTTTGAAATTGCACGGATTCCATATGAAACCTGGAGTTTCACCAGTAGCTTTGGTTTACAGGATCCAGTATAAAGTTATGAATTCGTCAACTTCAAATGTTAAAATGTTTCCTCAAGGAAAAGAAACATGTCTATTTCTAACAGATGCTACGAGAGCAAATGTTAATATTCCAAAACCAATAAAATGGGAAGACATCACTCTTCCTGATGACTGGGAAATGACCAAAATTGCTCCTGTCATACCAAAACCTGTGAATAATTCTTATAATATTATTCAAAATAATAATGGAGATGTTAGAATTACATTTGATAGATCTAGAAAATCTTTCTCTTGTGCTTCTAGAACTCCATCAATTGCAGAAAGCTTTAGGACTGCTCTAGAACAACCTTCTAGACATTCTTGTAGCTCTTCTGTCAAAGATCAAATTGTTTCACCTTCTGTAATGCAAGGTCTTAGCGAGTCTGCCAGTGTTGTAAGACCTGTCTACCAAAATTTAGACCAAAATACTGAAGATGAAACCCAAACTTGCCAATCTCCAACATACTCTGACATGAATGTGATTGAGCAACAATTGGAATTAGATAAAGAACTCTTGAGAAAAGATTTCTATTCTAATGAAAACTCTGAAAGACGAAAATGGTTTTTCCAAAAATATAAAACTGAAGGATTGCGAAAACCAATTCAGGAAAAGTTTTACAAAATGCTTGAAAGGTATAGACTTCATATTCCTTTCTTTCTTTGGTTTGAAGCCTATGTGAAAGATGAGAATATAAAGGATTATCCTTTTAAACCATTTGAGGAAGTCAATGCTTCTTGGATTTTGAAAAATGAAGAAAAAGTTGAATCTGAACTTCCTCCAAAACAATCTTACCAGGTCCCTGGTACAAAAATTGGCGAAGTCACCGTTGTGGCTTCCCCTTTCAAAATTAAGGACTCAAGATCTGAAATAAGTCCGAATGATGTTAAAAACATTATTGAACAAAACAATTATACAAATTCTTATCTTCAAACTCTTGGAGAACATATTTTGAAAAAATCTGTTACTAATGAAACTAGTAAGGACATCTTACCTAGTTCCACAAGTCCACGGCCAATTTTTAAACCATACACTATTCCTGTGAATGTTGCTAATAGTGTTAAAAAGAAAAATCTTCAAACAAGGATTGAGGAAGAATTAAAAAAGATTACAATTCCAGAAACTCCTCAACCTACCAAATCAACATCTTCAACGATAAATGTTGTAAAAGACAATCAAACAAGTGAAGGTGAAGATTGTCCAAAAATTCATGAAATAAAACAAGAAGGTTGGAGAAATCCAACAAAATTGTATTATCCGAGAGCCACTCCTCCGGATATAATGCTCGAAGAAAGGGATTCTGCTCTTCGACAATTTAATGCAAACAACATCTATGTTTGGAACATAGATGGACAGTCTGAAACAAATATTTTGGAAATATGCCAACAAATGACGATGGTCAGCAATGCTTATGCAATATATAATAATTGTCAAGAGGAAGACGTTATTCATATATTGATCTCTAGCTTTACTGGGCAACTCAGAGGTTGGTGGGATTTCCATCTCACAAATGAACAAAAAAATCAAATTTTGCAAGCCATAAAAACCACTCAAGATGGTATAATTCTCAGAGATAGTATTGGTGAACCAATGTCTGATGCTGTTAACTGTCTTATAGTTAACATTATAGCTCACTTTGTTGGTAATCCAGCACTATGGAGGGATAAATCGGCAGATCTCCTGTCAAATTTAAAATGTAAAACTCTATCCAATTTCAGATGGTATAGAGATAATTTCCTCCTGAGAGTTATGGCCAGAGAAGATGGAAATCATCCTATCTGGAAAGAAAAATTTCTTGCTGGTCTTCCTAGGTCTTTAGGAGATAAGATCAGAGAAAAAATTAGAAACCAAACTGGTGATGGCAAACTGGATTGCACGATCAATTGGATAGTTAACCATCACCAGTTTGGTTTCTAATTTTTTCTCTGATCTTATCTCCTAAAGACCCGGCGTGAGAACCACAATTTGGTAAAAAGTTGTGTTGATTTTTAAGAAAACCATAAATACTATAAAAGTGTAGCGTTTCATGGACATGTTATTTTAAATAACAACTGATTATTTATATTATGTTTGTTTTATAAATCAACATATAAGGCTCATGAATCTGACATATCATTATGACTTTTAATTGAAAATGTGTTGTTTTAAGTGTGTGTTGGGATAAAAAGAAAAAAGTGTTTCTGAAGGCAAAACCATGGTTTTGAAAAAATTTATCCACATACTTGAAAAAAATGCAGAAGCACTTTTTTCTTTAAAACCATGGTTTGGGTTAAGTTACCCAAACACTGTCAAATCTGCAAAACCACGGTTTTGACTGAAAACCGTGGTTTGGGGTTCAAATCCATGATTTTCCTAGAAGCTATTTTTTTTATCTTTTTCAGAAACTATTCTCCAAAATATATTATCTGAAATCACTTTTTCTCCAGATGTTATTCTCAAAAAGCTAATTCAAACCCACCAGAAGTCTTATTCTTCTTCGCTACCGAGGCTGTTTGCGATAGCTTGGTGGTTTTTTTTTTTTTTTTTGAGGAAATTACATTCAAGTCCCTGACAATAGGAAAACTTAAAAAAAAAAAAAAAAAGTCCCTCAAAATTTTAAAATTGTCAACAAGTCCCGTGGGACGTTTTTATAATAAATTCTAGTTCCGCTGACAAGTCTATAGGCGTCTACTGACTACTCCATGGGCGCAACATTGACAAGTCCATGAGTGTCCTTTAGTAAGTCCATGAGCGTCCATTGACAAATCCATGACTAGAATTTATGGTAAAAAAGTTCGGGAATTTTTTGTGATTTTAAGATTTTAAGGGATCATTGTTTTTTTTTTTTTTTTTTGTCCGGGACTTGAATTTAATTTTCCTTTATTTTTTAGATATGATGTAATACGCTAGCAAGACTTTTCTTGTACAGCCTAACCTCTCCCTCTATATATATATATATATGTACACCCACCGACACCGTATGTATATCGGGGGCGAATCTTGAAATTATTAAACATACTGCTACCAAAGCCAAAGGACTTAAAAACACATTGAAACCTTTTGTCCTTTTTGTTTCCGAATGTAAAGTAATATTCGTAGTAGGGTCAACACTGATAACTACCTCACGCCCTGCTTAGCTGGCACCCACCACCCGCGTTTACTTGGGATCGCTATGGGCCAACCAACTCTCTGCATTAAAAAAACGTTCATTCAATTATTTCGAATCTGATGTGTATATTCTCCAAAACTAGCTAATCACATTAACCGTTTTTACTTGTTCAAAGTGAATTTAGCTTAAATAGCAAGATGATTAATATGAATTAATTACTGGTTGGAGGGTAAAGAGAGAAGCTATATAAAGAGACGTTCATGCTGTCCTAAAACCACAAAACAAGAAGCCATTTTGAAAAGCCAAAATGGGTCTCTCAATGGCTTCTCTCAATCTTGTTTTGGTTTTAGTGTCTCTAAGCTGGCCTTCTCAAATCTGTGCTAACTACCATTATTCATCTCCACCACCGCCGGTGTACTCGCCGCCACCTCCCAAGCATCCTTACCATTATGCTTCTCCACCACCACCGGTCCACTATCCGCCACCCCCCAAGCACCCTTACCACTATGCTTCTCCACCGCCACCGGTGCACTCGCCACCACCTCCCGAGCATCCTTACCACTATGCCTCTCCTCCTCCACCCCCTAAGAAGCCCTACCATTACTCGTCCCCACCTCCTCCAAAGAAGCCGTATCACTATGCTTCTCCACCGCCACCGGTGCACTCGCCACCACCTCCCGAACATCCTTACCACTACGCTTCTCCTCCTCCACCCCCTAAGAAGCCCTACCATTACTCGTCCCCACCACCTCCAAAGAAGCCATATCACTATGCTTCTCCACCACCTCCAAAGAAGCCGTATCACTATGCTTCTCCACCGCCACCGGTGCACTCACCACCACCTCCCGAGCATCCTTACCACTACGCTTCTCCTCCTCCACCCCCTAAGAAGCCCTACCATTACTCGTCCCCACCACCTCCAAAGAAGCCATATCACTATGCTTCTCCACCGCCACCGGTGCACTCACCACCACCTCCCGAGCATCCTTACCACTACGCTTCTCCTCCTCCACCCCCTAAGAAGCCCTACCATTACTCGTCCCCACCTCCTCCAAAGAAGCCGTATCACTATGCTTCTCCTCCGCCACCAGTGCACTCACCACCACCTCCCGAGCATCCTTACCACTACGCTTCTCCTCCTCCACCCCCTAAAAAGCCCTACCATTACTCGTCCCCACCTCCTCCAAAGAAGCCGTATCACTATGCTTCTCCACCGCCACCTTACCACTACGCTTCTCCACCTCCACCCCCTAAGAAGCCCTATCATTACTCGTCCCCACCTCCTCCAAAGAAGCCGTATCACTATGCTTCTCCTCCACCACCGACTCACTCTCCACCACCACCTTACCACTACTCATCTCCTCCACCACCACCTAAGAAGCCCTACCATTACTCATCTCCACCGCCTCCCGTCCACTCTCTGCCACCTCCGTACCACTACTCATCTCCTCCGCCACCACCTAAGAAGACTTACAAGTACTCTTCTCCTCCCCCTCCTCCTCACAAGCCCTATGTCTATGCTTCGCCACCACCTCCTTACCACTACTAGATGATAATGCCTTTGCATGCCTAGCTTGCATCTCACTGTAAGTTTCTTTTGCCTTTCTTTTATTTATTAATTATTAGCTGATTTATTTTCCTTGGTAATTTTTCTTAGAGACAGATATGGGCAGTTACTAGGATAATGATCTCACGGCTTGAATTTTGTCTGGAAAAACTCATTTTATATATATTTAGTAATTAGATGGCATGATAACTACCTTAAAATATGTTTCAAAATTTCGAAGTCTTCGTCAGTTTTCTTTTTAAAAAAATCAAGCTATAGCATGTTGACTTGCTTGTTAATTTTGCATCATGTCTTTTACTCATTATAATGATACAATTTCTTCACATACCTTTATCATATTATAAAGAACATACATGCAAATAAATTGTATACAATTTTCTTTCCTCTAGGTTTGAGCGGAACAAAGAAAGCAATGGAAGGAATGATGAAGAGGGAGGGAGGAAGGGGTTTACAGTTCAGGAAAGAGAAGAATGGAAGCAAAGTTTCCGCGTCGTCTTAATTCATTAAATGATGTTGTTTTTTTATATGTATTGAGCGAAAAATAAAGTGTTATAATTTAAATCCTTTGTCTTTTTCTTCTTTGGTGTGGGTATTGTATTTATTTAAAGTTTGTAAGGAACTGCACTGAGATGGTCCACGTACATGTGCTTGATGCTGATAAGTCAACAGCACATGCATGCATACACTTTGTGCAGTACTTTTCAATTCTTGCTGCCTTTTGCAAATGTTTCTGAAACAACCATTTATATATAATAAATATCCATGATTTCTCTGTCAATATCTCTGCCTCTGTGACCTTGCTTTATGTGAATATTTCACCTAAACAGTTGTCTTTTGTTATCCTAAACTAAGGTTTTTCTTTTCTTTATTGATTTTGAACGCGTTCTCCTCCCATAAGTTTTTGGTGATTTTACAACTTTTTCTTCGATTGTTCCTAGCTAATTAAGATTTTGTAGTACCCTGAATGAAATGAAATAAAAAATAAAATAAAAGGTTATTTTGTTTGTATTGTAAAGATGTCATTAGTTCCTTATAAACAAAAATAATAATAATAAAGTCCCTTCGGAAACATCCGAAAGAAAATGTAATAATAAAAAATAGAAAATTAAATAGGAAAAAATATATATGGAAACTTAAACTTTATTATTCTCTATACATTTTTTACTAATAGAACAAAGTAAATATCAAATGCACTTACTTATCCCTGACACATACGTGCAAAAGAAGTCGTACTAACTAAATCATGGCTTTTAGAATGTATTTAGATTAACTTTTGGAGAATAGCTTTTGGAGAAAAAATAATAAAATTGATTTTAGACAATAGATTCTGAACAGAATAGATATTGAGAAAAAAAGTGATTTTGATAAAATGATAGTGTTTAGATATATTGTAATCAGAATCTTTTTTTTTCATGGTGAAATTACTAAAAAAGACATTAGCTTTTGTGATAATTACATATAAAGGATAAGATTATATTTCATGTATCATTTAATATTTAATTTCATAATAAATACCAAAAATAAAATAAATTTGTTTACAAAATTAAAATTATAATATTAGTCAGTTATGTAACATAAAAAAAAAGATCAAACATACATACATATATATATATATATATTAATAAATTGATAAGAGCTCACCACTTGAGAAGATAAGAGAAAGAGAAAAGGGAACCAATGGGCGCTCGGTCGAGATGGAAGGGTCTACGGCCGGCGCCCCTCAGGACGAGGGTTCGAATCCTGGGGGGTGACAGACTCGATAATTAACGCAGCCTCAAAGAGGTTGTCCCATCGGTACCGACCTGCCCGCGTAAGTGCTCCTCGGTTGGGTCCGGATTAGTTGGAGGGCGGGCAATGAACCCAGAATACCCCCCAGATACCGGATGGTTTAACCAAAAAAAAAAAAAGAAAGAGAAAAGGGACAGGGGAGAGGAAAGACGAGAAAGATAAAATGGATAGAAAAGGGGCAGGAGCTCATCACTAGAGAAGACAAGAGAAAGAGAAAAGGGATAGAGAAGAGGAAAGAGAAAACGGACAACTCATTATTCACCCAACAACCACTCTGGAAAGAGAAAAGGGGTAAAAAAATAGCTTGATCCAAAATCATGATTTTGGACCCAAAACCATGGTTTTGGATAAAAATGGGATTATGGCATTTTGAAGAGTGTTTGGCTAATTATTTGGGAAAAATATCATATTTGCCCTGGAAGTTTTACTTTAGGAGCAGTGGGCACCTAGAAGTTTTTTTTTTTTTTGGATCATTTTTGCCTCAGAAGTTTACAAAACGTAGCATATTCACTATGACCCCACAGTAGCACCAACAGACGTTTGCCACATTAGAAGAAACGCCAGGCAAGCTTCCATGTTTGATACAGATGGGTTGTCTATTGCCACATAAAAATTGAGTGGATTGAAAAATTAAAATGTTAGGGCATTAAAAAGGATAATAGAAATTGAGTGGCTTTGTAAGTCAGATTCACATAGGGGGAAAAAGAGTTCGTTGAGAGGGGAGGTGTTGAAATCTTGCATCAAAAATCCCAACCGATCTGCGAAAATAATGGTGTTCGAATAGAGAAGAAAAGAAATAGGTGAGTCGAAGGTAACTTCTATGATTGGTAGCAAGTGGAGGGTGCTGTGGTTAATATGTGGAGGACAAGAGTTTGAATACGACGAACTGGCGAGGATCTGTCACTGTGGAATCATGGCTCCTTTGCGTACGTCATAAACTAAGCAAAACCCAGGGAGAAGATTCTTTGGCTATCAAAACTATCAACAAGTATGTTAGTGTATATTTAATTGATGAAAGTTAATTATTTGTGTATTATTAATGGTGTTGGATGATGTGGAGTAATGTGTTGGGTAGTGGTTGTGGGTTCTTTCAATGGCATGATGATGAAATGGGTGGGAGGTCAAGTGAGGTCATAAACAAGCTTCTTGGTTATGTGGATAGATTGTATGATGAGAATCTAATGTACAAGAGAGGAGTTGATGATAAAGTCGATGGAAATGTTCAAGCAAAAAATTCGAACATGTATTTGGTTATGAAGAAGCTTCATGGTAGATTGAAGAAGGTTGATGGTAGATTGAGACTTGCAATTTGTGGATTGGTTTTGACTTGGGTGTTGTTTGTTTTTTTCATTTTGTCTTAAATGGTTTTTAAGGTTTGTGGAAGGCCATTGTTAATGTGGAATTTAAGTTCTATCCGAATTCAATGATATGTATAGGTGTTTGTTTAAATCAATGTATATGTTTAAGCAATTCCTTTTTGTTGGAATGGTCTTTATGTAATGTAAAATTAAGTTAATGATAAAGAAAGAGTGAGGTTCATTACTCTGTTTATGTTGCCCAAGAAATTCCTCCAGAGTTGCATCACTTTGTATGCCAAGTCAATTACTCTATTTTGTTGTAACAAAACGCTGGAAAAGAATTGATGTAGTTTGTGTTTGCTCCCACACCACAATGTTTTGCTGATCACAAAACTTTAGGACCATGGAGAAAGAAATCAATAAGGCAAGCAAATGACAAATCCTACAGAAAAAGACTAAGTGTTCAAACAGGGAGTAAATCAATTTATGTCTTATGTAAATCAATTTACTTATGATAGCAAGATCTTTTATAGTGTGAAGTAAATCGATTTATATATGTTGTAAATCTATTCACTACGTCTGGCAGAGAGCAACTAAGTTTTCAAATATAAAGTAAATCGATTTATAAATATTGTAAATCGATTTACAAAAGATGACCGAGAGCAGGTAAGTTCTTAAGTGTAAAGTAAATCGATTTATGGATGCTGTAAATCAATTTATAAAAGATGGTCAAGAGCAATCAAGTTTTTAAATGTGAAGTAAATCGATTTATGAATGTTGTAAATTGATTTGCCAAATCTGGTCGAGAGCTTTATGTTTTTCAAACTCAAGTAAATCGATTTACCACTCCTCAAATTGATTTACCAAACTTTATAATGTAAGGTAAATCGATTTATGGATAGGATAAATCAATTTATATAATCCAAGGAAGCCATCATGTCTGATAGGATTCCTAAGCCTCTTTTATTGTATTCTAGCAAAAGGTGTAAGAATTAGGTGGTTTTAGTATGTTTATATGTTATTGAATAGTTATTACAAGGAGTTATAAGCAGTTATTTCATCTTATCAGTTTCAGTTAGTTATTAGGGGGTCAGTTATAGTCAGTTATTTAAGGTCAGTTATAGTCAGTTATTTAGGGTCAATCATATGGTTATATAAATAGATGGTGTAATTGTTGTAGAGGTCAATGAAATAGTATTATTCAGAGAACTTGTTTAATTTCTTCCTTATCCTGGGATTGCAGATTTTGGTCCTAGTGGTTTTCTTCCTATTTTACTCTTCTCTCATAATTACTAGTCTATTTTGGCAACCAAGCTCTATCAATTTGGTATCAGAACAAAGACCCTCAACCTTGTAGAACAAAATGGTGAACACCCACAATTCTACACATCCTATAGAGCCCTCAGCCGCTGTTCAACATTCTGCAGAATCACGTGAATCTGTTCCTCCCACTGACACCTTCCATCGCACACTTACTGAACTCATGCACCAACAACATGCTGCCTTCCTCAACAGACTTAGTTTAATGGACGCAGATATATTAGAATTGAAGAAACAAAAATCGCTCGTTCTGTTACAGGGCCAAACCAGTAATCCAAACAGAGAGAACTTGATGGAAGCCGATGAAGTTGAACATGACAACCCTTGGTGGAATCGAAATCCTTCTAAACAACCACATATCAGAGTGGATTTCCCCAAATTTGAAGGAGGAGATCCTCGCGGGTGGATGATGAAGGCAGAAAAATACTTCCGTTATTACCAAACGTCTGAAGATTTAAAAGTGGATGTCGCAGCGATGAATTTAGAAGGAGATGCTCTAGACGTATTCACATGGGTGACTTCCAATCGTACCATCCGATATTGGGATGAATTAATCCAAGTGTTCCAAGAAAACTTTGGTCCTGCTGAATTCTAGAGCCCAGATATCTTTTTATGCGACGTTAGACAGACGGGAACTGTAGAAGAATATAAGAAAGAATTTATACGGCGCTCTTCTCGTGTTCATGGTTGGCCAAAACACTATTTACTGGCTATGTTCATCAGTGCCCTGAAGGAGGAACTCAAGTCTGATGTTAAAATTCAGAAACTACGCACTGTGTATAAAGCCGCAAGCCTCGCCTTGGAGTTTGAGGCCAAAATACAAAGCCAACCTTATATTCGTGCGACACAGCGGTTTCCAACTTTAAGGAATGCAGAAATTGGATCGAATTGGAGGGATAATAAAAATCCTTATTATCCACATCAGAATTGGGGAGATGATTTTAATAATCATAATTATTATTATTCCCCAAACTCCAATCAGACGGTTACTCCATATGTCAAGCCTTTATCTTCGGCCCAGTCCAATTCTTCGATCGCGGCTTCTTCTACTATAATATCTGATTCTGAGCGTCAGAACCGAAGGGCCAAAGGACTTTGTTATAGCTGTAGTGAGAAATTCTCGCCTAGCCATCGCTGCAAGGGGCCAGCTCTTAGGATCATGGAGATAACAGAAGATTCTAGTGAATTCGATACAGCAAAGGATGAAGAGCCAGAATTCGAAGCAAATATGGCAGAGATTTCATTGCACGCCATTCTTGGCAATCAATCAACAACCACTATGAAGGTTAACGGAAGACTCAATAATACTCTGGTTTTAATCCTTATTGATAGTAGGTCGACACATAACTTTTTTTCTAACAAGTTGGTATCCGAGATGGGCATTCCAATCTAGAAACTTCCACCTTTTGGAGTGCAAGTAGGTGACGGTTCTATGATCACTTATGACACCATCTACAGAAACCTCAAAGTCACAGTGCAAACCTTAGTGGTGTAGGACGATTTCTTTCCTTTCTCTTTGGGTGGCGTCGATATGGTGCTTGGTATTAAATGGCTAGCGTCCCTCAACATGGTCGAAGCAAACTGGCAACAAATGTTTATGGTCTTCTAGGTTAACGGGAAACGCTACAAACTTCAAGGGATTTCTAAACCAAATGTGGCAGTGTCACTTCATAGTTACACTGGTGTCGATATTGTTCTAAATTTTGAGATGGTGCAGGATTTAATTCAGGATTATGCTGAGATCTTCACTGAACCCAATTCTCTTCCTCCCCTGCAAGGTAATTGCCATGCTATTCCCTTATATCCAGCGGTTGTTCCTCCCAATATTTGCCCATATCATTACCCATATTCGCAAAATGTAACAACCCAAATTTTATATTCACCAAATATATTGTAATTATTTGGGAAATTCAATAAAATGGTGAATATTCATGAATTTAGAATTTATGAATTTCATAAATGTTCAATTTCATGGAAATTGGGCAAAAATAATTATGGAATTAATTTGGGTAATTTAAAAAGCCCAATATTAAGGTCCAAAAATGAAGGAATATTAGAGAAAATATTTGGTCCAAAAATAGATGAAAATTGGCCAAAGAAAAATAAGAGAAGAAATTGGATTAGAAAGATAATGGCAAAATCGTAATTTTGCCAAAATAGCACAAAATAAATTATTTTTCAATTAATTGAAGTTAATTTAAATTAATTAATGAAAATAAAGTTTAAAAATATATTTAGAATATTTTGGTCAATTTAATATGAATTTATGAAAAAATTGAGCAAAAAGTGCAATTTTGACCAAAATTAAGACTTTACGTGTATACGTAACCGGAACAAGTTGTGAAGCCAATTGAGACCATAGGGAGGGAACCCTAGGTGTCTCCTACACATTGCAAGAGGAAGGAAATATTGGTTAGGCTTAATGAGCTTAGTTACATGTACATAGGGTTTATGTACATAAAATTGATTTTGGAATTTTTGGAAATTCCATAAATCATTAAAAAAATCATATAATATAATAAAAACACTTTATTATCATCTTCCTCAACTCAGTTTGGTGCCCAACCAGATCTGAACTAGTGAGAGAAAGGGTGAAATTCTAGAGAGAGAAAAAGAAGAAAAACTTACAAAGGTAAGTGATTTCTTCGGTAAATCGGTTCCTAATACATATAATTCCGTTCCTAAGCTACTCTACTATGTTATTCAAGGTTTGGAAAGCTCAAATTTGGTGTTCTAAAGGTTAGGGTTTCAGCCATTTTTGGGAAAAGCTTGTGGGAGCTTGAGGTAACTTCCAAACCTTCGTGTATTGTCTATTCTGGCTGCTGTGGGCAATTTAATCGGTGAAATTTCGCCGGATTGTCATTGGTTTTAAATTTTGGAAAAGTGTGTGACTAAGGGTTATGCTGCCCAATTTTAGTTCAAATGGTTGTTATAACTCAATTAGATGGTTAATAAAGTGATTAGGAGTAAAAAAGAATGCGTTTACGGAGTCGAAATCACAAAACATCGATTTTGCCCGGAGGACTCCATAATTTCGGTCAGGGCTAGATCTAGGGGTAGGAGTTGTATTTTCAATGATTTTATGATTCCATTAGATTCAGTGTCCAAAAATAGGTGGGGTTACAGTTGGGCACTTTTTCAGAAAAGGCTGAGAAAGCATAATTACGGAAACGCCCATAAAACCCTAAAAGCAGGGCTGCCAAGGGCAATTTCGTAATTTGACATTGAATTTGATAATTTTGAGTCCAGAAATGGATTCCTTGGACAAAAATGCATCAGGATAGCCCTAGTCAAAATTTTGAAAAAACGTGCCATCGGGTCGGGTACGGCGGGGCCAGCCGGGGTCCCGGGGGCATTTTGGTAAATTTTCACCATAGGCTAATATAACCACAAGAAACACTATGGAAGAGTCTAAAATGATACTTGGATAGGTTATGACCTATTTCTTGTACATTTAATATTTTAGGATCGAATCGGGAGCCGAAAGTCGACACGATTTACAAGGCACACAGAAAGGGGTCGATAGAACTTCGAGGTAGGAACATTATCCTTCATACATCATGCCATAGTTTTATGATTGTGTGGATGCTATTGTTTGTAAATGCGCTTTATTAATCAACATGTTTTGCCCAGAGAGGGGCTAGTAGTGCTAGAGGCACTTACACTGGAGTTGGCGGAAGACCAACCGGTGCAGATTAGTGGGGCTGGGCCCTACTCATGTATACATGCAAATGATATGTTTATATTGTTCATTAATTGGTGCATACATGGCATATATCATATTTACTTTTCGCATTTTCTATGAACGATAGCATGTTTCTACTGGGATTCTTCAAAATCTCACCCCTTTTTCTAAACCAAACATCTCAGCGGGCGCCAGTGGATCAAAAGGCAAGAATGTAGACCAAGGGAAGTGACTAGCATGTGCCTCAAGGCAAATACAAAGTTCGTGGTTATAGATAGTCTATGTCTAAAATACTTTTGGATATTTTGTAATAGTGGTGTATATTGTCGCATTCTGTAGGGTTGACTTTGGACTGTAAACAAATACTTTTATCAGTATATATGTACTCTTCTGTATGCCTGTGGAACTTGGTCTCTATTACTCTGTGTATATCGAAATGGAAACGGGTTTTGACACAAAAAGATGAGATTGGGCAACAAATCGATGGGTTGTTGAAGAAGAAGTTCATTCAGCCAAGTGTAAGTCCATTTGCCAGTCCAGTTTTGTTGGTTCCTAAAAAAGATTCGTCTTAGAGACTCTGTGTTAATTACAGGGAATTAAATGGTGTCACAATGCCTGATAAATATCTATTTCTACTATTGAAGAGCTCATTGATGAGTTACATGGAGCAAAATATTTCTCCAAGATTGACCTTCGTTCTGGCTATCATCAAATCAGAATTCAACCCAATGATATCCATAAGACGGCCTTCGACACTCATTTTGGGCAATATGAATTTGTGGTAATGCCTTTCGGTCTTACAAATGCTCCTTCTACATTCCAAACAGTCATGAATGATTTATTTTGCCCCTTCTTGAGGAAATTTATTCTGGTGTTCTTTGATGACATCCTGGTGTACAGCAAAACTTTTGAAGACCACTATGAGCATTTACAAACAGTTTTCTATCTCTTACAGCATAATGAGTTTTATGCCCATCCTAATAAATGTGACTTCCTTCAATTAGAAGTTTCATTTTTGGGCCACATCATTTCAGCTAAGGGCGTTTCTGTTGACCCTGATACGATTACTGCCATTAACAATTGGCCTTTACCTAAGAATATCACTGAACTCTGAGGTTTCTTAGGTCTAACAGAATATTATCGAAGGTTTGTCTTCCAATATGGGCAAATAGCAAAGCCTCTTACCGATATGACTAGAAAAGATGCTTTCATGTGGACTAAGCAATCTTTGGCAGCATTTGAGGACTTAAAAAGGGCTCTTATTCAGGTTCCAATTCTTCAACTTCCCGACTTCACCAAAACCTTCATTGTTGAATGTGATGCATCTTCCTCGGGCTTAGGCGCTATTCTGCAACAACAAGGCCACCCAATTGCTTATTATAGCAAAGGGCTATCAGCTTCTCACAAACACAAGTCTGTTTATGATCGTGAATTATTGGCGTTAGTCTTGGCATTGGATAAATGGCGGCATTATCTCTTGGGACAGAAATTTGAAGTTCACACTGATCATTTTAGCCTTAAATACTTATTGGATCAGTGTCTTACCACCCTTACTCGGCAGCACCTACTTGTCAAATTGCTTCCCTTTGACTTCTCTATTATATTCAAGTCTAGTTCCTCCAATCAAGGGGCTGATGCACTTTCCCGCCGTCCTCACTCGGGTGATTTCTTCAATTTGGTTATTCCTCGTACAGCTGATTTTAATGACCTTCCTGAAAAATTGAAGCAAGATTCCTTCACCAACTCAATTATTACTTCACTCCAGTTCGATTTTGCTTCGGTACCACATTATTCTCTGGTTTGTAACAGGTTGTATTACAAGAACCGTTTGGTCTTACCAGCAAACTCCTCTCTCACAGCAATAGTTATGCATGAAGCTCACTGCTCTCCTATGGGTGGTCATGGAGGTGTTCTTAAAACTTTGAAACGATAACAGCAACACTTTTTCTGGCAGAATATGAAGCAGGAGGTACATGATTTTGTCCAGAATTGTCTTTCTTGCCAACGAGGTAAATCTACTACTCAAGCTCCTACTGGTCCTTTACAGCCCATTTCCTTACCTAATCATATTTGGGAAGATTTATCATTGGACTTTATTTTTGGCCTCCCCAAATCTAGTGGCTATGATGTTATTTTGGTTGTGGTTGATCGTTTTAGCAAGTATGCTCACTTTATGGGCCTTTCGAGACCCCTTACTGCTAAAACAGTTGATGCTCTTTTCACTAAGGAAATCATTCGCCTTCACGATGTTCCACTTTCCATTATTTCTGATAGGGATCCTATTTTCTTGAGTTCTTTTTGGCAAGAGCTCTTCAAGTTAAGTGGTACTACATTACGGATGAGTACCTCTTACCATCCTCAAACTGATGGCCAAACGAAAGTAGTGAATCGTTGTTTAGAAAATTATCTCCGCTGCTTCTGTCAAGACCACCCGAAGTCTATAAATCCCTTCATTGGGCAGAATTCTCTTACAATAATGGCTTCCACTCTTCTTCTGGATTCACACCTTACAGAGTGGTTTATGGCAAGGACCCACCTTCTCTTTTACCATTTATTCCGAGCACCACCCGCCTTACTGAACTAGAGGAGTTTTTCTTAGAATGGGATGTGTTACTAGACACTGTTAAGGCTAATATCTTAGTTGCTCAAAGGCGTATGAAATTACAAGTAGACTCTCATAGAAGGGACGTGGACTACAACCCCGGTGACATGGTTTTTCTCTAGCTTCAACCGTATCGCCAAAAGACTCTTTCTAAGAAGAAGTTTGACAAACTTTCAGCAAGATATTTTGGCCCCTATCCCATTGTCCGTAAGATTGGCGTTGTAGCATATGAATTGCAGCTTCCTCCAGGCACTCGTATCCACCCTGTTTTCCATGTTTCGCTGCTGAAACCTGCTCATGGTTGTGATCCTCAAGCTCCTCTTCCGGTTCTACCTTTGAATGCTAACTGGGAGTTTCTTTTAGAACCGGAGCAAGCAGTTGATTCATAGGTCATCTCCAACAATGGTACCCCAGATGTCGAGTTCCTCATCAAATGGAAGGATCGTTCTTCTGAAGAGGCTAGCTGGGAATCTTATGATTTTTTGTCCACTCAATTTCCTGATTTCAGCCTTAAGGACAAGGCTTCTTTCCTCAGGGGAAGTAATGATAGGATTCCTAAGCCTCTTTTAGTGTATTCTAGGAAGAGGCGTAAGAATTAGGTGGTTTTAGTATGTTTATCTATTATTGAATAGTTATTACAAGGAGTTATAAACAGTTATTTCATCTTATAAGTTTCAGTTAGTTATTAGGGGGTCAGTTATAGTCAGTTATTTAGGGTCAGTCATAGTCAGTTATTTATATGGTTATATAAACAGATGATGTAATTGTTGTGGAGGTCAATGAAATAGTATTATTCAGAGAACTTGTTTCTTCCTTATCCTGGGATTGTAGATTCTGGTCCTAGTGGTTTTCTTCGTATTTTACTCTTCTCTCATAATTACTAGTCTATTTTGGCAACCAAGCTCTATCAATGTCATTTTAATAGTCGCCAATATGCTACTGTTTGGACAAGGCGAATATGCTACATTTTGTAAACTTCAAAAACTTCCGGGCACCCATTGCTCCTATGGCTGAACTTCCGAGGCAAAAATGATTATTTTCCCTAATTATTTTCAAAACCATGATTTTCTTTTCAGAAGCACTTTTTTATGTTCATCCAAACACTCATGAAGAGGTACCACTTCAAGACATCCCTTTATCATCTATAAATACTCACCACCATCACTTCATCCACACATCATACAACACAATACTAAGAGAACAAAATCATTGTTTTTATCCTTGAGTACACACAAGAATAAAGTTAAATTATCACTTTGTAAAAGTCATTGTTATCCTAACCTGAGTGTTAGGGGTGGAATTAATCTAGACCCAAGAATCTTCCTTGTATCATGCAAGAAATTTTTTGCTCAATCCAATTTGCATCCTATAAAATAGGAATAGGGGTAAATTAAGCCGAAAGGAAAATACTACCCACTCTTTGAATATAGTCGTGCACAACTTTCTTCTCCATCTCTGTGAAGGATCAGTCCCACCAACACTCAATCATATAAGCTTCTTGTTTCACGGATCCAGGTAACTATTTCTAGTCAAAATGCTTGTAAACTTGCGATACTCGAATGAAACCATGAGAATTAAGTGCATAACTATGATCAATTGTCTGATCATATTCATCACACTGTTCTTTTTTAATTCACACTAATATCCCTCAAGTTCAATATAAATACTTCCTACAAAGTCTAATGAGTGTGAATTGAGAATCAAATCGATTTTTTAAGGATCATATCACTTCCATTTTAAAATAGTTATTATTTAAGATTATGCATATACAAAATATGAGATCAATTAAATATTTTTCATTATAGTAAGATCTGATATTATTCATGTAACTAAAAAGCACCCATATGTTATTATTATTTTCGTTGATGAAAGATAAAATGGTTTCCAAATATGTAACTAAGTCTAATTTCTGCAGCAATCATGGTTTGCAAGATAATTAAATGCAAGTAAACTAATATTACCCATTTGTAAGAAATTTAAAATGAGTCCGTTCATGATTGATAGAAGAGGTAAGATTTAAGATTGTTTTCTCAGCCAACAAATTGTTGGTTTAACTGGTAAAAGATCTCATCCCGTAAGAAGAATACAAGTTCAAATCCTAGGAAGTGCACTTATTAGGAGAGGCGAAAATCTTTTACCCTCCCTTGATCTAATAAAAAAGAAGGCGGTTTTCTCAAGCATATCTTGTATATTTGTAATACATGTTTAAATTAGCACAGGTATATTTCTTCTCAGTCCATGTACGAAACTAACTTTTGTTATTAATGCTTTCATTTTTCTTAAAAAAATAAATGGTTAAGATGCAAATTTACCTCCGAAGATTTTGCTGAGGAGTAATATTACCCTGAAAGTTTTTTTTAGGTTTAATATTGTTCCAGAAGTATTAAAATGGAGAAATGTTGTCATTTTCTATGAAAAAGTTAATAGTCAACGTCAATTTTTTAACGGACAACGTTAGTTTTTTAATAGTATGAGGCAACATTGCTATGTTTTGAAACTTCCGGAATGACATTGAATCTGAAACAACTTTCAGAGCAATATTACTCCTCAGTGAAAACTTTCGGAGCCAATTTGCACCTAAATCCAAAAATAAATCCACTTGCTGAAATTTGATTGGGATTTCACCTGTTTTGATTTAATGAGACATAAGTAAGTATAAAAGGATAAATACTTAAAAAATGGAAGCATTATATATATATATATAAGTTAAGAATATATAAGTTAAGAATTTAAGTTACGTTACCAATATATATGTGTGTGCATAAGTTAAATTTAAACCATAAGTGGAAAGAGGAAAAACTAAATTTAAAATAGGGAAAATTGTGAAAAAAATACCTTATTGGCAACTTAATTGCTAAATGGGACCCCGGTGTGCAGGATCTTTCGGGTGTGCATAAGATCTTCTCCTATGTGCAGACAATCTTCCTTGAATATAATATTCTTCCCTATGCATGTGCAAAACATCTTCACCTATGCCTGTGTGCACAAATCTTCCCCCATGTACACAATATCTTCGCCTCGTAGGCACACGATCTTCCCACGTCCCATTTGGCAATTATGTTGTCAATGAGGTATTTTTTCGCAATTCTACCAAAATTTAAAATAAAAGATATCTTAATCTTATTTTTCCCTATAAATTTTTAAATATATATAATTTAATATTAAAAATATTGCAAAATTACTGATTTCATCCCCTAGAAGATTTAAATTTAATTTTGGGTTAATACTATCTTTAGTCCTTATAGTTTACAGTCATTTTAGTTTTAATTCCTGAAGTTTCAAACGCGTAATTCTGATCCCTCAAATTTACTTCGTTTTAAATCGTTAATCCCTGAAGTTTCATAAAGACTTTGGGCCAGAGTTAACACCATTAATTTAGCTAAGTGGCACTAACATTGCTAAATATGCTTATGTGGAAGCTGAATAGGCAAGCTGAGGTGGAAAAATAAATTCTAAACTTACATTTTTAAAGTTGGTATATAATTTTTAAAAAAAAAAAGCTGAAAAAAAATTATATAACAGCTTTAAAAAATGTAAGCTTAGAACTTATTTTTCCACCCCAGCTTGCTTAGTCAGCATCCACATAAATATATGTAACAGTATTAGTTTCACAAAAACTAAATTAACAATGTTAACTTTGGCTTCAAGTCCTTCTGAAACTTTATGGACTAACGGTTTGAAACGGAGTAAATCTAATGAACCAAAACCACATGTTTGAAACGGAGTAAATTTAAAGGACCAAAACCACAAGTTTAAAATTTTAGGAACCAAAACTAAAATGGCTCTAAATTATAATTGACCAAAGATGGTATTAAATCTTTAATTTTTTTAATAATTATCTTTTAATAAAAATATTATTTTTCCTGCAGCTACAAAATTAGCCTAATTTATATATCAAATTCAAATATAACTTTTATATATATATATAGTTGAAACTGAGAAATTCTTGTATGAATGGGATGCACCACATCATATGTGTGTCACCTAATAAAATTATACCACATCACTCTTATTAAATCCTAATGTTTCTTCTTCTCTTTCCTTATTTATATCATCCCTCACCAAATCCTCCATCAAACATTTAATCAAATAATAATAATAATAATCAATTTCTCATAACACTTAGGATTTAATGAGAGTGATGTTGTATAATTTTATTAGATAGTGTACAAATAACGTAATGCACCCGATTCATGTAAGAATTTCTTGTTGAGACATTTGACGGGACAACAACGTAAAAAAGAAAAAAGAAAAAAGGTTTAATTGAGATCAATTAATTAAATTTGACCCAATTCTTTTCCGTCTTGCTAGAGCCGGAAATTCGGGCTAGGCATATAATTTATGAGCTAAAATAGGAAGCAGGCCTTATAAGGCCCGCCTTTTTATGCTCGTTTAATATTTTTTAAAAATAAATTAATATATATAATATCATTATATCAAATTATCAATATGAGAAACACCTAAATACCTAATAGAGTATTAGTAACAGGTAAACACTTATTAAATGGTTTGATTTATTTTATTTTCTAACATGGTTTATTCATTTAAACTTTAAAAAAAGAGACTAATTTGGACATTAGATGATTATTTTAACTAAAAATTTATGAGTTTTAAAAATAATGTATCTCAATTTAAAACAAAATAATAAATAAATTGTAAAACTTGAAAAAGATTTTTTTTATATAATTAAAATGAGTTCAGACCCGTTTAGACCCGAGCCCATAAAAGACCAACCCTACAGGACTGCAAGCTTTAAAAATTAAAAATTTTTTAGAAAACGGATCTAAACAGACCGGCCGATATAAACCCGAACCGTGAAGGGTTGGCCCGGCCCCAGCTCTACGTCTCACGTCACGTCTATGTATTCCTCTCCCCTGTCTAAAACCTAATTAGTGATCATGGAAGGAGGAGTGCCTCAAGCTGATGCCTCTGCTTTTCGATCTTTATTGTCTCTTTCCACCAAAAATCCTTACGTTCTCCGTCTCAATTTCTCCGCCGGCCTCGGCGGATTCCTCTTTGGCTATGACACTGGTACGCCTCTGTCTCTGTTTTTTTCTTATTTCCATCAAATTTACCAGATTGTCCTAAAAGTGTTTCAGAATGTATTTTACTTATCTTTCATGTGTTGATTAGTGAGTGTTTAGTTATTTATTTACTAAATTGAGTGGGAAATTGTGCCTGCAGGGGTGATATCTAGTGCTCTGTTATACATCAGAGATGCTTTTCCTGCTGTGGCAAAATCCGCATGGTTGCAAGTAATCCAGTCTCATCGTTTTTTTTTTTTTTTATTCTTTTAAAAGCAGAGCATTAGTGGATAATCATCATCGTCAATTCAACCCAAACAAAATCAAATTATTTGTTTCCATGTTTATCTTTCGTTAATATATTCTTCCCCGTAATAGAGGCAACTTATCTTTTAAATTCAAGTTGTTTAATTACTGAATAAATCATAAATATTTATCTATTCATTCCTTAGGTTCATTAGTATTTTCAATGTCTTGGTTCATATTTTTCAAATGTATCTCATTCACCTACTTATAGGCATATCTCCCATTCCCTTTCTTCCCTTCCTGAGTATGTGCATGAAAATAATATTGTATCTTAATGAATAATTTTAATACTTACTAAATAAATGCATTTTTACCTATTTTGACATCAATTAATCTTATACCCTACATTCTATTTCATCCTTTTCTCATTATATGACTCTCTCTCTCTCTTACTCATTCATAAAGGGGGTATTATTGGGGGATTATATTTTCTACCTATTTATTACTTTTTATTGTTACCCCTAATCCTAAATATAAGATCCAGTTATAAATAAATTATTTTAAAGTATTTATATTTATCTTTTTTTATTCAAACTAATTTACGTGTCTTATAAACTAATATAAAATCCAATAATGCATAATATATATTATGATTAAATAAATTATTTAGCTTATTTAACATCTCCAAAAAGAAAAATGAATTTAGTCTTATATTTATAACCGGAAGGAGTAATTTTAACTGTATTTTAGGATCCCACCATTATTCAGCTGGATTACTTCTTAATCAATACTCGAATTACAATTCCAGACAAGTGGTTAAAAAGTAATCAAAACAAATTTAATTGTTTCAACAGGGAGCTGTGGTGAGTTTTGCACTGATAGGTGCAGTGATTGGTCTCTAGTGGGAGGATGGTTTAATGATCGATTTGGAAGGAAAAAAGCCATAAAGATTGCAGCTTTTTTGTTCTTTTCTGGGGCTGTGATTATGGGTGCAGCCCCTAATCCAGGGCCCTTTCGGCTGGTACATTTGTGGTTGGTCTTGGTGTTGGAGCTGCTTCTATGACTGCTCCTCTTTATATCTCTGAAGCTTCTTCCACTAAAGTCAGAGGAGCCCTTCTTAGTCTCAACTGTTTCCTCATCACTGCAGCCCAATTCCTCTCTTATGTTATCAATTTGGGCTTTGCTCGCGTAAGTAAAACATCCTTCACTCTCATTATTTACTACTGTATTTTGGTTTATTCTTGTTATAGGGCACTTTCAACTAATTTATGCTTACTGTTCAATTTATTAAATTTATCTTAAATTGATACAAGGGTTAGTATAATTTTTAATCATTTAAATTTGTCATTGTTTTGGTTCATCAGGTTTCAAATAAAAAGTTTTAGTTGATCCCTCATGTTTTATTCCGTATGAAACATTTATCCTTATTATTAAACAAAAGTATGAACTATTTTGTCACCTAAGGACAAAAACCTCTTGGTTTGAAACTTGAGGGACAAAATATTGGGTTAACCCTTAATACAATTTTACTATGTTACCTCTATTAATGAGATTTTGATGGAGAGAAAAGAAAAAAACTCTGATTTATATTAAGGACTAAAGAATCCTTCTAGAAGGTACCCTATAAGAGAGAGTATTCTGAGCTTGTTATTATCATGGTATTACAACCCGATTCAGGTTGGTATTCTTGTTGTGACTTGTTGCTGTTGAGTCACGAAATTTGTGGGTAAACTTTCGGATTTTTTTTTTTTTAAATGATGTTTTGGTGGTTCAGGCAAATGGAAAGTGGAGGTGGATGTTAGGAGTGGCATCAGTGCCTGGTTTGATTCAGTTCATTCTAATGTTTTGGCTTCCAGAATCACCTCGTTGGCTTTTTAGAAAGGTGGACCTTTGATTTTTCAACTTCTTATGTTTTTGTATTTGTTAATTCATGTCTTAACCCTACAAACTTGTATTCTATCTTTTGAATATATAGGGGAGGGATGAAGAAGCAAAAGCGATTTTGAGGAAAATTTATTATCCCAGTGAGGTAGAGGCTGAAATTGAAGCTTTAGAAGAGTCAGTTCTGAAGGAAATGAAGGAATCAGAATCTGCAGGCAAGGTTGGCATATGGAAAATGCTGAAGAACACAGCAGTGAGAAGAGCCCTATATGCTGGAATGGGACTTCAAATCTTCCAACAATTTGTGTCACAGAAACTCATTCCCCTGCTATTAGTCCAATTGCAACCTCTCACTTCAGTGGAACCTGTCCTAGTTTTGACATTGCAATGAAGTCTAATACTCCATATGATTGTAACAAGTGCCTCAAAGCTTCTCCAACCTGCAGATTCTGCGTTGACCCATCTAATAAGGTAACCTATTATCCTTCCCCTATCTCGTCACGACTCTGAAAATTTTTTTTTATATGACTATCTGATTGAGTTATATTCGAGTATTGTTGGGTCTAATTAAAAGTAGTTATTTCAAATATATGTTTTATGCAATCACACGGACTTACTTTGATATATGAAAAAATGTGAATTGTTGTTGTGCAGCTCTCACCTGGGGTGTGTTTGGTCTTAAATGACAACTCAAAGAAGCAATGCCAAGCACAAAGTTTTTGGTACACAGAGGGGAGTCCTTCAAATTTTGGTTGGCTTGCAATCTTAGGGATTTCACTTTATATCATATCCTTCTCACCAGGAATGGGGACAGTTCCTTGGGTTGTGAACTCAGAGATATATCCATTGAGGTACAGAGGAGTGTGTGGAGGCATGGGAGCTACAGCAGTTTGGGTTTCAAATCTTGTTGTGTCTCAACTCTTCTTGATCATCACCAAGAGTATTGGCACTGCTTGGACTTTCATGATCTTTGGTTTTGTTTCTTTCATTGGAATCTTCTTTGTCCTCATCTTTGTACCTGAAACTAAAGGCCTTCCCATTGAAGAAGTAGAGGCCATGCTTGAACAAAGGCCTGTCCAGTTCAGATTTTGGAAGGAGAATCCTTCGCCTTCGCCTGTGCCTGTTTGACAGAGGGGTTTGTGTTCATTTGGAATAGTTTATTTTTTGCCAATAAGTGCTTATAAATCGTGATTCACGGTATACGAGGTAAATATATGAGAGGAGTTTTATCTCGGCTTGCGTAATAAAGACTTATTGTCTAAAAATAAGTTATACCAAACACAGGCTTAGAGTGATAGCTTAATTCCATGGAGCAACTTTTAAGAGAACTACTATGAGTTTTTAAGGAAGAGATTTAATAATCAAAAAGTTTCAATGACAAATAAGTATTTTCTGTAATAGAACTTGTCATTAGATACTCCTTAATTGTTATTGGACTTTTGGTAATTAAATTTATTCCGGATGACCTTATAACAATTCCCCCTTATAAGGGGTTTATGGCTTGACTTTTGATGTCTTTAGCTTCTTTCTTTAAGTGATTTGCTGCATATAGATAGTTTTTTCTTTATCTACTTGAACTTTATGTAAATTTAAATCATATTTAGTTATTTGTGATTTCCCAGGTCATCATCGTCACTATTTGTAATTTTTAGTTGATTAGGACGCCACCTTTCTTCAATGGTCAGTATAACTTCTCCGTTGACCTTAATATATTGACCTCTTAAGGCTTAAAATTGAAGTTGAAATCTGACTAATATAAGTAATATTGGAAATTCCATTAAATTAGTTACAGTAGATTTTCAATTTGAAAAATGAATTCCTAAATTTTATACCTAAATTTTAAAAACTACTTATATATGATTCTGGGAGTTTTGTGTAACGTGAAATACATTTTTTTAGGAGATAAGTTGACTTGTTGAGCGTTTAAGTATACATAATTGGGAAACAACAAAACTATAGTTTTGGAAGTCATTTTGTTGTAAATTGAAACAAAACTTCTCTCATATACTTACCTCGTAAATCATAAAAATTATTCTTTAAAAACTAATCCAAACATACACTTAGCAATATGAGCGATTTATGACCTAAAATTCCTCCCAATTGATAATTATTGTATTGTTAAATATCGAATTCAAGTCAGGCGCTTTGTAATTCAAATATTTTAAATTATTAATAAGATCTCATATTTTGATTGAGATTTCATTCTAAATATGAGCTAATTTAATATTATTTTTTTTTAAAAAATAAGGATTGGCCTGGTGAAGAAAAATTCCGCTGGGATAATTAAATTACTAATACGATGTCATATTTTAATTGAGATTTCATTCTAAACAAGTTATATTACTTATATCTCCCCGTGTATATGAGGAGAGAAGGGTATCTTCATTGATTTTTTTTTCCATTTACTCTCCATTGAGTGTATCTATCATTAAATCAATTTTCAATGGTTGAGATTTACCATGATAGATTTTTATTATTATGTTATTCTTTACATATTATTAAATCTCAACCATTGAAAGTTGATCTAATGGGAGATTAAATGGAAAGGGAAATCAATGGAGATATCCTTCTCCCGTGTATAAGAAGTGTTTTCCGACAATTGTGATAATGATATATATGATAATGTTACCTTTTTGAATTGGACATATAAGAACAAAATTTAGGTGATATAATTAATGAAAGTATATTGAAAAGATAATCAACATGTAGCGTTAAAGTTTTAAAAAAAAAACGTCATAAAATAAACTTTATATTAAAGATCAAATGGGAGCATATAATTCCAACTTGGACAACTTAAATACCAAGTCCCCCCCCCCCACACACACACACACAAAAGCTCCAAAACTTGACTTAAATCTAGATTTGAGTACTCTTCTAATCTTTTTCTCCTCTTCTCCTCCTCATCCTATCTTCATCTTTAGTTTAAAAATTTAACAATTAATATTTAATATCTTATAAAATTATATTATAATATTACATAAAATCTAAATAACTGGACATTTTACAATTATTGCCTTTCCATATTTCTAAAACCATCATGTATAACGTCTTACTCTCATCTTCCATCCATCCAATTCAATTTCGTGTTATTTATTCTTGACTCGTCGAAGAATTTGTTGTATCTAAAGCTTTTTACTAAATGCTTGGTTGTATAAAAGCCTAATACAAATGGGAATCAAGCAAACATCACAACTGATGCAGATATAATGAACCCCATTATGTGATTGTACTCTCTTGCTGGTGCTCTCGCTGACAATCACATTCCAATGCTCTTCACCACAAGCCTGCATGCTTTTGCTATCTGCTGATGCAACCAACTCATTTTAAACTATATAGTGATTTTTCAATGTTGCTTAATTAAAATAACTAAACCTTTTATTTATACACATGAAAATAGATAAATAGATAAATGTCACATGACAAATGCCCCCAGAACGGAGATAAGTCACATGACAAATGCTCCCAGAATGGAGATATTCTTCATCTTTAAGTTGAAGTACCGTTGAGTACTATACTAATCCAAGTGCCTAAGAAAAAGATTACTTGAAACCAACATCCATTCGCTTCCTCTTCTTCCTCAGCGCTTTTCCATCAACTGGTTTGCTTTCTCTATTTCAACCGAGCTTGAAATCTTCATTGAATGATATTTTTCTCCACTATTTTCTGCCACTCAAGGCCTGAAGGATTTAATAGAGAAATGGTGAACGACTAAGAGCACACCATGAACCACATTGAGCTAGGTATAGGGATACATGCTGTCGAACCTCAACAAAATAAAGTCTAAAAAAATAGAAGGGAACTTACTATCACTATAACTATTAACATAAAAGGGGATTGTTCATGATTGTGGCAGAAAAATAAAGGAAATAAGATAATAATGATATTTAATGACATTGAAAGCATTTTGAAAATATAATTTATGTCTATATTGCATATTGTCATTAATTAATCAACTAATTGAATATTATTAAACACAGTATTGAAAACTCTCTGCAGAGATTTCTACCAATCCATTAATTATTATTAAAAGTTTGATAAATTTCTAAAATATCTCTACAAATTTTTAGCAATCCATTAAATATCATTAAAAGTTTGGTAATTCTCATTAATAATCCCATCTCCTAATTTTTTAGCTAGAAATTTGGAATATTATAATTATGTATTACAAATCATTATGGTTAGAAAATTTATGATGATTGTCAAGAGCTGAAATATAAGCTATTGAAAAAAAACAAAATCACTATTTCAAAATCAAATCATTATAATTATGACATAATTTATGAAGATAGAAAAGTTGGAATCCTCATTATTTATGGGGATGTAAAGTCATTGATGGAGAGATAATTTCCGCACCTATATTGCCGTTTTTAGAAGAAAAAAATTAGTTCAAATGGAGAAAGTTATAAAATAAAGAAAATTAGGGAATTTAAAAATTATCAAATCATTTCCACATACAATTGATTAACCAATCAAATATGAAAAATATAAATAAATAAAAATATGAAATGTTATGGAATAATGATTAAGACGGTGTATTTAATGATAGATGAATCTGATCCCTTTCTTATAAAACTGAGTATTACAAAATTTATAAAAATAAAGTTGATTGATTGATGATTGATTGATATGAGCTAATTTTATTTTATTTTAAAAAAATAATAATAAAGATTGGCTTTGTGAAGAAAAAATCCGCTGAGACAATTGAATTAGTACAGGTTTCAAGCAAGATTGGCCCAATAAGGGTTTGGGCCCATTACAAAGACGTGGTCTCCCGCTATTTTGGCCCATCATTCCCCAAAATATAATCTAATCTTAACATCTTACGCACACACCCAATAAAATGATGCTCTTACCATCCTAATTAAAAGGGTTAGTTAGGGGTAGGTATTGATTCTAAACATAAAATGGTAATATATTTTATCTATAATATTTATCATTTTTTCTTCACACTGATATATATGATCTAATGTTATTTAATGATATTTTAAAGATACTAAGTCACATTTATTATAATTAAATAAATTATCTCATTTCCTTAATCTACCCAAATTAATTAAGTAGTTTTTATGTTAAGGGCAATACGAGTACCATTCATCCGTGGAATGAACAGTGATTAGCAATAGTAATTTTTTCTCCTAATCCCTTGGTCCCCATCTAAATTCTCTCTCTATTTTCTTCAAATCTCCCTCTCTTCACTTTTAAATTTGTATACAATGAAAAGGTAAATATGTAACATCTTTATATTTTTGTTATTATAAATTAATTTTTAAAATTTTTCACGCAGTTGTATTTGTCATGCTCTTGTTGCAGTCCACCTAATGCCTATACAAGGGAAGGGGCTCATTCCCTTGACCCCTATAGATAATAATTTGACTTCCATGTCATTATTGGCAAAAGTAAAATTCAAGTAAATTTTTCACTTCTCTAACTCTCAAGTCAACTCTTCTAAATAAAAAAATTAATTATATATACTCTATATATATATAGTGTCTGTTTGTAAATGTGGTAGAAAGTACTAGTAGAAACGTTTAATATCGTTGCCTAGTTAAAAAATTCCACATTCCATGTATGTGATTTGGAGAGTTTTTGTGTTTTATAAGGTTGATAGATTGGTCATGCCAAGAATCTTTTCTCCGACATTACAGAAGTCAATCATTTGCTCTCATTATTTTATTTATTTTTCAATTTACCAATTACAACGCCACTCTATTTGTTTTTTGTGTCCCAACTTTTGACTTTTGATTCGGACATATCATTGTCTAATTTAAATAACTGAGATGAGTGATGACTCTATATTACAAATTTATTAGCTGGGCCGCGTCAATCGTATGTTGACTTCTTTGTTATGATGTGATGTTTTCATAAATTTAAAAAGAGAAAAATAACAATTGTAGACCGCATAGGGTGTATTTGGTTTAAGGATTGGAGGTAAATCATCTTTTTGGAGGAGAGAAATTTAAAATTTATTCTCTTATTAAAGGAAAGGATAAAAAATGAGAAGGTAAATTTTAGGTTCTTCCCACCCAAAAAAGGTAATTTACCCTCCTCCTCTCCCCTCTCTCCCCTCCAAAGGGTGTGTTTGGTTTGAGGGGAGGGGGAGTGGGAGGGGAGTAAATTATAATTTTGGTCTGGAGAAATCCAAAATTGACCTTTTCATTTTTTTAAATTTTGAATTTTCACCCAAAAAATACCTTTTCATTTCTTTTAAATTTTGGGTTTTCACCCAAAATTTAAATACCTTCAACCCAAAAAGATAATTATATTTAACACCCCTCCCCTCCCCTCAAACAAAACACAGATTGGAGGTTTTTCTAAGTTAAATGAGAGTAGGTGAGGGTTGAAGATTGAAAAACATTGTTTAATTGGAAGGAGGGGAGGGGAGAGAAGGTGAAAATTTTCTATCCTGTAGTGCTCCCCCCCTTTCTCAAACCTCTAAATTTGGGGTTTTTTCCTATATGAGAGAAAATTGACATCTCATTATGACTAAATTGCCCATATCAATTTTGTGATATTCCATGACTACCCTCAGAACCTAAAACCCTCTTTTTTCAGCCTAGTTCCACTCGATCGCATTTGTTTAGTCAATTTGGTATCCTTTGCTTGTCTCCTCCTTCGCTTTCTTGACATCCAATGAGATTTCTCCTTTCCTTCGTTCAAACACTTTTCCTTCGTCATCTTTTATTTCCCTTTTATGATGTCTAATATGATGGAATTGGCAAAGGAGCTAGACCACAACAAACGCAGCAGATGGGCGATAATTGAGGAAATCCCTCCTTCACTTTGACGATTTGCAATTTGCAGGGGAGGTTTTTTTTTTTTTTTTAAAGAATGGAAGGTGGGAAGGAGGCAGATGTAGATGGCAAGGAGGAGACACAAAGGAAACAAGGGTTTTTTTTTTTCAAAACGATAAAATGGCAATTTAAACCTAAAGTAAATAAATATATAATTACTATAAATTTATTAAATTACATAAGAAGCGACATATGATATAAGGAAAATATAATTATTAATAAAAAATTGTAAAAGAAGAAGGGAAATATATAGATAAAGAGAAAATGGTATATTTGTCCACATATAATTAGCTCCCCTCACCTACCCTACTGAACCAAAAAATAAACCAAACCTCCCCTCCTTTATTTTTGAACCAAACAAAGTTCATAACCTTCCCTAACCTAATTTTAATAAATCTCACATAACCTTACCTCCAGTGAACCAAACACACCCTTTAGGTCTGTTTGGTTTGAGTGGAGGGGAGGGGAGGGGAAAGCTTGTGCTCTCCCTGGTTGATTGACAAGATTTCCCCTCCAAACCTCTCCCCCCAAATTAGGGGATTTGGAGGAGAAGTTTGAAATAGCCTTTGTCATGAAGTAAAATACTCATGGAATTTTGCCATTAACCCAAAATTAGCTGTCATTTTTTACTAATATATATAACTATAATTATAAAATATAATTTTAAATGTACATATATAATTGTATCAAATGTTATTTATAATCTATGGCATAAAAATGCTATTTATAATTAAACTTTATTATACATCTAATAAAGTTGGGAAAAAATCACTTATAACATAAGGGTAAAGTTGTCCATATGAAAATAATTAATGTTTGATATTTATGATATTATCCTAATGTATTGCCCCGAATCTCATGCCTTTCTTAGGCAAAAAAAAATCCCATGCATCTCGTAAACTCCAATCACCGGCATCTTCGATCTCCTCGTTCGGTCATCGTTGCTTGCTGCCATCTTGCCATTGCAGGAAGAAGAGACCAAAGGGGCAGGGAGAAAGGATGAGAGGTCGGCGAGAGGGAGAAGGAGATCAAATAAGCAAAGAGAGGCCGACGAGAGGGATGATGATTGAGGAGGGTAGGGAAGTCACCATTACAAAAGAAGGAGGGTAGGGATGTCACATCTTCATCCTCTTCGCCCTCTCACCATTGCACCATTTCGCCGACAGTGAGAAGAATGACAAGAGGCATTGGGGGCTCTGATTGAGGAGACGCGAGAGGCAGAGAAAAAGAAAGGAAATCCTAGAATATTGAAAATAAGTAAGGGCAAAGTGGTCAGTTTATAGCAAAATATTGCCCCTCCCCTCCAAATACCCTTGATTTGGGAGAGGATGGTTTTGATGGGAGGGAGGGGGAAATTTTCACCCCTCCTAAATTTTTTGTGTTACCAGTTAAGGGGAGGGGAGCAAAATCCCTCCCCTCCCTCCCATTCTCTTCCCCTCCCCTTAGGTCAAACAGACCCTTACTTACAATTAAAAATCAAATGACTTTAAGCCATGTTTGGTATGATGGAATTAGGGGTGATGGAAATGGAATTGAGGATCAATTCCATCATGATGCTTGTTTGGTATGATGGAATTGGAAAATTTTCCAATTCCATGTGGAAGCTAAATAGGCTCAATTCCATCAAAATACCTAAGATTTACAATTCCATGTGATCATTTCCATCTATTACCCTCCACCACCTTTAAAAAAAATAAAAAATAAAAAATTGAAGGACATTTTGGTATTTTTATACAAAAATTAGATCTCATTTCCATAACATACCAAACATATTTTTAGTCCCCATTTCCATTTCCATATCTATATCCATATCCATTTCCATTTCCATCAAAATCAATTCCAACGTACCAAACGGGCCCTTAGAAAATTCACCTTATCACTGAATGCATAAATATTCAATAAAAGGCCACTCATAAATATAAAAACAGCTAATAGTTAATTTAAGAAAGGTTTAAATATAAGAAGAGCCAACTGTAAATGGATAGATAGTCTCATGAATTTGCACATTATTGGAATGTTACTTCATAAATTTGTGGAAAGTCAGCCGGAAACAAATCGATAATCTCATGAATTTATATATCGTCACTTGTGATATAGGGATAGTCACTTATAAATTTAAGAAATATCACTTGTAAATATATGGAAAGACAATTGTAAATGGATGAATAGTCTCTTGTTGATATATGAATTATCACTTATGAATTTAATATTTGTCAAAAAAAGTTTTTGGAAAAATATAGAATGAATAAAAAAAGAAAAAGTTCGAAAAATAAGTTTTTGAGGGAAGTCTCACTAGTGTATCTTCATAATTTTTTAGATTTAAAAAAATTAAAATAGAATGTGGCATGGGGTCTTTGTCTATAATTTGAAAGGAAAACTCATTTAAAGATATCTATCATACTTTTCTTCAATTTTTAATTTGATTATCTCTTAATTAAATATTTCAATTTTGTTCTGTTGTTATCGTTAACTCCTATAAATGAGCTAATAGTGCTAATAGAACAAAGTAAAATTAATGATTTAACTAAAAAAAATATATTGATATTGAATTAAAAATTAAATAAAAAAAGTTTGCACTGAGTTTTCCCTATTTTGAGATTAGATCTGCTTTTTTTTTTTTTAAAAAGACAGAGATTCCAATTCATACATACACTATGGCTCTATTCAGCTGAGTAGGATTCCTCCTATACCATAGGTAAGGTACATTAAATAACAAAAAACATGTGGTTGTCACATTAAAAAATGAAATTCAGGCCAGAGAAAGTATAAATAAATGAAATAAAGATTAAAAAAGAGATTAAAAGGGTTAAACAGCTTTAATGGCAAAAAAAAAAAAAAAGGGTTAAACAGCTTTATTAGGACACATGCTGGGTGATATCCCATAAAGGGAAGCATGCTGGGCTTTCAATCTCTCAGTCAGAAAATCATGATTAGAGGGCAATTAATATAATATATTTTAATATTAATGCAAGTGCTAATTATATAGAGTCGTACACACACCTGCTGATTCTGTTGGAATTATTTCAGCAAATAATTATTATTTCACCATATGCTGTGTGTGCGCCTCACCAAACCCACCAAAGTTTTATTCTTCTCTTCAATAATTAATTTCTTGATATTCTTTTTAATAATTCAAAACTTAATTAATTAAACTAGCTAGTGGAGAAATTGTCAGCCTTTTCGCGAGCAAATATTATTTTGTCAGCGTTATTATTGGCTCTTAAATAAATAAAATGTTGATGAAAAAGATAGGACTATGTACCACCCAAATTGGCAAGTGACAAATATTATGGTGTGAGTTGTGAGTGAATTATTGGAGGGAAAAAAGTGTTGTAATCAATTATTGGATGATGGAATTAATATTTACTCCACTTGCCCGAAGTATAAGAGCTAATTAATTAATGAACTCATTTGAATCCTAAATGTTATAGCTCAATTCATTTTATTTTTTAAATTTATCTTTTTTTTCTCAAACTAATTTATTTAGCTCATGAAGATATGAACTAATATATAATCTAATGTTTTATATTTTTCATGCACAAAATTTGACAACTTAAGTCAGGCAGCTATCAATATAAACTGATTATAGACAAATATAAAAAAAAAAAAAAAATTGTGAAAGCATGGCTGTGTGTATGAGATCACTAATAAATAGAGTATTTGTGGTGTTTTAATCACCATACAACACCGACTACGACAACAATAACAACAATAAAGTATTATCCCATTAGGTAGGGTTGGTTATATGGATCGTACGACCTCATTGTAATTGAAAATTATATCTTTAGATATATTATTAACTAAAAGATCATTCTCTATGACCGCATTGAGCGTTCGCTTCAATCTTCCTTGATCTCGTATTACAAGACTCAATATTGCTTGATCAACCATCCTTACCGAAGCACTCAATGGTCTTCATTGAATATGTCCAAACCACCTCAAATGACTTTCTACCATTTTTCTTTCAATACAAGCTACTCCAACTCATTCACATATATGAGTATTACGAATCTTGGTTTTTTTTTTTGTATAACCACATATCTATCTCAACATCCTTAAATCGGATACTCCCATTTTATATTCATATTGTCTCTTTAAAGCCCAACACTTACTACTATATAGTATTACTGATCTTATAGCAATATGTGTTTTAATCACTATGTAACGTTTAAATTTGTCTTTAAAGTTTTTTACTGGTGAGATTGATATTTTTTAACTTCCGATTGATGCAATGTAATCCTCAAAATATTAAAAATGGTACGATGTCGTCCTAGAAATAGAGCAGCATTTGACCGAGGTGGAAGATTAGTTGAACAATTTTGATTAAGATTAAACGAGTATATAATTTTCTTAATAAAATGATTTTATTTTAAATTTGAAACTAATGACCTTGTTCAAGGGGCTGCCTGCCTTGTTGAATATGAACCTATTTAATTTTAATTATTGATAATAATTATGTTGTTTTAAAAAATTCAATATAAAACTTTATGGTTTCGAATATTTCAAATAAAATTTAGGATTAATACAACTTTTGATTCTTAAAGTTTGACCCAATTTCAGTTTTTGTTCCTCAAATTTGAAATCAATGGTTTTTGTCCGTCAAATTTAGTCTGTTATAATTGTTCATCCCTCAAGTTTTAAAAAGGACTTGGTCCTGTCTTTGACGGCATTAATTCATTCGGTGTGGCGCTAACACTGTTAAAATAGCTTAGGATTAATACAACTTTTGGTCTCTCAAATTTGAAATCGGTGGTTTTGGTCCCTCAAGTTTAGTCCGTTTATAACTATTAGTCCCTCAAGTTTGAAAAGGACTTTATCCTGCCTTTGACAGCATTAATTCATCTGATGTGGCACTAACACCATTAAAATAGCTTATGTGTTATGCTTTATTAGAATAACTGATATGAAAAATATACTATAATATAATATATTGTGTTGAAAAAAAAGGAAAAATGGCATCAAAACAAAATGCACGAGCTAGAACTTCTAAAACACAAATTTCTTCAAAGTTTGAACACACTCATTGCTTCGACAAACTAAACTACCTTACCATTTCACACTAACTGTCCTTAAATACTTTAATTAATGAGTTAAATACTAATTATGTTCTGAAAGTTGACATGGAAAGGCAATTTTGCCTCTAAAGTGTTAAATCTTGGATCTGTGTTTTAGAAGTTTTGGTTTGTGCGTTTCGTTTTGATGCCCTTTTTCCTTTTTTTTTCAACACAATATATTATATTATAGTATATTTGCTATATCAGTTGTTCTAATAAGCATGACACATAAGTTATTTTAAGTTTTTAACAATGTTAGTGCCACGTCAGACAAATTAATGCCGTTAAAGGAAGGACTAAATCCTTTTTAAATTTAAGGGACCAATAGTTATAAACAGATTAAACTTTAGAGATCAAAGCCACATATTTCAAACTTGAGGAACCAAAATTAAAATTGCTTTAAACTTTAGGGACTAAAAATTATATTAACCCTAAGTTATTTTAACGGTGTTAGAGTCATATCAGAAGAATTAATGCCGTCAAAGGCAGGACTAAATCCTTTTTAAATTTAAGGGATTAACTATAAACAGATTAAATTTGAGGATCAAAATTATATATTTAAAATTTGATGGATCAAAAATTATATTAACCCTAAAATTTAAATACGTACGTGAATATTGAATGATGTTTAGTCATGACAGGTGGCCCTATCTTCTAAATGGCGGGAACTTTGAGGCGCGGTTCTCGACTCACAAGGACTTGGTCGAACCAAAACGGTTTTGTTCCTTCGTCACTAAAACGGTTTTATTTTTGTTAGGAAGACCAATCAAAATTTACTTTTAGTTTTAAAATGAGAATAAATTATCATTGGCGCTTCTTTCTGTCAAGTAAGAACTCTCATGTGATATACTGATCTCTGTTGCTTATTTAATTACTGTTTATTTAATATTTATTTTGGTTTGCCGTGCCTCTTGTATTAGTTAAGTTTGTAGATAATACTTTGTCGTATTACTCGTTTTATACTCACTTCTTTTCTTTTTCTTTTTTATGTTTTTTTTTTGGGGTACAAGACAGACTTCTATGGTTGATCTGCGAGATTGTTTTGTTTAATTTGGCCTTCGGCGTAAAAGCAGGTTCGGTTTCACATGTTTTCAATTTTTCATCTCATTTATATTTTTTTATTAAAACCATTTTTGCATAACAGTATAAATTTATAATTTTAATTTAAATAAAATGTTGATATAGAGTCCAAAACAACATAAAAAAAAGTGAGTGTGTTTTGTGGATAAACAAATGTCAAGTACATTTTACCAACAAGTACATAAAGAGATCCCCTCAGAAGCATTTTTCTCAAAATCTCTCAGAATCTCATCAAGACCGTTGGTTTCTTTTAATCCTTGCCGTCCATTTGTTTGCTTTTAAAACACAATCACTATTGGATTATTTGGAAGGACCTGATTCGGACGCTGAGAGACGCTGAGGGATGCGTTTCTGAGAGGATCCGGACTTGAAGTTAAACCAACGGTTTCAGGCTTAAACTTTCTATTAGATACTTGTTGGGAGATCTTTGTCGCTCTTATGGGCATTTTCTGTTCACCCAAATTAGTTGGAATTTAACATAATTTCTAAATATCAGGCCATTTGCTTAAAAAAAGTACTACAAGAAGCTTTTTTTTTTTTTTGAGCACTTGGTATCTTGGCCAACCTTTCAGGGTGTTAGTGAATTACAAATCAAACTAATTCGGATTGAACTATAGTAGGACCTGTAACCCCTACCTTAATAACTAAATTTATAGTTCGAGAATACATCATTAATTTGAAATAGAAACCAGTGGTTAATTTAAAACTTTTCCAAAATTTGTTTAGTGCGGTCTCACATTTACATCTCGAATATAATTGGTCTGTCCAATTCGGTTTAGTCATACATATCAGAGTGCAACCAAAAATTCCCGACAATGCTCAGGCTTCATTACTTAATAAAGGGTTTACAATGTTTAGTTTCCCATACAGGGAATTACATAACACTATTCAATATATACAATATGTGTAACTAATCCCCAACAAAATATGACAACCAGCTACCAAAATTAAAACTCCTAGCTAGGAGCTCTAACCGCCCTTCATCACTTGCTTTTCCTTTGAACCGCTTGCTCTTGCTGTAGGTTAGTCATTGGAAAGAATGAGATTCAAAAGAATCTCAGTAGTAACAATTCACTTATACCATGAACAATCACAAAGCATGTAAGAAAATCACAACAACAACAACACAACGGCATTTCTGCAACAGCTTTCGCTGCATTCACAACGGCATATTTTACAACAGCATGTTTCACAATAGCACAACAACGGCATTTCATAACGGCAATGTTACATCACGGCATATTCAATGAAATGACATACATGCAATGTATCATACACAGAATAAGAGAAAGAGTCATACCTTGTTCTTTCTGCTCGTGCACTGACACTGGTTTATCACGTGCAGGGCAAATGTCAAATCCTATAATTAGAATTTCAACAACAGGTTATCACTTAATCCAATTCGTTAATTCAAACACTCAAGTTGGTTATCATTAGGGACATTTAATCAAATCAATTAAGGAGTTAAAGTGGTCAATTAACCTCAAAGATCAATTCCTAACCTCAAAGTTCAACAATACTACATTATGCCATTACATCTTCAATTTTCGCATAAGGGACCAAATCTGCCAGAATTATTTCCAAACTTTGAAAAATGATAACTAAAATTGAAATGAGGTTATCCCAAGTCTTATGGAAAGCTATTGAAGTCCTCTTCATAGGAAAAATATGAATTATTACCGGAAATCACCACACAATTCCAGAATTACACAAAATCCCACACTGCTCCAGAATTAAGTCCAGTTTCGACATCAAACTTTGGGCAACCAGAACTCCCAGCTCAAAAAACAAAATGACACAAATTATATGTCTATTTTGAAGCTTGGAATGTGAGATTTAAGACTGGAAAGTTTCATAATTTTTAGAGCTCATTTGGTTATCCAAAAACAACATACAAGTAGAGTACCTCGCTGGAATTCTGTTCAGGCTGAAAACCCAGATTTACATTTTGAGTTTCAATGACCCAAAATTCACAACATGGGGCTATTTCCACATAATTTTTCATGTATAACACAATGTTAACATCAAAATTAACAAATTTCCACTCATTCTCCATGTCCTGTTTTGGTAGAAAAATAAAAATAAATTCCAACAATTACCAACTTTCAATTTCAGCATCAACTTATGTCAAATGGTTTCCAATTATCAAAAACCACCAATTACATAACCAAAACATTATGAATTACCCAAACCCTTGTTTGGCCAAAATCAGGGCACATTTACACATGCCAAAATACTCATCAAACCAACACAACCAATAGCTCAAATTGATGCTAATACTCACCTAGTGCTCATCCTTAAGTTCTTTCTTTGATTCTTCAGCTTTTGTTATTACAAGGTGGCAGAAAACTCCTCTTCTTCAAAAACAAAAACCATAGAAATGAAGCTAGGGAAGAGATGAACAAGTTTCATGAAGGACACTTGAGCTATAGATGAGGTTAAAGAGGTGAAAATCAAGGTGGGAAGTCTCACATTTTCCTTGCTCTTCTTTCTCTTTCGTTGGAGTTGCAGCACCGACTTGGAGAGTGAGAGGGAGAGTGATAAATGATCAGTTTTTTTCCTTTCCCTTATCACTTAAAGGGCTTACCGAAATATGGGACTTGAAAGGAAAAATGATCTATCAAAATTATCACACCTCCACCTCCTCAAAATAATATATTTTAATAGCTTTAACATGTGCCAAATACATTGAGATCCTAATCTTTTCTCTTTTTCATATACTTGGTCGAAAATTGCTTTTTATTTTAACTAAAAAGAGGCTTTGAATTATCCTATCTTCCTCCTCCAAATATTTTATTTAGAGTTGCAATATTTGACCATAAGATTTCTTTTCCATCACCTTTTCTCTTCCTTCATCTTAACTTGACTGAAACTACACCTTAAAGAGGCTATATACATTTGATTCAATTTCCTCTTCCTTTTCCTTCATGTTGGCTGAAATTATTGACTAGATAAGGAAGGAATATATGCATTAACTCCTTCTCTCATTTGCTCTTTGATGCTTGGACGAAATGTTAGAGTAAATGGATACCTATATATTATTTTATTCTTACATAAAAATAGAGCAATGAGAGGACGGTGTCCTTGTAGAAAAAATAAAGAAAGAGAGTGTGTTGACTTGGTCTTACTCTTGGTCTTGCATGTGCCTTGTGTCCACATAAGAGGAAAAGATAAGGAAATTACTTTAGTTATCTTCCTCATTACTTCTACTCTATAAGAGCAATATTGGCCATTCATTTTGTTTCCCAAATCTATCCTCAAGATCAAGTAATAATTAACTCTTGATCATAACAAAATTAATTAGAGTGCCATTAAACCTTTTTATTTCACTATCTATTACATTTAGCCATTGAATACATCTTAGGATATTACAAGACCCATATGGACGACGAACCTACCACTTAGATTGCTGCATTCTCAAAGGATCAGACACCTTGTAACCTTTGATTAAGGTGGAACTAGTTCTACCAGTTGATCCAATCCCTATGATATCAGAAGCTTGTTTTAATCTATATGTAAAAACATTAATCTCCTTTATTCTTTATTTTTTCCCAAAACTATCCGTACAGTTATATTCATATATGATATATAAGCTATGTTGATAATACTCCATTATAAATTATTAAAATAAAAGCCATTCAAGGAGTCCAGCACATATTTATTAAAAAAATAATATAACTAACTTGCTTAAATTTTTAAATGGTTAAAGGGTAATTTTGTCCTAGAAGTTTTCACCAAGAGGTAATTTTGCCCCTGAAGTATAAAAAAAGGAGTAATTTTGCCTTTGTCGTTAGCCCAGTTAATTTGACCGCTAGTTGACCAAATATGTTGAGCTGACAGTCCACATATCATCCACTTCATCTTTTTTAAGATGCAAATTTGTGCAGGAAGTCCATGTGTCATCTACTTCATATTTTTTCAAAGTTATATTTAAAACTTACGGCTCAAATTTCACCTTAATAAAACTGATGGGGATTACATTTGGATTGTCAATTCGGCATATTTAATTAACTAATAGTCAAAATTAACTAAAATACCGGCCAACGCAAATTGGCTCCATTTTTTACATTTTTGTGGCAAAATTGCCTTAGAAAAATTTTCAGGGCAATCTTGGTGAAAATTTTTGGGACAAAGATGCCCCTTAATCCTTTTTTAAATTTATGAAAAAAGTAATAAGATGAAAATTGGTGTGACCGGCGTGTCTCCAAATTGAATGCCAGCATGTAAGGTGTGTATTTGCAGAGTTGGGCAAGTACATTGCATATCAGTGGGGGGCATAAAAGTATTTAAGAATAAGATTTGGTGCCAAATAGACACATCATGTTGTGCGTGCGGAGGGACAACTAAATCTAATGCCCATATATAATTAATTAATTAATCAAATCATAAAACCACTTTATGTAATCTTAATTAAGCATCATGATTAGACTTTAATAATCTAAGCCCCAAAAATATCATCTTCTTTTTTAACAAAAAGTTGGCTGCATTATTGGAGATGTGCTCAGTTGTAATATTCTGAACTGCATCATCATCTGAGTGGAGCTTTTACAGTTTTTTCTCCCACCCGTTTCACTTTCAGGTTTCTACTTCTATTTACGCTTATAACCTTCCCTCCCCTTACAATTACTATCCCACCCACTCAATTGTTAGGGCTTGACTCGGTCAAATGGTTGTATGAAAAAGAAAAAAGAAAAATATTTAGATGAGTTACTTATACCCATTTCATCAAGTTCTCCTATCACATATAACTTTAAATTATTACGATTTAACTATAAACTCATATGAAAAAATAGGACACATAATTATATGTGATTAAAAAACTTGATATAAAGAATATAAAAAACTTAATATAAATATAGTCCTAGACAAAATTTACGAAACTGAAATGCCATGGAATTCCTTCTTCTTTTGTTTTTTCTAGCATACATGTATTCTAGCGACAATAACGTGTGAAACTGGGAATCAATTATGTGTTGTCAAAACTCACAAAGGAAATATGCCATACCCCTTATTTTCATATGTAGCAAGAGCTATATAACCACATTTATTTTGATTGTGTGTGTTTGGATTAGTTTTTTGAAAATAATTTTTACGATTTACGAGATAAATATGTGAGAGGAGTTTTATCTAGATTTACCAAAAAAAATTTCTAAAACCGTGGTTTTGATCATACACACTATTTTTACATACTAACGTGTGATAATAATATTTTTTAAAGATAGAACAATTAAATTTGTCATGCTTAAGACAAACATTGAAATAAAAATGTGAACAGAACATAATTAATGAAACATATATTTCATAAGAATATTATTACTCCTTTGGTCCATTAAGGCATATTTGGGAAATTGATCTTGGTTATAAATATAAGACATAATTTTCATATTTGTCAATCTTTTCCTAGTTCACTTTTATTGATACTTCTTCAACCATAATTAAGGAGGAAAGAGGAGGAGGCAATTAAGAGATATCACTAGAGTGTTTTACAAAATACATGTCATATTAATTAACCTGACCAACTTTCTTAATTTTATCAAATTAAGTAAATAACCCCTCCGGTTTTAAATATGAGACAAAGTTGATTTTTTTTGGAGAGATTAAGGAAGCTAATTAAATTACTTTAGAGTATATATTTATATTTTTTCCTCCAAACTAATTAGTTTGACTAACAAACTGATATATAATCTAAGAATATACAACATATAATATGATTAAGTAATTTATTGAGTTTCCTTAATTTCTCCAAAAAGAATCAACCGTGTCTTATATTTAGGACAAAAAAAAATATGTCTTATATTAAACACCCGAGGAGTATCATATTTTGACTGGGAAAGATTTGTGAATATTCACTTAAAGATGCCAATTTCTATGCCTTGCGTGTGTGGAAACATGAGGTCGATAGTTGTGCTCTGTTGTGGCCACATATATATTATTTGTCCCTTTGACAAAAACTAATGCATCTAGTGAACTAGTGTAAATTTAATCTTTTACAATGACTACATTCTTTATTCTATAGGGAAATCCATGTTCTATTCCTTACTAGTTACCACACAATTGTCGTTTTGTGATATACTAATACTAGGCTAAAACTTAAGTCCCTTGTTTAGCCCCCAAACAAAACACACATACAACCTAAAAAAAATGATGGTTAAACCGGAAAAAATACATATAAATAATATTTCCTCCAGTCCTAAATATAAGGCAGAGTTGACTTTTTTTTAAAAGGTTAAGGAAATTAATTAAATTACTTTAGATTATTTATATTTATATTTTTTTCTTTAAACTAATTAGTTTGACTAATAAAATGATATATAATCTAAGGATATACAACATATTATATGATTAAGTAACTTATAATCTAAGGATATACAATATGTGTTTTCTCTAAAAAAGGTTAACTTTATTTTATATTTAGGTTTGGAGAGAGAGAGGGTATGGTTTTTTTTTTTTTTTTTTAGAAAAAAACAAAGAAACATGAAAAAGGCAAGCTATGAAAAGTCGGATACATGGGAAGACAAATACAAATAGGAGTCATGGAGGTTCGAATAACGACAAAGCATATACATACAAACTATATACATGCATGTATGATAATCTTGTAGCATATAAATTACCTTCATGTTCCATATAAAATTTGTGAATTAAATACTTGTATGTAATGAAAGAAAAGTTATCAAACCCGGACTAGATTGGTCAGAGTTAGCCAAGTACCTGATGGCCTAGTCAGGTAATCAGTTCAACAGGTCCCTAACTCAAAACTTTGGGTGCCGGGGGTGACCTAGGCTCAACATAGCAAGTTGCTAGGTTGTCTGAATTGCCTTTTTTTAAAGAAAAATTTAACCTATTTTTTTACGGGGTATTAATTGTTGGCCATAATATAGGTTAAAGTTAATGACAATTTTGATAATAATGACTATGAGTTTAGTGATTAAATAAGTGTAGTTAGGAATATTTTGTTATCATTTATTTATTTTGATATTTTGTTATGAAGAATATTTAGTGAGTATTGATTTTAATGTCCTTAGATAGTAGATTGATACTATAATGTTAATATGTCACTGAAATAGAAAAGATTGTTAAATAAGTATATGATTATTTTATTAGTGATTCAATGTATCAAATTAATATATAGTACTTGGGTGGTGTGATAAGAATTAAATTATTTTTAATTTTTCTTTCCCATTGATCTTGCTCCCGAGTTGACTCATTGACTTTTGACTTATTGTCTCGACCATTTTTGAGTCAGGTCCAGTTTGAGAATCTTGAATGAAAATAGAGTTAATACTACCTTTGTTCCCTTAAATTTATTTTTATTTTGGTTTTGACTCCTCTAGAATAAAATGGAATAGGCTTTTATTGAGTTATAGATACCAATATCTCAAACAAAACGAAACTTTGAGGATTAAAACTATTGTTTTGGAACCTGGACCGGACTGGCCGGTCCAGCCTGGGAACCGGTGAACCGGACCATAAACCAGGTCCGGTCCGGTGACCGAACCAGTTCACCATTTTTTTATTTATTTATTTATTTTTAAATTAATTTTTAAATTTTTTTTTTATAATTTCATATTAATAAACTTAAAATATTCAATTTTTCACTGGTTTAGTTTCGGTTTAGCTCCGGTTTGACTCCGATATGACCCACTGACCCTTGACCCAGTACCCTGACCGGTCCAGTGATCAGTCTGAGTTTCAGAACCTTGATTAAAACTCATGATTTAAGATTTAAAGAACTAAAATCAAAATAATGATAAGTTTGTTGTATATTTTGCAGAAAAGATATTTATGGAACGAGCAATGACTAATGAGTGAAGCGAAGGGGCGAGAGAGTTAAATAAGCAAAGAAGGAGGGCCAAATGTGAAGACGTGGCCACTCGCATAAAATCTGGAACGGCGCTCTGTCTTTAGTTTCTTTCTCTTCCCTTTCCCGATAAGCCCTCCTGTGACCTTTCTTTTTGTTAATGCAAAATGCAAAATGCAAAATGCAAAATGCGAAAGCAATATGGATTTTGATTCAGAGACTCACACACCAATTTCTTCACCATCTTCCTCACCTTAATTCATAATATAATCCTCTCTTCATCCTCATTGTTTTTTAATTTCCTTTCATTTTCTCACCCACCAAACAAGCCCCGTAAACCCTAGACACACTCTTGTGCCTCATCTCTCAGCTGAAACACTGTAAGTGTTAATCTGAACTCCAAATTCACTTCACTAACTCGACAGACATATATATATATTGCATGTGTGCTTAGTTTAATAGAGATAGAGGACTTTAGGTCTTGTGTAGGCTCTAGACCTGAGAATATTCGACAGCTAGAGAGAGGAGAGAAGAGACTAAAAAAGCTTTTTTCTTGGTTTTTTTGCATCTTCTGTATTTGAAGGTTGAGATGTAAACAAGACCAGTTTGAGCATATAGAAGTTTGAACTTGATTTGAAAATGTAATTTCTTATAATGAGCTTAAGTTTATTTGCAGGTTTTTCCCTGATGATTTTTGTTTCCCTTCTTGCTTCGTTGATATGTATGTAAACCTTTAGCTACACACAGATCTGTGAGGAATGAGATCTGCCCCATAATCCTTCAAATTAAGGAAGCTGAATCTGAACTATATTTCATGGCAATATAGCTCCTATTATTAAGGGCGGTGAAAGAAAGATATATAAAATTATAAATGCAATAGGAGCTTAAAGAGGAGGCTCAGATCGGCAAAACCTTGAGCAAGTTTTGAACTTCAGAACGGCCCAGATCGGAGGTATGAGAGAAGCGTTCATTGCTAAGCTGAGAGAGTCTTTAATAATCTACACTTAGGTTTTCGTTGTTAATTAAAAGGACTAAGCTAAATAAATACTACTGTCTGATCTTATCTGTTCTGTAATAACCAACAAGGCAGTCTGAGAATGTGTACTTAGTTATTACTACGTATTAATTAAGCATGTCATTCTGCTGGTAAAAAAAAAATAAAAAATTAAGCATGTCATTTTTCTCTTTAAAAAATTTGTTTTTCCAGTGATTTTTTTATAATATCACTCATTACCTTTTTTTTTGGGTGGTTGGTGAAGATGAAAATTGAAATGCTTTTGGTTTTTGCAGGAGCTGAGTCGTCTCTGAGACCTACTCACAGGCTTTGCTTTTGAAAGCCTTCTCTCTCTCTGCAACTGCCAAAAAGCTTGAAGGAGGGCCTATCTCCTTCCTGACTTGGACTGTGATATATCGGAGCGAAAAAAAAGGCCTTTTTATCACTACAAAACCCAAAGGACTCTGAATTATCGTCATCAATGCAAAGGACACACCAACCCCACCTCCACTCTCTCTAAAAAACCTCCCCTTCTCTCTCCTCCTTCTCTCTCTTTCTAAAGGGTAAGGTTAAAAGAGAGCAAAGGAGTGTTTTTCTTTTTCTACAGCCTCAGCTTCCCAAAAGGCATGATTGTGGTATGGAGGAGGATGGGATTCAAGCACAAGAGTGTAAATTCCCAAGAATTGAAAATGGAACTGCAAGAAACGATTCTTCCAACAACAACACCAAGATAGGTTCCAGTATTAACGGAGAAAATGGAGACCTCCTCAGGAAAAGAAGTGGTGGAGGAGGAGGAGGCGGCGGCGGAGACGGAAGCAGCCACCGAATTCACAGCTGGCACCACCACTCATCTCGAATCATTAGGGTTTCTCGTGCCTCCGGTGGGAAAGATCGGCACAGCAAGGTCATGACTTCCAAGGGTTTAAGAGACCGAAGGGTTCGTCTCTCTGTAACCACCGCGATTCAATTCTATGACCTTCAAGATCGTCTTGGTTATGACCAACCTAGTAAAGCTGTGGAATGGTTAATTAAAGCTGCTTCTGATGCAATTTCTGAGCTTCCTTCTCTGAACAATACCTTCCCTGAGACCCCAAAACAGCCCAGTGATGAGAAGAGGGGCGGTGAAAAATGTGGAATCGGTTCAGCTGATGCAGAAGATGTTGAAGCGAGTTTCCATCCCCACCACCAGAATCAGAACCAGAATCAGAGTCAGAATCAGAGCCAGAATCTTTCCTTGTCCAAGTCTGCTTGCAGTAGCACATCGGAGACAAGCAAAGGCTCCGGCGTCTTGTCCCTCTCGAGGTCGGAGATTCGGGTCAAGGCCCGCGAGAGGGCGAGGGAGAGAACGGCGAAGGAGAAGGAGAAAGAGAATGATGAATCTTGCAATAATAATAATATTGCTCATCATCCCCATAATAATAATAACAACATTGTCATCTCCATGGCTCAAACTTCTTCCTTCACTGAGCTTCTCACCGGTGTACCTGCTACGACTACTAGTCCCACCGGGTCGGGTCACCACCACCACCGGAGTGATGAGGCTGATCTGTTCAACAAAGGAGCTAGACATCAATGGAGTATAGCGCCGATGGACTACTTCGGCGCCGGGATTCTGGGAGGTTCTTCGTCGACGTCGGCTTCAAGAACTGGCCAGCATCATCATCAATCTTCTGGGTTTTCAGGGCAGATCCAATTGGGAAACAATCTTGCTCAGGCAATGTCAGTTGCACCACCGTTCGGAGTGCAAAGTGAAAACCATCACTCAGATCAGCTTCAGCATTTCTCGTTCATCACCGACCATCTTATGCCGGCGGGGGTGGTGACGTCGTCCTCGTCGGCGTCGCAGGCCCCAAGCGGCGGCGGTGGGGGGAGCAGCGAGTATAATCTCAACTTCACAATCTCTTCTTCAAATTCCGGCGGCCTTGCTGGTTTCAATAGTAGGGGGACCCTTCAGTCCAATTCTCCGTCTCTTCTGCCTCATCATCTTCAGAGGTTCTCACCTTTAGACGGATCGTCCAACTTACCTTTCTTCATCGGAGCCGCCGCAGCTCCGGCCATGGAGAATCACCACCACCACCAACACCACCAACACCATCAGTTCTCAACCGAACTAGATGGCCGCTTGCAACTCTGCTACGGCGACGGAAGCCGACATTCAGACCAGAAGGGGAAGGGAAAGAACTGAGTGCCGATCGACAACACCCCATTTCTGGGGATCCATGGCCTTCCCGGTAAGACAAAATAAACATTTTTTTAAATTAAAAAATTCTATCATTTTTCTATCTTTTCACTTTCTAATCACGTACAGTCAAGTTGCTTGCATAGTACTGGAGTAGATAACTAGATATTATAATTAAAATGCTTGTGTGGTGGATAAGTGTGTACTGTTGTTGCGCAACAGTTTTAGTTTGAACATGCCAGTGAAGCAAACAGGAGTTTAGTTAACATTTTTGAATATTCTAAAAAGAATAAATAGGACATGGCTCCTATATATCTTCCTATATGGGAGATGGTAGCTAGGTATCTTTGTGGATAACAATAAAGAAAGAAACGAGGTGGCTGTGATTGTGCTGAGGTTGTCGTGTGGAAGATTAGATTAGTGGGAGATGGGTCTGTGTGTCTCCTCGTTTGAGGTCGGTATTGTTTGCTTGGTTCCCTTGTTGTGTTGCATCTTGTAAGGTTATAAGCTCATGAATGAAGGAAATGGCGCATTTGTAGGTCACACTCACTTTGTGCAGAGGACAAGGTTAGGGAAAGTAGGCCTACAAATCACAAATATATATATATAGGATATTAGGGTTCTGCAATCCCAATTCATTTCTCACATGACTCTGCTCGGCGCATTGTCTGCTACTCCTTGCCGCTCTATTGCTGCTGCTACTTTTATAATCCCTGGTGCAAAACATAGGGCGTCTTCTATAAAAAATCTTTATCCTTAACTCATAACGAGTCACTTAGAAAGTTATGAAGTCGTGATTATTTTTTTATTTTATCCTTATTAATTGGTGGTACACATTATTGAGAAAGAGGATAAAGGTAAGACAGATTTGAACAGGGACAAGGTTGGAAAAATTTTTCAATTTAAGGCAGATTGGATTTAATGAGCTAACGTCTTTTCTTTGATCTAGGTGAAGTAGTTAGAAGTGACTTATATTTTTAAATTTGGTTAAAATTACTTACATATCTCTCTTCCATTCTTGACAATTATACCATCTTTCCTTAGTTAGAGAAGCAACCTCTCTTCTTCACTTTAAAAATATAGAAGATGCCTGTATTATTTATAACAAAATTTAGAGCATGTCTATATCAATATCAATATTAGTTATAAAAAGAGTCGAAAGGTGTTCTGTATTTGTAACTGTGATTTTGCACCAAAATCAAAGAGGGGAATGCATATAATTTATTTAAATAGATATGGAAATTAATAGATCATATTATATATTATATGCATAAACGTGCCCGATTTACAGAAAGTGAGTGCGTGTGTCAGTGTACGTAAAATTTATTTTATTATAATCCATAGATTGGATATACTCCCTCGGGTTTATAATATAGAGCACCTTAACTATATCACGACAAATAAAAAATTATAGTGAAGTTATTTAATTTGTCTCAAAATACAACTTTTGTCCATTTTTACCCTTCTTGAGAAATGTGTTTAATTACATTGAAAGTGTTATTTTAATGAGAGGGGATATAATGAGTGGGGCAAAGTTGGAAAGTGGGTATTAATTACAAGGGCAAAATAGGGAAAAGATCGTTAATTAAACAGGAGGTGTCCTATATTATGAACCATGCCTTTTTTTATAGAAGTGCCTTATATTATGGATTCGGAGGGAGTATATGAGTATATATTGGTATGTGGTTGTTGTGATTGGTTTAGGATTGAGATTATAGTAACAGGGAGAAAGGTGGATGCACGTAGACGCACTTGTCTCCTTGAGCATGAGAAGTCAAGGAGTCACGACTTGGGTAGGCACACACATGTATTACAGACAATATTATGTTAAAAAAATTCAAACCCTCCTAGTTTTAAGGCAATTAGGGTAGGCTTAACTGTAAAGCAATAGGTAACTAATTAATTATATATAGTTGTATCTTTTCATCGCTTCTCTCAAGAAGTAATTCATGATTAATTTACTACTGTAATACAATTGTGTAAGTCAATCCAGTATAGTAAACTGTCCCAACACCCAAATTTCAAATGCATATATATGATAAAAATAAATCAATTGTAGAGCTTTTAATTAAAATAGTAAAGGTCGGTAAAATTGGTAAAGAGGTTATCTTATAACCATAAGATTGGAGTTCAAATCCCACCGTTATGAAGATCTTGTTGGTGGGTGATCCGTAGATACCTCTAGAAGCGTTTTTTGAGCCCAAGGGTATATCCTGCTTCGGTAAGCCTCTGAGACCCAACTCAACTAAACTTTTTGTAAAAAAAAAAATTTGCTGGGTTTTATTTATTAGTTATATATTCTCTACTCATATATAACGTTTGATTTGCCATGAAGCCATCCATAGAAATTGCGTTTCTGGTTTATTTTGATTTACTTTCCTCAGAATGATAAGACTTTGGTGTCCTTTTAACAAAATGTTGCGTCATATTGGACTAATTACGAACACTAACACTGATTAATTAAAGGATCACTTCAAAAACACTAAAATAAAAGAACCAATGTGAGGTTAAATAGACACTGTTTAACAGCACCTCCTGGGAGAGACCATTCCCTGTCTTGTTGGAAGTTCATGAAAAGGATTAATGTGGTATTATCGTTATCATTATCATATATGTTTTTGATCCTAATGATATAGTTAGTTGGAAATCTTGCAAATTATATACTCCCTCTAGTCCTAAATGTCTATATGTGTGTGAATAAGGGCCCCGATTGAATTTTTAAGAAGAGTTTCTGATTTAATTAATTCGTGTGATAATTTTTGTTCAATATACTAGTCATCACCCTTAAACTTAGATGCCAACTATCAAACCGAATGAGTAGGGTAGAAGTCTTTTTTTATTTTTGGGGTCAAAAAGTAGGATAAAAATGTTAAGATTTCATTCAATTTATCGTCTAAGATCAAATAGAAGATAATGGTGCAATTAAGATTTTTTTTTTTATCTTAGTTTTTTAACTAACTCCTATTTTGAATGTCTGCTGGACTAGAAGTTGGTGCAAATAACATGTTCATTGTTGTGCCTTATTGTGAAGCCCATGATTAATTTTAAAAAAACTTTTCTTTGTAAAACTTTGTATATAAAATTGTTCAAACTAGTACTTTCTTTTGAAGCGTTTAAGGTAAATCCTTGATTATGGCATGAGGATGAATTTGGCTATAGCCTTACTTTCTTTTGTGAAAGGTGGCCTTAATGATGTTAAATTAGTATGTGGTTATATTCTTTCACAGAGAAAATCAAATCTTTTAACAAATATGCTTGACAGTAATAATGTATTTACAAAATAATGTAATTGCGTTTGAGGTCCTTCACTCTTTAAGAACCCCCTTCAACTTAACATTCCCTATTGTTATTGAAATTCACATACCCTTGTGAAGGAGTGTGTGTGTGTTTACTTGTTTACTCTGAGAGATTGAGATTGATTCCCAAGTAACTTGAATAACATTTATACTGATCAAGAATGTAAAACATAATTAGAAAAAAAACATCATTCAGATTGAAATGAAATCAAATTCATGAGCTGATTAATACTATCCATCAAACACATCTTCATGTAATGGCTGCCTCACATGTTAAATGGCTTTTGTTTACGGTTTAGGGTTTAGGAACATTTCACATGTGATAGCTTTTGTTTAGAGTATGAATAGCTCAAATGTTAAATGGCTTTTTTTTTTTTTTTTTATTTGGCTGAGATGGATAAGTAATTAGTTTTGGAATTTGGATGGGTTTAGGAAATTAAAGAATGGGTTATGTTGTAGAAAGTTGAAAATTTGAGGTGTTTGGTCATCATATACAAAAGTTGAGAAAAGTAAATGGCACTGTCCATCAAAATGGGGAGGGTTTTTTTTTTTTTAATTTTGTCACAAGTTCTAAAATGATTGTTAATTAGTTTAACAGATGAAGTGATAATTCAAGTAGGAAAAACTGAGGGCAACATTGCTAATTTGGGATTGAAATGACCCAACAAAGTCATATACTCTCTCCGTACAAGATAAAGTTGGTTTTTTTAGAGTGATTAAGAAAGTCAATTAAATTACTTTAAAGTACTTATATTTTTCTTTTTTTCTCCAAACTATTTTGCCTCACTTATAAACTGATCTATAATCTAAGAATACACAACATATGATACGATTAATTAACTTATTTAGTTTCCTTAATCTCTCAAAAAAAAAGTCAACTGTTTTATATTTAGGACCAGAGGTAGTAATCCTTTTTGTTCTCTGATAGCCCTATTCCTATAATATTGGTGAGGTTATAAGGTTACTATACACTCTAAATTAGAATTTCACAGATTTGTGTCCCATACTTTGCAGTTGGTGTAAGCATATGACCTTATTTTGTCTAGTACAAAAGTTTGGTTTGGTTGGGGCCTAAGTTTTAAAAGGACCATATGATAAGTTTCATGGTTTAACAAATGCTTCTAGAGATGCTTCCACCAACTAGGTTCATGTTCATTAGCAGGAAGATTTAAACCAATGCCCTTATAGAGGGTATACTACCTCCAGTCTTTAATACAAAATTTAGTTGATTTTTTTGGAGAGGTTAAGGAAGCTAAATAAATTAGTTTAGAGTATTTATAGTTATCTTTTTTATACCAAATTAATTTGTCTGACTTGTAAACTAATATAAAATCAAATGAGATACAATATATGTTATGATTAACTAACTTATTTAGCTTCTTTAACTTCTTCAAGAAAAAGTCAATTGGGTTTTATATCGAGTGTTGGAGAGAGTATATGCTGTCAGTACTATAGTAGCTTGAGAACTGCAAGTAATTACAATGCCAAAAGCCAATTCACCTTATTAGAACATGTGGCCATAAAAATAAATTTGAAGTTTTTTTTTTCCTGTAATCTTCATGCTTAAGCTATAGTAAATAGCTACAAATTTTTTAATTTTTTGACCTGTAATCTTTAATACGATGGTTAATGTACTATATCTGAAATGGTTTATGTCTCATGAAGTGTTCTATTTGTTCAATTCATTATTAATTTTAGTCCCCAGAAACTGGTTCTCTCTCACGGATGAATTTTAAGGTTGTTTCATCAAATGTACAGTGAGCTTAGTAGATCCTTATCTACCTACCTGAACAGGAGTTACTATTAGAATTTGAATCTTTTGCTATATTCAAGTAAATCCAGTTATAAGCTGCATATATTAGAATTTATTTAGTTCTTTAATTTCCCACTGAAGCCTGATTTGTGTGATGTTTTTGTAATATAGGGACCAAAATTAAAACGAGAGTAGTAGAAGCAAGCAGCTATGTGGCAGAGCCTACATGGGATGGTACAATGTTGTCATAAAAGTGTTGATATTCATACATTGATCATTTGGAAGTATCATTGGCTTCTTCTTAAGTTCAATATTTGGATATAATTAATTATATATTTCTTAATTATTGATGCGTGCTGCATATCCATCCTTGTTTCTGGAGAAATGTAAGAGAAAAACTTGAAGTTAATCTTTTTTGGCTTTCTGCTATTATTTTTGAAAATTGTCTATATACCCATTTCATTAGTGCGTGTGAATGAATCAGTCCCAAAAAGAAGCCAAACCTCTTGTGAACTTAACACTAATTTCTCCTTTTACAATATTGTTGCACAACATACCTTCTTTTTTTTCTTTCCCCAAACATACCTTCTTTACTATAAAATTGTTACTCCCTTCAGTCTAAAATATAAATTAGGGTTAAGGTGCAATCAGTACCTTGAAGTATTATTTTTGGTCCGTCCAATGCCCTAAAGTAATTTGTAGTGCATCTAATATTTTAAAGTATTTTTTTTAAGTACATCCATAATTTGGAAGTACTTTTTTTGTACAATTTGGCACTTAACAATTAATATAATTTAGGATATTAGATACATCTTAAAATATACTTAAGGATGTTGGATGAACGCACTTGAAAAATTACTTCATGGTACTCAATGCACTAGAAAAATTAGTTTAGAGTGCTGGGTGTATCATAAAATATTTTAAGGTATTGGATGCATCTGGAAAAATAATCTAGGATGTTGGTTGCACCTGAAAAGATACTTTAGAGTGTTGTTTGCACCTTAAATATATAAATCACTTTCAACTATTGTTATTGGAACTAAGGAATAATGGTAAACTCATGATATTGATAAAATTTTTCAACTGTATACATATTAAATGAAGTTTTGAAAGTGGAAGAAAATGTGATAAGCTATATAATTAATTTTTTCAGTTCTTATTATAATACTCAATGTGATAAGCTAGCAGAAGTATGTTCTCTTCCTCGGCATTCACTTCTTTAATCCTCGATGGAAATAATTCTAGAATTCTCTCCACCATTTCTACCACACCATTTTTCGCAGCAATCATTTGGGGTGTCTCAATTGTTATTGTACCTGACTCCAACTCAAAATTAGTTTATGATTGCTAGAGAGAGAGAGAGAGTGTGTGTGTAATGTAGTTATTTAGAAAAATCCCACATATATACCATTGAAATATCAAAATCCCAAATCCTGGCTTCAAATTTCCATAATCCCAAATCATGGATTCAAATTTCTATAATCCCAAATCAGTCTTTGGAATTTTAATATGTTGTGAAGAAAAAGACATCATTGACCCTCACTTTTATGTGTTTTTTTTTTTTTTAAAATGCCAACTAGGCATATCCCTCACTGGCGAGATAGTCGGAGCTCTGATGGCCATTTACTAGCAAGGGGTGTACGTTAAGGGTTTCTTTCTTAAAAAAATGTAAGGACAATAATGTCTTTTCACAATATTTCAGAATTCCAAATAACTCTATTAGACTTGATTTGAGATTATTGAAATTCAATACCTTGATTTATCCTTTGATATTTTCCCATCATTTTCCCATTCAGAAATACATCATAAGTGGAAAAGAACAATGCATGTGCATATTCATACAAGGCACAAGTTACAGTATCCCTAAAGTATTGGAGAGTGCTCTTTAATTTATGCACAGAAACAAGGAAGCAGAAGAAGACAGAGGCATAAATTTATTTAGTTGAATTCGACAATGTCTTTAATATTCACAGTAGCATCTTTTCGTATTGCCCTGTGGCTCTCTGCTGCAAAAGTGTTATGAAAAAGCAGCTGTGAGAAAATGATAGATCAGCATAACTTTTGCTGCTAAAAGGAAAAAAAGAAGAAGGAAAATATATTAATAAAGCAATTGCCTTGATATATGTGAGACTTTTCTTCCTAAGGTCAATGCTACTGGAGTTTTTTCTCCCCTTTATTTTTTCCCTTCTTTTTTTTCTGTCCTCTCTCTAATTTTTTCCCCCACTAAAATTATTGATTGAGCAAGCAGGAGATCAATACTCCTACAAACATTTGAGAAAGTGGAGGGGTGTTTGTTTAAAAAAAAAAACTTTAACTTATAAATATGATGACAATAATTAGGGCAGTGTGATAACTAATTTCTCTAAGGACAATTAGGTCATTTCACTAAAAAGAACTTAATTTTAGAATAGTCCCTATGAGCTTAATAGTAATTAAGTCATTTTGAAAGACTACGTTAAGATTTCTATATTTTGTGACCATTACCTGTCTTTCTCCCTATTTAGAACTCATAAGCACATTTTTGTTCGGACCAATAAAAAAACAGAACTTGACACAGGGTATAAAAAAAAGAACTTGAAACAAATTCATGTCCTAATAGGCCTTTCTTTGTATAATGGGCTTAAGGCCCGTCAGATCACTTTTTCAATTTTTTTAAAAATTTATTTACTTTCAAAAAAAAAAATGAAAATGACACATTAAAAGGAGGGGGGAGGAGAACAGTAACAAATTTGACCCATCTGTGAGCGTTTACTTAATGTATGTTTAGATTAGCTTTTGGAGAATAGTTTTACAATTTATAAGGTAAGTATGTGAAATGAATTTTGTCTCAGCTTGCGAAAAGGATTTCTGAAACCACAATTTCAATGTTATCCAATAATAATCAACAAGTGGGACGCTTGAAAGGAACAAACAATCATTAACAATAATGGAACACAAATAATTTTAATTAATTTCAACATATTTGTGCCTGTCTTGCTATGAAAATCATTGATCGGTTAATGCTTCCCAACTTGTTAACATTCCCAGCTTAGGTGCATCAGTCTACAAGCTTGCTTGAAAGTGACATTATTTGGCCCTTGATTTGAATATACCATAGACATGGCATCTTTTGTAGGTTCTAATTATTATATGAATGTAATGTTTTTGTATTTATTGGGAGAATTGGGAATAAATACTTCTTAATAAATTAATTACTGAATGCTATCAAGCGTGCAAGTCATCCTCTGTGTGTGTAAAAGAACTTCCGTTTTGTGTAAATACTCTTCCGTGTATGCACAAATTTTTCATATAAATATTCAAACCATCTTCCATTGTGTGTAAAATATCTTCTGTTGTGTGCAACATATCTTCCGTTAAAGTGCAACCGATCCTTCATGGTATCATTCAGCAATTAATTTGCTCTAAAGATTTTTTTGGGCGATTTCCCTTTATTTATTTATTTATTTATTATTATTATTATTATTATTATTATTATTATTATTTTTGTGCATTCTAAATAATAAATGTTTAACACATATATAGATAGACGCCGCATAACATACGGTCACATCTCATGAATTTGCTTGGTTGGATGAATGGGAAATACCGGAGTTATGTGAAATTGGATCCATCCATGTTATTGCTATTAGTAAATCTAATACTCAATTTGTTATTTTCATTAAAAGAAGTCACAATTAAAAGATTTTTTTAGTTCAGGTGGCCCCATGACACTAAGCATCTTCTTAAGTTTTTTTAAACGTGAGATTGCCATTTCAACCTTATATGAATATGATATGTGTGTATTCATTTATTTACATGAAGGTAAAATTTATTTTTACATAGAATTTTCCCTGTAAAAATAAATATTTTAAATCTCATATTATAAACACACACACACACACACACACACACACATTCTTCGGTCCTTAATATAACAATATTTAAAGAGTTGATCTTGATTCTAAATATAAGACATAATTTTTATATTTATCAATTTTTTTCTTAATTTATCCCTACTGATGCTCCTTTAACAATAATCAAGGAGGAGAGAGAAGAACGAAATTAAGGAAAATGAATAGGGTGCTTTAGAAAATACACGTCATAGTAACTAACTTAATTAACTTGCTTAATGTAATCAAATTAGATTACTATATATATATATAAACTTATCATATTAGATTTAGAATCTAAATAACTCTTTTAAAAAAAAAACTCTAACAGAAAAAGATCTATTTGTTCTTCATTGACCAAACATAAACATGATCCAGCTCAGCCTGATTGATTCTGTTTAGACTGAAAAGCTATGTGGACTGTGTTGAAAATGACGTCTTCAAATTTTTAAAACACAAGCTTTCCCTACAACTTTCTCCCGTTTATTTCTTTAAACAATATATATCCTAATTTAATTTTGAAAGAGATATTTCATCTCTGTCACCAAACCTGTCTCCAAACCCTATTTTAATTCCTGTTTACTTCATTCCTCGTATATATTTATTCCAGCATTTGTAATCCCTCAATTCCTGGCTTATTATTCCTCAAATCACATACTACCACGATGAATGACTTAGGTAAATACCCTCTCAGTTCTTTTTTTTTTTAAAGAAATAATTAATCGAATTATGCTGTTAAAAAAAAGGTTAAAATTAGTTGAAACACTAAAGAGGTAAAAAATATAACTTTTTTTTTGGGGTAAAAAATACCTTCATTTATGTTGTGGAGAGAATGTGTGGTGCAGACAAAATGTGTGGGAATATACGAAGTCTTCTATAAGGACAATTTTGTCAAAAAAAAAAAAAAAAGAGGTTGACAGGATGATTAATGATTTTTTCCCTCTTTTACCTCTTTAGATAAATTTTACTAGTTTAAGATATATTAAGTGACTTAACTAATATTCCTTAGTTTGTGTAAATTAGTTAACATTATTTTATATTTTGTACTAGAAGGAGTACAATTATATGGACAATATGAGCAATAAAATGTGGGTAAAATGGAAAATTAAAAAAAAAAAATGAGACAACCTCCAAATGTCTCTTATAAAAAAGAATATGTCATGTTAACAAGTTATCGTTCACTTATATAAAAGGAAGAGAAGGAGATAGAAAGGTAGTGAGGAAGAAGGAAGAAAAAACTGAGGTAGTGAGAATTACCACTTTGATCCTATTTATAAGTTCTTTTTGATCAAAAAAAATTTGGTCCTATTTATAAGTCCATTTTTAAGGTAATAAATGCATTTTGTACTTTTTTACCCCTATTAATTGTAATAAACAGAAGAAATTTATTTATGTTGACTTTTGAAACCAATCATAGATAAGAACGAAATTAAAAATTTATCATATAGTAATGAATTAATTAACTCTCTTTGATATATAAAAATTAATTAAAAAAAATTTATAAATAGAATTAGAATCACATTCACAACTATCACTATCATTACCCAACACAAATGGGTCACAAGCATAAATGAGATCTTACGGGCAATTATAAATGCAAGAGCTTCCATTAAAGTGCCCTCACCTAAGCCTTAGGGACCACCCTAACCAAATTAAAAGCCACCAAGCTGGCGCTTTGCAAACTCCATTATTCAGCAACCAATTTCTTAGGGTTGACAATCTTCAAGCTTTAAATGATAAAAGTAAGCCGCTTCCTATGACCTCTTTATACAAATCAGTAACCCAAAAAAACCAACAATCAATTTGGGTACTCCTCTCTTTTTTTAGAAATTCAGGACACTTGGTTCAGCACATCTTCCTCTCAAGGGATATTGGAATTAAGTACTGTGCCAAACTGCCAATGAAAAAAATTGTCATTTTATTAAAAAAAGGTATGCCTTCACATATCCATTGAAAAATAAATGTACATCAAAATATTGACTTTCTGGTTTGGAGGACTGTAATTGCAAATAACCCTCAATTATAGAGAAGCGGCTTCTCTCCTCTACCCATAACGTCTGTTGCCTTCTTTTTTAATAAAACTGCTTCATTTTAGTGCAAAAAACTGGAGCTGATTACTTCTTATTTCGGAAAACAACATTTAACATACTGAAGTTTTCTCTCAGTTTCTATCAGTTCCTTAAAATATTTTTTCAAGATCCAAAAATAGTTTTTCAGTATTTTCCAGTATCATGAAATATTTTTTTAGTGCCATTCAATACTTTAAAATATTTTTGGTGCAATATTTTTGGATGTTGGATGCACTAAAAATTAGTTCAAGCTATTGGATAATATTTTAGGATGTTGGATGCACAAAATTTTTTTGATCCACTTACCACCCTAAAATATTTTTTAATACCACCCAATATCTAGTTTCAGAGTTATTGAAACACTTACTCAATATACTAAACTAATTTTTAATACATCTGATATCCTAAAATATGGTATCAAAAATTAGTTTGAAAAAATATTTTGAGTGCTAAATGAAATAAAAATTATTTTTGGATATTGAGTCAATATTAACGAAAAAATATTTTAGAATACTGAATGCTAAATAATGTGTGGTATTAAAAAATATTTTATGGTGGTAAGTAAACTACAAATATTTGCAAGATACTGAGTGCTATTTTTAAAATATTTCAGGATACCACGTTATACCGAAAAAATAGGATGTTGAATGCTGTTTTTTTTTTTAAAAAAAGAATCTTCAGTTTCAGTTTTTTGACCCAAAATGGCACAATTTTATGGACAGGAGGGCAGCAGACGGTATAGGCAGAGGAGAGAAGCCGCTTCCGAATTATAGATGGGTCAGGAGTTATTGAGCGTGTTTGTTTGTCCGTTTGGAGACGCAATCGGTCGATTGAGTGTGCCAATCGGCACTATACAGTGATTTTACATTTTCTTGATGTTTGTTTCGAAGATGGATCAGCAGAAAAAAGTTAAAAAAAGTTCCGATTGAAATAAGCTCTGAATTGAAGCTTATGGGAGCGATGGAATCTGTTTGGAGGAGTATTTTCATATTTTTGGGATAAATGAGATACTCCAAATCACTTCTAATCACAAAGCTTCTTTTATAAAAAATATTCTAAATAATTTTCTCTTTCTTTAGATAGTAATCTTCTGCTAATTAGAAAATACTTTGGGATAAGAGTTTAGGCAAGTTTTGAGTTTTGTCAATATATGACTGTAGAAATGTAGAGAATAATTAATAATTAATTTTAATCAGTTTAAATTTATTATTCAGTTGTTTTATGATTTTATAATCAATTTATTTTTATAAACATGTCATAAATTAGTTTCTATATGGTGTTTTTACCCATTAAATTTAGTTTAAATAATTTATTTGGATTATTGGAGGTATTATTGAGATTTTAATTGGTTTATTTTGTTAGATTTTGAGCCATGTGAAAATATGAGTTAGGATTTAATATTTAAATTAGAATTTGATATAATTTATAAGATTTAAGCTTGAGGTGCACAGTAGAAAAGACTTTTGGAGTGTACCAATTTAAATTAGAGTTTGATATAATTTTATTAAAATTGTACCATTACCAAATTTTCAAAGTTAATTTTTGAGAAAATTGTGAAAAAATCTCTCAATGTGTAGATATCTTCCCAGGTCTCATTGGCAATTAAGTTACTAATGAGGACTTTTTTCACAATTATCCCTTCATTTTTTCATTTTTCATAATTTTTTCAATTTTTTTCTCTTAATTAATATAAAAGTTACTTATGCAAAAGTCAAACTAAACATCTTAACTTTTACATAAGTTACTTTAATTTACTTATCCAATCGCTAATCCAAACACTCATCATTTTACCAATCTAACTTTTTTCCAATCTTAAGATTCCATAAGTTTAAGTAAAAATAAGTTACTTATCCCATCGCCAAAACAATCACACCCATTATATTCTATCTGGTGAACTTTCTTGTGAATCGTGTCTGCTCTGTGATGTTTTTTTTTTTTTCATGTATACGAGTATCTGTTTGATATGTGAAGTACTATACAAAATCAATCCACATGGTGAACAAAAACGCAACTGAGAATCCATTTAGTCCCAACAATCACATACTATTGTTTGCAAATCAAGACTAAGCGGATATCACTAACAGTCGGTGGTTGCCCGTTGGTTATAGTGAAATAGGCTTTAACTGCTGAAACACAGGATTTTAGGTTAAAGTTTGTGTGAATACAAAAACACATCTTTAGAAGAGTTATCTCTCTAATTGGACCCGAAAATGCTTGCTAGTTTAATTCTATGTCCAAAAAAAGAAAAGATTATGGGGCTATCAATATGAAGCAAATCAAGCTGCTTAACTACTACAGTTTGAATATAATTGGGTATCACTTGGGGATTAAAAATTTAAAATATTATATGCACTTAGCCATTAGGGCAAGATAAACCCTTCAGATCATACCAAGGCAGAGAGCAGCCTCGGTTATAAAAGAAAAGGGAATCTGATTGCAGATACATAGGCCATGGAATTTAATATCTGATTCTTTTTACATCTATTTATATGCTCGAAACCTGAGCAGGTTCTTCTGACCTGTACAGATGAAGCAAAGCATTGCTCACTCAACTTGAGATGTATATTTCACAAAGGAAACCAAAAATAATACCTAGAATATTCACATATGGAAGAGTAAATGACTACAAAGCTCTAAGCTTTTACAAGATCATCATCTAGTTGCAGGTGTGCCAGCAATCTTACAAGCATTACCTCTAAAAACAACCAGCAAAATGCATTTAGTCATCAGTTAAGATAAAGATACATGAACGACACCCGCCGCATTACGAGACATTCAACTCTAGGATGAACTTTCAGAGGTAGAAAAGAGTATTATGATGAGGCAAGGGACCTTTCATGGATATGCTGACCTTTTGATTCCTTCAGTCGTGAACTTCCAAGTTCCCCTATTCATTCACTGAAAACAAATTCCATTCCTAAACAAGTAAATAAGAGTGCTAAACCTTGCTTATAAAAATAGGCTAACGCCAAATCAAAAATCCCAATAAAAAGGAAAGAATCAGTTTATCAGAATCAAATGATGGTATTATTCCAGGCAAATCATTTCCGGATAATCTGTGCTAATTAATACTGAGTATGCTAGCAGGCATATATACAACAGAATACAATTCATTCATCCTTTTCACATGTTGAACGACAGAAGATTGCCCAAGTTATGTTTCCACATTATCCCACTTCTAAAGCTATAAACAAAAGATATTAAACTAGTCTATCACTCTCAGGCAATTAACAAACAACTGATGTGGTTGGTAAAAGAGTGAGAAATCTCCCGTATCACTAACTCTGTTGCAGAATCAAGAAACCATATCTAAACCTGGCGCAACCCTATGACAAAGACGCCTTTTAAGCATGGGGTTCTGGCAGTTTTTTGGCAACATCTTATAAACGTTGAATTGGAAACACAAAATTTGCACAGTAAGGGCAGAATAAAATTTACCTTCTAGCCTATTGCTCGCATTAGAAGGAGTTCATCTCAAGACAGTAAGTCCTCCTCTTCACCAGCATCCTCACAGCAGTCCCATAAGGCTCTTCAAATGCTGTAGAAACCCAAGACAAATCAGACATTTCCTTCTTCCCCATCGCTGATTGCTCACTCGGCCTAATTGCAACGAGCGTTGCGCCCTTCAAAACAACCCCACTTGGCAATTCTATGTGGGGTGCATACCAAAGCCTCATACTAAGGGCAGGCACAAGAGTCCTCTTTGAAGCTGAAGAAGCTGAAAGAGGCTTCACTCTCAGCTCCTCCAGCTGATCCCTATCCATATATAACACACCCTGCCCATCAGCATCTGTCAAAACTAAATTGTCTAATGTTCTATGCTCTGAAATGATTGGCTGCAGCAAGTAGTGCCTTGCTGAAGCAGCAATCAAAGAGCTGATTGTCCATACAACTCTAAGTTTCAGACCCCCGTTTGTGTAAAAAGAATCAGGTATGCTTCCATTGTCATCAGCACCATAATTGACGCATGAGGCGTCAGAATTCCCATCCTGAGAATTCAAAGACTTTCTCGGGTGAATGACCGAAGAAGCGCCTAAGATTACACAATTATCCAAAGTAGACCCAAAATCAGCTCTCCATTTTAACAAAACCCCATCATCTATTCCTAATTCCCCACTGGGAAGCTCGATTCGAAGAAACCGAATCTCGTTGAAATTCTTCAAAACTTGAGTTGGCGAGTGATGGGTTACACCGCCTTGCTCGCCTTCCATGTCTTCACTCCCAACGGCAAGCGAGGATGACGAAGAACCTGAACTCAAAGAAGCCCTTCTGGGACCTAACAACTGACCCAGAGCTTGAAGGGGTTTCACAATCCCACCGAACACTAACCGAAATAGATTCGAGAAGGGGCCGCGAGATTTGTCCGACGAAGCCGCGGAAGACGAAGAATCGTCGTCGGATATGACACAATCCACACGAACGACGACGTTTTCAACCTGGGGCACTAGAGAGTGAAATCGCCGGGAAACCACACAACACCGACCAAGGGCCTTGACATCGCCGATCCTGTTGAAGATCAGGAGAAGCAGAGAGTCAGGGAGGCGATCGAAATGATCAATTTCGACACATTCGGGCTCCGGGTAGATTCGGCAGGTCGGATCTGGACGAAGGGTGGACATTGCAGAGATTAAAACGACAGATTGTTCAAAAGACGAATTGGGAAGCATAGCAGAGATCAAGCTCAGAAATTTCGACGGTGTTTAGGTATGAGACTCGGATATTTGAAGGAAGTGAGATTAAAGCAGATCTACATGGTATTAAATTGAGCCGGAGAGAGATGAGGAAATAGAGAGGAAAATCAGAATGTAAAGAGATGAAGAAGATAGAGGAAAAATGAGCAGAAAGGGACGAAGGAAAGAAGAATGGAAATGGTGGGTATTGTGGCGTAGAGAGAGAGAGAGAGATTGTGCGCCTTCGTGAGGGAAAAAGATGCGTCCGTGGTGTATTTGTGTCTGTGTTATACGGTCAACTATTTTGCTTTTTTCCTTGTGAGTTTGTGATTTGTTGATTACTGATTAGTGAATATTTATTCACTATTCATTTATTTAAAAAAAAAAGTAGATATCGGCAATTGCACGGAATTTAAAGTTATAGTTTAATTCTTATTTATTTTATGAATCATATGCTCCCTCTTGTAACTATTTTTACAAGTTATTAAGAAGCGTTAAATATTTTTGTATATATGCCTACATGTGGTGGAGGTAGGGGTCCTTTTATACTATGCTCATCCAAAAGATGAGCACAACATGCTCATCCCTTCAATTTTAGGGTGAGGGTCGTTTTTTTTTATTTTTTATATATTTTTATTTATTTAAATTAAATTATATATTGTACTTTGAAATATTTTTATTATTCGGTAACTCAAGTTAATTAATTTTTAATTCTGCATTCAACAATATTTTTCCTGCAACATCAGTAACCCGAAATATTTTTTTAATAGCACCCAATATTTAAAATATTTTTTTGACACTTGATATTTTAAGCTAATTAATTTTTTATACATGGAGTATTTTTTTAAAAAAATAAAATAAAATAAAAAACCCCCAAAATTGAGGGATGAGCATTACATGCTTATCTTTGGGATGAGCATGGAATGTGGATTCCAGAGGTAGTGAGAGATGATATAAATTAATATAATTAATTTAGTATAGTTAATAAAGATAATATTAAAAATTATTTGAATTTTATAATAAATTTAATACTTTTTACTGTTTATATTAGTACATTAATCAATGCAGTGTATTCTCTTTTGAGGTGCTTGATCGACAAGTCAATCCACAGACATATTTGTTTCTCAAGAGGATTAGCTAAACATGCAAAGAGGTAAGACCAAATAAGATGGGAGGGATTTTGCTTCCTCTCCTTATTTGGCTTTTGAAAATTTGTAGGGGACAATAGTTTATTTGTGGTGACCATTACACCCTTGACTCTATAATTATATATTATCTTCAGTCTTAAATATAAGATAAAGTTGATTTTTTTGGAGAGATTAAGGAAGCTAAATAAATTACTTAATCATATCATATGTTATGTATTTTTGGATCATATATTGGTTTATTAATCAAACTAATTAATTGGAGAAAAAAAATATAAATATAAATAATTTAAAGTAATTTAATTAGCTTCCTTAATTTCTCTAAAAAAATTAATTTTATCTTATAATTAGAATCAGAGGGAGTATATTAGAGTAAAGTTAGAAAGTTATCCATGTTAAAATGTTTTTCTTCCACTCACCCCTTAAACCAAATAAAGTGGTACTAAAATTCATCCTCTTCTTCTAATTAATCCAAACATGATAATATCAAAATTTTTCTCCCTCCCTCCATTAAACCAAATAGACCGTTAAGGGGGTGAGTCTAATAGTACTAATGTTGAATTAAGTGTATTGCATCAATTGAATCACAACATATAGATGTTGACTTAGTCGTATTTTTCCTCCAGCTAAGACTTAAACCTTCGATTGACTATATATATATACTCCCTGTTATATTTATTATAAGACACCAACTATCAATTCTCACAAACTAATAAATATAGTTAAAAACATTAAAATTGTCTTAAAATTCAAGTAATTTTTAATATTACCCTTATCAACTACACTAATTTCAAATATCTATAATTATTATTCTCTCCCACTACCCTTATTAAATATGGGCATAAATGGAAAAATAAATTAAATCTCCCTTAGAAACTTGCAAGTTTCTTATAAAAAGGACAAAAAGCACTTATTAATTGGTGTTTTATAATAAGGATAAGAGGGAGTATATAGTAAGTAAAATGATATTATAAATAAGTAAAGGTCTTACAGTAGTAAAAAGAAGATAGGAGAAATATTAAAATGCAACAATTGTAAGAAGAAGGAAGCAGCTACAACTTGATCAGAGAGACAGACTTGAGAAGAGAAAGCCACTATAGAGATGGGGTCCTATCTATCCTATAATTTTCTGTGAGGAGAGTACTTTGTACACCGTAAATCACAATTAAAAAGTTGCTTTTGAAATCTTCAATTACTATTTCAAACAAATACTGAATGTTAAGGATCCTTTCATTTCACAAACTACGATTCCATATATGAGTGAGTCCATCTTTTGGAGTTGCTGAAGAGTTTGTTCAATTGAGTGTTCCTTTGGAATAACTTATTTTTGGGCAATAAATGCTTATAAATCGTGATTCACGGTATATGAGGTATTTATGTGAGAGGAGTTTTATCTCGGCTTGCGTAATAAGAACTTATTTTTTAAGAAAATGTTGAACCAAACAAGCCTTGAGTCAATTTACAAACCAAGAAAAATTGCAACTTGTAAATCGGATTAGATAAAGACCCATACCATATTGCTCCTTGCATAGTAATGGCAGCATATATAAAAACAAGTGTTCCAGAGTTCTCTTCTTTGGCAAGAAGCGCATTATTTAGAATTTTCCAGATAATTAAGGAGTGAGTTCTTGTCAGGAAGAGATTTTGACCAGAGATAGTTAGCATTTCAGCCACAGTGTTAGGGTGATATTTAACGAATTCACTTAAGTACCTTCATTCATCTTCTATTTAAATCCCGTGTTAGGCCTTTCCATGTTGCCACCCTAATAGAGTCTATGAAGCTTGGAGAGTGGATCGAAAGATGTTTTGTAAGAGTTCGGATGTCTCCTTCTCTTAACACATTTTAAAATTATGAGGGATAATGAGCTTTAAAATAGACAATATTAAGAGCGAAGCACTTAAACAATCAGATCATTATCTAACTCAATTAGAGTATGTTCCATGATCTAACCCAATTAGAGGTAACTCTTTTACACGAAGTCCACCAATGCCGTGATTACAGTTTGTAGGGTTATTCCAGTGTAATATGTGAATATATATATATTGCATATTTAAATTATCAGCCATTTAAAAAGGGAATTGAGTTCCTTCTACTAACCTAATCACCCATGATAAGTTTTATTAATAAAACTTAATAACTAATATATAGTCTTTACTTTTTACAACTTAATGTTATGTAGTTAGTTTTCTTAGAAATAAATTATATGACACTTTTAATCAGCAAACTTGATGAAAGATTATAAGAAATTACACGCAACTTTAATGATCCTTCAGTAAATAAAACTCGGTTATGATGATTATATTAAGCACAAAGTAGTGGCAGTTGTACTCTTGAATGAACTTTAGGGATAATATATATTATGAAGGAAGGCATAGAATCTTGAACTTTACTAAAGATACAATCTTGGGAGGCCATCTCAATTCCTTTTTTTTTTTTTTTTTCATGGCCCTTGATTAGTTAAACATATTAATCTTCAATTATCTTCTTGTTAGAATCATGAATCTTCTGTAGAGAGCTCCTTTGAATCTTTTCTTTTCTTTTCTTTTTTTGAATTAAAAACTCATATGTTACACTCTTTTTAAAATTTGTTTCTTTTGCCTAGTTATGCAAGACATGTTTTAGATTCGTAATGATGAGCTGGTTTTGAATTATTCTTGATTTGAATCTGATGAGTTTCTAATACACACTGTTAAGATCTTCACGATGTGATCCTTTTATTATGGCCCAACAACAATTTTTTTGACGCACGCACGCACGCACTCATGTATATTTATATATTTAATTAATCGAATAGTTAGAGTGTGTTTGGTTGGGCTTATTTTTGGACAATAAGTCCTTATTACGCAAGTCGAGATAAAACTCCTCTCACATACTTACCTCGTATACTGTGAATCACGATTTATAAATACTTATTACCTAAAAATAAACTATTCTAAACCAACACTATATATTCATTTTTTTGCCAAGGAGCTTATCATCCCAGGGAAATGCATCGAGCTACATATCATGGATAAGTGAATAACAAACTTCTTTTTATTTTTTCTTTTCTTTTTTTTATAATATGGATGAGCATTCACAAGTGAATTGACGGTGGCTCTTTCAAAAGGTTTTTTTTTTTTTGCATTCACCCAAATCTAAACTCAAGATTTTGTGCTTAAGCGTTTTCTTTCATTAAGCATACTTTGCCAAGATCAATGCTTGTTGGTGAATAATAAACTTTTTTGTAGAGCCAATTTATTGAAACTTGAAAATAAGTAATTTTTAGACGGTTTAAATATTTATTTACATTTGAATTTAGAAATAGATGATTCCAATGGAAGCTAATAAGAAAGTTTGAATTTCAATCATTATCCTTATTTCATCTCACATTCCTTGTCACATGACTCCACAGAGGCTAATGATTTTGATTATTTTAAAATATTTTTAGTGTTAAAGTCTTAATTAAAATATTAAATATAAAGACATCAACTTCATTCCCTAATAATATAAAGTACGGAAAATAAGATATTTATCATATTTTAGAGGAAAAATATATGGAAAAAGATAAGAAAAAAAAATTTGAATTTGCGAAATTTCAAATCAAATATTTCTAAAAAAATGAGTTGAGAATTACTTATCACATTCCGTCATTCCCTTATCAACTATTGATAACAAACCTGATTTAGGATTTTATAATTTTAAAATTCTTTTTTTGTCTTTTTTTCAAAAATATATTGACATAAATAAGCTTAGTTTATAATAGGGTTAATGTACAAAAATATCCTTGCACTTCTCACATATGTGCATTGGGCACTATACACATTACTTGGTTGTAAAAATGCCAATAAACATTTCTAAATGGGGTAAAAATGCAACTCAATTAACCAAAAGTCAAACATCCATTGATTTTTGGTTTTGTGGAGCCCATACTAACTATTTTTAAGGGTTATAGTGCAAAAATATTCATATATTTTTTCCAAATATGCAACTGGCACTATATACATTTCTTTGGAGCAAAAATACACATCAACTTCTTCAAAGAGTGTGAGAGTGACATATTGAAGGTAACCGTCTCTAACCACCATACATTCTTGTTAACATTAATTTATCCATTTTCCTATTTATTAATTGATGGAAGAAGCCCAGTTTATGGTTTTGAATTAGATTTAATTTTTTTAGTCTTTTTGAATAATTAATGTCTCTTACGATCAATTTCTTTTTTTTCTTCTTTTTTATATAATCGAAGGTAACCAATTCTAATCACCGTACATGCTTAGATCATTACAATCAGCTTGCATTAAAGTTTGTAAATCCTCACTTGGAGTCTATATGTAACACCCCAAATTTTATTCACAAAAAATATATTGTAATTATTTGAATAATTCAATAAAATGGTGAATACTCATGAATTTGGATCTTGTGAATTTTGGAAATATTCATATTCATAAGGAAATGGGCAAATTAATTCAACAATTGAATTAAATTATAAAGGTGATAGCAAAATCATAATTTTGCCAATTTAGCTCAAGATTAATTATTTTCCAATTAATTGGAGTTAATTTCAATTAATCAAGGAAAATAAAGGAAAATGTATAAATTGAATATTCTTGGGAGGAATTTGTGCATAAAACAATTAAAGGAACTACTGAAAATGTTGGAACAATTCTTATTTCCCTTTTTCCTTGATAATTTCGCCTAGCTTATGGAAATTTAAGGGAAAAACAATTGTGAGATCAAGATATGCCAAGTGTCATTAATCTAAGCTAAGAGGAATAAACAATGATTCTTCAATATGAGCACATGGGTTAATATCTTAAGATAACGTTTCTTGGACCAAGAAGCTTAAGACAAATGGAATGAAAATCCATTTGGTTTCTTAAGGACCCTTTATGTGTGATGGGCTAGAAGGAAAAGAGAAGAAATTGGTTCAAACATAATTGGACTCTATGACATAAGTTTAAAGGAGATAAGGTCTAAGTACTAAAGTGATGTCATAAACTAAATTACCACCATTTATTAAATGAAGAGAAAAGGTGAGATAATTTATGAAGCCACTTCCTTCATCTTTCCTTGCCATTTTTGTTCAAAGCCAAAGAGAGAAGAGAGAGAGAGAGAGCTTGAGAAGCTTCATGCTCCAAAGAGAAGAAAGAAGAGGAAGACTAAGGTGAGTTATGATTTCTTAAGGTTTCTTCTTTTAATCTTCTATAAAACTCTTCTCTAATTTCTTCCTTTCCATAAACTCCATGGTTTAGCAAGCAAATATTGAGCCCGAAGAGAGAGAGAGAGGAGGACTCCTAGAGAGAGGAAAAGAACTCAAGAAGGTAACTTCACAAATCCTAAAATTTTGCTAGTATGTAGTTGTTGTTGATGATTATGGTTGGATTTAGTTATTTTGTTGAGTTTGTAAATTTGGAAAGTCCTAATCCTATGGGGTTATGCTGCCCAAATTTCTTTAAATCATGGTTAATATGTGCATAAGTAAGTTAATAAGGAATTAAAAGTGGAAAAGTACAAGTTTTGGAAGCTAAAACACAAAACTCCATTTTTCTATTTTTTCTTCATATTTCGGCCAGACTAGAACTGGTACTAGGAGTTGGATTTTCATGAAATAAATGATTCCATTGGACTCAGTGGGCAAAAATAGGTGGGGTTACAGTTGGGCACTTTTTTGGTAGAGACCGAAAAAGCACAATTACGAAAACACCACTGAAATTCCTAAATAGGGGCTGTCAAGGGCATTTTCGTAATTTGACACTGAATTTGGTGATTTTGAGCCTGGAAATGGATTCTTTGGGAGAAAATAAGTCAAAATTTTGGGAAAACGTGCCATCGGGCCGGGTACGGTAGGGTCTGTCCGGATACGGCATTTTTGTAAATTTTCACCATAGACTAATATAACCACAATAAACACTATGGAATAGTCTAAAATGATACTTGGATAGGTTATAACATATTTCTGGTACATTTAATATTTTAGGACCGAGTTGGACGCCAGGACAGCACGCTTTACAAGACACTATTAAATAGAGGATTATAAAGCTTTGAGGTAGTGATATTATCCTTCATACGCTATGCCATTAGTTATGTGATTGTGTGGATGTCATTGTTTTGTAAATGCACTTTATTAATCAACATGATTTGCCTAGAGAGGGGCAGTTAATGCCAGAGGTGCACGTACATTGGGAGTTGGCAGAAGTCCAACCGGTGTAGATTATGGGGTTGGACTCTACTCATGTATACATGACGATGATGTATTTGTAATTGTTCATTAATTTGTGCATACCTTGGCGCATGACATATTTACTTTTCACATTCTCTATGAACGATATTATGTCTCTACTGGGATTCTTTAGAATCTCACCCTATTTTTAAACCAATACCTCAGCAGGTACCGGTAGGACAAAGGGAAAAGACATAGACACCAGAAAGTGAACGGCACGTGTCTCAAGGCGAGAATAAGATCGTGGTCATAATTAGTCTAGTTTTGTGATATTTTGGTGAAATTTGTAAATATTAAAATTTCTGCTGTATTTTCTGTTTCCATCAGCGAACGATATCAAAATTGTAAATGAATATTTTTATCAGTATAATTGTACTTTTCTGTATACCCATTGAATTCTGTCTTATTTACTCTTTGAATATCGAAATGGAAACGGGTGTTGACACTATATCACTTTCAAACTGTGTTATGATTCTAAAGCCTGATGATTTATATGGTCCGCTACATTATTGACTTAAATAATGGAAATCCCAGTCTTGACTTAGGAGATCCCCGATTTCTAAGATTATTGACTTATCTGCATGAAGAGAGATGTTTCCCACTTTACTAACGAAATTGCATCGTATGGGTTGTTACATCCTTATCCTATTTTCACCTTTTTTAGATATTTGTGGAAAATGATACGTAGTTCGATGGGCAACACAGGAATAACATAAATATACTGATATTATGTGCAAGATTACATAAATTTCCTATAGGGGTTCTTACATGATAATTATAATCAATGTGGCCACACAAAGCTACTTGGGTGTCTAAACTTGTCTCAATGAAATGGAGATATCTTCATGTCTTCGTTCTGCCGCTGCTATCCCTCTTACGATTCTCTTCTTTGTTCTTAGCATATCTTCTATCTTTTTTTGTTTAAATTGTTGGCAGTGGAGGGTGAGATTCAAGAAATGTCATCTTTTAGTATGCTTATGTCATAATTTCAAATTTTGACATTTTCGGATTTTTTGGAAGATTTTCTGTCCAATTTTTGAAAAATCATAACTAAATTTGTAGACATCGTATCGGAGTGGTTCCAAAGGCTATGGAACCCTTATTAAGTCTAGTTTCAAGGAAAAATATAGCCTTTTATTAGCTAGAAGCACAAAATGCCCAGATTTTCAATCTTTGCATGTTGTTCCAGAAAATAATCAATTTCATTAAGCAAACTTCAAAAATTCATAACTTTTTGTATATAGCTCTAATTGAGTCATATGACCTATCAAATTAAATTTTAAGATGTCTACTTCTACCATGTAAAATTTCATAATTTTTTTATCACCATTTATTCTCCCAAAACCTCATGATAAGCTCATTGCCTTGCAGAAAATTTCACTAGAAATATAATCACTTTCTTCAAAATTCACCATTTTATTTTCTTTAATACCCAAAGGATATAAGAAACATTACGGAATAGATTTGGGACACCTACTAAATCAAGGCTTAGCAGTCCACTTAATTCAGGCTTATTCCCAAGCCTCCGATCCCAAAATTCGGGATAGTACATGAGTCCGATTCAACAATAATCCTGCGGCAACCAAAGCAAGAACTAAAACAATTATCCGGTGGTGTCAAGTAAGAGAGTGAGAGAGAGGGCCAAGAGAGTGAGGAAGGGTGAGTGAGAGGAGAGAGAATTGACAGAGATGAGATAACATAGAAGGAGAGATTGACATGTGGATAAGTGTAGAGCCCACCAAGACAAAAATCAATGTCTATATTTAAACTGTCAATGCATTTTTGTACCCAATAAATGTATGTGGTGTGTATTTTTTTTTTATAAAAAATGCTCTATTCGAAGAAGTTGGTGTGCATTTTTATATCAAAAAAATGTATATGGTGCCAGTTGCATATTTGATAAAAGTACATAGGTATTTTTACACCTTGCTAAATTGACACTTGTGCAATAATGTGAGGCCAACATTAAAAAGTAACTACCGTTAACTTAAACAAACTGAGCTGACATTTTTTCAACGTTTTGTAATCTTAATGGACATTTTTACATCTAAAAAATGTATCATGGGTTGAAAAAGTTTATGAATATTTTTTGCCAAAACCCTTTATAATATATAAATGTTGTGCAATAAGAAAGCAGTGCCCCTTGGCTATTATAATATGCATAATCAGACCGATGGATTGGAATGATTGAAAATTGGAGAATATGAGTTGGCTATTATCTCTCTTTGGATAATAGAATGAATAAATTGTCAGAGAAATTAATTAAAAAAACAGAAGGGAAATAAATAAACAATCCTGGGGAAGAAATAGACCAAATCATGCCCATCTGTACTTCGTATAATCATACAATTTTCTTTTGCCATCATAATTATACATCTACTTTAGGCTTCAGTTTTGAATGTAACTGTTTTTTTATTTAATATTTTAAATACCATTTTTTATACAATCTGCCATCATCAGACTATGTTTGAATGTTATAAGGCAAAGTATGAATGACTTCTTCAAACACGTCTTTTCATTTGCAAAAGCAGTTTTCATTTAGTTAAATTAATTAATTATGATATGTTTTTTTTTAAAACATTCTAATTATCGTTTTTAATTCCCTTATTTCCTTTTATACTTAATTGCTGTTGAAGGCATATTAGTAGGGTTAATTTAAAAAAAATGGATAAAAATGTAAAATAAATATTACATTCAGAACTAACATCAACTACCTAATTAAATCCTATAATAAGAAACAAAGGGAGCATTAATTACGAACCTTACCCAAAGCCTAACATCAAACCTAACAAGGTTTGATTTTAATACGGAAGGGAGATGAATTATTTTAAAAAAATATTTATAGTAATTCAAAACTATAATTAAAATAGTAGTAGTATACAATATGGAGCTGTATAGAATGCATAATTTGGATCACAAATAATTGTGCACATGAAATTCTCATAATTGGGATTTAGATCCAACAGGTCACTAACTTTTATTTAACATCACACACGTCTTCAGGGTGTGACCTGCATGTGTGCATTAAATGGGATTAGATTATAAAATAAATATATACCCGTACCCTGAATTAAACCCTTGTTTATAAAAATTGGAAATCTTTAAGTGATGAGACTTTTAACTATTAAACGAATTCAAGCTGATAAATACAATACATTACAGAAAGTGTGCCAAAAAAAAAATCCATATCGTTTAAATTAATTTCAAAGAATTTAATTCACCACCAAACAGTCATTATCAACAACCATTCCGTTACAATTAGAGTATGTTTGATCCGACAAGCCGTCCTAACCACAGTGCTTTGCCTCACCCAATCACTAATTACTGATAAGAGTAAATTAGAGCATGTTCTATATTGAAGCTTTCAAATTCTTAAATATAAAATCTAATTGATTTTTTTGAAGAGATTAAAAAAGTTAAATAAGTTATTTAATTATATCATATGTTGTGTATGATTAAATTATATATCAATTTATAAGTTAAACAAATTAATTTGGAAAACAAACGATAAATATAAATTAATTTAAGAAACTGAATTAGTTACATTAGTCTCCCCAACAAAGTTAACTGAGTCTCATATTTAAGATTGAAGATAGTATCTTAAAATTGGGAACATCATTAGGCTTTTTTTTTTTTTTTTAAATGTATTTGTTTTAGGAATTGAAACGGAAAAGATGAAACATGCATGTTTCTTGAATAATAAACAAAAAATATAGATTAACCGATCAACTTTTTTATTTTGATAAAAGACAAAATGATAATAAAAGTAAAATGTTTTACAGAGTTACAGCTAACATGACAAACAAAATAATTAAAGGTAGAAACAGGTTGAAGGATGAAATCTTTCAACAAAGTCAAAATTTCCTGTCATGTAATGTTGCTTGAAAGATGAGGTTCAGGAAGAAGGCTAATGAATCCTTTATTGACACAAGTAACCGATCAACTTATAGTACTTCTTATTAAAAAAAACATTTAAAATAACAAAAATTTTGTTAAGGTACAAAAATACTTACGAAATATTCCCCCAATACCCTTTTGACAAAAAGTGCAAAAGTTCACATGAACATTTCTTTGCTTTTTTTCCCCCTATGTACCCATGAACATTTCTAAACAAAGCAAAACTCCCATTTCTGACAAGAGTCAACGGGTTTCTCTCTTCCTATGCAAATGGTCAACATAGCCACAATTAACAAAAATTGGGAGTTTTGCCCTACTTTAGAAGGTTCATACATACTTTTACACCTAAATAAACTTTATGATGCACACGAGGATAGTTCATGAGTACCTCTTTACGCTTTAAGTTCCAACTATTTTTACTTTTTATCCTTACACATAAATATGATGCTCTACATTAAAACCCCGAGAAACTGGAACTCGTTATATCACAATCATATGGAACTGTACCATAAACGAAGTAGGTGAGAAATGTAAAGTCAAAAAGGAGCTCAGAGGTAGTTGGAAAATTTAGATGAAGCATTGAATACAAATTTAAGATGGGAAGCTGCCATTCCTCTTTAAAGAGAAGATGCCACAAGATGAGACCAAAGCAATGAGAATAATTATGCTAAATGCAAAAAAGAAGGGATCTTCAGAAACATTTCAAATCCAATCGGATGATCAATCATTGTCTCTACATATTTCTCCAGAAAGAACCAGACATTTAGCCCAATGCATTTCTTAACTCTTAAGGCATACTTTTGGTCATGCCCTTGTGGATGATACAGAGCTTGATTCAACCAGAAAAATTTAAAAAAGAAAACCCATAAACCAAGTTAGACTATTTACCATATGAAAACAGAGATGACACGTTGGATCACAATGCCAAAATTTGTTCTTAGTAGATTTCTAGGACCAAAGTGCTAAAAACCCAAAGTTGCAGTGCAAAAAATGCCACGTGACTTTAAAACAGCTGTGTTGAGCAATACTAGTATAGTATAACCATAAATTATTCACAACACAAAGGGTTCAAAACATTCCAAGTAAAAGACCCCTAACCAAGTGGGCACCTTTCATTAAAGAATATACATAATTCATTGTGTTTCATATATAATAAACAACATTAATTGATGTATGTACAATAAGTAGGCTGCATGTAAGGCTACCACAGGGCAAGTAGAAGGGGCTGAAACCCAAACATACTGATAATCAACATCTACATCTACATCCACAAATACTTGTGCTACTTAATGGGCAAACCTAAACATGGTAACTAACAAGTTGATTTGTGACATCAAGTTTCAGTATGCTTCTAGCCCCCAATGAACCATCTTCCTCACAATAGTAGCAGGACATCCCTCAAGAAAAACCTAACTCGCTAATTTTGATATCCTTACTGATGAGTACTGACCAAAACAAATCAAAGAATACAGGGAAAGAATTGATATACACAGAATCAAGTATGGGGGACTGAGTTTACAGAAACATACAACAATTCAAAACGAAGGAAGGGTTCATCTACATGTATATGATTTGAGTTTGGACCTAAGAAAACTTTAGTGAGCATACTAACAATGAGCTGAAATCAGAGGATAGCTAAAGTTCCCACAATACCAAGAAACCAGATGAATAGTACAAGAAAATTCTGTACTTTACACTTAGCGAGGTAAGGCAAATTTCAACTTCATCCCTAAAGAGTTTCCAGTTGATAACACAGCAAATATAAAGAAGGGCCAGAAAGAGCTCAGCCACATCAACAAAGGGATCAGAAGCTTTAGCACATTGATGCTGAGGTTAAAATACAGGAAATCGTGGATGAGATAATGTTTAAGCAGAAGATGGCATTTATAGATATGAAAGAATATGCCTAAATGAAACAAGACTATTTGATCTTGTTGCGAATGAAGAGCCATGTTTGTCAGAAAGCAAGATCTGAATTACAGATGAACAGAGGATATGAAAGCAGCTTTTGCCAGCTAATTTAATTTCGGTTTAGCTAAGATTGACAAAAGTTGAGGTGGGTGTTACACAGATGAAAAGAATCTGATTAACTACTATTCAAGCTTAGTTGAGGATATAGATAATGATTTGTTGATAGGACAATAATCAAGTCACAGGCAGCAGAGCTAGATATTAAAATGTTAATTCAACTGCCACCATGAATTTATGGGAGTTGAAATCATTTTTAACCACAACGAATTACTGAAAGAGGGGAAGACCTGCCACAAGTCCAAAATATGATTCAGAAGCTGGCTAGTTTCTCCAGGTGAGAGGCACCCATCAAAAGACAACAGAATTTACATAAGAAGTTTCAGAAAATCAATCTCAAAGCCTTTTCAGATTATAGGTATATAGAAGCTAATACAAATGGTGTGTGATAAGAGGGAAAACTAGAAGCCCACAAAATCAAACAGAACAAGAGTTATATGCAGTTTGATATGATCAGCGGTATTCCAGGAGTACAAGCTATGGAAAACAGAAACGAAGAGGGAAGAACTAAATTTTCTCCACATTCATAAGGCAACTTCCCCAGTTTTGACAAGTAAAAGCAAGTGTAAATCATGAATATTGGAAAGAGGAGATCGATAGAGACTGCATCCATTGGCTTTTTCGTGGAAGAAAGTTTTAGATAAAAAAAGATAAGAGAATAAGAGGACGAATCATTAACCACCAGAATCAAAATAAAAACAATCACTAGGTTCCTTTGATAACATTCAATGGAGATAAAGATGACTCCGCACAAGTCAAGACAAAACAGTATGAATGGAAAGATCCTAAATATTACTAAGAGAACGAAGATGAGGGGCAGAGTATGAAAAAAGACAGGGACTAAAACTCCTAAATACAGAACCAGCAATGAATCTTCAGGAAAAAGTTACTGTTTCGGAAGAGGCAGGGATCAGGTTAATGCAGAGAATTATTTCTCAGGAAACAACCTAGAAGAACTAAGGATAGGAACAAAGACATGCTTCAAGAATTGATCATTCCACCTTCCAAACTATAGCACTCCAATAATTCAGGCGGCCATTATAAATGCCTGGATCAAATTTTCGGCAGCACGCTTCTGCTCAGGTGTGCCTGATATATGAGCAATACGATCACCCCGGGAAGATTTGGAGTCAGAAACCTCTATCATTGCTCCTGAAATCTGGAGTGAAACAACTAGGCAATAAATAGACATTAAATGAGGCATATTTTACAACATATTTTCATCCGTATCTATACAATATGAATGTAACAGATATTGGTATTCCCAGCTAATCTAAAGTTTATGAATGATTTCTTCTGCAATGATAGTACTGGACACCATACAGGACAAGTATATTTATCATGTTTCTTATGTGCCAATCGATAAACATACTATGAAGAAAAGAAACCATTTCACTGCATAGTTTGCATACAAGGCTATCATCAGTAAGATGACAAAAGTATGTTGGATGAAATCTGACAGAATACTGTTAGCACCAAGCATGTAAAACATCACAGATAAAATAAAGAATAGGGAACTCCATTAACTAGTTTTCTATTTAAATAGGCATAAAACTTAATTTCCGCCGAGACATGTCACTTGGTATGAGAAAAGTTGGGTATCATATTTACCTTCCCGCAAAAAACTTAGAAAGGATAAGATAGAATCATATCACATCTCAAAAGTCAACACAAAGAGCAACATTTAAGAAAGCATGATATTGAATTTAAAGTTCTTGAAGCTCAAGATATTTAACTTATTCTAGACTATCACAATCAAAGGCATACATCAAGAATATAAGATACAGAAGCAAGGGAACAAACATTAATTTAAGGTGATGAATTGACATGCATTTTTTGAATCATGAACCAAATCCCCATACTAAATTAAAAAATGCTAGATTTAAACGAATAAACAAACCTTTCTGATATTGGCTATATTTGTCCCTCCTTTACCTAACACTTTACCAACTGCATTTGCAGGAATCAACATCTCCAAAGCTGATGGTGGAGGCAAACTGCGCACAACAGGGGGACAAAAGGAAGAATTATTAGCATCACATAGTTCTTAAGTTGATCAGGGATAAAAGGCTAAGTTAGTTGTAAAACATTAGACTGAAGAATTTTGACGAACAAGATATACTAACCCTCCATACACCTTGGAGCCATATGAGGACACAGATCCATAGCCAGTTTCTCCCAGCTGCTACAGACACAGACAATAGATAAGAAATCACCAAAATATTATTAGAAACTAAAATCGAAGGTTACATGTCACATTTACAACAAAGGGGAAATAATTTAAAATAGACATTAGACGTATAATCTGTATCAACTTAGTAATCAAGATATGTTATTCAGACACTTCACCACAGGTCAATGAACAACGGCACTCATAAATCAAGAACTGGTGTTTGTCCAAACAAAATGCTTTATGAGAAATATGTAGTTTTAGAATATTGTCAAAAAAAAAAAAAATTCAATTAAAGAATAATTGGGGTAATATTTTCTCATGAAAATGAGTACACTCTCACACATCTCTGCTTCCGAAGTAAAATTTGCAGGGGAAAACTTTCTATTATATCACATGAAACCTAGGATGGAATGATAGCATATACCATTATTTAAGATTTGGTCTATTTCCAAGCTAAATTTTTAGTTTTTGGAAAATAAGAGGATCATAAAAATTATGATTTCTTCTTAAGAAATAAAGTACATCTTAAAATAATCATGCTCTTAGGGTGTGTTTCATTTGAGGGGAGGGGAGGGGTAAATTACAATTTTGGACTGGAGAAACCCAAAATTTACCTTCCCATTCTTTTAAATTTTTTATTCCCGCCCAAAATTTACCCTCTCATTCCTTTTAAATTTTGGGTTCCCGCCCAAAATTTAAATACCTTCAACCCTAAAAGGTAAACAACCCCCCTCCCGTCCCCTCAAACCAAACACACCCTTAGAAGGAAAAATTATGGAATATAAAAACTTTTTTTGAATGAAATTAACTCATTTGTAATTTGTAAATTTTATTAAAAAATGAAAAGAACTATTTTCTCTTTGGGTTAAAGTATCCTAGAGAATCAAATCAAAACCAGAATCAATAAATAAACCACGACACTTACAAAAGTAGTATCCGGATATAAGGTATTGATGACAGCGCAATGACTTTAGCAAGAAGGAAGTAAAGAGACATACCGACAAAGATCCATATCCATACAGGTTGCTAGAAGAAAGCATGCCCAGTCCACTTCCACTTTCGCCCCTATGATCATAAGCCAGTGGAGCAGCAAGTGGAGGAACTGAAGGCAACACAGATGGAACAGAAAGACCAGTGCCACCCGAGTATAAGGGCTCAGCACCTATAGAGGGATTATGGCCAGTATCCCTTTCCCTCAACACATCATCTCTGAGTCTTAAGACAATCTGTATTAGCGCATCTCTCACACAGTCAACACTACCAACCACCTAAATCCAGAACAGCATTGATTAAAATAAGCAGCGAAATAAATATTAAAATTAAACAAGAAAGTAATGAAAAAAGAAGCCAAACCTCAACTAGTTCATCATTCGCCTCCGCCAGTTTAGGCTTATCACCTTTTGAGATTCGAACATCTGCCTTAGTTCTCTTTCGAATTTCATTTATGATTGAACCACCTTTCCCAATGATACACCCTATGACTTTTGATGGAACCAGTAGCCGGATTGAAACTGAGGTATCATCTTCGTCATTTATCTTTTCTTGTAGCATTAGAACAGCTTCGACTGCCATGGACTTAACATCACTTTGCGACTACAAATTGCAAACACCACGTCATTTTTCTTACAAATTATTTTAAGCCATCCTCTAATAATGAAACAACATCTTGATAACTAGTGCATTTCAAGGTTCCCTGATTGAATAGAATATATCAAGGACTTCACAAAGTTTGAAATCTCGCATAATAATCACATGTGCAAGCAATTATTATAAAGGAAAATGAAAGGCATAGTAATAGCACACCTCTGTTGCAGTTATAACAATCAAACACTCATTGTGTTTAGCCTTGGAATCATCAATCTCAATATGAGCACCACTAGCCTGCCTTATACTTTTAATAGTACCCCCTCCCTTTCCAATGACACGCCCAATCTTGTCAGAGGGGCAGAGCATTCTAACAAACAATTCTTCAGATTGGGAAACACCTCCAACACCAGAAACTATTGGAAGGGCAGATGAGTACAGAGACCACGTGCTTCCTGCATCAGCATAAGCTGGTAGATCTTGTAGGTCTTGTAAGTTAGTAGCACCTATTATTGGAGGAAGAGATCTGGGTGGCATAATAGGATCTGAAGCTGGATATAATCCACCAGGTGGGTAAATAGGGACGTCAGAGGGGATAATTATACTGGGAGGGAGTTCAGGTACATTTGTGTCAAGAGGAATGTCCTCCTTAGGAGAGAACTTGTACATAATAGTAGAAACTGCATGGAGTGCTTTTTTAACTGCTTCTGGCTCACCAGATATCTATTATCAAGATAATATAAGAAAGAATAAATTTCCCCCCAAAAAAACTAAGATCATTAAACCCAAGAGAGATAACGAAGATTTGAAAATAAAGTTACAATTGAAGAAGTTAAAGAAGTGACAATGAAAAAGGATGGGCATCAACATCTGAACAAATTAATAATTCTCGAATTCTCTATTTTATTGGTATTGCATAAAGGAAAAAACTGCATGCATGAATACACGGTGTTTATTTATATATCACATTAACCACCTTGCAGGCAACAGGAAGCCCCGCTGAAATTGAAATAAAAACATGATAGGAAAAATATAAATCAATTAAATGGAAGAGAATATACATGCTAGTGTCAAAAATAAAATTTGTTTCTTGTGTTTATCCGTGATTCAACTCATGCATATCAGCATTGGTGTCAATCTAGAGAGAGAGAGAGAGAGAGGATAGTCAAAATCTCATGCAGTTTAATCATATATACTATGCATTAACCCTAAATATGCTTGAGTTTCTTAAACCTGCTTAGATCGTTAGGATTTTAATGTCATATAACGAGACCACTTCTATTTAATTCAACATTTTCCCTCATTAACAGCATTGTATATTGCTGCCAAAAGAAGGCTTTTAGCAACACCGTATAACAAGGAAATAAACAAGAAAGGCAGATGTACTTGCCCACTTAATACACCCATTAGGGGCCTCCGATTCATCTGACTGTCTTACCAACCATAAATTTACTTCATGCAAACGATATTTTTCACCATTGTGAAGCCCCAGCTTCTACTTTGCAGATTAAAAAATCAATACAATAAAATACAAATAATGACTAATCCTGGAGTTTCTGGTGGGGAAAAACAGACTTTAATGCAACTAAAGTACTATTGTAACCCTACAAGGCATTATAGTTGGAATATGTTTGTAGATAAACCTAGATGTTACTTTAACAACCAGAAATGATAATAAATTAATGCAATAAACCTTTCAATAGTATATTTCATTGTATAACTAACCATCACAAAATTGTCGAAATCCATGGCACATGAGTGTGTTGGGTCAGTCACATCCTTAGGCATAACCTTGATCATTGTCCTTGTCTTATTTCTCAATTTATTAATTGTAGACCCAGCTTTACCAATGATATTTGCAGACTGGCTTGATGGAACAAGGATTTGGCATTCTTCCTTATCCTTGTACTTCTTTTCAGAATCTCCAACACTAGCCACAAATTTTGCAATGGTAGCATGAACTTTGAGAAGAGCATCTTGGGCAGCACATAAAGGCACTCTGTTGTTGAACTCATCATCAACCTCAATGTCTTCCTTATCCTTCACATAGGAGTAAATTGTTATAACTCGATCCTTAGCACCTGGAAATGGATCAACAACCTTGACTATTGCATGAGTCTCCTGCCTTATTGTATTTATCACTTTTCCACCCTTCCCAATAACACTTCCAATAACTCCATCTGGGCAAAGTATCCTATAAACAACCAATTCATCATTGCCCTTTCCATCTCTGTGATTCATGCGTCTCTTTTGATTTTTATTATCCCCATTATGGTCTCTATGTGAACGAAATCGTTTCCCTGTCTCACCCATTGATATGTATTGGCGCGACTCCTGAAAGTAAAGCATACTTTTAGATGTATCAATAATCACAAAGTCATATACTTGTTTGAATTCTAATCAGTAACTGCAACATTGTAGTGGCGGATTGAATTTCCAAAACAAATCAATCAGCAATTGCAGTTTGGAATGTCTCCATGACATCTATACATTTTCTGGCAATTACAAGGCAACCACAACCTGAAATTTAACACCACGTGTAACATCTCTGCAAATCCCAGGTGAACAGATTAAATGGATATAAAGTAAACCATGGGTGATGGAACTTTACATCATTAATCATTACTTATTTCATAACCTTTTGTTTTGCTAGAATAAACTATTAAACTCAAATAGCGCCACTAAACCAACTTTTACAGTTATCCCAGAAAAACCAAAAAGCTCTCAGCTCTCAGCAATACTATACATAGTCTTCTACACGGTATACCACACCATAATTCAAACAAATGAAAGAACTATTTTGTAAAGCGATAAAATTTGAAAGAAAAATGCAACCGCTAAAGATTTGAGCCACAGTGACGACTTAACAGAGGTAAAAAAATTAACAGAATAACTACCGCTACACAAACCACCCTAAAAGATTGGAACAAATTGGTTTTCTGTACAAAAGAAACGTATGATTTAACTCTTCCGCTGATCTTCTTCCTTAATTATCTAAAGATTAAACAAAAGATGCAGAAACTAGTTATCTCGAAACAGAAAAATGAGCAAATCAATATAAAGATTGTGCGAGGGGAAAAAACAAACTTACGAAAACCCAGCAAACAAGACCACAATTCAAAGGAGAGACCAAGAAGAAGAAGAAATGAAAACCCTAGTACAGCATACCAGACGAATTTGCAAGAAGAAACGCCAATCAAAACCCTAATTCTGAAGTTAGCGAGAGAGACAAAGCAGCTTTGCCTGACGAGCTTCCTCGGATTCGCGGTTGTGCGCTGTCCGGATCATGAACAACGGGACATCCAGTCCAGTTGTATTTGTGGGCTTTCGAACGCGGAAGACAGAAGAAACTGTGGAGAGGGGCAAGCACTGTAGTAATTAAATTCATTAATATTTTTTTATTTATCTATTTTTTCAAAAAAAATAAAATCAGAGATATTGGTTCATGATATTAACCGAGAACTAGTAATAAAACAAAGCCAGTACTGTTTTTAATTTTTGGGAAAATACCAGCTAGGTCCTAAGGTACAGAATTAATCCCAAAAAAGTCCCTTTACAAATTCCAATGTCAGAAAAGTCCCTATGGACTTTTCTGACAGCAATTCCCTTTGAGAAATGACTGAAATAGCCCTCATTGAAATAAGAAAAAAAACGCACAGAGGAGAGAGGAGTGAAGCTCGTATTATTGTATTAGTGATCAAGGCATTAAGGAAAACAGAAAAACGCACACGGACGAAGGGCGTAGGAGGTGCAACATTGAAGGGATTCAAAGTGGCGTTAATGTTCTTGGGAATCTCATCTTCTTCATCGTCCAGGTACGTGCAGCAACGTAGAGAAACGAACTCTCGAAAATTTTGTTTCTTTCTGTGTGTAACATACTTCGTTGACAGTGAGGGTTTGGTGAAAGGTTGGATCTTGAGCTAAAAAATGGAGTAAGTGGTAGGTGGTAGACAAGAAAAGCTAAGAATTTGGTAGACAAATGAGCTTGATCATTGAAGTTGGGATTTCACCTTGGGTGGGTTGGGTTTATGTTAGAGTGCTCTGTTTTTATGGCATGGTAACAGAGGAGCTGCTGTGTTTAAAGTGAGAATGATGAATGTAATTGGTATTCTTTGCTGAAAAACGCTGAAATGAACAAAAAAAATTGTTGTAAATTTGTACATATGAAGTTGTAAATATAGCTTTGGAAGTTGTTAATATGTACCGTAGGTGTGCTCTGTTTTTGGTGAAGCAAACAGAGGTTTGACCCTGTTTTTAGTGTGCTAGGTGTTGTTAGAAAAAGCACATGTGTAGGAAAAAAAGTGTAGTTAACGTGTTGTTAATGTGTGCATATGAAGTTGTAAATATTGCTATGGAAGTTGTAAATACGTACTGTAGCTATGCTCTGTTTTTTGGGAAGAGAACAGGGGTTTTGCCTTATTTTTAGTGTGTTTGGTGTTATTAGAAAAAGCATATGTGTAGGAATAAAACGTGTAGTTAACTTGTTGTTAATATGTGCATATGAAGTTGTAAATATTGCTGTGGAAGTTGTTAATACGTAACGTAGCTGTGTGCTTTTTTTGGGAAGAGAACAGAGGTTTTGCCTTATTTTTAGTGTGTTTGGTGTTATTAGAAAAAACATATGTGTAGGAATAAAACGTGTAGTTAACTTGTTGTTAATATGTGCATATGAAGTTGTAAATATTGCTGTGGAAGTTGTTAATACGTAACGTAGCTGTGTGCTGTTTTTTGGGAAGAGAACAGAGGTTTTGCCTTATTTTTAGTGTGTTTGGTGTTATTAGAAAAAGCATATGTGTAGGGATAAAATGTGTAGTTAACTTGTTGTTAATATGTGCATATGAAGTTGTAAATATTTCTGTGGAAGTTGTTAATACGAAGTTTGTGTTGCAGATTGACATGAAAGATGAGAAGCTGTTCGGGGAAGAATTTATTTTGTTTCTTTCATGTGGGGGGAAATTTTTAAATGGTGGAGAAGATGAAATGCAATATGTTGGTGGTTTAGTAAGAACAAGATGGGTAAAGGAAGGCACAACATATGAGGAGTTGCGAAGAATCATATCATCCATAACGGGAAAAGAAAAGAATGAAATGCAAATGAAGTTCAAAATTTCCCTTGATACATCAACATTTATGGATCTTGTAGATGACGAAGGGGTGTATCATCTAATCAAATATAATGAATAATATGGTCATGTGTATATTGAAGAGGATGGTGATAATGACAGTACAGAACCAGCAATGAACGGTCAAATGGAAGAACAAGAAGTGTAAGTTTATTTGTCCTAAGAAAAGTAATTTCTTCCAACGTGAATATATGCAAGAGCACTAAAACTTGTAATTTCTTGCAGGATTGATCATTTGTTTGGAGGTGAAGGAGGAATGTGTACATCCCCACATGGTTTGTTAAATGAAGGTCAAGTGATCCCATCATTGACTTGTGCTACGCAAATGGTGCCAACCCCTATACCAGAAATGAATCATTAGTGCAATGGGTACATTAAGATTGTTCAATCCACAATTGGCAAATTGGGTGGAGAATCATGGGGATATTGAGAAATGGGCTCTAAGCAAGTTTCCTTTCAAAAGGTGGGATAACATAACAAGTAATCTTGCAGAGTCGTTTAATGCATGGATGTTAACAGAAAGGAAGCACACCGTGTCAGTTTTAATTCATGAACATCGGGAGAAATTGGCTCGAAAATTGATTGCAAGCAAGATGGCCATGGGTAGTTGGAAAAATGCAGTGGGACCAAGAATTGAAGAAAAATTGCTGCAACAAGTTAAACATGCTGAAAATATGGAAGCATCATATTATGGAGACAATTAGTTCTCGGTTCGAAGTAGATGTGGAGATGCCATCATTTTTGTGAATGTAGATCTTGGTGAAAGAAAATGCACGTGTCTAGCATGGCAAATGAGTGGAGTACCTTGCGCCCATGCATGTGCAGCTATTAAGGTACTTAGTGGTAATGTCTACACATTTGTAGATGACTGGTTCAAACTGGAAGCACAGCAAAAAATATATGAAAGTTCCATGAGGCCAGTCGCAACTCATGATTGTCCACGGGTTGAGTCTCCGACGGTGACACATATGCTAACACAGACATTCTTAGACCCTCCAATCACTTCAAGGCCACCAGGGAGACCGAAAAGGAAAAGAAGGGAATCTCAGTTTCAAAACAAAAAGATATATCATTGTGGGAGATGCAATGAGGCTGGGCACACAGTCAAAACTTGTAGAAATCCAAATCCATCCTAAAAACAAGTACATAAATGTAGATTATTTTGATAGTAACTTTCTGGTGATGTATATATTGACCATGAAGTAGTTGCATTCCCTCACCCCTTTTGCTTGTTGAATGCATCCTCAACTTGGTGTATCTATGTAATTAGTATATCATATTAAGTGCAATGAGTAAGTGAACAAAAGGTACTTACTGATAGTACTTAATATTTTATTGTCTTAGTATATATAGAAATGATAAGCTATTCTGTTGTGACAGTACATGTATTATTTTGTTTAAGTTAATGCTATGTTGTTGTGACAGGAGCCACATGAAATTGTACAACCATAAGAGGGTTAGGCAATGACCTTGTGAAAACAACTTTTTTTTGTTGTGAAAACATACGTACATAATGGCTTGTGCACAAGGCTACATGATGTTGCTAGTGTTAGCTCAAGAATATTATGCAGATCGCTACATCACTGGGTTCAGCTGATGGTAAGACACTGTGAGAGTGTCAAAAATTACACTGTACAGAGGAAGTTGTTAATATAGCTGAAGATGTTGTAAATATAGCAGAACATATTGTAAACGATGATAGAAGAAAGTGGAGCCTAAGTGTTGGCTTGTTGCACAAGCTACTGCCCTGGTGTCCTTAGGGGGAGTGGTTGTAAACGTAGCTTAAGAACTTGTAAAAGGAGCTTAAGGTGTTGTAAACGTAGCAACAAGTGTTGTAACATAAACCATTTACGCTTTCTTTCTCCCAAGTTGTAAACGCCGCTTATAACGTTGTTAATATAGCTGAAGATGTTGTAAATATAGCAGAACATATTGTAAACGATGATAGAAGAAAGTGGAGCCTAAGTGTTGGCTTGTTGCACAAGCTACTGCCCTGGTGTCCATGGGGGAAATGGTTGTAAACGTAGCTTAAGAACTTGTAAAATGAGCTTAAGGTGTTGTAAACGTTGCAACATGTGTTGTAAACACATGTTGCTTTCGCTTCGCTATAGCGAACCCACAGCGTACGCGGTCAGAAGGGCCTATTTTTGATGTGTTTTCGCTTTTGCTTCGCTATAGCGAACCCACAGCGTACGCGGTCACCAGGGAATAACACTTATTAAGTTGTTAATATAACTGAAGATATTGTAAATATAGCAGAACATATTGTAAACGATGATAGAAGAAAGTGGAGCTTAAGTGTTGGCTTGTTGCACAAGCTACTGCCTTGGTGTCCCTGGTGGGAGTGGTTGTAAACGTAGCTTAAAAACTTGTAAAAAGAGCTAAAAGTGTTGTAAACATAGCAACAAGTGTTGTAACATAAACCATTTACACTTTCTTTCTCCCAAGTTGTAAACGCCGCTTATGACGTTGTTAATATAACTGAAGATGTTGTAAATATAGCAGGAGGATTTATTGTAAACATTGCACAAACTTGTAAAATGAGCTTAAGGTGTTGTAAACGTAGCTTAAGAACTTGTAAAAAGAGCTAAAGGTGTTGTAAACGTAGCAACAAGTGTTGTAACATAAACCATTTACACTTTCTTTCTCCCAAGTTGTAAACGCCGCTTATGACGTTGTTAATATAACTGAAGATGTTGTAAATATAGCAGGAGGATTTGTTGTAAACGTTGCACAAACTTGTAAAATGAGCTTAAGGTGTTGTAAACGTAGCTTAAGAACTTGTAAAAAGAGCTAAAGGTGTTGTAAACGTAGCAACAAGTGTTGTAACATAAACCATTTACACTTTCTTTCCCCAAGTTGTAAACGCCGCTTATGACGTTGTTAATATAACTGAAGATGTTGTAAATATAGCAGGAGGATTTGTTGTAAATGTTGCACAAACTTGTAAAATGAGCTTAAGGTGTTGTAAACGTAGCTTAAGAACTTGTAAAAAGAGCTAAAGGTGTTGTAAACGTAGCAACAAGTGTTGTAACATAAACCATTTACACTTTCTTTCTCCCAAGTTGTAAACGCCGCTTATGACGTTGTTAATAGAACTGAAGATGTTGTAAATATAGCAGGAGGATTTGTTGTAAACGTTGCACAAACTTGTAAAATGAGCTTAAGGTGTTGTAAACGTAGCAATATGTGTTGTAAACTTAAAAACAACAAACACTTGTTCAAATGACATGTCCAACAACCTGAGCAAAATAACTGATATGTACATGTTGATATAAGCTAAGCAAAATAACCTGAGCAAAATAACTGATATGTACATGTTGATATAAGCTGAGCAAAATAACTGATATGTACATGTTGATATAAGCTGAGCAAAATAACCTGTTTGGGGACCTAGTCAAGCATTTGATATGTACATGTTGTAAAGTTAAATCATTATGTCACCAAAATAACTGATGATGGTGTAAACTAGCTATACGTTAGTGCCTTTTGCAGCAAGTTGGCATTCATACAAAATATCAACTACAGAACACTCTAAGTAGCCATTTTCACAGAACAATACGTCAAATGCTACACGACTTTCTTCCTCTTCATTTGTTGACTTCCGTTGAGAAGGGACAACACCTTTTGAGCGTGTTTGTTCTGTTCATGTGCAACTAGCCACCATAAACAATCTACCTTCACTTGCCGAATTTGATGATCACCAAGCTTAGGCATAGTGTACCCCGCCTTGTCATGTGTAGAGCCATCCCAGCTATGTAATCATGACAGAACATGAACACCACACGAATCGCTGCAAAACAAAAAGCAACATACACAGTTCCCATGTTATAACAACCGAATGGGTAAAAAAAGCAATAGTTGAAAGAGTTGGCGGAACAAAAACAGCACTAACGTATCAGCTTGGACATGCACTTTTGCCCAAGTAACTTCCTTTGGTATTTCCTGCCCTTTGTCATATACTTCGGGTTTTACTCGACGAAGTATGTTAATAATGCAATCTCTCTGGAAGTTGTACGAAAAAGAAGTTATGTCAGAAAACAACAATGATGAATGCACACAAACCATTTGAGAAACAAGCACTTACACACTGCTGTGCGAGCCGTTCTTTGGCTCGAATATCTTCTTTTTGGCTTTTGCTCATTCTCTTCGGTTTTGTTGCATCTTCTTCTACCTTTTATGCCCTTGCATATGTTAATTGGTCAACCAATGAGTCCAGAACATAAAATTGCATTGTCTTCGTCTCCAAAACATAACAAAACCAATGATCCAGGGGCAGGGTAGGAGCAAAAATCAAGTCGCAATCGCCAATGTTGTAACCAATATGTTCAGGCAAGATCTCCGCATCATGTGATTCCAATGACCACTTGTTAGAATCCGCTGCCATTTTTTGCATCAATTCTGCGGAAAATATGTGTCTGGTCACCCGGCTGCTATTGTGTACTTGATCCCCCACTAACGTCCTCGCAACCATGGTCATAAACTATGCACTATTAAAAAAAGAGTCAGCAATTCGCAAAATTCAATGAACATAGTATGAGTTAATTGTTCAATTAACTTACCCTGTTACTAATCCAACCCCTTAGACGAAGGCAATATAGTTCACTGCGGGTCAAGAAATAGTCATACATGTCCACAAACTCCCTAATACACAAACAAGCGCACAAAGTCAGTTTTTGTGATTCATGTAAGTTGAGATTGCAGAAGTGTGATTACTTACCCCTCCTCATCCTCTGGTGATTTACATCGTTTAGTGCACATTTGATATAAAACTTCCTTATCCTTCTCATCTTGACTTCGCTTCTTAGCTATTGTTGTCACCCAAGGAGACCCAATAGCAGGTTTCTTAACCCTTGTAGATTTCCTCAATTGTGCCTGTTCCTTTCCTTTCGATTCCACTTCCTCCTTATCTCCCATATCATGTACACCTCCTACTTCTTCCTCTGACCCTTCGTCTGCACTTATAGACTGCTCCTCATCGTCTTCTCTTTTTCTTATGTCACCCCCCTCAACATGTTCATCATCTTCACTTTCAGACGAAGATTTAACGTCTTGCACCTTTTCATCCCCTTTATCCATTTCTCCCCTGCCTAAGAGCCTCGCCTGAAGGGAAAGAAGTTCCTCTTGCACTATTGACACCACCCTTGACATAATTCGATCATATGTTCTCTTGATTTCCTACAAATTAGACATCACAAAAACTTAAGTCAATACTTTCAACTGAATGTTGTTGTGACATCAGATTTCACATCTTACCGGGTGTGTTAGCATGGTTTGTTCATGCAATTCAGAAGAGGCAGATCCAAGTACATTACTGACTGAATGTAGCAACCCTTGGTTGCTTTCCTTCTCTGTCTGCACTCTACTCTTTACGTTGTTGTCATTCCAAAATGCAAGCGCATTTTCACTTGTAGAGGCATGTAGTTGGCCTAGGGGAAAATGTTGCAAGCAAAACACCTGTACAGAAATTAAATTACAACTTAACAGCAGCAAAATTCAACATGTAATGCAGTGATATACAACTAATTAAAAAAGCCAATAAACGTTACATAAATCAAACATGCACTTACCATTAGAAAATATATACATCCCCCGACATTGATCCTCCTTGCATATTTCCCTTTCACTAATTTCTTCTTGTACTGTGCAAGAGAATTTGATAGTTCAATCAACACAAAACTCGACTAATCGTACTTCCCAAGACCTCCTTTTGTTGCCGCCATCACTTTCAACACTCTATCAGTCACTTTTATACCCGACCCGGGACACAAGAGAGTTCCCAACGCATACATGACAAAGAGGAATTCGAATTCCGGATCCTCGTCTCTCTCAATTAGCCATTTTCCAATGGTCTTGTAAGGCACTGTCCCGTACAATGTCTTCAATTGTTCAAAACCTTCTTCTTCTTTGTTGACTTTTTCCTCAATGTCCCCCCTCACACGGTAACCCCATCAATTGTTGAACATCTTCCCGGCGGATGTTCAATGACCTCCCTCGAATCAAAACATTGTTAGTTGGAGGGTCAAATGTAGACATCAACTGACCACATAGATCTCGAGGGATTTGTGAGCAGCTTATGTGAACTAACTTGTCAAATCCGATTTTCTTTAGCCTTTCCATCTTATCTTCTCTATTTTTCACAATGTTGCACACTTTCATAAATTGATTAGGAGCACATCGGGTCAAGAATGGAACCACGTATTTTGTCCCTTTTGCCTCACTCCTTAAATTCTTTGCCCTCACCTTATATGCCTCCTTCTCCTCATCTTTCAATGCGTCCCAAGCTTCTTTCATAGACTGGGTCTCCTCTTTTAAACGCTTGCACTCCTCCTTCTTGTTTTTCTTGTTCTTAAAATAATCTTGTGCAAACAATATATACCCTGAAACTTTTTTCACCCTCTCTCCCTCTCCATCTTTCCTTTCTTTCTTCTTTGCCATTTTTTGCTTAACCTTGACCGTAATTACTACTTTATTCACACACCACAAAAAACATAAGACATTAACCAATCATTTGTATATAACAAATAACTAATTTACGAAGTTAATTGCAATTCCACATCAGCAATGTACAGAACACAGTCATCTAGACAATATATATATATATATATATATATATATCAATCACTAAGTCATATAAATCAACAATGAAGCATAAGGTCATGAACAAAACTTTCTTCTGCAACTCATCACACACAACAAACAATTTTTCATATCAACGGTTGCTAACTATTCTATACTAACAAGTACCAATTCGTACAATAGTGTATGTTGTACCTAGAGCCAACTTTACTTCCTATACTGCCCATTCTTCTGTTGGAACCACTCAAAAACAGTAATAAGCAACACAAACTGAAGCATTAATAGGACATCAATTTTTAACAGTAACTAATTTCCAAATGCACCAATTATAGAGAAGCACATTATTAGCCTCATACCCATTGATTCTGACCTCAAACCCAATGCTAGAGCAGCACATTATCACCAAACCACATTATAAAACATTCCCTGGCCTTCAACGTTACTCATAAACAAACATCTATACCCCCAAAACAACAACACTGATTCAGCCATCACATACCAGCGCCACACATAAAAAGAACAAATTTAAACCCGACAACCACCTTCCTTAACCAATGTATTTTCCCAACTAAATTCCAAGAATCAATACTTTCCCCCAATCCCAAACTAGTGGCAATTATTTTCTGGTCTATTTAAAATTCAGATCTATCTTGGAACAACATAAATTTTTAAGTTATACTCATGCATATACATAAATAGACCGAACAGAATAGAATAAACGCAGTGATCACAGAACTCCAACCACAGAGGCGTTTCCTTTGTTTGGTAGCCGAGAAAAGAAACGAACAGTCTCAAAAAGTCGTAATGCATCAAAGCCATTAGCGGATGTTGTATTTTGCCAAATATCTTACTTCTTTCAAGCCAAATTAGAGCAAGCAGGGAAAAGAAATAAAGACACCACGGAGACATATTTTAACCGCTAGGTCAGCGAAAGCAACTGGCCAGTCAAAACAAAATTTAGATGAATGAAAGCGAAAAACAGAAAGGACACGCAGACAGAGAGCACAAGAAGAAATGCGGAACTCACAAGTACAGAATGAAAGATAATGGCCATTGGAGAGTCCAAGAGCAGCAGCACCGCAACAACAATTAATGGTGCCATTTCACAAAAAAAAAACCACACAACAAAGGGGCGGACGACTGACCGTCGGAGGAGCACTTGAGGGACGCTGGGTGTTGGAGCGATGAGGATGACGTTGTTGGACGGGCGCCAGATTCTTTGCCGCTGCAACACCGGCCGACGCTGGCGCAGCCCACGAACACCGGCTGCTTCGCGGCGGACTGCACTGCACGCTTGGGGTACGACGCACTCACCCACACCGACACGCACGGTAGCGACGTGGCGTCGAAGCCCCCCGACGCTTGACGATGAACCACGGCACGACGGAGGAACGAGAAGCAGAGCCGCGTCCAGCGATTTCGAACCCTGTTTCTTCTTTTCAAAATGAACCTGAAGCTTTCAAAATGACCTCATTTTTTTTAAATTTGAGTATGGGCTATTTTAGTCATTTCTCAAAGGGAATTGCTGTCAGAAAAGTCCCTTGGGACTTTTCTGACATTGGAATTTGCAAAGGGACTTTTTTGGGATTAATTCTGTACCTTGGGACCTAGCTGGTATTTTCCCTTAATTTTTTATCTGTCTTCAGCCAAGTGCAGGAACCCGGATCAGACCGGACTGATCCGAAAATAGGCAGACCGGCCGGTGGACTAGTCCTATTCCATATCCGATTCAGGTTCCAATTTTTAAAAAAAAATTATATTTTTTCTTTAGAATTTCATACTATAAATATAAAATCTTCAATTTTTTAACGGTTTGGTCCCGGTTTAGCTCTAGTTTGGCTCCGGTCTGACCCACTGACCCTTAACCTAGTACCCAGACCGGTTCAATATCCGGTCCGAGTTTTAATACCTTGGTCTTCAGTGCTTCATGGTATAATAGGTGAAATAATAAATCCAGACTCTTTGATTTAGTTTAAAATATCATGTACTCCCTCCAGTCCTAATTATAAGATAAAGTTTACCTTTTTGGAGAAATTAAGGAAGCCAATTAAATTACTTTAGAGTGTTTATATTTTTAGTATCCTTAGATTATATATTATTTTATTAGTTAAATTAATTAGTTTGGAGGAAAAAATAAAAATATAAAAACTTTAAAGTAATTTAATTGGTTTCCTTAATTTTTCCAAAAAAATCAACTTTGTCTTATAATTAGAACCGGAGGGAGTAACAATTATAATGGCCATTATCTATTTATATACTCACAGATAACAAATACAATTCATTTTTCAAATTTCATGCACAAATGTATTTAATTGGCTGGGAAAAAGAAACAGAGACATATGAAACTTAGGGTGTGTTTTTATTAGCTTTTAGAGAATAGCTTCTGGAGGAAAAATAGAGAATAACTTTTTGAAAATAGATTATGGAGAGAATAGATTATGGGAAAAAAGTGATTTTGAGGTAATGATAGTGTTTGGATGTTGTAATCAGAATAGCTTTTTTTATGGTCAAATTACTAAAAGGGACATTAACTTTTATGATAATTACATATAAAGATAAGATTATATTTTACATATTATTTAAGAGTTAAGGTCCAAATATAACAAAACAGTTAAATTTCACCTAACAAAGTTAAATTATAAGAGAAGAAAACCCTAACGGCATTAAAAATGATGCATCTTAACTCATTTTTTAACATTAAATTTCATAATTAATACCAAAAATGAAATAAATTTGTTTATATGTAATGTTAATTAATTTAACTAATTTTTCTAATATAATCAAATTAGATAAATATATCTTATATTGATAAGAGGGGGTATTAAAATTTTAAAATTAAAAAAGAAAACTGATGAGACAGAACGGAGAGAACATCAAAATTAAAAAAAGGATGGAAGAGACAGTGGTGTGGAGCTCACGCAAGAAAAAAAGAGAAAAAAAAAAGATTATGTCAAAACCTTGGTTTTGACCCCAAAACCAAGATTTTAAATAAAAAAAGGATTATAGCATTTGATGGGGGTGTTCGGATAAAAAAAAGCATTTTTCCATTGTTATCCAAACACATACTTACACAAAAACAAATTATGAATTATGAACTTAAAAAAAAAGGTTAAAATGCAAGTGCAAGCAATTCAGAGCTAATTTTCAAATAATATTCTTTATTATTAAATTTAAATATAATAATTTATTCAAATAATATCCTTCAAAGATGTAAATATTATTAAAGTGGGTTTTATTTCTCACAACAAAACTATTTCTATAATAAAAATATAGGAAAGACAGGGCACAAGTTAAATGCCTCAAATTCAATAAAAGAGGAAATTATAAGTCTAACACAAATTGTCATTTCATTTTTTTTAAGTTTAGTTTTATAATAAATTTTTTTATTTTATAAGAAAATTATAATATTTTTATATGAAAAATTTTAACCTCAAAATTAACATTATAAAAAATTATTAGGATTATTATATAAATTGTTAACAAAAAAATTATATGTACTTCTCATCCTTACATGTACATATAAAAGACAATATCCTCACCCCTCATCGGACGGTGGAGATCACACAGACACACACGCCTGTAGAGAAACCAAACGCAAAATCTCGCTCGCCTATTCTCGCACGCCGCTTCTCAGTTTCGTTTTTCTCTTCCCTTCATCGCGGTGGGGACGGCCATCGCCATCAAGAACTTGCTAGGTTGACATACCTAATCTCGATCGAACAAGTTCATTAGTATTACTACAACTGCATTTCAATTCATCGAAACCAAACTTTACACCGTTTTTGGCAGGAGATTTCCGTTCAAGCCCTAAACGATGGAAGGAGAAACTCAGCAACCTTCGGCTCCGATTCAGGAGAATAGCTCGGACAGTCCTCGGCAAATCAGTTCGGATGGGGTCGATCGAGTAAAGAAGCTTCTGTTCCGTCGGATGCTTGTAGGCATTAAAGATGGGAGGTTCTTCTTGGGTGGATTCTATTGTATGGACAAGCAAGGGAACATTATTCTCCAGGACGCCGTCGAGTATCGCAGCACACGGCGGTCCTCGCCTTCTCCGATGGAGCAGAGGTGCCTTGGCCTTATTCTTATTCCTTCTTCATGCCGCACATCTTGCCATGTGGATTGTTCAGTGGAAGAACAGTTGTCACTGCTATCACTCAATGAAAAGTGAGTACTATTCTGATTTACGCTATTTCTGGATTGAGGATTGTGAATTTATTATAGAGTTTAGTGGTTCATGAATGTTGTGTTCTGTTAATTATCTAGGATTGTGGCAGTTGATTAGGTTTCAATCCACTGACTCGAATATGACATCAGATACGATATGATTGCGGTTCTTCACTATTTTCAAGTGTGAAAGAAGGCCCTTGGTTGAATTACTGTTAATTGATTATGTAGAAGATTTGATTTGTACACATGATGAAGTAGTTTACGTATAGTCCACTAGTTCGTATCTTTTTCCCTCCTTTTTGTTCAATCAAGACGATTTGCTGTCTGGAAGTTGATGCTATTTTTTCCCCCTCTCTAGAGCTGCATCCAACTAATATTCATTAAATTTTGCGTAAAACTTGTAGCAGTATAACAATGAAGGATCAATAAACTACATCCAGCTTTCTAAGCTTATCAAGCTTTTGTGCAAGTGACTGCGAATTTGCCTGTTTCAATAAAAGGAGATGCACCAACTTTATTCTTCTCTCTCTTCAGGAAATGACGTTTTTAATCTCAAAGCAAAGAGCATCATTTGATTTTACTCTGCCTCTGAAACTAGGAATCGCTCAATTGTAAATATTTGTTAGCACATACTAAAATATCAGCGTGATTCTGAATGATTGAGCATGAAGACAGTTGAAACATCTGGTTCTACACGTCTGCCATGCTTCATTTTCATATGGAGAGAAAAAGAAGCAAAGAATGCGTTATTTTCTTCATTTTATGAAAGACGCTCTCTGCCCCAAAAAGGTAAAAATCTTCACACAATGTGACCTGTGGGAAAGGGTGGGTTAGCACCTAGCCATGGAAGGGCTTGTTTATATGGTCAAAATCATAGTCATGGCTATAAAGCTTTTTTTTTTTTTAATAATATGGTAATGGGGATTTGAATAATGGGTTTTAAGGTTTGATTATCTTGTGACAATCACAGTGGTTTATTGATGGCATGTTTGGATCCTATTTATCTTCCACCAATTATTTTTCCTGACGCTACATTCATTGTAGTAGTTTAATTGAAATGAAGTTACAAAAATGCCTCATCAGAAAAAGAAAAAGAGATTTCACCAGAGAGAGAGAGAGAGAGAGAGAGAGCAGTTGGTGCTTTACTGAACTCAGATGCCTTTATTTGTGTGGACTTTACCTATCTGAGGAAGTCAGAATGTTTCCCAGTTCAATTTAATTGACAGGCTTTGATTTGGAGGAGCAGGAGGAGACGAAAACAAAACATGTAGTGTTTGGAGATAAATGACAAATGCAAATAGTACTCTCTCCTGTCCTAATTATAAGACAAAGTTGATTTTTTTGGAGAAACTAAGGAAGTCAATTAAATTACTTTAGAATATTTTTATTTTTATTTTTTTCTTCAAACTAATTAATTTGACTAATAAACTGATATAAAATCTAAAGATCCTAAAAATATAAATACTCTAAAATGATTTAATTGACTTCCTTAATTTCTCTAAAAAAATCAACGTTGTCTTATAATTAGGACTGGAGGAAGTACCTTAGGTTTAAAATCCCCATAGGTAGGCTTTAAGCATGTTGTATTCTGTTTGGCCTGCCTCTATAGCAGCTATTCAGATCATAGAAATTATAGGCCAACGGAACAACAGGGAATGGCATTCCCGACTGGAAACTCAAACGGGGCAGGTTTTTCTTGTTATTTTTTTTCCATTTGTATAGAATTGAATCTCTTAATCAACAACTTATCTAAAAATTGAGCTATTGATAGAGCATAATAACGTCATATGATCCACTTAGGCGACTCGGGATAAGACTTTGTTATCATTTACCCATTTGTAAATCTGTTTACAGGCATCCGTTTGTCAATGCCCTCTTCAACTGCCGCTTGGTTGTGGGCGGTCATATCTTCCTCAGTCCCAAAAAACCTACTCCTCTAATCATGTTATAAGATCCCCATCTCTTTGTTCTTAACAAGACCCTTTAAAAAATTTAACATCCAAAAATGCTCTGATCTCTAATTGTTTCTTCATCATCTCTTTGTAATATGATATAGTAATTAAAGAATAATTTTGGAAAGTGGTAAAAGTTTTGTAATATTTATGTAACTTTGACTAATTTTTTATAATGTAAAGAAAGTAATTAACAGGAAACTATAACAAGATCTGGATGGAGTCCCATTTTTAACTAACCTTTATGCTTAAGTTCCAACATTCTATTCTGGCCAAAAAAATAGAAAAGTAACAACATTCTATAGCAGATCTTTCTGTTGAGATTAGAAAGAGGCACATGTAATTTGAACAAGTGATGTGGTCATCGGCAAAACTTGATTGTGGGCCGATTTCAAGATTTGTTTAAAAAAATCGACAGTCATTTACTCTATAATTTAGTTTAAGGAAATCTTAAGGACATGTGACCAAATTTGATTAACCAAAACACGGATTGTTTGCTATAGATAATACAGGCATGGTTCCGGGAAAAGAAAAATAATAACATAAATAAAGAAGACGATAATACAGGCATCATGGGATCTGATGATCATTAGTCCCAAAATTGAGGTTATCAATTCAAAACCTGTTAGCATATGGTGTTCCATACACAATGAGGTATGGCACACTCCTAAGAACAGTGTCGATGGGTATTGCAAAGTTAACACCAGACGATATTCCACTCCCTGCAACGCAACATCATCAACTTCAACCATTCGTCTCATTTTAAACTATTAATTTGTCAGGCCAGTGAATGATATTGGTAAATCAATGATGGCATCATATAAATGCTCGTTTTTGTTGTGTTATTATGGATGTATATTCTCTTAAAAGGATTAATTTGGAAATATTGTTCATACCTTTTCTAGTGAATGTTGCTGTGTTTACTCCAATAACATGCCCGTATGAATCAATCAATGGTCCACCCGAATTCCCTGTTCACATCCATGAACTCATTCAAGCCATTAAACGTCATATCATAACCCCTAACTAGTCCCCACAAAATTCAAGGAAGCCAAATTCTGAAAGCCACATCATCGCCGAAATTTTCTGTTGTAAATTTCACATAAGAATCATGGAGTCAGGAAAAGGGGATTATCATGATTCTCTCTGGTGCGTGTTTGGGGAATTCACAAAACCATGGTTGTCTCTAAACCCATGGTTTCCAAAAAAGCACCCCAAACACTCATTTTTCTCATAATCAATTTTCCTCCTAAAACCATGGTTTTGTTATAAGACAACCAAACATTCTAGTTTTCTCCAGAATTTATTTTTGGCAAGAAAACCATGATTTGGAGTGGAAAACTATGGTTTTACTATAAGCTATTTTTTTCTACTTCTTCAGAAGTTATTACGATTTACGAGATAAGTATGTGAGAGGAGTTTTGACTCGGCTTGCAAAAAAGGACTTCTGACTCTGTAGTTTTGGTGTTTCCCAAACATGCTAAAAATTTATTCTCTAAAATCACTTTTTTTACTTTTTCTCCTGAAGCTATTCTCCAAACGTTAATTCAAACACAGTTACATGACAGTGACTTTTGAACCTCCTTTTGGCTATCAGATTCAGAACTCTTGCGATGCTAATGTTACCTAGTGTCAATTACAATGAATCCTAGTGCAGGGAAAATTTGGTAGAATTGATTGCCCTTTAATTTGTCCAATACATGATAGGGTACAAGGTGTAATTTCTCACCAATCAAAAAAACAAAAAATACTGAGAGTAGGATTGAAAGTTTGGGGCTCAAACACAAGGAACTTCAATGGAAGGTAAGGCTACCTGCGTTAATAGCCGCGTCAGTCTGAATAGCTCCTTTAATAGCTCCCCCATTTGGTGCAGGAATCTCACGACCTAGACCACTAATGACCTGAAACATTCACATCACCCAATACTCATCAATCTTTCAAGATCGAGGTTGATTCGGCCATTACAACTTTGAATTAAGGCAAATCATGGTATAATGTTTGCTTGAAAATTTTTGAAGTAATTACCCCAGTGGTCAGAGTGTTCTCATATCCATAAGGATTCCCAATAGCAAAGCAGCTCTGACCAACACGTATTTCTTTGGACGTACCAAGAACAACAGGCTTTATTTCGTACTCGCCAACATCGACCTGCACGTCGAATAAGTATTTTTGAGAGACAGTAGTGGCTTGCAGTGGGGGAAAGTGGAACATGAGTGTTATTGGATTGATCTGTAAGAACAATATTTCCATTTGAATCTCTTGATACTACTCCTCTTGTCCTTATTCTAAGACATATTTAGGGTGTTCATCTTGGTATTCATTTTTGTTAATCTTGTCCTAATTTATCCCTATTGATGCTCCCTCAACAATAATCAAGAAGGAGAGGGAATGAGAAAATTAAGAAAGATGACCAGGGTGTTTTAGAGATTACATGTCATATTAACTAATTTAACTAACTTCCTTAATATATTCAAATTAAGTAAATATTTCTTATATTAAGAACCGGAGGGAGTAGTTTTCAATATGTAGGGATTGTGAGATCAGTGACCAGTGTGTACCTTGAGAACAGCCAGATCAAACGCTGGATCAAACCCAACTATCTTTCCATCCCTTACAAAGTTATTCCCTCTGGCATCAACTAGAAACACCTGTAGACGGTAGTAATAGGGTATGAATTGCCACTTAAGATGACTACTTTCTTCTGTCATTGATATAAGATATGGTTGACTAATTTAAAAAGATTACTTAATTATAGTAGATGTTACGTGATTTCTCTGAAAAATGATAAATATAAATAATTTAAAGTAATTTATTTAACCTTCTCAATATCCCCAAATTAGTTAACTAAGTCTTATGGAGGTAGTATTAGATATGTGTGGATATTTCGAAAGGCAACACTAATGTCACATAGCATCGTGCATCACCATATTTAAATCAAGTTAATTATTGTAATAATTGAATGATTATGAGCAAGGTTCTGAAACCCGGACCAGCCACTGAACCAGCCGGGGTACTGGGTCAATGGTCAGTGGGTTAAACCAAAGTCACATCGGAGCTAAGTCAAAGTCAGAACGGTGAAAAATTGAAAATTTTAGGGTTATTAATATAAAATTCTAAAGAAAAAAATAATAAATTACCGGACCGAACCGGTTTACCGACCGGTTCTCCGGTTTTAGATCCAAACCAGCTGGTTCAGTCCGGGTTTAAGAACCTGACTTATGAGTCTAATTGTGTTAGGTTTAACATCTCCTTATTCATTATACCACTTATTATCATCATCAATTCTGTAGCTACAAATAGGAGTCATTCTTCTCCTTTGAACTGCCATGATTATTCCCCTCTCCTCTCCACCTGGTTGCCATCACTCTAAAATAACATTTGGTCTATTTAATTTTGGGGGATGCCACAATAAAATAAAATTGAAGAGGCAGAAAAATCTTTATGGCAGAGTTTCTTAAAGCAACTCATACTGTTTAAACTGTTCTGTTCTATTTTTCCCAACAACAACAACAAAGTGGAAAGACATTCACATTTCCTTCATCTCCAAGCAAAAACTTTAATGTAATTAACGGCAGAAGGGAAAACCTTACAACGTTGTAAACCACCAGCATCAGTAGCCAATTTAGCAACAACATGGTAATTGGTAACCTGTTCAGCAGAAAAAAGAATTGATGAATTCTAATAGTTTAGGAGCAACTATGTGCAATCAAAATAAAAGAGAATACATATGCATAACAGACAATTGTTGGTTCCTTATCAAGATGTCTAAAAATTGTTAGCATGATGCACATTAATTCCATGGATGACAAATAATATTTCGAAATGTTTTCCATATTTTAATCTTTCCATAAGATTGCCATTAGCCCTGATCAAGTGATCATAAAAGACAATCACTTTCATATTATCTGAAGGGGAAGAAAAGCCTGGCCAATCACTATTAGTCAACTGATAAATAACATACATAAGCACAGTTTCATAAGCCAATGACCAAAACTTTTTTTTTAAAAAAAAAAAAGGGACCAAAACATAAAATGTTAACCTTTTGTTACCAAAGAATTCAAGACTTGAGAGAGATTGAATGTGGTAGAACAAGTAGTGCTTACAATGTGACCAAATTTATCCCAAATGAAGCCTGAACCAGTTCCTTCAACTTTTGCATCTTCATCCTCATTCACCATGGCTTCGCTAGAGGTTTTGGGGACTTTAGCCAATTCGATGTCTTTAATAAAAACAACCGACGTTGAAGTTTCCTGTAAAGATACGAATCTTGATTTCAACAAAGCAATCAATGCCCATAGAATATATTTCCTTCTATCCATAATATAAGTCACTTTAATTAATTCATTAGAATCCAGTAGAAATGGCATTTAAGTGTGTACCAAAGAAAAGAAATAGTATTTAAGTGTATACCAAAGGAGAGAGAAAAATAGGTAAGCCATACTTAAAAGACAAATAAATATTAATTGCTCTACAAGTAATTTATACTATCCATCAAGACATTCTTAAGGTGACTTGTACTGTTCAGAAAGAATGGCCTATGAACGCAAGTTCAAACCGTACAGTGTTTTCCACTTCTACTACCAATCATACAGATGAAATTGTCCAGAAACGACGAATGAAAATTGAACACAGAAAATTCTTCAGAAACCCTAAAAACCAAATAATTACAAGATCTAATATACATTGAACATCAAGAAATTTAAATGATTCCCAAATTCGACGAATTTAGGAAAAAAGGGGAAGATTGAAAGAACCTGAAAGAGATTTACGATACGGTCTTCTTCTTGCTGAAGCTCGTCTGATAGAAGCTGAGCAAGTGCGGGTGGCGATGAATTGGGATTGAAGAGAGACAGCAAAGAAGAAGCGAGGGAAACGCAGGAACCAAAGGCAATGGCTCGTCGTCGCGTGGGGGAGAGAGAAAGGGAAGGAAGGGAGGTTGAGGAAGATGACAATGGACGGAGAGTAGTTTGTAGAGAAGCCAATGCCATTGCCAAGCTTGCCATTGCACTACAGTGAGCCATTGCACGTTCATAACAGAAGCCTCTGCCTTGCCTTCATTTCTCTGGTTTTTTCGGATAAGATGTCACCGGGGCAGTTTACCTTTTCATATGTTTATTTTATTATTAAAATGACAAATATTTTATAAACGGCTTTCTTTCTTTTAGTACTATATAAGTAACTTTCTTTATTTATTTTTAAATAATAAGTGTTTATAAATCGTAATTTATGATATACGAAATAAATATGTGAGAGGAGTTTTATCTCGATTTATGTAATAAGTGTTTATTAACCCCCAATAAGCAATATCAAACACACACTCAAAATTTAAACTTTTTTTTTTCTTTTTTACCCCTATTAAATACATGACTTTATATTAATTATCTCTCACTTATCACTAATTCTCTTTCATTAATCATTTATTACCTATTCCCTCCCGTATTTTCTATTCATTCTCTCTCATATAAATAAATAGGGTTATATTTGAAAAAGATATTATATTTTTAACATATGTATTATTTTTAACTAATTTTAAATGTCAATTTATTTTGTGTTAGGAAAAAAATTACTTATAAAAAAACCAGAGGAAGTATAGTTATAAGTCATGAAAATATTTTTGGTCATACACTTGAACCATAAAAACATTAATAATATGGAAAAGATTAAAAAAGTACCTCTTGAATCGTAAAATCATAAATAAGTGATTTTTTATTAAAATGAGTTATCAATTGTTATATTTTTATAATTAATACCTATACTCTTATAAAAGCAATAAGGTTGATTTAAGATTTTGAAGTTCAAGTGGTATTTTTTTGTCATCTTCTCTTAATAATACATTGAAAAGAATGTATTTGGAGTACCTTTCTTTTTTCTTTTCCGTCACATTTGGAGTATTTTTAATCAAGGGTTAAAGTGCAAATATATCTATAACCTTGACACTGGGCACAAAAATACACATGAAGTTTTTAAAATGGTACAAAAGTGTTGTGGATGTATAGTCAACTAACGTTGACGGTTTAACAAACATGTTAGTTTAGAAATAATACAAAAATATAAAAGAAGTTTTTCTAAAATAGTGCAAAAAAACAATGTTATTAAACCCAAACCAGCCATTGAATCAGTTGAGTCAGTGCGTCAGGTCAGAGTCAAATTGGAGCTAACCTGGAGCCAAACCCGTGAGAAAGTGACCTGAACGACGCAAAAATGGAGTAGTTGTTAATTGCAACGCTCAAGTTTTCAACTACAACATATCAAATTTTAATATTGAGGTTTAGAGTTAAGTAAGATTTAATTATTAATGAGGTAGAGGAATAAAGAGGTGGAATTTGAATATCTGAGACTTAGAAATACTAATGACAATGATTGAAAATTATATCTCTAGATCTTTTGTGGACTAAATGATCATATTTTTAGTGATTCTTTTTGTATTAAAAAGTAGATAAATCAAGTTTTCCATAGAGCCTTCATTTGTAATTTTTAAAAATATGTAGAATTAGATATGAGTTTTTAAAGTTCTAAAAATATGAATAAGCATTGAACTGACTGGACTGGACCAGTTAGATGACCGTTTCACTGGTTTTGTGATCAAATTGGCAAATCCAATTTGGCTTTAATGACTATGCAAAAAAGCCACGACAATAACTAGGGGCATGGGGTGGAGTGGTAAGTACTCCTCACTCCCTTAACTAGGTTGAGGGTTCGATCTCTACTGGGTATGGAAAAATGCCACTGGCCAGCTATCCCATCCATTGAGGTGACTATCAATTAGGCGATCCGGATTAGTCTGGGGCCATTGTAGTGCCTGAAAGATGACCTACCCTGAAATACCGGAGGAGAGATCTAAAAAAAAAAAAAAGCCACGACAATTAAATTAACTAAAGTTGACCGTTTAACAAACATTCCCTAGAAACACCCCCCCCCAAAAAAAACACACACACAGAGCATAATGTTTTAACTCACAGCGGCTCTGCCTGTCACCGTGGGTTCTTTTGCATGATATAATGGTGGCACCTTCTTAGTGCTGGAGCTTGTCTGATCCCTCTCCTGACTCCTGGCCTCCTCGTCCGCCTTCCCCCTTTTTTTTTTGTTTTTCTTTTTTGTCGCCGGTGGTTTTGCCTCTCAAAGCTAATAAGTTGCATATTTGGGGTGTTGTTATAAGTCAGCCATGTACTGAAAGGAGGCAAAAAAGAGAACGAGGATGGCTTATTCATCGTTACAGAAATCAATGCATCTAATGCTCGTTTGAGATAGTTTATTTTTAGGTAATAAATACTTATAAATCATGATTTACAGTATACGAGGTAAGTATGTGAGAGAAGTTTTATCTCGACTTACGTAATAAATATTTATTCTTAAAAAAAATAAGCTAATCCAAACATGTTTGCAACTGTTGAGTCTTGTGAAAGAATTTGAGGTGGAAGACAGAGCCACTTGGATCGAAAACTTTGAGCAACAAGAGTAGATATTATTTGTTAAATGATCAATGTTGGTTGACTTAATAATTGTGACTTTTTTTAATCATTTTAGAAACCTTATGTGTACTTTTGTATAATTTTTCAACAGACATATTTACTAAACGATTAATGTTTGTTGACTTAATAGCTGTGATATTTTTACACAAATTTAAAAACTTTATATGTACTTTTACATATAAAAAAAAATTACGGAAATTTTATACTGTTGGCTGCGCATGACAAAATAATTGAGAGGTAGATTTTCACATTAATAATTTAATCAATTTAAAAGTACAATCGCCATTTCATCAATCATCTGTTTAAAATTGACAAATAAGTGGCCGCTAGTTGACAAAACAATGACAATAAACTAGACATTTGTAAATAATTAGTGATTGATTAATTGTAATTGAACATCCAGACAATTCTCATTATGGTGACTGTCTCTTCCCCCAGCTTTTCTCACCTTCCCTCGTAAACTCTCACTGTCATCTTCAAAATATTGCAAATTGCGGGAAGCAAAAAATACGACAGCTTTGGTCTCTCCCTCTCTTTGCAGCCTTAACGCTGACACAAAACAATGACACAAGGTACTTCGCTTCACGTTCTTCACCCTTATTATCAGCGACATTCCATAAAGCTTATCAGAACCTTGCCTGTTATATTTGTCTCCATAATCTCTAAATTCCTCAAATTTAAACACCTCTCGGTTTGGCATTTTCTCAAATGGCTTCTGTTCATCTATTTCTCTTTGGCCTCCTTCTGTTTACAGCTGAAGCTATGGTGGCAATGGAAGAAGAGGAATCACATGGACTTTTCCAAGTAATGGGTGCTCTCCTAGAAGATTCTGATTGGGTCCATGAACATCCACAACCTTGTACGGACACTCCATGGCCTGGTGTGAAATGTGAAGTTAGTGATGATGATCATCCACAAATCTTTCATGTCACGGGGATCCACATTGGTCCTGATATTGTATCCCCACCACCTTGTAAATCTTCTGCTTACCTATCTGGGTCGTTGTTAAAACTACCTTATTTGAAAACCCTTTCAATTTTCAATTGCTTTGTGGCTTCTCCAATCACATTACCTGCTACACTTTTTGGATCTCTCTCTTCCTTGGAACACCTAGCTTTGCAATCTAACCCATCCCTCTTTGGAGAGTTACCTCCAAGTTTGGGACAGGTTCCTAGACTTAGAGTCTTGAGTCTGTCCCAAAACAGCCTACAGGGACAAATCCCAGCACAGATTAGTGGGTTGGTTTGTTTGGAGCAACTTGACCTGAGCTACAATAACTTAAGTGGTCAAATCCCCAAGGAAATTGGTGATTTAAAGAGTATGACTATCTTGGACCTGAGTGGGAATGAGATTGAAGGAAACTTGCCTTATTCTCTTGGGCAACTTAAAGATCTGCAGAAGATTGATCTGAATTCTAACAGGCTTACTGGTGAAGTACCTTCAGTTTTGGGAAAACTCAAGGGGTTAGTATTGCTTGATCTGAGTCATAATTTTCTAAGTGGCCCTATTCCTGAAACACTATCTAGTTTAGAGGTTTTAGAATATCTTGTCCTTGATGGCAATCCCATAAAAGCTAGGATACCCTTGTTCATTGGCAACCTTAAAAAGCTCAAATCAGTGAGTTTCTCAGGGTGTGGTTTGATTGGCCCCATACCCAATAGTTTTTCTACCTTGAAGAACTTAACTGCTCTTTTCTTAGATAACAATAGTCTCAGTGGACCGGTTCCTCCAAATTTAGGTTCACTCTTAAACTTGGATCAGCTAAATTTGAGCCACAACAATCTGAGTGGTGTCATAGAACTTTCTGATGATTTCATTGAGAAGCTTGGTGAAAGGTTAGATATAAGTGGAAACAGTGAGCTATGTACAAGCCATCATCAACCAAACAAGGAAAACCTCTCATCATACTTGGAAATCCCTGTTTGTTTGAGCTCAAAACCCAGAAATGGCAAATCTTTGGCTGATGAATCTCCAGAGGACCCTGCAGAGATGAAGCCAACTCAGTATAACAGCAGTACAAGCTCAAACTTACCATCATCATGGCTGGATCTACAAGTCATGCTGTTCACTTTAATTACTAATTTTGTCATCTGCTCCCTCTTCTTCTTGTTGTAACCTTCAGAAATTAATATTTTATAAAGTAATTAACTCAAATCCATCTTTGGATACTGAATCTTTTTCTCATTAGGTTGTATTCATAGGTCATTTCTTGCTAGGCACCATCCGTCTATAAAGTTATCTGTCTACTATATGGAGCACACTAAAGTAAGATTTGACAATAAAATACACAACTTTAATGTAGTGGGTCCTCCTAAGTCCTAATCTTGATTTGCTGAAGTGGTTGAGTTTTGAATTATCTAGTAATGGTTTACAAACGAAGTGAAATCTTACAAACATGGCATGCTGTACTATTTTGATGTTTCCTGGTTGTGTGGAAAGGGAATGATGAAAAGGGATTCAAGTTTGGAGTGTTCTGTTTGCTCTGTTGTGAGGTTAAGGTAAAAAAGCATTGAGCATTGTCCTTCTATCCCAGTCTCTCAGGTCAAGTGTTGTCTCTGTCTCTGTCGTGTGGAGCAGCCTTTGGGGAAAGGAAGGACACTTCAGTTATTGTTTTTGGTATGGAGAGGGACATAGGTTGTTCATCCTTCATTGTATCACTTTAATATTTTTTTTATCAACATTACTTACAGCATTCAAAAGATAGAAATATTTCTTAGAAAATAGATTCATGAATTTTTTTCTGAAAAAAAAACTCATAAATACTTTCAATGCAATTGGTACATAAATTATGGAAAAAAATGGTTTGCCTTTCTGTGCTCCCCACATTCTATTTGATATTCCAATTTCCAACTATGTTTTTTATAATATTTTTTAAAAAAATTGTGTAATTGCATGTTTAAATTACAATGGTTTGCCTTTCTTTGCTCCCCACATTCTATTTGATAGGATGCCACCTTATTTTGCTGTTTATGGGCCATACAAATATTTTACCTTTACAAAATTATTTTTCATTTAATTTTATTCCATTCCGTTTTGATTTGTTTTAGTAATACAATACTTTTTATATTTTTCACAAATCCAATCAGCTGGGTTATTTTGCTACAACTCACATCAAGCACCTCCTGAAATTTTTCTTAAGCATGGGGTTGTGCATTCAAGCCTCCATAAATATGATATGATGGGGGCGTGACTTCTTTCATTAGGTGAATAATAGTTAAGAAAATCAAAATTTGACAAAACTTATTTTAAAGCTTATCTCGTATATCATAAACTACGTTTGGGGAAAAAAAGAAAAAGCAATTTCTACCATATGCATTAATTGAAATGCTAGTAAAGTCTCGTAATAGTATGTTTGGATTAGTTTTTAAAAAATAATTTTTTATGATTTACGAGATAAATATATAAAAAAAATTTTATTCCAATTTATTAAAAAAGGTTTCTGAAACTACCGTTCTAAAATTTCCCTAACAGTAACGGTAAGGTTCTTTTAAGTCATAACCACTAGAGGCGAATATATGACTATGAGCCGTATTCATGGGCTTGGGCCTGGGGCTCTTGAAATATTTTTTGTAGTTTTTTTGAAAAAATAATCGAATCACTGAAACGACACCGTTACAGCAGTCTGCGATCTGCCTTTCATGATGCTGATTCGCAGCACAGGCCCTGTGGTTCGCAGCTGAAGGAAGAAGGCGAAGAAGAAGGAAGAAGAAAATGAGTGAGACGAGGCCGGTGCCAAGGAGAGAGAGTCCGTGGGGAGTTTCAGAAGGAAACCATCGTGAGCCTAAGGCTCACCGATGCAACGACCGAGCTGAGGATGTCATTCAGGTAAAATTTACAAAACCCTTTCTCTATGTTCCTCGCTCTCTCCTTTTTCGATTGATTCAATGTTTTTATATCGCTAATGATACAATTTGGGTTTTCATTTTCCTTTTAATCTTTAATTTTACTGTATTGTACTTGTTCCTGATTGATTCAGTGGATTATACTTGCATCCCCTTTTCCGTGATTGAATTTCGCAGAGCAGATTATGGGAAACGACCGAATAGTAGCCACCTTCCTGATGGTGCTTATTAGTTTTTATCTCTCGCGATAGTCCTTGTAAAAACTATGGAACGAAATTTTTGTTTGTGGCTAGATTGACTTATTTTATTTCTTTGCTTGAAAAAGGAATAAAATGAACTTACTTAATGGAAGATACATTTGACTTTAGTTTAGCTACTTAGTCTGGGCTCGTTCCTTGTTATAAATCCTAGGTAATTTTTAAGGTCACACTCCTGGCATTAGTTTGGTGCATATAGAATTTCACTCCTGGATTCCTTCCTAAATAAATTATGGCGAGTCAATTAAGAGAAGAATCATCCCCTTCTGAAATCTGAACTGATTTCTTTGGGTATAGTCTTGATGAATTTTTTCTGTATGTGTCAATTTCTGTATGTCCTCTTTTTGATTTTACAAGTTTTTCCTTGTCTACTGTGTTTGTTTTATGCAAGTTCCTTACTGTCATGTGAGTTTCAAAGGTAAGACAGAGCTCATTTAATTTGTTTGTTCCTTAGGCTTGCTTTGAAGGAAACCCATTCAAGACAGTTCCTGGACCTTTCAAGCTCTTCTGGCAGTGCATGCGCTCAAAACCTGGGTGAGAATTTTGTTTTACAATTCTAATCCTAGTCGTATATATTTTTGTGCTGTACTATAGACTTTGTAAATTAACTGAACATTAAAATCACAGAAACCTACCACCAGTGACATGTAACATATTAATGCGTTTTTGTATGTACCATCTGCTATAGCTCTACACATAGTAACTAGAAGTCTAGAACTCTTGAAATTTACAGTGCTTGCTTTAAGGGCTAAGATTGCCCTTCACATTTCAATTCATATTTAGGCAAACTTGCCTTCGCCATGAAGCTCTCCATTTACACCATGTTTTTTGCTTTATGGTACAGTAGCTTATGACATGTTTGGCAATTGCAGGGAAGAACCAACAGAACCGTATACTTATTTGCAGTTTGATCCTCCAAAGAGAGAGGTGAAACTTGAGTAGTGCAGCTTCTACAAATGCCTTAAGAACAAGTTTGGCCGTGAGTTTCTTTTGAGATCCATAAATTTCAACTACTGCTTGATTGTGGATGAAAATTTCAAGTAGTTCGTGGCATCAATGAAGATACTGTTTTCTTAATTTTCACTGCAAAAATGTCGAATAATTAGTTTGTTTTTTAGTTGAGCATTAGTCTTTACATCTTTGATATTTCTCAAAATCCAAACTGGACACCCTGTGCCTATTTGTTCTGCTGTTGGGAGTTGCTTTCCCAGTAAAACCTGCCAAGGATAGTCTAATGAGAAACTTTTGATGGTACAGGTTTTAGATACGTTTGGCTTGACTGATATTTCAAGTTTATTACATTGGATGTCATATATCATATTTCTACAAAAAAAGCTTGGTGAACTGCATAAATCCTATGGCCCACCCTCACCCAGTGGATCTGTAGATGACATGTAAGCTACAGAGTTGAATGTGTAGTTCTTCCCTAACCTTGGCAGTAAAACTAGAAAATCACATTCAATGACTTGTTCAAAACTCATATATATATACATATATATATATATATCAACACCCAAGCATATACCCATTCCATATGTCGTTTCATTCTGATACCGATCTTTAGATTTCTTATATATTTAAAGCACTAAAGAATTGTATTTATGTAAGTAAGGTTTCAGTTTTGCCTCTCTGTTTTACCCCATTCTTCCGTTTAGTAAAATAGGTAGAAGCAAAGTGTTTAATGATGGGCCTTTTGGGAGTGTTTAGCCTCTTTAGCTTATGGGGAAAAAGCCACTTTAAGTCCTCAGCCATAAAGCACATGCTTATGGTTGTGGCTTTTGCATTCCATTGTAGAGAGAAAAACGATATTTTTAATGGGTCCCACCTTCCTTTTTAATGAAGAAAGGATAAAATTACCAAAGACTCAATAATTTTCTGTGTATAAACAATCCAAAGAATGAAAAGAAATTAAATAAAAATTTTAGCCAAAATTGAGGAAAAGTTTCCATTAAAAATTAAATTAGTGAGAAGGATCTAATAAATTTTCATACACGACACTACAAATTTTGTACCTAGAGTATTAGTACTATGATTTAGGTTCCTAAAATATAAGTATGTTGCTATTTTGAAAATTTTCCCAATAACAAATTAACTTTTTTCTTCTTTTTTATAATTATAATTTTAATATTTCTTTTAAAACTATCATAATATATACATTTAATATATACCTATTATTTAATAAAATTTATGTTCTTTTAAGTCCTTTTGCGTTTAAATTTACTTTTCAAATAATCATCTAAATAAGTTTTAGTTTGAAAAATGTCACTTTTGTTACTATCTATCTAAATATAAATCACATTACATTATGTGATTTTTATCCAATTTTAAGTTTCCAAATGTTAGACTAAAAAAAGTCACTTTTAGCACAACTTATCCAAACACACTCAAACATGGTAACATTAGACTCAAATTCAGGACCTCATCCAAACATAACGGATAGCACTGTTATTAAGACAACTTGTTCACACTCTATATAACGATATAAAAAAAAATTAGGAAAATGATCAAAACTTGGTAGAAGCCACAAGTTACATTCCCAAAATCCCAAGTGAATTGTGAAACTCACTAGTTCTCAAGCATTCTAACAGACAGTCACTTCCTCTTATATTTGGTTTATTTTTTTTTGGTCGAACTCTTATATTTGGTTTTTATTGGTATACAAAATGAGGTTGTTAAATCCCATAAAAAAAACACAAATAAATCTGTACATCTTTTGAAATAAATTCGGTAATGCTTTAGATATTCACCTTTTTAACTCTTTAGATATTTACTTATTAAATTTGGGGTTAAAAATTTATTTGGCTGCATCTTTTGACTGTTGACATTTTTACCTCATTTTGACTTTGAGTTTGACATGAATTTGATAATGCTTTATTTGATCTAGCTTGGGAAGCAAGGGTTAAAAAATGTCAATATCTAAAGCACTATCAAATTAATTTCAATCTCAGTCAAAAGATGCAGCCATGTGAGAACAATTTTGTTGCTCTATAATTCCCTTCCGGCTTAATTACTTTCCTGACTGGAAGGAAGATATGAGCCTTTCTTTTGAGACGTTACCAAGTAAAATGGATGTAATTACTTTTCGGAAAGTAAAATTTCCTCTCCCTGTTTTCTCTCAACCAAATGATCCATTAAATATTATAGGGTTAAGGTGTGAATTCAACAACGAAGTTTTGTCCTAGAAGCGTTTGACACAATTATGTTTTGAAAAAGGCAAAAATAACAATGAACAATTAAAAAGTGTGCAAATATAATAAAGCTGTTAAATCTGACCTAACGTCGTTAGGCGTTTTCTTCTCTTATAATTTAACGACGTTAGTTCAAATTTAACGGTTTTGTTATATTTGCATCATTTTTAATTGTTTATTATTATTTTTGCCCCTTCCAAAACATATTTATGTCAGACATCCCTCAGACAAAGCTTCGTTGTTAAATTTGCATCTTAGCCCAATATTATACACACACACACTTATTTATTTAACTAGAGTGCGGACCAAACATAATCATTTTTTCCAGCCAAACTTGATCTTTTGATATCAAATGCTTTAATTTTAGGGATAAGCTGCAAATTTAACAACCAATTATTTCCCCATGGGCACCTGACACAACTAACTATTTTCGGGTGCAAAAGTAGATATAATCAATTTATTCGGGAGCAGATATAGTAATGCTGCTAACTCAAATCAACTTATGTTATTTTTTAGACTGTGGGTCTCACCAGTTTTAGAAGGGTTAAGGTATAAATTTAGCAACGAATTATTTCTCTATAGGCACACAACATAATTATTTGGGCATTTACAAGATAAATATGAACATTTACATAAGAGCATTTACATTAATGCCCTTACTTTATTTTTTTCATAAGAGCATTTACAAAATAAATATGGGTATTTACAAGATAAATAAAGAGATTTACAAAACAAATAAAAAGATTTAAATGAATCCAAGGAGTTAAAAAAATTTCATCATTCACATATTTGTCATGTAAATGCCCATATTTATTTTTTTACTGACAAAACTTAATTTTATTTTGACCCAATGGGGTCAGTAATTCTTTTGTACTCAATGTATTCTTTTAAATCCATTTATTTGTCTTGTAAATCTTTTTGTTTTGTAAGTGCTTATATTTTTTTAGTAAATGCTCTTATGAAAAAAAATAAAGTAAGGGCATTAATATAAATGCCTACATTTATCTTGTAATAAATGCTTTTATGAAAAACAATTGTGTTGGGTGCCTATAGAAAAATAATTTATTGCTAAATTTGCACCTTAACCCTTTCAATAATAGAGAGTAAGAAGATTGGTGGTACCGACAATGCAAAAAGTAACGAGAGTTAAGTTTCCTTAACGGCATTGATATACCTGTTCCCATATAAATTGTTTATGTCCATTTTTGCACCCAAAAATAATTAATTGTGTTGGGTATTCATAGGGAAATAATTGATTGTTAAATTTACAACTTCACCCTTAATTTTATTATCATTAATGGACCGGCATGGGTGAGTAAAACATGCATGTCAGGTCAACATCGATTCACAATTTGTATTTAGAAAATATGTAACATGTGAAAAAATTCCTATATATGTGGGAGTTTGTGTGGAAGAAGTGGAGAGTGAAATTATAGTGCTGATTTGAGGGCTTCCTAATTAAGAGTCACTGTGTGTGTGTATAATAATTTGGTCCCCACCTTAACCTTTGACTATCCTTCTTTAAGTTGGTGCCACCGCATGTTTCACTAAGCTACCAACGACATTCACACATATATCCCTATTTTTTAGTTAAATATCATCAACAGTGGTTTGTGACTTTAAATATTGTCACCAAATCAATTTCAATTACCAGAAAAATAATTTGAAGTTTTATATCCTCCGTTTCAAAGTCCCTAATAAAAAAAAATATAGAAAAAGAACTTTTAAATTACAGAATTGATAAAATTATGACGAGATTTGATAAGAAATTTACAACTCACTTCATGAAAAATATTTGATTTGGGATTGTACAATTTTAAAATTCTTTTTTTTTATCATTCTCCCTAGTAATAATAACATCACTTTACAATTTCAGTAAAATATTACTTGTTATAGTTATACCATTTTGCCCTTCAATTCATAAAAATTATAATAGATGGAATTAATATATATATATATGGATAAATATTATTAGTACTACTACAAGAATAAAGATAGATAGTTTATTTAAATATGAGAATATGGAAGGGGAAAAAAAAGAGTATATGGCTTTGTTTGGGAAAGCGCCAACGACTGCAATCACGTGGTGCAAAATGAAAAGCATGGTGGTGGTAAGACTTAGGTGTTTGGGAAAGTGTTGGACTCTGCTGGGCTTATTATGCAAACGTGGCTTCTTCAAGAAGCCCAACGAAGCTGCTTTTTTCTCCTTTGCCGCGTAGTGAATTCATTTGCTTCTTGGTTCAGTATGTTCTCTGTTTCATAAACGAAAACAGGGATGACAAAAATGAAGTCACTAGGTTGTTGGTGGACATTGAAGAAGAAGGAAGTGAAGTCACTAGGTTGTTGGAGTGAAGCTCTCCTCTGTTTTCATTCTTGGTTTGGTCTCTTCCAAGAAAGAAGTTTTGGTCAAATTAGGATTTGACTAGGAATTTAATTGCAAACTTCAAAAGTTCTTGAGGAGGGATTAAAATGAAAAATTTTGAAATATTTGTAGGGAACTGTAATTTACAAAACATCTGGGTACTTGTCTGTGATTGCTCTAGTCCCTTTTCTTCATTCACTTGTAATTTTCATAAATTATAGGGACCTTTTCTATCATTTTCTCCGGTTTCAAAATATTAATTCTAACCCTCCAAATTAAAATCTCCATTTTCTTATTAAGCACATACAATGTAAGATTAAGCATAAGGTAGCATCAAGAGTTCAGGAGATCATTTGTATGAATAATTAATAATTTTTGACCATTTTCCCCTGATTATAATTAATTCAATACGAATGTCCCAAACTTAAATTAGTACTTAATCATGCAATAATGTCCCAAATATACCTTAAAAATCCCAATTTAATTATAAAATACCATATAAAAATATGGTTCAATCATAATTGAACTTTTTTATTTTATCAAATTTTATTTATATTTTTTCACTTCAATCATCACAATATAAATAATATATATATGTAGTATTTAATAAGATTCATGCTCTTTTCAGTTATTTTCTAATTAAACAGGCTTTTCAAATACTAATCCAAATAGGGGTAAGGTTAGAAAAAAAAAGTCACTTCTGCTACCGCCAATCCAAACACAAATCATATTTACAATCTGACTTTAAAAAAGTTAGATAGCAAAAAAAGTAACTACTCCACCACTAATCCAAACAGACTCTATACTATATAGCCTTAGGGGTGTTCAAATCCGGGACTGGGATCGGGATCCCCCACTCCTGGTCCAGGTCCCGATTTTTGGCTGGGATGCAAATTGCATTCCAGTCCCAGTCCCAGTCCTAGTAATCCCGGGCGGGACCAGGATAAAACCAGGAAATCTTGGTTTTTTTTTTTAAAATTAAATTTAAAATATATTATTATATTAGTTAAATTTTCTATAATCTATTGTTTAAAGTAATTATTTAACACCTAATAAGGCCATAATAATCACACAAATTGATCTAGAATTGAAGAATAACATTTTATTATTATTATTATGATCACCTTCATCATTTTTGCCATGGTAGGATTAGTATCACGATATATACAATTTAGCTCCAACTAAATATGTGATACACATTTTATCAAATGATAACTTAAATTATGGGATAAAAAATACAAAAATAAAAGAATAACTTAGTTTTTAAGGGAAAAAATTTAAAAAAAATAAAAAAAACCGGGACCGGGGTCACAAGGTGTGTGACTGGTCCTGGGTCCAATAGATCCCGGTCCTGGTTTTTCCGGTCCCGGTCCTGGCTGGGACGAGAAATTCCCGAGATCAAAATGTCTGGGATCGGGACACTTTGAACACCCCTATATAGCCTTAAATATAATGAGATATCGGGTGTGTTTGTTTTGGCAATTGAATAAGTAACTTATTTTTATTTAAACTTATGGAATCTTAAGATTGAAAAAAAGTTAGATTGGGTAAAATGATGAGTGTTTGGATTAGCGATTGGATAAGTAACTTATGTAAAAGTGAAAGATGTTTAGTTAGGCTTTTGCATAAGTGGCTTTTGTGTTATTTAAGAGAAAAAAATTGAAAAAATTATGAGAAATGAAAAAAATGAAGGACCAATTATGGAAAATTAACTCATTGGAAACTTAATTGTCAAATGGGACATGGGAAGATATGTGCATTTGTTAAAGTGGCATTCTTGGTGATAAATTGATCTAAACCATCCAATGGCGACAGTGTTACCACGAGGCACATACTTAAAAGTTTGATGCCGCTAACCCATTCAGATAACATTTCTTTGCACACTCTTCACTCACAAATCTTTCTTTTCGCCGGGGATAGTTGGGTTCGATAATTCTAATCTTCAAACCAATAGAGACCTTACCATAATACATAATTTTGCGCTTGACTCATACCAATCAAACATCAGAGCTTTCGAACAGCAAAGAATTGTAACGGATCATGTTCGGCAATGGTAAACTAAATAATAAAATTACAATTAAAATGCAAATAAATTAGAAAATGTACAAACTTAAAGTTTTTGATGAAGTAAAATGTTACACAACTAATCAAATCAAAGGTCCCATACAATTTGGTCCCCGATGATGTCACGAACATGATTCATTTGGGTTGAATATGTCCGAGCATCATTTATCGACGATGGGTCTTGATCTTGAGTATTATCTAGATGAACTTATTATTCTCATTTTCTGCTTCCCTAAAGTCCACATCAGTTTGAAAATTTCTTCTAATGAAATTATGTATAGCCATTGTGGCACAAACAATGCGGACTTGCGTGTTGAAGCTGTACTTGCGCATATGTTGTAAGATTTCAAATCTATTTTTCTAGACTCCAAAAGTCCGTTCTATTGTGCACCTCAAGCTTGAATGATAAAAATTGAAAGCCTCATTAGGATTTTGAAACCCCCGGTGATTTTTGAATTTTGGGAGGTGATAACGTTCACTTCTGTATGGACCAAGATATCCAACTGTTGTTGGGTAGTTGGAATCGACCAAATAATATTTGCCTAACATGTGTTAAAATCATTGTCAATGTTAGATTAAGTTAAACGTTAAATGTAGACAAAGAAACGTAATTGAAGTGTAAAAAAAATTACCTTGTGGTGGATGTGGGAAATTCATGGTTGGATATGAGACAGCAGAGTGAAAAACACGAGCATCATGTGCTGAACCTTCCCATCCAGCTAACTAGAAGGTGAAGCACATATCCTAATCACAAACAGCCATAACATTTTGTATGGGATATCCCTTTCTCCCGATAAACGTATCTCATCCAGGTCCAATTATGACACACCTGATATGAGTACCATCAATAGCTCCAATGACATCCTTGAAATATTGGAAATATCGATTATCGTCTGCTATTTTTGGATGACATTGACCGAATTCTGGATCGCATGGCCTAATAATTTCGGTTCCAAGCTTAAGGCAGGCCTTTGAAATCTTGTGTAAAAGCCTACTTACAATTTCGCCTGAATGTTTAAATATTTCTTGTACTAGCCTATTTCCTACTCCGTGTCCAATAGTGAGCAAGAACATGGCAACCATTTCTTCAACACCAGTATTCCTAGATTCTCTTAATCCATGCTCACACAACTTAGTGCATAACCTATAAAAAACATGTTTTTCCATTCTAAACATCTGATGAAATTTTGAACCTTCATTTGCCAACATTTCTTGTACCCAATAGTGACCTATTCCCTAACTCGCTCTACACGGTTGTCTGCACACATATGACACTAAATATTGACAAGCAACACACATAATTGTCCATGTTGTTCCAACTCAGCCTCAAAAATTGAGGCGTCATCACTATCTTCATCTTCCTCCATCCCCTGCAACTTGTTTCGGTTGTTACGATTTGCCATTAATGTACCTGTGATTATGGTGAAATTGTGGTGTGAGTAGGATGATTAAACAACATAACATATCATATAAATACCAAAAGGATAAAATCGTTCTACACGACGGGTCAAGTAATCTGTTTTCAAAACAAGAAATGAAAATAATTCATCAGTTCTAGATCAACTATCTGGACATAAAATGCAACAACAACAACTCCTTATCTATGATATAATGCAAATAAGTCATCAGGTACTCAGGGTCTCCCTTCAACGACACAAACATATCCCGACGTGTCTTGCTTTCCAGAGCTCGCATACATCAGACTCCAAAGGCTTTGTCCGCCTTCACGTCGTCAAGGTCCAGTAGAGATTTCATAACCTTAGGCATGCTATTTTCTTGAGTTGCCGTTAAAGCCGTTGCTTGATCCATAGTCACATTAGCAATGACACTGACGGCATCAGCTATTTGCTTTGTAGCCGGAAGTTTCTATTTTTTGCTTCTACTAAGCCCTTCACCTCTCTTCCTTTTCTGTGAACTTCCAGATGCGTTGGGACCAGTGCCTGAGGGAATTGCTGTAGCTAACCCAACGCTTGCCATTCCCTTTGTCACCCCTGTACTAACTACAGGGATAGTGCCAAAATTCTCATCCTCGCTGTCCCCAAAGCCTTCCTGTTCATCCATCGTGGGTCTATAAACATCATCCTCATCTTCCTCATTTGTCTGTTCAAGTATGCGAGAGGTTGAGAAAATGTAGTCCCCCGCCGCCGATCCATCTTTGAATATTATTTGTAACTCCCTTTCATTCTTTAGGTAAGAGTACCTAAATTTCTTATATTCAGGATGCTCCTGCATGCATACAAGTAAAAAGAGTCAAAATGAATATTTAACTGAAGTACAAACCAAATAGCGAACTCATTATACTTGTAAAGTGCACATAAAATTTTTTACCTGTAATTTCTCCTTCCACCAGTCGCTTGACGCATTCACATTGTTCGTCACAGGGTTTCTACCCACACCGGTCTCTCTGATTAAAGAATCCCATATCCTCAACTCTTTCTTTAAGATATCTAACCTATTTTTAAATTTTTTCTTCCCATACAGTTTCCCAGTCTTTTCAGTGAATGTAGAAATAATATTCTTCCATCTTGTTGGTGTAAATGATTGCCGTTTGCGTTCTTTTTTGTATATTTGGTCTACACATGCGTTGATGAATATCTCTGTTGACTCTAAATCCCACACAGCTTTTGTGTCCATATTGCTATACCACAAAGGTCACATATAACACACATGCCAACCAAATTGTTCGCTATACAGTTTAATTAGTGCTAGTAGAATTTTGCTAATCCTCACTAATCTTTATATATACCTCCAACAAAGCATTCGTTGATCAATGTTATAGAAAGCAATCATTACACTTGAAAATTAACTAAAAGGGCCAAAGACAAGTTTCCAACACAAATGAGCATCGTATTGCATTAAGAACATCAATGAGCATCAATTCAATGTCTAAAGTAATTTAGTGCATTAAGAACGTAAATGAGCAATCTCCAAAATAATTTAGTGCATTAAGAATGTAAATGAGCATCATATTACTCATTAAAAACTTGATAGGATGTAATGATAAACAAGTTCTTGAATGATAAACAAGTTCTTAGCATCATATTGCTGCTAAATACTTCAACGAAAGGACGACCTTTGGAGCATCATATTGCCAATGGCTCAACTATTTTCTGTCACATTCATCTTCAACACTTGATCAAAATAAAAGAGAATTTCTTCAAATTTTGCACGTTCTTGTTGTTTCTGATAAAACATTTCAGAAACTTCAAACAGCTCAAAATCAAATCAGACATAGAGTGACGATGCTGATGAAGTATGTGTATATATATACTTCAAAACTTTAGTGAATAGAGGGCGTTCTTCCTCCTCCTCCTGATTTACCTTAATTACACAGAAACTTCAAACTACTTACATTTTCCTAGATCTAAAGAAACAGATAGGAAAACAAACAAACGCACATACATAAAAATAACAAGAGGAAAAGCACACAAACCAGAGCAAACAAAACGAAGAAGACAACCAGAGACACTCGAACCTGAACCGAAAACAAGCAAACAAACAACATTGATGTACCCACACAACAGAGCACATGTCGGAGAAAAAGCAGAGCAACCATGAATATTTCTTGAACATGGACAAAGGCAGAGCTAACATACCTGAGCACCCTCACAATACGCATAGATCACCGCGACCAAGCAGATCCACCACCACACCACCTTCAACCGTGTATTGCTATTCTGGATCGTGCTGGCGTAGCTCAGCAGCTCGAACCCTTGCAGACCAAACTCACTTAAATCCGGTTTCAAACTCATAGATCTGCCACTTTCATTTTCAGTTAGTTTCCCACCAGACTCGACACAACTCCGTCAGACTCCAAGCCGGCACCTTGACCTCAAGCCCAATGGCCACCGACACCGAACACTGCTTTGACCGCCACCGTCGAAGACAACAGGACAAGAAATGAAAAATGAGGAAGGAACCACAGGACCTAGCTGGAGCTCGATTCCCTGCTTGCCGAGAGTAGGACGATCGACGCTGTGAGGAGGAAGGAAAACGCATGAGGAAGAAATGAAAAATGAGGAGAGGACAAGAGATGAGAGGAGGAGAGAACGAGGAGAGAGAGAAATTTAATAATTAGGTCAGTATTAATTGCTTTAACGGTAAAATCTCACCTACTTTGCAATGCTATCAGAAAAAAGCAACAACCCACTCGCTTTTTTAAAAGTTCTTTAAAAGCAACTGAATCTCTATTGATTCATCGTCCAACCAAACACTTCAACTTTTTTTTTAAGTCATTATGTGTCTTAAATGGACCCAATCGAACTTAAGTGACACCAAACGCTGAAACACACACACACACATCGTGTCTGGGTGGTTGAATCACAAATTCACATGTGAGTTTAAAAGTAAACGAAATTAAATTCATTAATTGATAATGACCGGTCATCATCATGGTGTTAATTAATTGAATGAATGACTAACATGTCTATCTCTCTCTCGCGCACACACGTGTCTCATATTTCTGGGGGCTAATCCACAATATTCAATCAATTAGTGTGCAATTAAATTAAAATAATCACAAATTTTCATGCTAAAGAAATCACATATTTTGATTGATCATACACTACTAATAAATGGAGTTATATGGTTTTAATCCTTTTTCTAATCAATATCACTATATAATATGCAAAGAAAAATCAAGAAGTCATAGTACTCGCAAACTATAAAGGGAAATTCCAAATAAATACCATCTAAATTAGGAAAGTCCCAAAAAATCTGTTAACACATGAAAATGACAAATAGATCTCAAGGAGGAATATGAGATTTTGAAATGTTGTGTTTTGACTAAAATGCCCCTTAAGGTTTTTTTTAAAGGAAAGAACCCTCACCGCTACAAGAGCTTCGCCATGTGGCACCACCCCACCAGAGACCAAAACTCATATGACAATTTGAGTAATGAGATTAACTACTTTGGTATAGAGATTGACTACTTGAGCTTCTTTAGTCCTATCAGCTATTATTGACAAGTTGAATAAAGGCAATGACAACTTGAGTATATCCATTGGCAACCTGGGAAGCACAAGTTGTCAATCGCTGTACTCAAGTCATCATTGTCTTTATTCAACTTGTCAATGGTAAAGTAGTTAATCTCATTAGAAACTCTAGCGCCAGCAAGGGTCCTTTCCCAAAAAAAAAAAAAAAAAAATCCTTAATGGGCATTTTGGTAAAACCACATTTCAAAAACCTACATTATATTCTGTCTTTGAGACCTAATTGTTATTTCCATGTGTTAGTAGACTTTTTAGGGTTTTCCTAATTTACATGGTATTTATGTGTCTTTTTCCCAACTACATATTTTATCATCTTTTATTTGAAGCATGCGGAAGAAACGTTAAAAAAAGGAAAACAAAACTTTAATGGAGTGAGGATGCCTATAAATCCCAGTCTAAGTGTGTGTTTGGATTAGCTTTTGAGAATAGCTTTTATGATTTACGAGGTAAGTGTGTAAGAGGAGTTTTATCTCAACTTACGGAAAATAGCTTCTAAAACCACGGTTTGGTTGTTTCCCAAACACTCACTAAAGTAATCCATACATACAATATATATAGAGAGAGAGAGAGAGAGAGAGAGATCAAATGTGTTTTTAAGTACTATTACAAGAATAAAGAAAGAAAAAGGGAAAAAGAATAAAGAAAAAGGTGGTAAGCTAGGTGATAAATAGTGTCCAAAAATAAAACTAATTGATATAATACAAAAATAGAGAGAGAGAGAGAGAGAGAGAGAGAGTAATAATCAATAAAGAAGAAACTGCAAGAGTGTGTGAGATCCAAAGTGAGAGTGACAATATATTGAAGGAATTGATAATGAAGTGAGGGCTAATTAAGGAGGGGGAATTATTGTAGGATTTCAAGAAAGGGATTTAATACTGAGAAGTCCTAATGACAATTTATTAAGAGCATGCAATAACAAGTTTCTAAGTAAGAAATGATAACATCTCACTTATTACTGGGACTTCTTAATAATTCATTCAGTCTCATCCTTAGGATCTCATAATAATTCTCCCAATTAAGGATGATAGTAAGGGGAGCAATGGAGGATACGAGCCTTGCGCTTCTGAAGGAAATGTTGGAGAGATCTCTTCATGGAAAGCGAAGTGTTGTTGTTGTTAGGGCTATACATCTCCCTCGCATGACTCTGACTCTGACTCAATGATCTCTTCATCATTATCTTCTCTTCCTCTGCCATTTCTTTGCCTGCTTCCTTCATTATCCACCTCGCCTGCATTCATTCATTCCCATTTATTTCTGTCTGTTAATCAAATGATATAGACAACTACTTAATAACACTAGACAACTACTTCTCGTGAAATCCTTCAAACGCACAAAAATTCCAAAAATTCAAATTGAAAAGTCTTTGAAGTCCAACTCTAAGGAAATTTCCTGGAAACTCCCTTTCAAATAACCCCTCACACCAACCACAAGTAAATAATAGTAATAATAAAATATCTCCATACCCACACCTACTCTCTTATTGTCTTGTCTCTTGTCCCTGACTCTCTTGTTCCTTTTGCCTTCCCTCTTTCATTATTCATTTTCAAACTCTTCCCGGTCAACTCACCCCCCCCCCCAAATATCAGGGAAAATTGTCTTTTTGCACATCATATTTTGAATCTAGGTTAAAAGTTGCATCAAAATAACATTAAATACTGGATGCATTATAAATAAGATTAAGGTGCTAAATATACTGAAAAATAACATCAGTGTGCTGGATATTACTTTGAATCTAACTATCAACAATTAAATGCACTCTTTCTATTCAAAATGATAAATAAAAATAATTACACAAACAAATTAAAATACTAGAAAAATTGATGTTAAACTTAAAATAGAGAAGAAAAGACACAGACCTGAAGGTGGTTGACATCAGAGACGCAAACCTTGCCATCATAGAAAATTGTGAGCTTCTGTTGCTGCTCTTCATCCTCTGCAGCACTCATCTCCCTCTCATTATTGTTATTATTGCCTTCATCCATTCTTCATCATTTCAAACACACACACACACACACAAATCATTGTTATTATATACCGCGACTAAGCAAACCTAATCAAATTACTACCCACAAGTTATACCAGTTGAGGTAACAAAAATCAGAAGCAAGAAAAAGAAAAATGAGTAAGAGAAGTTATAGGTTAGATCTTACATGTGGTGGTGGTGATTGTGGCCGGAATCGTGAGAAGGGAAAAGACAAAGTTCCAAGTTGCAGTTTCTCCTCATCTTCATAAACGATGTCGTTCAGGGGAGGTGAAGAAGAAGATTGAAGAGGATGAATTGAGGAGTAATACATATAAAGAAGAGAGAGAGAGAGAGAGTGTGCGCGAAGAGGAAAGTGTACTTGGAAATATACATGGGCGAAAGTTGAAAAGTTGAAACGGCGAGGCGTTTGACAGACACAGACACTGTGTGTTTTGTAGTTTTAACGTTGGATATTGATTTTGAGCACGTGTTCCACGTTTTTCCTTAAAAAAATGGAGGTATGATGACACGGGATGACGGTGATGTGTTGGCATGTCACCGATATACCGATACCGCCACTTCTTTTCATTCCACCTCGCCGTCTCCCCCCTTTTCCTTTGAATTTCCCCTCTCCAACTCATTATTAGATTGCAAAAATGATTACTAGGTGCGCGAAGAAGGAATCGTAGGGTGTGATTGGATTGACAAATGGATAAATAATTTATTTTTATTTAGACTTATGGAATATTAAGATTGGAAAAAAGTTAGATTGGGTAAAATGATGAGTGTTTGGATTGGCAATTGGATAAGTAACTTATATAAAAGTGAAAAATATTTGGTTTGGCTTTTGCATAAGTGACTTTTGTGTCATTTAAGAGAAAAAAATTGAAAAAATTATGAAAAATGAAAAAAATGAAGGACCAATTGTGGAAAAAGAACTCATTGACAACTTAATTGCTAAATGAGACCTGGAAAAATATCTGCATTTGTTAAAGTGGTATTCTTGGTGTTAAATTTGTTCAAACCATCCAATGATAGTGTTACCACAAAGCACATACTTGGATCCGATAATTCTAATATTCAAACCACTAGAGACCTTACCAAAAAATACACGGCAAAAGACATAAAACAGTTATTTGCACACTCTTCACATAAAAATCTGCCTTAGTTTCATATATATTAGGAAAATACAAAATACATAATTTTGCGCTTGACTCATACAAATCAAACAGCAGAGCTTTCGAAAGGCAGAGAATTGTAACGGATCATGTTTGGCAATGGTAAACTAAATAATAAAATTACAATTAAAATGCGATTAAATTAGAAAATGTACAAACTTAAAGATTTTGATGAAGTAAAATATAACAGAACTAATCAAATCAAAGGTTCTGTACAATTTGGTCCCTGATGGCGTCACGAACATGATTCATTTGGGTTGAATATGTCCGAGCATCATTTGTTGACGATGGGTCTTGATCTTGACTATTATTTAGATCAACTATATTATTCTCATTTTCTGCTTCCCTAAAGTCCACATCAGTTTGGGAATTTCTTCTAATGAAATTATGTATAGCCATTGTGGCACAGACAATGCGGACTTGCGTGTCGAAGCTGTACTTGCGCATATGTTGTAAGATTTCAAATCTATTTTTCTAGACTCCAAAAGTCCTTTCTATTATGCACCTCAAGCTTAAATGATAAAAATTGAAAGCCTCACTAGGATTCCGAAACCCCCGGTGATTTTTGAATTCTAGGAGGTGATAACGTTCACATCTATATGGACCAAGATGCCCAACTGTTGTTGGGTAGCCGGAATCGACCAAATAATATTTGCCTAACATGTGTTAAAATCATTGTAAATGTGAGATTAAGTTAAACGTTAAATGTAGACAAAGAAACGTAATTGAAATGTATAAATTAGAGGTTAGCGTGTGGTTACCTAACTGAGGAGAGTGCAATTTAGTTTTATGGTGTCAAAAATATCGTTTAAATTAGAGCCCAAATGCAATTTATAAGTAAAAGGCAAATAGTAGTATAAAAGTAAGTAATGTTGACTTTATAATTGTACTCCAACACAAATTTAGTCACTATAGGGAATTTAAATTCTAAACTAGAGTAATGATGCCAAAATTTACAGACAAGTTTGACTTGAACATGTTTAGAAAAGCCGATCTACCACTCTCTGTCATAATATGTGGGAATTATTTATAACCAAGAAGATGAGTCTCTGTTATTCCACAGTAGGACATTAGTACAGTTTATACTGTATCTTTACTACGAACCAGTAATAAGAACATTATCACAGGGGTCAGAGAAATAGTGCAAAGGTGTTCAACATTCACGATCACAGTTCCAGAAAGCAGCGGCATAAGGATCATCAAGTGGACCCTCGTACAAAACTAACAGATCAAACAGAGCAAAACACAAACATATCACAGAGCAAAGAGCAACCAACGAATATGAACAATACTTTTGAGCTAAAGCAGCGGTATAATACTTTTGAGCTTTTGCAGGTGAGGGAAGATGGAATATGAACAAAACGCAACAGAGCAACGGAGTAACCAATGAAACTAACAGATCAAATAGAGCAACCAAACATATCACAGATCGACCATGACAGAGCAAACAATGGTGGTTCATTGAAATAGCTCCAACTGCAACCAATGCCTGTGAAACCTTAGATAAAGGGAGAGAGCTGAGTGAAGTTAAATTTGAAACCTTACCAATGAAAGAGAGACATGCGACTGAGCAGATCAGCCACAACCTTCAACCGTAGCTGGACACTTCAATACTGGGCAAGCTCACAGGCTCTTGCTTGTACAGATCCACCGCCCCTGACTTCAAACCACATCACAACACACCGTCACACTTCAATGCCGCTTGCCGGACTTTGATAGTAACGCCCACACACACGGAGCCGGAGAAGAAAACATAGACAACACCGCATGATAGCCTAGATGATGGAGCTCAAAACCACGCCGAAAACGACCCTTGACTGCCAAAACCAGACGGATCCATGCCACCGCTTGTGGTCCGCTTGTGTGCTTTGCGCGGAGAAGAGAATGGATAGAATAATTGCGAGAAGAGACAGAGAAAAGTGAGTCGGCTGGAGTAGGTAAGAAATTTAAAATGTATTAAATGCTAACCTAACGTCATTTGGGCTTATTTGAGTAGAAATAAGCTTCATTTCCCTGGTTTTTTGAATCGACGTCTTATGCTCATTTGGACTTAAACGAAAACGCTGAAACAAACAATGGATTTTGCACTTGTTACTGTTTAAGACTGATTGGGCACTGTAGAAGCCCGATTCAGAGCCCAATCGGTCCAAACAAACACACTCATATTCACCAAAAAAGTCCAAAAGTAAACCCACCAATATGCAATGACAGATTTTAGTGTAAAAAATAACGGATAGGTTTATAATATAATGCTCACTTGTTATTAAAATTTTTTAGTGTTTATATTTTTTCTCGAGACTTTACAATGATTTTCCCCATTATATTCTTAATTACTCCTCTAATCCTACATTTATACGGTGTAGAGAGTATTAAGGGGCTTGCAGGCTTGTGGCAGGGTCATCGATGAGGATGGCTAGGGCTTTTTAAAAAAAAAAAAAAAGTACGGGCAATATTATAAAATCACAAATATTTAAAAATTTCATTTTAGTGTGTAGTATTGATTTGAAATTTCGTAAATTGGATACCTTCTTGATATTGAGAATTTCAATTGTTATTTATGCAGAATTTTTCCATAATTTTATACATAATCTAGTGTTTTTTAACTTTACAATAATCACTCGTTCCTTAATATTAAGTAAAAGTAATAAAATTTTAAATTTATTTAATTTTAAAAGTTAGAATTAATGAGGTTTAAGGTTTTATTAGTCATGGTGAAATATGTTAAAACTTAAAAGTGTCTTATAAATAAGGTCAAAAGAATAAGTGGAGTTGGTTTTCATTATTCCCTTCATTTTAATGAATTCAATAATTAATGTTAATGGCTTTACATCTGTCGGCTTCTTATGGTTATATTTAGCCCATATTTATTTTGGTTGGTATACCATTTCCGGACTATATTTTGCTTTTCTTTTTCAGTCTCTTGTTTTAAGTGTATAGCCTTAATTCATGTTTTGGTTTTATCAGGCAAGAGGAAACAAAATTGGGTTGCGATTTTCAATTCTTTATCTTACAGCAAATCTGATGACTTGTACCGAAATGATAATGATATGAAACTGCTTAATCTAGTAGTGTCTACTCAAAGAGCATGCCTTGCACGACGAAACTACTAATTATAATTAATAATGCACCATGTGTTGACAATAGTTGTATTTTGTTTCTAAAAATATACTTTCTCCCATTTTTTTAGAAGGCATTTCTAACCTCGTTCAATCTCTTAGTGCCTGTTTGGATTATATCTAAAAAAAGGTATTTTTGCACCATAAAATGGTGTGTTTATCTATGTAATAGGCTGGTTGTGAGAGAGAGAGAGAGAGAGAGAGAGAGAGAGAGAGAGAGAGAGAGAGAGAGAGAGAGAGAGAGAGAGAGAGAGAGAGAGATTGGAGTTTATTCTCAAAGCATAAAACTAATCCTTTTAAGAGGTTTAAAACACTCTAGAAGGAATTAGTCCTTTATAATGTGACAAATTAAAATTTAAATCTTTATCAAAAGAGTTGTCAATATTTAGTATCAGACAGCACCTTTAATATTTGGAATGCTTTTTAAAAGAAGATGCATGTGTTTAAAAAACACCACCTTAGTCAAATGAAAAAAAGTGCAACAAACATTAAAAAAGAAAGGATAATATGGGCAACAAACATTGCGTAATCTTGGGGCATAAAAAATGGCCAGGTAGGGTTTCAGTCGTTGTTTACCTAATTCTTGTGTTTTTATCGAGCACGTAGTATTTGAAGTAGGAGTAATTTTTGATGTTATGTGACCAAAACTTCCACGTGTTAGTAAATCCATATAAAGAAAGATTAACTACTACTACTACTACATCTAAACTACTCCTTTTTATAAGTAATAACACTAGTACAAAATTGCCTTTTTAGACCGTCACATTTAGACCGGTTATAACGGATAAGGTCTAAAAAAGATGACCGGTGGCAGTTTTGTAATTATAAAGAACCTGTAAGACCGGTTCTTAAAATATGAGGTATAAAATAAATTATTTAGACCGGTTCTTAAAACAACCAGTCTAAAAAGATAAAAAAAAAAATTTTAAAAAAATTCTGAAGTTTTTAGACCGGTTTTTACTAATAACCGGTCTTAAAGATGAAATTTTTTAGACTGATTGTTTTTTAAACCGGTCTAAAATATATTTTTCTCATTTTAAAACCGGTTATGATTCACAACCGGTCTAAAATACATGTTTTTCCCTTTTTTTTTTTTGTGATACAAAGGCAAGCAAAGCTTGAGAATGTCAACCACTATAGGCTAGGCCCTATAAGATGATCTTGAGCTAACAAGCCACAATCCAAAGCAAAAAAATGAAAACATTCAATTGGGGAAAACCCAAGTTCGTCGTGATCCTGCGGAATCATATGTGCCTTCTTTGCAAGATAATCCGCACACCGAAGACTTTCCCTGTGAGCATGCGAAATTTCTACCTCCCAGTCGCTATAAACGAGAGATCTGGTTTGTAAAATAACATCATGTAATGGATGAGCCGAATCACAGTGAGAGGATAATAAATGGACTGCCCGTATTGAGTCAGTGAATATCCTGATTTTCTTTAGCCCCAACTGTTTACACAGGAGGAGACCACATCGGATTGCATGGATTTCCGCAGCAGTTGGGAAAGAATGTCCTAACTTCTGTTGAAATCCACGAACCCAATTACCCTGGTAGTCACGGATAACACCTCCACAAGCACCCTGACCGTCCTCGATAACCGAACCATCAACATCTAAACGATAGACACCTGGATCAGGGGGTTTCCAGTGAAGCACACCTCGTTCTGGGATTTGGAATATCTGATGCCGAAACTTGCCGTTCTGCACACCTTCCGAGAGGTGATAAATACATCTGTGAACTATCTCCTTCGGGCTATCTGAAGACCCTTCAAAAGCTTGGCAACACCGATTTTTCCATAATATCCAACAAGCGATACTGAAAACATTTTGCCAAGGCCATTTAGCCATCTTATTGTTTCCCGGTGAGTGCTGCAAATTCCAATTGAGCCAATCCTGCAAATTACCAGAGAAAAATATATTATAATATAGAGGGTTAGTTAAAGCAGACCACACTCTCCGAGCTTGCTCACAATCTCTCAAAATATGCAGGGCACTCTCCACACTCTCACACAGAAAAGGACAGGTGCTTGAGGCTCTCGGATTATGTCTCGCTCTGACCTCATTTGTAGGAAGCCTATCATGGAATACTTGCCAAAGAAAGAATTTGATACGTTCAGGAATTCCCCAGTGCCATAGCGACTGCCAGTGACGTTGGTGACTGCCAGTGACGTTGGTTACCATCAGGAGCATTCCGCCAACAAATAGTATCGTCATCAATGCCCGAAGGAGGCGGAGTCAACATAATTTTATCCACCACCCAACTAGGTAGGAAGGATTCCCATTTAGCTCTATCCCATAGCCCGGAAGGAGTCCTAAAGGAATGAACCTTGGCACTCATATCAACAAGATGACAGTTCTTGTCGATAAAGAATTTGAGAGGCTTGTCCAAAGAAGTCCAGCATTCCTGCCAAGCAAGCGTATTTCGGCCACTTCTAAGGCGTTTGCCAAGTCCCCTTAAGAAGTCCTCCCAGACGGTCACAATTCCACTCCAAACCACCGACTGATTGCGCCACCTTTGAACCTTCGGGATAACAGAAGAACCGCAAGAGTATTTTGCACGTAGCCATTTCACCCAAAAGGCCTCCGGCTTTTTATAAGCCCCCAGCACAATTTCATGAGAAAAGCTTTATTTTGGCAGTGCAAATCTTTTATCCCCAAACCACCTTCGCACTTTCTCTTTTTAAGGACGTCCCAAGAAAGAAGGTGCAGTTTTTTGGAATCATCATGCTGGTTCCAAAAGAAATCACGGCTTAGCTTTTCAATCGTAGCTAACACCCCTTTAGGAACAAGAGTTGATTGCATCTGGTATTGAGGGATCGCCGAAAGGACAGACTTGATAAGAGTCGACCGACCCGCCATACTCAGGAATTTACCTTTCCAGTTGGCCAGCTTCAGTTTCACCTTATGGAGGAGAGGAGCAAACGTCGTCTTGACCATTCTTTTGTGGAGGAGGGGAACGCCCAAATATTTCCCAAGATCAGCCGTCAGACCAATCCCTACCGTCTGACTCAACTCATAGGCCCTGTTGAAATGAACATTCTTGGAGACGAACATTTTAGATTTATTAAGATTAATCTTGTTTTTCCCATTTTAAGCTTGGTTATGATTTATAACCGGTCTAAAATATATTCCCAAATCTCTCTTCCCGCACTTTAATTGAACTCCTCCTTGCTTATAAGATATCCCCAAATCGCTTTTAGGTAAAATTATTGAAGGCAGAGAAAGTTCATTCTACCGCCGGCTTGTTCATCTCCATTTCATATCTTTCGCTTAACTCGTACCAGTCGATCCCAGAAAATGGCTTTAGGTGGAACAGCTCCCCCAAGAGGAAGTGCAGCCGCCACTGCAAGTATGCGCAGGAGGAGAACTACTGGTGGAGGAGCTTCAGGTAGGGGTGGAAAATAGGCTAGGCTAGGCTAGGCTTTACCTAAATAGGCCTGGGCCTGCAACAGAGATTCAAAGCCTGAGCCTGGGCCTTCAAAAGGCCTGATAAGGCTCAAAGCCTGTTTAAAGGCCTACTTAAATAATTTAGGCTTTTAAATAACCTTTAAAGCCTATGCCTCTAAATTTATATATAACCCTTCACAGTGGAGGGTGCAAATTGAGGGAGAGTAAATGAGTTAGTGTTGTCATCTCGAGCGATTGAAGAGAAGAAAGGCAAAAGTGAATGATTTATGTGAAAGTAATGGTTGAGTGTAATGACGACGGGATGTGAAATTTAGAATTAAGGTTAAGTTAGTAAATTTATAAATAATTTATAAAATTATTTAGATTATATTATATATACTTATGTAATATTATACATTAAAAAAGCTAAATAGGCCAGGCCTGTAGGCCTATAGGTTAGGCTTTATGAAAATAGGCCTGGCCTGTTTATCTAAATAGGCCTAACAAAGTAACAATATACCTGAGCCTGAGTCTGACCTATTTATTAAATAGGCTAGGTTAGGCTTTATGTAGGCTAAACCGTAGGCCTCTGTTAAGGGCCTGATCTATTTTCATCCCTAGGTCTAGCTACCGTTTGAATCGAAGCTTGTATGGACTTCTCATAGTGTGCCTCATAATTATAAACTCATAACAATCTAAACACTGTAGCATTTCACTTCATAGTAGAGACCCAAAAAGGAGTCACTTGTAACAAAAATATCACTTACTATATATTTTATCATATATATTAAACATTTGATTTATGCACACGGATACAAAATTATTGTAATTTACCTATGCTTTGTCTGTGCGTTGTTTATACTCTCTGGTCTCTCTAAAGCTAGTCAATCCATCCTCTTTGACAATTTCAATTTTTGACTTATTTATTTACCACTATTTATATGCTTTTTATAAAACTACGACAGTTAATAACTGTGCTTTGTCAGTACTACACCTGCTTGGCCAAATCCTTAACGTCCACGAACGTCCCATGAAAACCGTACGGCACTCTCGAGGGGAGCTTAACAGTGGCTTCCACCGCCATTTCCACGGCGTTCACGATTTGCAGCTCCGACTTCCATGTCTTCTCGTCGTGAACGAAACTCAAAACGTACCCTTCGTCTTCTTCTTCTCCTCCGTCGTCGTCCTCGTCCTTCTCTCCTGCCGCCAAGAAAAATGGCTCTCCTCCATATCTTTTTTCTCCATACATGTATTTCCTCACCTCCCCTGTCATTAAATCCACCTTCGCGAACCCACTCACCTTCGGCCACGGCTCCGCGATGGACAAATATGCGAACCGGGTTTTCCTCCCAAGCAGGTTCCGGTTCACCGTTCCGGCTTCCAAGTTCATTTTCTCCGAGATAATGACCCGGCGTGTTGACTCACCTGTAATGAGGTTCAGCCTGATTTCCGACAACACACTCGTCAACTTCTCTTCTCTTTCATTGAAAATGGAATCCGGCGGCGACATGCAAGAGCCGATAACGACGATTTCGTTCGTATCTGGTTCCTCCCAAGCGTTCCAGAAATGAAAGCAAAATATGTTTGTGCACTCAATCCAAATGATATCTGATTCATCAATCGCATTCTTCGCGAGAATCCCAAGCCTCGATTTCTTCGACTTGTCGTAGATCACCGGAGATCCTCCTGTGATCATCTCTTGGAGTTTGAACACCACTTGCTGATCCGGAATCACCACGTAGTTCTCTGTGATTGCGAAATCGTGCGTCATTGTAGGAACTGGTAAAGAAATTCCCACGTCTCGTGATTTCTCTCCGTCTGGTGAGAATCTCAAGTATCTGAGATATGGCTTTGAAATGACGTCGTAGCTCAGGGCGAATAGCTCGCCGGAATCCGGGTCGACCTTCGGGTGAGCTATCATGTTCGATTTGAGCTGGTCATCGAAACTGTATCTCCCTACGGTTTTGATGTCACCAGAAGGAGTGATACGGACATGGTAAGGATGGTCATCTTCTGACATTGCTAGAAGGCGGCCGTTGAAGTAGACCAATCCAGCGTTGGCGACGCCGACGCCGTGGCGGTGGTCTACAAGGCCGAAGAGTCCACGAGCGTAGAAGAGTAGGAGTCGGGCTATACCCGAGTGCCCATGGAGCTCGCCGATGGCCTTGGGGAACACTGGCCGGCCAATCTTCCGTTCTTGGACAAACCTCTCCGTCTCAGTAAACCGGCACGCGTAACTGGCTGAGCCGCCGTGTATACTAACGGCGTGAACCATGCCGTCGCCGTCGAACAAGTGGTGCCCTGAGATGGGATGGAATAAAGGGTTAGCACCGTTTCGGACATAAACGCCGTTAATGGAGGTGGGGATACTGCCAGTGACGGGAAGGCAATGGCAGACGGACTGCTCCGGCACCGGAGCAAAGTTGCCGGCGATCTGAACTCGTGGGTCAGCGGTTTTTGGAAGTGGGCGTTGGAGTTCACGTGAGATTAACGCGCTCTCGGCGGCGTTTAATGCCGTTGATGCTACTTTTTGGATTGGGTTCCACAGAGATGGAGGAGTAATGAGAGTTTCAGGTTTGGTAGTAATTAAAGGTTGAGGACGGGGGCATTTTTGGAAATCAAGAAATGGAGGAGAATGTAAAGCAGAGTGAACAACAAAATTAAATGGTGTTCTGAGAATGGGCTTCTTGAAGAAGAAGAAGGAGTCGGAAGTAGAAAAATGAGTAGTGGTCAAATTAAGAGAGGAAGGTAGCATGATTGAGAAATTTGAGGTTTTGATATTTGGAGAGTGAAAGTAGTGTAGTAAAAGACACAAAGAGAAGGAGAAGAAGTGGTTCTTTGAGGGAAGAGGAAGAGATTCAATGAGGTATTTATAGAACGCCAATGGCTTCGGAATATTCAGGTAATCACCTATATATGTATACATGCATGTATGCCACCAAAAAAAACAATTCCTTTTTTATTTAAAAAATGTTAAATCCTACAAAACATTCGTTTTGCGACGTAAGCATTCCCGCACAGTTTTGCCGTGGCTTGTGGTCGATATCTGGTTTTGTGGTGATGTAATGTAATTTGACTGCATTCAAATCCTTTATAGTTTTGAATTCATTGTATGTGTTAAAACGAGTATGGTGCGAATAAGTAATTTTCATAATCAAGTTTTCTCTTTTGATTTAGGGTTAATACAATATTTGGTTCCTCAAATTACTCTTATTTTGATTTTAGTCCCTCAAATTTCAAATAAAATGTTATAGCCCTCAAAGGGTAAAATTGTCCAGATTTTTTTTTTCAATTATAGGGATCAATATTTTTAACGGAATGGATATTGAGGGACTAAAACCTCTAGTTTGAAACTTGAGGGATCAAAACCAAAATGAGGGCAAACTTAAAAGACTAAATGTTGTATTAGACATTTAATTTATCTTTTGAGTATACACTTCTGTTCCATTATATTTGAATGAAATAACTTCATTTTGATATTATGAATGAAATAAGGCATCTTAATTATTTTCATTAGAATAATTAATTAAATTAATTAAAGTTCTAATATGTCTTTAGTTTTTCAAAATTTTCAAATTTACCCATTGATTAATATAGTTAATTAAGGCTATGATGGCAGGCAGCACCATAACAGGCCATTTTGTTTTATGCTTTTGTCCTTTTCCATTGTAATATATATATATATATATATATATATATATATATATATATATATATATATATATATATATATATATATATATATATATATATATATATATATATATATAGTTCATTAGGCGGAATGAAAAAGACATTATTTAATTCAAGAGTAAAAGAGACAAATGTATTTTTTTAAAAAATAAAACTAAGTCATTAATATTGTACTAAATATCGGAAATGGTCTTGTATTGAGGAATGAGGATGACAGGATAAGATATTATAAATATGATCGGAATGTAGCTGTTCTCATCTGAATGGAAAAATAAACATATATGTGATCCTTAGAATTAAATAAATTATCATCAAACACATCAATCTAACTTTAGCCATCTTCTTCTTTACTGTATATGGCATACAAAAATTGCATATTTTTGGGTTGTGAAAAAGAAAAAAAAAAAGAAAGAAAAGAAAACAACATTCAATTCAAAGGCGATAATGAATTATTAGCAATATCCTAAACTAATTTGTTATTTATCGAACACCAGTATTTTTTTACACTCAATATCTTAAAATATTTTTGGTGCAATTGTTATGAAAATACTTTGGGTTGTTTGATAATCAAAAATTAATTTAGGATAGTGGATGCTATTAGAAAAATACTTTAAAGTATTGGATGTGACTTAACCCTTTTTGTAAAATACATTTTTAGAATTACGTGTTTATATAAAACAAGAAAGGAAAAAGTGTATAACTTTATTCAAAATTTTAGTTTGATACCTTAATTTAAAAAGTATATTTTCAATCCTTTCACTGTAACACATCATTAGTATAAAATGATGATTTTTTGAAACAATCATTTTTATTTTGAAGATTAAACTTAATGTATCAGCATTTGAGAATGGTTTACCAATAGTTAAAATATCAATCTAACAGCAAACAAATATCTAATGCAAAGATGGGTTAGTGTTGCCGTGGTTGGATACACAATTATACAGATATTGATCAGAAAAATAGTGGTTAATTAGATTTTTTCAGATCGTTCCAAAAGGAATATGATGAATATCAAGAGATCAGAAATGGGAGATATGTATTCTTGATAAAAATTGTGTTTGGTTGCACATGGAATGCTGATTAATGTATATAAATGGACAAATTCGAAGAGTGGCTGGAAAGATTAAAAAAAAAATTAGGGCATCTTTCTAGATAACGATGAACGAGGATCAATCTATTGTCTTATAATTCATATGTTGACTTGGCATTCATACTAAGAATCAAATCCACTATTCTTTGTCTGTCGTTTCAAATTCAACACATTCATATTCATGTCCACATTTCATTTGGAGTTTTCGCCTCCTTCCTAATGACTAGTCCCATCGTTTACCAAAAAGAAAATAATTACTAGTTCCATCATAAATATAGGATTCAGATAATTAATTGACATAGATTAAAATTAATTATTTGTAATATACACAGGTTAAGTTTTCTAAAATACTTTTACTTATAGTATTTATTCATATTGGAAATTACCATATGTGTGTAATTAATAAGAATAATTTGAAAATAATAATAAATATGAGGAATAAATTAGAGGATTGAGGTGTAACATTAGAGATCAAAGCAAATTTCTTAACTAATTTGTACATTTAGAACAGGGGAAAATATAATTTTCTTACATATTTAGTGCACACAATCTAACCAGGAAATTATTACTTGAGATTATTTCAATTGTTTAATTGCAATTTCATAATAAGCTGCATCTGAAAGTTTCGATCATTTCATTGGATGCATAATCATGAACCATAATTTGATTATATTAAGGAAGTTAGTTGGGTTAGTTAATATAATATGTATTTTCTAAAACACTATAATGCCTGTTTGATTTAGTATTCAGAAGGCACGTTCAATCAAGTAGAGACAAAACTCCTCTCACATGCAATTACCTCGTACACCGTAAATCACGTTAGAAAAGTAGTTTATACTATTAATCGAAACATGCTCATAATCATCTTCCTTAATTCCTCAATCCTCTTTCCTCCTTGATTATTATTGAGGGAGCATCAATAAAAGTAAATTAAAAAAATATTGATAAATTTGAAAACTACATCTTATTTTAGGACGGGAGGGAGTATATAACTATATATAGAATGCCAAATTTTGCGCGCAGAAAATGAATTGAAGTGTCTTATTGGTGTGTCTAAGCCAAACAAGCTAAGAAACGTATATATCAATATCTTTATGTGTGTGGCACAGTAAAACGATGGCCTCCACTTTAATCCTACTCTGTCCTCGTTCCATGTATCATCAATTCAGTTGCTTGCCTGATTCAACTTTCTCAATCAGCATCTTCATTTTAATTTGTAGTCCATGCACCTGAAGAGAGATTAATGCAAACTCAATATGTGTGGGTGTGGGTCCATATTTCTAATTCAATTGTTAGATTTTACGTATCTAACATCTAACGAGAACTATGTTTTAAAGCTTATCGATCCTTGATATAATTATACTCATCTGGTTCTAAATGTAGGGGTTAGATAACTAATTTTCAGAAATTGATAAAATTAGTTTATTTAGTTATTTATAAAAATTGTGTGTTGGTTTCATTAAAATACTATATTTAATTATCTGCATAAGAAATACGCCTTGATAAAAACCTCCTTAGTGTAGATGATTTGAAATATATATATATATATATATATATATTTAGCAAACAAACAAACAAACATTTTCACTAGCTCCTATTTTTAAACTCAGAGGAGTACTAAAATAGCTTTAATCATTCTATATGACTGACGTTTTAGCTTAAATATCTTTTATTTGTAGTTCTAATTATTAGAGATGATGGAACTCTCTAATATCCATAAATTATGCAAGTAGAGAAAATTTAATTCGATTATATTGTTTTAAAATTGTCGTGCGAGTCTACTAAAATAATGATTCAGTGTCTTAGACAAAAGTTAAAAACTTTTCATAATAAATATTTGGAGCAATGAATATGCTTTGATCGAAGGACTTGCTAGGAGTACGAGAAGGAGCAAGACGAACGTCGTGGCGATACGACATCATATTATGAACAATTCCAATTTAGTAAAATATTTTTTTTGACAAAATGACAATGGCGAGTTTTATCCCTACACGTGGGATTTGTTAAATAAATCGTACGACGTTGTTATGTTTAATCAATAATCAAATCTTTTGAATCTCAAACCGGATACCAGACGATAATATAAAAAAAAAAATCAAATCTTTTACAAATTATTTAACTAAAATTTTTCATTTAATTACTTGTTCATTTCCATCTTTCTTTAATTTTTATTCAAAGAAAACATTATACTGCTTGGTCTAGCTACCTTCCTCACCACCGTAAAACAGCTTTCTTTGCATGTGTCCGGATAAATTTAAATGACTATCAGTATCAACCATTTTCTTTTCAAATGAAGCCACTTTAACTCTTCCTTGTATGTATTTCATATGGATTTGGATCCTCTCATAATCCTATTTCTCCTTTTCTTTTCAAAATCCCTTCTATATTATTAAAATGTTACTAAAATATAAATAAATAAATTTAAACTATTAAAATTTAATTTGGACTATTTACACCTGTATTAAAAAAATTAATTTATAAAATATTTTAACAATTGCTTTCTAAAGTATTACATCTAGACAATCTATGTTTTTGATCCAAGGGTAAAAAGGGATTCTGAAAAGAAAACGAGAATGATACTGAAAGGATCCAGATTCAAATTTTATCTTTTCTTGTATCATTACACATTCATCTCAAAATCCCCATATCAAAATATTTTATTGACACAAATAATTATTTTAAGAAAAATGTAATAGCAAGTATGGAAAAATGAAACCTTAGTTGGTAATAAACCACAATTGTCTCGCCTGGTTTGTTCATGAATGTGTGTCGGAAGATTGTGTTGTCACGGAATGAATCTTACAAAGGACGAAGCAAGATAGGCCTCGCTTTGACTATTTGTCTGCGTGAAGGAAAATCCAAAAAGTCACTAGCTAATATTGCCTAAAATGTTATAAAATAATAATTTTATGAATGAACAATGTTGTTTTTATTTCTTAAATAAAAGGGTAAAGTGAAAAAATACCCATGTAACTTTTTCAAAAGAAAGTCTCACATCATAAATTTTTTTTTAGATGCAAAAGTGCCCATGAACTTCTATAAAGTAGGACAAAAATACCAATTCTGTTAAACACTCCTTATTTTTTGGCTTTGTGGGTCCCACACAAATTGTTTTGGAAAAATTTCAGTTGGCCCTTTTGTAGTAAATTAATTTCAATCAACCCATAAAACTTTCTGAAATTTCACTACACCCTATGGTTAAAATGAAATTAATTTTTATGGGTGAAATGACAAAGATGCCCTTACTTTTTAAAAAAATTTATAGCTTACTTTTTTTTTTTAAAAAAAAAAAAGAATCTCACTAAATCTATCTTAAAATTCAATAACTTTTCAAATTTTCACTTATTTAATGTATATCTATATAAAAATATTTAATGATGAAACTAACTAATACATAAAAAAAAATTCTATGCTTTATAAATACGATCAGAGGAGCATATTAGATTACTGGTCCTCTTGGCTTGAGTTTCAAGGTCCTAGAAGTCCAAAGTTTGATTACTGGTACCACCTCCTGATACGATCAGCGAGAAGAGCGTATTGGAAGTCGGAAGGAGTAGAAGACAATTATCAATGTGGTGTTCAATGGCAGGCACACATTTATAGGCAGAAACAAATTTTAGGGACACATCGCTATATAGGAAAGAAAAAACAGCAGCCACTTTAATGTTGCATGCAATATTGCATTGCATGCATGCCGCACAAGTGTAACTTAATTAATGGATTTTCTGAGTTCCGATGTCGTATTGGGAAAGATTAGGGCTTCAAGTTTTAGAAACAATCACATTATACACCAGAGGCACACTGTACACAGATGACCCAACACACAAAGAAGAATCAAACAGAAAAAAAAAAAACACAACAGATGCGTGAGCTTTCGCTCTCTTCATAATAAATTCACACGCAACAAAACACAACACAAGACATGCAATAAGAGAGAAAATGCCAGACGATAATTTTGTGGAGATACGGTTGGATATATCTCTCAATGAGGATTTGAACTATGGTTCACACATTGTGAGGGATTAGCCCCACAAAATCCAAACCCTAATAATTAAATCTAAGTAACCCTCATCAATCTATGATGGGAAAATTGGTAACAACCATTTCAAGCGCTTAATTTCATCTACCCAGATTCTCACATCAAAACCTACCTGTTTTGTGTTACGTACATAAATATTTTTAGGTGCAGATTAAAGTGTTGATTAATTAATTAGCTGATGTTTGAGCTGTTGCTAGCTACTTTAATTTAATTTTTTTTAATAAGTCTGAAAATTTTGACAATTTGATTCAAAGACCATATATTAATCCCCCAATTTTCGTTTACGGTACATCTTTTTTCCTTCTACAAGGAAAAAAAAATCTTTTCACCCTCAAAAGAAAATATTGGTGCTTAATTTGTATCTTTATTTTGTTAACACATATGTAGAGAGGCCGGCAAAAAAACTCACATTGATAGAGAGAGGGCCCTGCGTGTGATGAGTTATGACTTATGAGATGATGAAATATAGGGGTGTTCAAAGTATCTCAGTCTCCGTCATCCCAACCCGGTCCCAGACATTTTGATCTAGAGAATTTCCCATCTCAATCGGGACTGGGATGGGAACCGGGATCATCCTTGGAGATCCTGATCTCGGTCCCCCCCTTTTTTTCATTTTTTACTTTACAAATTAAGCTATCATGTTATTTTTTGTATTTTTTACCCCATTCATTAAGTTGTCATTAACATCTTTAGTTTGAGTTAAACTATATATACCGTGATATTAATCCTATCTATAAAATTTATAAAGATAATAACGAAGATGGTGATGAAATGCTACTCTTCATTTTCAGATCAATTTGTGTAATTATTATGGTATTGTTAGTTGTTAAATGATCACTTTAAACAATAGAATATGGAGAATTTAACTAATATAATAATATTTTTTAATTCATTTTTTTTAAAAAGCCAGGATTTCCCGGTCTTCATCCCGAGACTACTGGGACCATGATGCAATTTTTATCTCGGCCAAAAATCAGGATTGGGAACCAGGATTGGGGTATTTGGTCCCATCTCAGATTTTGAACACCCCTAATGAAATGTCCTTAAGAATTAATTCATCGACGTACAAATACCAGAAATGTCAATAAAATATATAATTTTAGTTTGCATGACATATGAGTCTAGAGGTGGTTAACCCACCAGTCCGCCCCAAATAAACGAGTTTCGGCGGCCCGTTTAAATTCGGGCTAAACGGGTTCAGCCCGTTTAGCTCGCGGGTTGGCCCGCATTAATTTTTTTTTGGGTTTTTTCTCAAGTGCTCTTAGTCTTCCTTATTTGAATTTCCTATCCTTTGATGATGTGTTTAATTAACTCCCTATACTTTCTATTTGACACTTGTTTTCATATTATATTTATTTATTCTACTATTATTAAATTTAAAAGAGATGTGTTTATATAGTTTTGTGATGTGAATAGATAAAAAAAAAAAGTAAGAATGAAATTGACTTTATAACACAAATGTATAAAAGAAAAGAAGAGTAAAAATTTTTAAAAAATAGTGAAATTATAAAATTTAAAAAAAAAAAGTTGGCGGGCTGGCCCGCTAGCCTTCCTAAACAGGCTCGCCAGCCAACGAAGGGGGTGGGCTGCACCCGCCCGCCCCGCCAGACTCGCCAGCCTGTGCAGGCTAGCCCGCAACCCACGGGCCACCCCTCATTACCACCTCTATATGAGTCATATACTTTGTTAAATGGACCACATATGTATGTGCTCTTAGAATTTATGTGAAAGTTTTAAGTGAATCAAATTTTTACTATTTTATTATTTGAACTCGTCAAACTCATAAGATTGAATAATTGACTTTTCTTTTCCTCTTTTACACACACACACACACACACACACACACACACACACACACACAAACCCAAATATACCCATAAGTTGTAAGCTACACAAGATGAACAAGGCTAACCAAAGCAGTTTATTGCTCAACTATTGCAAGAATTGATAAATCAGCTCAAGCTCTTTTACAACGTATAGAAACTTGGCAACTGCTATTTTTCTATCTGCCTTCATAATGGCAAAAAAACCTCTCATGAACAAAACAAAAATGGTTAGATTCTAACTCCTAATGCTCAACAACAAACTCAGAAAAAAGAAAGTGTGAACGTTGGCAGAAAAAAGGAAGAAGAAAAATAAAGAGTAAGAAACAGAGTGTAAAATATAATTAAGAAATTACCATTTTTTTTCCTATTTGTTCAATGTGAACCCACCAATTTTCCTCACATGGGACAATGTACTATTATCTTGGGTTGTTTGAATTTAATACATCAAGTCAAACCAATTGGGAAAAAAACAAGAAGACAAGTCCAATCCCACTTCATGATATGCTCTTCTATTTATTATGTGTTGTGAGCTTGGTTTGAGTTAAAAATTAGGCTGAGCCCGGAGGAGAATGATCAAATTCTAAAAGAGAAAATCACCATTAGAATCCTACACAACAATTGAAAATACTTCTATATAAAAAAATAAATCATTTGAATCACTTAAATTATTCTGATATTCCATATCCTTTAGGTGTAAATAAGTTTAGTATATATTTATGAAAATGTCGACAAATAAATAGTGGCAGAGCTGCCTTTTGGCTCCTTTCATGCCAAGTAAGAAGGTTGCCAAAGCTTCTTAATTAAATGGCATTCAGGGAGCCAGGCAACTAGTAGTATTATATTCATCTCTGTAAAAGTTGTCCTTTTATGCTTGTCGTTTATGCTTTAGCTGTAGGTAGTTAGGTTATTTTATTTCTTATGTTTTTCTTATAAATAGGTCCATGTCTCTCGATGGACAGATGGCATATATATGTGTGTACATATACTTTGTAATATACCTTTTTCAGATTAATAAAAGGGTGATTATTATTTCTGGCGGTGTGATTCAAGAGCTTGGAAAAATATTATGGTACCAAAGCAGTCGATCTTCATCAAGCTTCCCTAAGCCATAGATAATTCTTCTTCTTCCAAGACTCACCCAAGATCACAGTCGCAATCTCTGATTTGTTTCTCTTGACAGAGGAACTCTAATCGTGGCCAAGAAGTTTGGCGTGGAGTGTCCTTGCCATTTTAGATAATTCTTCTTCTTCCAAGACTCACCCAAGATCATAGTCGCAACCTCCGATTCGTCTCCATTTACAAAGGACGCCTAATGGCGGCCGAGAAGTCCGTCGTGGAGTCTTTGCTATTTTCTATCCCCTTGTACCTTCATCCGTCGGACACCCAAGGTACGATGAACATTTACCATATTCTCACTGGGTCTGACAATTATACAGTGTAGACCTATGCCATGAGAATCACTTTGTTGGGAAAGAATAAACTTGGTCTGGTTGACGGATCTTGTTTGAAGACATCTCAAGACAAATCACTTCATAATCAGTGGGAAAGAGCGAATGCCGTGGTGCTTTCTTGGTTGCTCCATTCCGTTTCTAAGGAGATTGCCAACGGGATCATTTTCTATCAGCGTGCCCATCTTGTTTGGGCCAATTTGAAGGAAAGATTCGATAAAACGAATGGTTCTCAGACCTTTGCATTGCATGGTGAAATTCATTCCCTCTGGCAAGGCACTTCTTCGATCTCTACATATTACTCCAAATTGAAGTAGCTTTGGAAAGAACAGTCGGCCCTTTCACCCTTCCAGACTGTGTGTCCGCTTCAGCTAAGTCATATAGCGACCTTGTTTAGGAACAAAACCTCTTGCAATTCCTTATGGGTCTTCATGAATCTATTCCCAGGCAAGAAGCTAGATCTTGCGCATGACACCTCTACCCACAGTCAATAAAGCGTATGGGATGTTATCCAAGATGAAACCCAAAGGTTGATTGTCCACGTTGAGATAAACGCTCCCACTGATGGAATCGCGATGGTTGCTAAGCGGAGCAGACGTGGCAGAGGTGGGGGGCGAAGTGATAATAGCATCGAATGCAGTTGCTGCAACAAGAAAGGGCATCTTCAGGAGAATTGCTTCCAGATTGTTAGATACCCACCAAATTTCAGGGGCAACAAGGTAAAGCAGACTCTGAGAGTTCCCCAAGGAGCCACCGAATCCTTCCATCAATCAGAGGCCCATACTAATGCTATCAGCACAGTTGTTCCTATCTTCATGCAAGACCAATATGATAGGCTACTCGAATTGCTGAAAAGAGACGCTTAGCCTACGGTCCATGCTTTGAAGGGTACAGGTTTGCATATTTCCACTGAATATACTTTGTCATGAGTCAATTGGATTCTAGATTATGGTGCCACCACTCATATGGCAGGCAATCTAAAATCATAAACTGTATATTGGTCCAATTAAGTCCATTAAAATTCCTGATGGGAGTTGGGTGCCGGTAACCCATATAGGTGTGTAAACGTTTCTAGTGACATTGAATTGCATGATGTTCTATTTGCACCACAGCTTAAATTCAATCCATCTAGGGAAAAAAAATGCATTGTGTCCTTTTATCCTGATTAATGTTCACTGCAAGCCCTACAGGGTGTGAAGATGAACTTGACTGGTAAAATGGTTGGAGGTCTATATTTGTTGCCATATGATATGAAATCTAATTTTGTAAATGTTGCTCATAGGACCCCAACACATCAAGGTTTTTCATATTTTTTAACCATAGTAGACGACTATTCTCGAGCTACATGCACTACAAAAAAAACATTGAATTTCTGACAAAATTTGCAACGGAATTAGAGTTTCCGATAGAATTTGCAACGGAATTGATTTGCAATGGAATTTCCGACGGAATGAATTCCGTCCGTAATAATAGCGTCACAAACAAATTTCCGATCGAATTAAGATTCCATCAGGAATTTCCGACATAATTTATTTCCGTCTTAACTTCCGACGGAATTCATTTCCGTCGGAAATTCCTTCGCAAAACATTTTTTTAAAAATTTTTAAAATCCACGTGGCAACTCCGGCAATCGCCGCAGGCGGCGCGTGGCAGCTCTGGTGGTGTCCACCTTGTCGCCGGCCCGATATTCGCCACGTAACCTCATATTTCCTGGAAATGCAACTCAGCTTGCTCCTCCTTTAGTTTGAACTCATGACCTCGTCGGTACACACGCGATACATTACCGGATCAGCTCGACTACTTTGACGTTCTATTATTGCACACAATTATATATATAATCATATGAGTATAATTTTTTTAAATTTCTAAAATTACATTTTTATTAACATTAATTAATAACTAATAAATAATTATTAACTAATATTTTATTTACTAATATTAATTAATAACTAATAAATTTTATTTTTTATATAACTATTTTGCCCCTACAAGGACCAAAACCTATGATTGAAAATTAAAAATATTTTAAAAATTAGAAAATAATAATAATAATTAAATTAAAAATATTAACTAAAAATAATAATTTTATAAAAATAATTTTTTAAATTTAAATTAAATTTTAAAATATTAAATAATTAAAAAATAATTTTTAAATTTTTCCATGGAATTTCTGAGAAAACTGAATTCCGTCGGAAATTGTGAGGGAATTTCTTACGGAATTCAATTCCATTGAAAATTGTCATTGAATTCAATTCGGTTGGAAATTATGTCGAAAATTGCGAGGGAATTTCCGACAGAATTCAATTCCGTCAAAAATTATGACGGAATTTTCCGTGGCAAAAGTCATAATTTCTGACGGAATTTTTTCTATGGCTAATTCTGTGACAAATTTTGCCACGGAAAAAATTTTGTCGGAAAATTTTCTGACAGAATTTTTGATGGTTTTCTGATGACGGAATTCAATTTCGTCAGAAATTCCATATTTTTTTGTAGTGACGGATTTTCCTTATGCATGGAAAATTTTAAACTGTTATGTGCCTTAAGAACTTTGTTGCCCATGTATTCACTCAATTCTTCACTTTAGTAAAGAACATTAGAAGTGATAATGACAATGAGTTCATAAACACAGATTTTAAGATGTTTTGTAGTGACAAAGGTATTATACACGAAACTACTTGCCCCTATACTCCTCAGCAAAATGGAGTAGTTGAGCGTAGGCATAGAACCATAATGCATATCACTACTTTAATATTGCAATCTAATGTACCTATTGAATAGTGGGGCGAATGTGTGTGACTGGCTACCCACTTGGTCAATCAAATTCCTTCAAAGATTATAGGCTATAAATGTTGTTATGAGGAGGTTTATGGGTTTAAACGTTACTTGAGTCATTTGAGAGTCTTTGGCTCTCTAACTTATGCCACCGATATGACAGTTAGTGATAAGTTGCAATCTAGGGTGACTGCATATGTCTTCTTAGGTTACCCAGATCATCAAAAAGGCTATCTCCTCTTTGATTTAAAGAATAAGCCAATTTTTTCTAGTAGACATGTGTGCTTTGCAGAAACTATATTTCATTTCAAGGAGCCTAGCTATGAATAAAGATCAAGAAGCAATTAAGTTGCCTATGTTTGATATGTTTTGGTTTGAACCAGAAAATGATTCTATAGTAAATAGAAATGGGAGTCAATTAAAACCGCATGAGTCTGAGTCACATACACAGGGGTCAAAGGAACACACTATAACACAATCTGACAATTCAATTTCTCCTCAGCCTGAGCCAAGACATCCAGACTAGGTAGGGAGCGAAGACCTCCTATTTGGTCAAAGGACTATCTCTGTTCCCTTGTGTACTATGAAACTGAGCAACAAAAGAAGAAAAAGTGCTTATATCCGATTTCAAATTATGTTTCTTATAATAATATTTCTCCTAAAGATATGTGTTTTGTAACCTCTATTGATTCAGTTTCAGAACTAATCAGCTACCATGAGGCTGCTTAAAGTGAAAAATGGGTAAGTGCTATGATAAGTGAAATGGAGGCTCTAGAGAGCAATAACACCTGGGATATAGTACCCTTGCCCAAAGGTAAGAAACCCATTGGGTGCAAATAGGTTTATAAGATAAAATACAATTCTGATGGGAGTATTGAGAAATACAAGATTAAACTTGTAGCTAAAGGATATAGTCAAAAGGAGGGTATATACTACCATGAAACATTGTCACCCATAGTCAAAATGCTCACTGTACGAATGGTTCTTAAAGTGGCTGCAATAAATAATTGGAAACTTTATCAAATGGATATGAATAATGTTTTTTTTTTTTCCAGGGGAATCTAAATGAAGAGGTCTACATGAAGATTCCTCAAGGCTTTAATAGCAGGGGCAGCTAGTGTGCTGATTAAAGAAGCCACTTTATGGATTGAAGTAGGCATCTAGATAGTGGAATCTAAAACTGTCATAAGCACTTCTAAAAGGGGGATTCAAACAAAGTAAACAAGATTATTCTTTATTTTCTTTGAATACTAGTGGTGGTGTAGTTTTCATACTAGTCTATGTAGATAATTTTTTTAATTACAGGAAGTTCTAAAAAGGCTATTACAGCCTCAAAATCCTTCTTACATCAAAATTTTAAAATAAAAGCCTTGGGTTTGATTAAATATTTTTTAGGCATTGAAGTGTTAAAATTTGACAAAGATTTTATATAATCTCAACAAAAATATGTTCTTGATCTTTTGGCCGAAACAAGAATGAGTGGGTGTAAGCCACTTGGGATACCTATGCCACAAAATTTGAAATTGATGCCTTGTGTAGAAGGAAAGACTGGAACAGATGAATTGCTGACTTTCCTTGAAAGATAGGTAAATTGCTCTATTTGACTATGACATGCCCTGACATCTCCTTTCCTGTACAGAATCTCAACCAATTCATGCAAGCACCAATGAAAACCCAAATTGCAGCTGCTGTGGGTGTCGTAAGATATCTTAAGTAGAGCCCTGGAATATGAATTCTCATCAGCTCAAAAGGGATGATGGCATTAGAGTGCTTCTACGATGCTGACTGGGCATCATGTGTAATTACACAATGGTCAATCACCGGGTATTGCTCAAGCTTGGAGGTTCATTAGTGAAGTGGAAAAAAAGAAGCAAAATACCGTCTCCACTTCTTCCGTCGAAGCAGAATATCGTGCCCTCAGGATGGCTATTTCAAGGATTATATGGGCGTTGGGCTTGCTAGAGGATCTAAACATACAACATAATGAGCCGGTAAAGGTCTTTTGTGACAACCAAGCGGCGATACATATTGCGTCCAACCCAATGTATCATGAGCGGACTACACATTGAAGTGATTGCCACTTTGTGAGAGAAAAGTGGAAATGAGGGCTAATTTATCTGAAGCATGTTAGCTCAAAGGATCAACAGGTACATCTTTTGACAAAAATAGTTGGAAAAGATAAACAAAGGAGGTTATTGTTCAAGTTAGGCACTGTGAATATTTTTCAGTCCCCAACTTGAGCGGGGTGTAAAAGTTGTCATTTTATGCATTAGCTATAGGTAGTTAAGTTATTTTATTTCTTATATTTTTCTTATAAATAAGTCCATGTCTCTAGATGGATAGATGGCATATATATGTGTACATATACTTACTTTAGGGAAAATCCCTTAAAAAGTACTTGGAAATCATGAAAAGACATAAAGGTTCTCTGAATTTCAATAATCTTGCAAAGGTGCTAGTGACTGAACTGGAATTTAAAAATTCAAAGCAAAAGACCAATTTACCCTTACTTTTTTTAATTAAAAAAGTAATTACCCTCATCGGCCAGCCTCCAGACTGGCACCTTGGTTGTCTGCCAGCTAGCGGCTGAAGCTCCAGCATCCAGCCGTCGGCCGAAGCTTCAGTGGGAATATTCCCTGGCTATTGGGAATATTCCAAGGATTTCCCAAAGTGGTGAGGGTGGGGGTTTGAACCCCCACCACTTTTGTGCACTAAAAAGTGAATAACTATGGGGCCACTTGTGCCTTTTAATATAGATGGTGAAAAAAAAAATATATATATATATATATAGTGACATTTAATCTTTAACCAAGCCCACGAACAAGTTGAGATAAAGAGGCGAGGTGAAGAAGATGCTCTCTGGTCTGTTTTCTAATCGCAGTTTGCGGCGCCCTGTATCGTCCCTCAGCTCAGCTCCCCTTTTAATCCAATATCGGGTCTCCTGATGATGAACAGTAACCCTGGTCAAAATGCAAGTTTTGACCAGGGACCTAAAGGAAAGATTAAAAAGTCCTGAGAAGGGATTAGATTGAAACTATTTGAAATATTGTGAGGTTAAAATGAAATTTCTAAAAATTATGGGTTAATATGTAGTTTTCTCTGGCGCAACTTTCTTTCACAAATTTTTGATTTTCGGAAATTATTGGGCCCTTTTCTGTAATATTTCCCAGTTTTCAAAAATATTAATTCTGACCCCAAATGCATTTTCTTTTTCAAAATCTCTAATTTTCTTCCAAAACACCTACAATACAAAATTAAGCACAAGTAGTATTAAAATTCCAAGAAACAATTGTATAAAATAATTAACAAATTATGACTATTTTGCTCCTAATTACAATTAATTCAATACAATTGTCCCTAATTCAAATTAATGCTTAATCTTGCAATAATGCTCCAAAAATTGCATTAAAAATCCCAAATTAATAATGAACAATCATATAAAAATATGGTTCAATCATATCGATTCACTATTTGTAATAAGAAAATATGTAACATGTGGAAAAATTCCAATACATGGGAGTGTGTCGAAGAAGTGGAAAATAAAATTAAAGTTGTTCTGATTTTAGGGCTTACTAATTAAGAGTCCCTGTGTATATGTAATAATTTGCTCCCCACCATAATCTTTGACTATCCTTTTTTAAATTGGTGCCACCACACCTTTCACTACACCACCAAAGACATTCATTCACACATATGTCCCTATTTTTAATTAAATATCATAAATATCATCAACAGTTGTTTGTGATATTAAATACTGCCACCAAATCCATTTCAGTTACTGAAAAAAAATAATTTAAGTTTTATATCCCCCGTTTCAAAGTAATAATTACATCACTTTACAATTTCAGTAAAACATTACTTGTTATTGTTATATCATTTTTTTATCCTTTAATTCATAAAAATAATAATATGTGGAATTCAAGTTCTACGATATTTTAATGTATATATATATTTATTAGGTTAAACTATACAAAATCTTCCTAAACTGAGGCAGTTTCATATAACCTCCCTTACATTTCAAAATTAAAATTTGAACTCCTTGATCTTTTGTCTTTTTATTATAAACCCCTAGCTATTAACTTACAATTATCTTTTAACGGAAATTGTCATATCAGATTAATAGAAGGCATCTCGCATCTTATGTGACATCACAACTGGCATCTTATGTAAGCTAATACATTTATAGTAGTAATTATAACATTTTTACAAGAGGATTAAAAGGTAATTTTATCAATAAAAAATTCTCATTCTCGATGTCTGCACACCCTTACAGGTTTCGGCCTTCAATTCCTAGAAACACCTTCGTGCAAAGCTTCCACACCCTTGTGTTTCTTTTTATGTGCTGTGAAGATCGCTTCTGCTCCATGAACAAGGCTATGGTTATTGGACTATTGGATTGTACGAAATTCCATAAGGAGCTCACCCCATATTGTATCGTCTAAAGAGACTGAGCAGAAAAATTTAAAGTAATCCAACAACTATGGGGATGGTGAGTGGTCTAAAAATGATGGCAAATTAGGGAATAATGAAAGTCTAAAAGAGTAGCCATGGCACAATGGTAATTAGGGAACTTCATTTGTTGGCTGATGAAGTTTCTTCACTTTGACCACAAAACAAAGAAGAAGATTATTGGAAGCTTCGTTCACTTTTATAATCTACGCTGCAATGGTGTTTTTGGGAATTGAAGGCTGAAAGGGAGAGCAGGCAATGAAAATAAGTTTTTTTTTTTTAATTGAAGAAAACTACATTTTAACCCTTGTGTAAAAAATTTGTAATTACTATAAATTTATTAGCTTGCATAAGATGCATTTGGGATGCTACATAAGGTGCGAGGTGTCTTTCATTTATTAATTTGATGTAGCAATCTCCATTAAAAAAGATAACGGTTAGTTAACAATAAGGGATTTATAATAATAGGAAAAAAAGTTAGGGAGGTTAAATTTAAACTTTGAAATGTTAGAAAAGTTATATGCAATTGCCTCAAAGTTCATGAAGTTTTGTATAATTTAGCCTATATATTAGATCTGATAATAATTTAGGTCATTTAAGATAGTTTTATTAATAATATGAGAACATGATTAACCTTAAATATCGTTAGGTATTGTGGCGTGGTGGTTGAATCACATATTCACATGTTTTTGGAGTGTGTTTCATTTGATATTAGGTGAGTTTAAAAGTAAACGAAATTAAATTCATTAATTGATAATGACCGGTCCTCATCATGGTGTTAATAAGACGAATCAAAAACAGGTCATGCGCGCGCGCCCACACACACACACACATATATATATGTGTCGCTAATATTTATTGGGTGCCAATCCACAATATTCAATAAATTAGAGTGCAATTATATTAAAATAATCACATATTTTCTTGCAAAAAAAAATCAAAAATTTTAATTGATCATGCACTACTAATAAATAGAATTATATGGTTTTGATCCTTTTTCTAATCAAGATCACTTTATAATATGCAAAGAAAAATACAAGAAACAATACTTGCAAACCATATATTCTAGAGAAAAAGATAGAAAAAAAATGGTTTGAAATTAAATTGCAAAATCTCAAATCAGGTTTGTTACTAAGAGTTGATAAGAGAAATGATGAAATTTGATAAACAATTCACAACTTATTTTTTGGATAATCCTTGCTTTGGAATTTTGCAACTTCAATGTTCGTTTTTAGTCTTTTTTTCCTATATTCTATCATGTTTTTTATTTCAAGCATATTGTGGAAGAAACGTGAAAAAACGAAAAAGCTAAGAAAACTTTAATGGATCAGTATGCCTATAAATCACAGTCCAAAGCAATCCATACACACATAATATATATATATATATATATATATAGAGGGAGGGAGGGAGATCAAATGTGTTTTTGAGTACTATTACAATAATAAAGAAAGAAAAAGGACAAAAGAATAAAGGAAGAAAAAGGTGATAAGCTAGGTAGATAGTGTTCAAATTTCAAAAATAAAACTGACGGATATAATACAAAAAATAAAGAGAGAAACTGATAATGAATAAAGAAGAAACTGCCGGGGGGGGGGGGGAGCCAAAGTGAAAGTCATGACGAGAATGAAGTAATTAATAATGAAGTGAGGAGGAATAATTAATTAAGGATGGTAAGGGTGACGAGAATGAAGGATACGATCCCTGCGCTTCTGAAGGAAACGTTGGAGAGATCTCTGCATGGAAAGTGATGAAGTGTTGTTGTTGTTGTTGTTATTTTTATTATTATTACTATTATTATTATTTTTAGGGCTACACATCTCCCTCTGAGATTGACTCAATGATCTGTTCAACTTCATGTTCTTCTCCTCTGCCGCCATTTCTTTGCTTGCTTGCTTCATTATCCACCTCGCCTACATTCATTCCCATTTATTACTATTTGTTTGTGAAATACGAGTAGCTCCCATTTATTACTATCTGTTTGTGAAATACGAGGAGCTCGCATTTATTACAATTTGTTTGTGAAATACGAATAGCTAGCAACATTGTAATTAATGACTCTTAATAACACTAGACACCTACTACTTCTCGTGAAATCCTTCAAACGCAAAAAAATTTCAAAAATTCAAATTCAAAAGTCTTTGAATTTCAACTCTAAGGAAGTTTCCTGGAAACTTTCATTCAAATAACCCCTCACATGCATCAACCACAAGTAATAATAATAATAATCAAATATCTCCATTCCGACACCTACTTTCTTATTCCCTTGTCTCTTGTCCCCATCTATCTTGTTGATTTTTCATCCTCTTCTCTATCAACTCACTAACACCCCCTATATATATTAGGAAAAAAATAATTATGTACACAACATTTATGAATCCAGGGTACATTAAAGTAGCATCTAGCGCCTTGATCTTTGCCATAATGCATCCAACACCTTAAATCATAAATAAGATAAAGAGGTGTTGGGTGCAAAAAAAAAAAAAAACATATATAACAAGTGCCGGATGCACTATAATTAAGATTAGGGTGTTGGATATATTGATTAATAATATTAGGGTGCCGGTTATTAATTTGAATCTAACAATCAACAATTAAACGCACTCTTTTTATCCAAAATAATGAATAAAAATAGAGTAGTTACACAAACAAATTAAAATATTAGAAATACTGATGTTAAACTTAAAATAGAGAAGAAAAGACACAGACCTGAAGGTCGGTGACATCAGAGACGCAAACCTTGCCATCATAGATCATTGTGAGCTTCTGTTGTTGCCCTTCATCCTCTGCAGCACTCATCTCTCTCTCGCTATTGTTTTTATTCCCTTCTCCCACCCTTCATCATTTCAAAAAAAAAAAAAAAAACTAATCAAATTACTACCCACAAGTTATACCAGTTGAGATAACAAAAATCAGAAGCAAGAGAAAGCAAAATGAGTAAGAGAAGATATAGGTTAGATCTTACATGGGGTTGTGGCCGGAATCGTGAGAAGGGAAAAGACGAAGTTCTAAGTTGCAGCTTCTCCTCATCTTCATAAACGATGTCGTTCAGGGGAAGTGAAGAAGAAGAAGAAGAAGATTGAAGAGGATGAATTGAGGAGTAATACATATAAAGAAGAGAGAGAGAGAGAGAGAGAGAGAGAGAGTGTGAAGAGAAAAGTGTATTTGTAAAACATTAAATGCACAAGTCACAGAATGAATATATATGGGCGAAAGTTGAAAACTTGGAACGGTGGGGAGTTTGGCAGACACAGACATTGTGTGTTTTGTTGTTTTAACGTTGGATATTGATTTTGAGCACGTGTTCTACGTTTTTCCTTAAAAAACATGGAGGGATGATGACACGGGATGACGGTGATGTGTTGGCGTGTCACCGTTACCGCCACTTCTTTTCATTACCCCTCGCCGTCTTCCCCCTTTTATGGATATGGGCAACAAACATTGCGTAATTTTGGGGCATAAAAATTAAAAAATTGCTTGGTGATAATGTTCAAGTGGTTCACCTAATTCTTATGTTTTATTGAGCACGTGTTTTTTGAAGTAGGAGTAATTTTTTATGTCACCATTTTCTACACATCACGTGACATTACCACAAGAAGACATAGATCGACTCCCTTGCAAGCAAAGCCACAGCTTCTCTGTTTCTCGTGAAAATTTCTCATCAGTCCCCCTTCCTCCTTTGAGAAAATAACTTCTGAATTGAAAATGACTTTAAAGTTGAGTATTTTTTTAAAAATTTAAATATTTTGAAACTAACATCTTATTATAATATCATTCAAATAAGATTATATCAAACTAAGTGTTTTTTAAAAATTTATCTAAATATAAATCACATTATATTAATTGTCTTTTTTCCTCATTCCGTTTAGCAAAATTTAGTTGGAACAAAATTTACTTTTGCACATGTTAATCAAGTAAGCCTTGGTTGATTATTTTTATAAAAAAGAAAAAATAAATAAAAATAAATTCTGGCCGTTAACAAATAAAATAAATTCTGGCCGTTTAGCCACGCGCAACACTTCAACTTCACAATTTAGGAATTGTATGCAGATTGTAAAGTCAAATATATGGATCTTCATATATAATTAATAATTGTGTATGAAACACACTATGGATCACTTGTCCAACCACGATTATGATGCTTAATAGAAACAATAACCACACTATTATCATGATTATCTATCGCCTTCATTTCTTTCTTTTTTAACGGTTTGTCGCCACTTAATAATCATCTTGAATTTTCAACCCTTTATTTATTTTGCTAAAATCTATCACCAATTAATTTGAGAAACTTCATTCTAATACTCACAATTCACATGTCTATTTTTTTAAAAAAAAGAAATATTTAGGATTCAATCCTTGTTTTCTAAGCATGAAGAATTATATTTGAGGCACTGTCAGACACTAATATGAACATTTCTACTATCAGGGATTTAAATCCTTATTTCATTTAAAATTTGTTGTAGCTGGTCTTTCTGTGCCCCCAAAAAAAAAAAAACAGAGAGAGAGAGTGAGAGAGTAAAGAATGATTATTGATTTGGGTTGGAGCCCAGAATTTTTATACGGAAAGTGGGCTTTAGTTTTTTAATCGGCCATCATCCTTTGGCCCATATAATTGCTTTCCTTCTTTATTCTGGGGGATTGTTCCACTGCACTTCCTCTGTAGCAAATTATTTTCAAATAGTTCCTAAAACTTTATAAAACCTCACTACTCCCCTACGGCTAAACTGAAAATAAAATTTGTTAGTGAAAAGACAATTGTACCTTTACTTACAAGTCAAATATGATTATTTAAAAGACACATTTGAGAATTTATAAGTCTAATATGCTTATTTATAAGATAAATAAGTGAAATTATAAGACCATTTCGTTCATATACAAGACAATGAGCATATTCACAAGAATACATACTTTTACTAAACACGTGTGAGAGTTTACAAGTCAAATATGTGTATTTACAAGACACACATAGAAATTTATAAGATCGTCTTAACCATGTATAAATGTCTTTTCAGCCAAAAAACTTAATTTTAGTTTAGTCTTGAGTGAGTCAAGTTTTAGAAAGTGTGGGGCCTATTTGAGAATAATTTGCTACAGAGGGGGCGCAGTGAAATTTTCCCTTTTTTTTCCACCCTTCAACAAAGTGACACTTCCTCATATCCTTAGTACTTCATTCGGTCTCTATGATAAGACATCAATTAATAATTCACACAAATCAATAAAAATATTTAAAGTCATTGAATTTGTCCTAAAATTTTAGTAATTTTCAATATTACCCCTACTAATTACACTCAAATCTAATATCATACTCTCTCTGGTTCTTAATATAAGACACATTTATCTAATTTAATGAGATTAAGGAATTTATTTAATTAAGTTAATACGATATGTATTTTCTAAAACACCCTAGTCATCTTTCTTAATCCCCTCATTCCCTCTCCTTGATTTTTGTTGATGGAGCATCAATATGGGGTAAAATAGAAAAATATTGATAAATATGAAAATTATGTTTTATATTTATGACTAAGATCAACTCATAGATCATGAAATGAATGGTTTAGATTTAATATTTTATAAAATTATTATTATTATATTTTATAAATTAAAATTTATTTATTTTTTATAGATTGCAATTATGACGGGTATAGATAATATTTTAAGAGTTTACATTTATTTTTTTTATGTTTATAGAAATAATTTTATAAAATATTGAATCTAAGCCATATATATATTTTTAATCTAATGGTAGATATAAGATGATGAGAAGAAAATGAGAAATAGGATAATGAGAGAAACTCGACCCTAAAATATGTTTTATATTAAGAACCAGTGGAGTATTAATTATTACTCTCTCTCACCACCCTTATTAAATATAGGCATACATGAAAAAAATATTTAATGCTCTTTGAAAATAAGCAAGTGCCTTATAAAAAGGACCAAGAACACTTGTTAGTTAATGTCTTATAATAAGGACAAGAGTTAGTATAATACTTTCTCTGATATTTTTTATAAGAACCCAAAATTTGAATTGTCTTGGTCCTTTTTATAAAAGCCCGATAAAAGTTGTTTGAACATTTAATGAGTTATTTTTTTTCGTTTTTACCCTTCATTAATTATATGTAGTGCATTAATTAAAAAATTGGTGATGTTCATATTTACTTTATTTATCTCTCTTACTTACCCCTCATAAATAAGGACATACTTGAAAAATAAAGTTTATTTTAGACATAATTATTATTTCTAACCAACTTTAACTAGTTTCTTAAACCAAGTAATTCAGTTATTGAGAAGTGCCAAAAATTTGAATTGGCTTAGTCCCTTTTATAAGAGCCCAACAAAAGTTGTCTCGACATTTAATGATTTTTTTTCATTTGTGCCCCTCATAATTATATATATTGCATTAATTAAATCGTTGGTGATACTTATATTTACTTTATTTCTCTCTCTTACTTGCCTCTTATAAAAAAGGGCATACTTGAAAAAAAGTTTATTTTAAGACATATTTATTATTTTTAATTAATTTCTTAAACCGCGTAATCAGTTATCAGGCTTTTATAAATAGGACTAGAGAGATCATATATTTAACTAATTTGATTAAATTAAGGAAGTAATTTAAGTTAGTTAATATAACATATATTTTCTTAATTCCCTCATATTCCCTTTTGTCTTTGATTATTGTTGAGGGAGTTTTTATAGGGGTAAATTATGAAAAAATTGATAAATATGAAAAATAAGTTTTATGTTTAGAACAAAAATCAATTCCTCAAATAGGTTTGTTTGTTTGTTTGTTTGTTTGTTTGTTTTTTTTTTGTTTTTTTTTTGCGTAGAGCATCAAATATCTTGGACCTACCTCCTTTTTAACTAGGAGGATTTATAGAGGTCCAAATTAATCTGAATCGAGCTGGGTAGGACCACAATGGCGGTGAAACTCTACCACCAAGTATTTAACACTGATGCATTCCCATAGATCAAACCCAAGGCCTCGGATTAAGCTGGTATAACCCCTTACTAGTTGAACCAACTGATTGGTGGTCAAATAGGTTTTATCAAGGAAAAGAATGAGTAATTGATAAAGAATAATAATCCCTTCATGGTTTTGTCCTTCCCCATTGGCTGGCCATCGGGATGAAAATAAAACAAATGAAGAGTAAAATCGGTTGAAATAAATTGTTTTCTAGAATTGGAAGATGAAAACATATTAATGATAGAAACTGTGTCTTCCTCCGATATTTTCATTCTACTTAAAATTTATAAATTCATTTATAGACAAATTTACAAACCTATACCTTCCATCATTTTCATTCTATTTTTATGTTGTTAGAACAATTATATATATAGATTCCTTTTTCAGAAGTTAGAACAAATTATGAAAGCAAAATTAGAAAAATCTGTTTGAATAATTATTTTGAAAAACATATTTAAAATGGTGAGTAAAAGATGAAAAAATTGTTTGCTTTATTAGTTTGATTGTCATTAATAAAAATACAATTTTATGTCTCTCTTCTTTAATTTTGATGGTAAAAAAACAAAAAAAAAACAAAATGTTAGGATTATTTAGTTTTTCTGAACACATAATTGAAAACACATCTTTTTTATTTGACTAAGGGTTTTCCCCTTTCGTAGCTTAGAGCCTAAAGGGTTTTCGCCTTTCTCAATAAGTGTGCTTCCCAGGATTAGAAATTTGCTCTTCTCCTTATAGAGTTGAAACTGCTTACCATCTCAACCTCATTAGTAAAACACATTTTTTTAAAATTTTTATTTTTTTTAAAAATAAAAAGCTGTTTTGAAAATGTTATAGGTGTCCAAATCCACCTAGAAGTTTATTCTAGATAAAATGGATGCTCGACTGACTGGATGGAAAACCCACACCTTGTCACTTTCAGCTAGACAAACTCTTGTGGCCTCGATGATAATTTTACTTGCTGCGAGATTCACATTAAATATAATACTCTCTCTAATCCTAATTATTAGATAAAGTTAATTTTTTTGGAGAAATTAAAAAAGCTAATTAAATTACTTTAGAGTATTTTTATTTTTATTTTTTCTCCAAACTAATTAGTTTGACTAATAAACTAATATATAATCTAAGGATACATAACATATAATATGATTAAGTAACTTATTTAACTTTCTTAATTTCTCCAAAACAAGTCAGCTTTATCTTATAATTAAGACCGGAGGTAGTAGTTTGTACTGAAGATGAGACATATAAGTAGGAAAATAGAGAGGACACCAATCACCATCTTTTAAGAATATTTTTGCATTAAGATACAAGGAGCCAATTCATATATATATATATATATGTGTGTGTGTGTGTGTGTGTGCATGTGATATGCGTACATGAGGTTAACATCATAAAGGAAATATCAAAGGCGATAATAAATGAAGGTTAGTAAATACGCATAAAGAAGGATTAAATTCTGCTGCATCTAAACTAGTATAAACATGAGGTTGGGATATCGGCGGTCCAAGAAGCAAATACTACTGAAGACCAATCTTCTAATTATTATTCCTCCGGTTTTTAATACAAGACACATCTACTTAATGTGATTAAATTAAGGAAGTTGGTGTTAATATGATATGAATTTTCTAAAACACTATAGTCATCTTCCTTAATTTCCTATTTCCCTCATCTCCTTGATTATGGATGAGGGAGCATCTATTGGGGTAAATTAAGAAAACATTGATAAATATAAAAATTATGTCTTATATTTAAGACTAAGATCAACTCTCAATACATTTTATATTCAGGATGGTGGAGTAGTATCTTTATCATTGAGGATCCAAGACCACATCCTTGGTTTTTTATTCGGAAAGTTTTTGTAAGTCCACACACACACACACACGCAGCTTCAGAAATTAAATATCGGTTTTCCTCTCTCTTGTTCATATGCAGCTAGTAATATGGGTTTAGATCATGGGCCGAGTTTGCCCAACCAGATAAAATGGGCGGTTTGAGTTTTATAAAACTATGACTGTTTGGGAGCGGTTCTTTTAGGCATAAACCTAAATGGTCCAAACCTGTGGCGGGTTGAACCATAAGGTTGGCGGGTTGACCCATATTTCTTTTCTTTTCTTTTTTTATGTAACCCAAGACCCAAGTCTGAAAGTCCCAAGCCGAAAGACTCAAAGTCCCAAACCAAATTTCCTACCCTAGCCTACTATCACTCCACTTCTCATTGTCATTTATCTCCCAATTATATTTGCCCAATTATCTCATTGTCATTTACTCATTTATTTACAATTAGCATAATATTATCTTTCACTTTGTTTTATTATCTGTGGCAATGACGGATTTACCTGTGGAAAAGCAGAGTAATCGAGTTCAAGAAAATCTTACATCTTCACATCATGCTTCAAATTCGAACACCATTAATATTAATTAATTATTGATTATTTTTAAGTTCTATTGATGGCTTTTGGATTTATGTTTATATTGTCATGTGTGGACTTTTGACGAATATTTAATTTGTAACGTATTTTTAATTTTTTTATGGTTTAGGTTTGTAGAAAAAACAATTTTATTATATTATTTTAAAAAAATTGAAAAAAAATAATAATATGGGTTGTGTGGGTTTGGGCGGGCTAACCCACCAACTCAGCGATTATGGGTTGGGTTGGCTAAATGCCAACTTATATTGATACGATTCTTTTAAGATCGAACCCATATGATTCCAATCTGTAGTGGGTTAGCCCGAATCCGGTGGACCAGCTCATATTACCACCTTATTATGAACTGTACTTGGACATCCTTAACATTCCCAAATACCAGGAAACCCCCCTTCCCTTATTAGCTTCATTACTCTCTCTATCTTCATTTTTGTCTCTCCTTACATAACTTTATGCTGCTTCCATCACTCAATCACTGTCTTACTTCATTATTTATTTAATCATTATCTTTCTTGGCGTCAACTTTATTCTTATACTTGTGACTACTAGCTATTAATTATACCCTGTACTACACACATACACAGTTTGTCTTATTGACTTCATTACGTATATTCATACGGCCCCTTATCCATCCTCCTCTCTGAAAAGGGTAATTCGAAAACTTATTTCTAAATTAATCAGATATTAGACGGTTTTATACCAAAACAAAAATTGTTTAATTACCGGGTCTGTTCTTCTATATAACATTCGCCAAAATTACTATTTCCTGTCACTTCTATTTCTACTATTCCTCACATGCAGTCACGAAAATGCAATTGTAACGGTCATTAAATGAAGTATCCTCTTCCTAATACACCATCTATAGAAGATAAAATGAGAAATTTACTTTGATCCTAAGTATAAGGTATCAATCCACTTTGCCTCCCAAATTTGTAATTCTTTTTCTAAGGTATCTTTTTTTTTTTTTTTTTTATGCACGGAAATGAAAAGCAACACAAAGAAAGAAACTAAGAAGCAGCAATAGTTAAAAATCCCATCAGTGACTCTATTCCAAATATTTGCAAGCTGAAACCTCCATTCAATATCCCTGTTCCTAAAGTATTATATTAATTGTACATAGTAAGGAGGTTTTTTATTTATTTATTAAGAGGTGGTTACAATACACACTATTACAAAGAGAGTTTTAGAGAAACCAATGTATATTTATAATTAATAATTAATTTAACTGATTTTCTTAATACCCATAAGAAGTTAGTTATCTATATTAGAGAGTACTACCTCCGGTATAAAATCTCTCGTTTATAATACAAATAACATTACAAATGAAATCTTATAGTATGTATCGGACGTGTAGAGAGAGTTAAATCTGCAATAATTTTGCATGGAGCATGAAGGGAAATACGGTAGGTGGTAGGGGTGTGTAAGTTTTTCCCGTCCCGGTCTTCCTGTCCCTATCCCGAGCAAATCAGGACGGGATTTTCCTGTCCCGAAAATTTCGGGACAGGAAAAGTTCGGGATCGGGAAATTTTTTTTCGGGATCGAGATCAGGAATGGGACTTCCCGATCCCGAAAAAAAAATATATATATATTATGTATAATTTTTTAAAATATTTAAGAAAGCAATACCAAATGCAAAATAAAATGTAAAAATTCCTAACACCCTCAAGGTAATATCTATTCTTTTAGTTAATTTAGTTAATTTTATTTACTATTTATTAAATAATTCTAATTTTTTGTTCTTGTCTTTGTGCTTTTTGTAGCTAAATCGACAACTTTAAGTATATATTGGACTAATGATATATTTGTATTAGACTAATTTAGTACAATATGATATTAGATAAATTATATATTTATACTAGACTAAAGAAAATAAAAAAACAAAATTAATATAGAAATTTTTAAAAAAAATAAAAGAAATTTGGGATCAGGAAATTCCCGATCCCGATCTTGAACATTTCCCGTCCCGTCGGGACCGAAAATTTTCGGGATCGGGATCGGGAATAAAAATCATTCCCGAATCCTTTTCAGGATCGGGATTAAGAATGACATTTTCCAATCTTGATCCCGATCCCGAACACCCCTAATAGGTGGGCACGGGAGATGAAGGTCCCGCCCAAGTTAAATAGCGACGTCAAATGCATGCAGCTGGTTTTGTATTACTTCAATGTTGGAAACGTAGCATTACCCTCACACTGCCACCTTGCTAATTACGAAACCAGCACAGACAAAAGTAAGATCTTAATTTTTCCACCTTGCTATATTTCTATATAGACTAATGTAAAACATTAATTTAACTATATGATTTTGTATTAGTTACTTGAAGAATAGAAGTGATAATTCATGTGACATAATCTTGCTTCTGTTTTACATGTAACTGACGCTGTAATGTACAATATGATATCAGTTACTTGAAGAACAGAAGTGAACATTCATGTGACATAAGTTCACTTCTGTTTGAAATGTAACTGACGTAGTAATGTATAATATGGTATTAGTTGTATATTTAATTGATGCCGTAATTAAGATGCTATAACAATAATAATTATGAAATCAGTTTAGTAAGCACCAAAAACCATAATTAATATAAAGTTTTGGAATTTAATTATGAAATAAATAAATTTGAAATATAACATGTCATAACTGTAATTAAATACCATAAATAAATTTTAAAAAATAATTTTTCCCAAAATATAATTATGTTATAGTTATATTATAAATGCCTTTTTTTTTAAGTGGGTCATTTATAGCTCAGGACCATCTGGTAGAGATTAGTGAATTTCTTTTAACTACTGAACTAAACCTAGTTAATTATTAAAAAATGGATGATATCAATTTATCGGTGGAACTTGACCCATAATTTATAATTTATTTACAGAGCTTACTTATAGTGTCAGGTCCTATAGGTAACCAAAACCTTAATTATAACCCACATGGCTCTAAGGAGTCTTTGAAATATGTTAACTATTTTTTTTTCTAAAGAAAAGGAAATATTGCGTCGGTTCCCACTCCACCCGACGCCTTAATGCCTTCAACAAAAACCTCCACTACTCTACTAACTTTGTGGCTTTTCTATATGAATTTCGCTCCAGCTCTACTAACTTCGCAACTTCCCTTCATCGTTGTTGATGTAGCAGCTTCCAGATAGAGCACTACAAAAAAACACTCAATTTCCGACGATTTCCGTGGCAAATTCTGTCAAAAATTATATCAGAAATTGTTTTGACAGAATTTTTTTGTAGCTAAATTTGTTATAAAATTAACCACAGAAAAGTTCCGTAGCTAAATTAGCCTAGGGATTCCTTGCAAATTCTGTGGCAAAATTTTTTGCCACGAAAAAGCTCCATGGCACATTGCCACAGAACTTTTCTGTGGCAAATTCCTTCGCAAAAATTTAAAATTTATAAAATTTTAGATTAAAAATAATATTATAAAAATAATTATTAAATAATATTAATTAAAAATAAAATATTATTATTAATGAATATTATATTTTTATTTATTAATATTATATTTAAATTTTTCTACTAAACTAATATTTTTATATTAGTTATTATTTAATTTTATTATTTATTAATATTATATTTATCATTTTATATTAAAAATAATATTTATAATATAAATTATTTATTATTAAGTAATTTTAATTAAAAATATAATTTAGATTTAGAAAATTGATTAAAATGTAGTTATAAACAGATTTATTATAGATTTAAAATTTATTGAATTTGAAATTAATTAATCATAAATATATAAATAGTTTTTTATATTTTTTTATTTTATTTTTAATAATATTATATATATATAATTAATTTTATATTATGATAATATTATATATATAACATTATGTAATAAAACAACGTAGGGTCATTTCGGCGCAACTGGCAAAGGCTCGAGCGTGAAGGCACTAGGAGCATGAGGTCGCGGGTTCGAACGGGAGATGAGGCATTTTCAAGATTTAAGAGGTGCAGACACGTGGCATCGCAAGGAGGAGACACTTGATGCATTGCGAGGAGGGTGGACACATGGCAGCGATAGGAGGTGACACGTAGTAGAGCAAGGAGGAGAAACTTGGCACACTTTGAGGAGGGACACGTGGTGGACACATGGTAGCGCAAGGAAGAGACACTTGGGGCACTTCGAGGAGAGACACATGGTGCACTACAAGGAGAAGACATGTGGCTGAACCAACAATGAGATGGCCTACTACGAACGTGACACGTGGCATTTAAAAATTTAAAAAAATAGAAAAATAAATTTGCAACGGAATTGGAAAATTTATTACGGCGTCATTTTAGTTATAATGTGATGCCGTAATACATTTATTTACGGTGTCATATCTTGAGCAACTAACACTGTAATATATATTAGTTATAATGTGATGCCGTAATACATTCATTTACGGTGTCATATCTTGAGCAACTAACACTGTAATATATATTAGTTATAATGTGATGCCGTAATACATTCATTTACGGCGTCATATCTTGAGCAACTAACACTGTAATATATATTTTTCGCTACGGCTAATTTTGCTATACCCTAAATACTGTGGTGAAAATGTAATTTTAATTGATGCCAAATTAACTTTTTGCACTAGTGATGTGTGTATGTGCTCTCGCGCGCGCTCTCTCTCTCGTCTTTATTATAAGACACCAACTAACAATTCTCACAAACTAATAAAAACAGTTAAAGTCATTAAATTTGTCTTAAAATTTGAGTAATTTTCAATATCACCCCTACTAATTACACTAAAATCTAATATCATACTCTTTCCGGTCCTTAATATAAGACATATTTACCTAATTTGATTAGATTAAGAAAGTTAGTTAAGTTAATTAAGATTATATGTTTTTTCTAAAACACTCTAGTCATCTTCCTTAATTCCATCCTTCCCTCTCCTCCTTGACCATTGTTGAGGAAGCATCAATAGGGTTAAAATAGAAAAATATTGATAAATATGAAAACTATGTCTCATATTTAAGACCAAGATTAACTCCACAAATATATCTTATGTGGAGTATTAATTATTATTTTCTCCCACCACCTTTATTCAATGTGAGCATACATGGAAAAAATCTTAATCCTCTTTGAAAATAAACGAATGCCTTGTAAAAAAGACAAAAACACTTGTTAGTTTGCACTTTATAACGCGGACTTGAGGGAGTACATATTCGATGAAGCCCAGTCAAGAATATATGGGCTTTGTACGTGAGGTTGGAGTCTGATAAATGAGATGGGTGATGTGAGGAATAAGATTAAAAGTAAGTTAACATACCTAGACCTACTTTATGGCCACACACACATACATACATATAAAGATAATGTTGTGTGACCTACTTCATGTATGACTGATAAATCCTTATTTTTATTATATATTGTTATATTTTAATTGGGGGTTTTGTCATAGTTATTGAGCCTAAAATGCATTTCTTGATATAAATTGGGATTAAGAGTAAATAAATTAAATTGAGACTAAAAAAGGTAAAATTGTCAAAATAATTTTAATTACTCTTAACCATTGAATTTTCTGAGAATATTTGAGGTTGGTTAAATTTTTTTCAATTAAAAATACTTGAAAATTTGAATTAAATCTGAAAATGGCAATCTGGGGTTTGAATTTATGAAATGACAGTTTGGTCCCATGCATTTGGACAATGACAAATCAGTCCCATTGAAACACATCGTTTTGTTCAATGCACTACGTCAGAGTTCAGTTTTGGGAGCTGAAGGGAAATATAAACAGCAGACCATGGAGAACAGAGGGTAGCCGCGACTCGCGGGAGGATTTTGGCTTTCATCACTTTTCATTCACCTTCATTTTTTAGCTCACCACCGTCGCCGGCGACGTTCATCGTCATCTCCATTGTCGCCGGCGACCACAACCCCTCCATTATTGCCGGTGGAGCTTCTGAGATCAGGGGAGAGTTGAAAACCAGAGGGAGGCCACAACGGAGAGGAGGGAGGAGCTAACCGCAAGCCTTAATCTTCACCGCCTCTCATCAATCTTGCAGCCACTACACAGCCACCTCCGCCCTTCCACCGGACTTCATCTTCCTCCATTGCTGGTCTATACCACTCCACTGCCGTCGTCCGCATCTCAACACCATCATCGACTCTTTCCCTCTATTCTTCATCGACCACTCTGGCAAATTCCAAAGCAGGTTTAATTCTCTTCTCTGGATATCTATTGTCTCTAACCGTGGCTTACTCTGTTTATGTGCTTCTGAGGAGATTTCAGATTTAATTCCATGCGTTATATTGCTGAAACTGTGAATATATTTGGGGATTTTGTGATGACAAATTGCAGTGGCTAATTCTCAAACCTCTAGAGCAGTGGTGATGGCTTGAGCTTAGAGCTTTAAAGAGAGTGTCTTACCATTTAATTTCTATCTTTAATCCTTTGTATTAGTTGAATTTTAGGTTTAGAGATTAATTAATTATTAGACTGAGATTTTGCATTGCGGTTCCATACAATCTATGAGATTAAATGAGTATTTGGATTTAATTAGTGTGCATTTTTCACTTTGAATTTCATTAATATCAATTTTATATAATTGACTTGGTATAGCTTTTACTTGAAATTGTTATGAACATTTAATTGCGATTGTAATGTAAAGGTTATTGGTTAATTGTGTCATTACATTTCATTGATTCAAATTGTTAGTGTTTAAATTGAGTTTTGGTTAGAGGGATTAATTTTTACCCAGTGTGGAGAAATTAATTCACCTAACTCAAGCTAAGTCAAAGGGCCTTTTGAGCAAATTTATCAAATTAGCACACTTCCAGATTAATTGAAGCAAGGATAGCTTTAACTATTGTGCAAGAGGATTATCATCTTATTGTTATCACTAGAGTACCTAAGAAATACATATAAATAATTTTCATAAACTATATTCACAACGTGTGTGAGTGTTTTTTTTTTTACTTGGGGGTATTTTTGGTACTTCTATATTTATTTTGAATGTTCATGAGTATTCTTTCACCTCTGAGAAACCTGTGGTATTTGACAATCTTTGGGTAAAAAATTTATGGCTATTATTACACCTTTGCCGTTTTTGAGCCAGAGGCATTTTGGTACTTTTAGAGATGGATCCATCCACTTTATACCTACATATAAAGATGTTGATGCTTTCTGAGGGGAGGGAGTAAAGTATAGAAAACATGTTTATCCCACTACCAAAAAAAACATCAAATTACCTACCGATGGAATTTCAGCTTTCCAACAGAATAGCAATGGATTACCAACAGAATCTGTTCTATCGCATAGATTACTAACTAAAAATTCTGTCGGCAATTTATTTATTTATTTAAAATCCATGTGGTGATCCTTAAAAGTGGCCATGTTGACATTGGTAGATGCTTTTGCTAGTCGAACTGTTTTAACCCTGCGTTATTTACTCACATAATATTTTATGCATATAATATAAAAATTTAAAAATAAATATAATATTAATATAAATATATATAATATTAAAATATATTTATATCTATATCTATGACTAAAGTATACTTTTAGTCCTTTAAATTTACATGAGTTATACTTTTGGTCATATAATTCCAACGCTGTTAATGTTGCCAACAGAAAACGCTGAAGCTACAAACTCAAGTGATGACTATATAATTAAATTCTATTAATCTTAAATTTAATATATATATATATATATATATATATATATATATATATATATATATATATATATATATATATATATATATATGCATTAAAAAATATCTAAAAAAATGATGCTGTAAATATCAAAACCTTAATCGTATTAAAAAAATTTAGTTTAATAATTTAAATATGTTAATTTAATAATCTAAATATTAAAACTTTGATTTCATTTCTAGCGATTTGTTGGTTTATTTTAATTTAACAATATAAATATATTATATTAAAAAATTAAAAATTAAATATATTTTGTCAACTGCATAGTCATCACTTAATGATTTTGATGAGTCAATATTTTTTGTTAGCAACGTTAATGGTGTTAAAAATATAAGACAAAAAATATACTGTATAAAGTCAAGGTACCAAAATCATACCTTATATAAAACTTAAAGGAATAAAGGTATATTTTAGCCTATATCTATTTATATATATATTTTTATAATATATTATATTTCAATTTTTTCTTATTTATTTAATATTTATTTTTAAAATAATATATATTTAATATATAATATCAAATAATAAGTTTATGATATTTGATTATTTATATTTATATTTTTTATTACATATTATTTTATTTTTATTTTTTTTGATATTATATAAATTATTAAAATATAATAATAAAAAATTATAATTTTACTGACAGATTAACGATGGAATTCCGTTGATAATTTTCAATCATATGGGTGAAACTTGGTGGGACAAGGAAAATATTTTTCCAAGGAAATGGCGAACTAGACGGCCCCCACCGATGGGAAAATCCAATTTTCCCTTTCCCTCCTCTCATTTTTCTTGAAGCAAACGAGCCCTTGTAATGGGATGGTGTGGAATATAAAAAACAATTCATATGGGAATTGAAAGATACTCCTCTTGTCCTTATCTTTGGAGAGTGATATTCGTCCTAAATATAAGACAAAGTTTCATATTTATCAATTTTTTCTAATTTACCCTTATTGATGACCCTCAATAATAATCAAGAAGGAGAGGAAATGAGGGAATTAAGGAAGGTAATTAGGGTGTTTTAAAAAATACATGTCATATCAACTAACTTAGCGACCAACTTCTTTAATCTAATCAAATTAGGTAAACATGTCTTATATCAAAGACAGAAGAAGTACTTCAGAATTTGTGACAACTACCTACTAGCCAGCCCTATGATTAATTGCTTTGAGTAATCAAACAAAATAATTAATGCTAGTGGCCAGAAAAGATCTATCCTCAAATCAGTATGTCCATCTATGAGCATGGGATATACAGTTGGCTATTTGTAAATGTGGATATTTGTGTATTCCTTGTTGTCATATACAGTTGGCTATAATGTTAGCCAAGCAAAGACGACAAAATATTTTTAAAAAATAATAAAATATTTGTATGTTGATTTTGATTAAAAAAGCTTATTTGTCCCTGATGTGTGTTTATGTCGCTAAAGCAATTAATTAAACTAGGTCTTAATTAATTATGCAGTTTAGGGTCAACCTAGGTCATTTTTCCAAGGTGCAAGCTATAGGTTTTCTTTATGATTGATTTTTAAGTGACAAAAGATGCAATGGCATGGACCTAAACTAAAATGTAAAACTCTACTACCTGAATGCAATTAAACTAACTAAATGCATTAATGCAATTGACTTTAAAACCTATGAGAATGAGACTAATCTATATGAATTCGAATGCAATTTTTGGGTTTTTTTTAATGAAAAAGGAATTAAAATCCTAAGCAAAAGATTGATTAAATGCAAGATAAACAACTAAAAATTAATTCAGTTATGATGATAAATGGGACAATTTAGGACTCACATGGCATTAACTCTCTTAGCCTAAATTAATTAATTAGACCAAAGGGAGGTTGATGAAGATTGAAATTAATAAGTTTAATCACCTAATTGAAACATGGGAAACCTTCAAACTCAATAATATTTACTCAACTAGATAACTCATAATGAAATAAGTGGTAGTTAATTAAACTCATTAAAAACCAATCACAATTAATTTCAAAATAATTTTGAAAATCTTGTTTACAACTGGCTAATTTAACAACTAGACTATTAACCAACCCAATTTAACAATTAAGAGGATAAACTCAAATTGACAATTAAATTAATAACAAAAACTCAATTAATAATTCAATTGACAATCCAAATGTTTGCAATAAAAATTCCAGCAAATGTCTCAAGCACAAAACATTTCAAAATATCAATCCAATCTAATCCAAAAGAGATATGTCTACAATCTAGTTTTAGATTGTTCTCAATAAATACAACTCAAATTAAAATCATTTAAAATTAAATAATCTCAAGTCTTAAATTAAAAAGATAAAAGGAAATATACTACTTTGTGGTATTCAAGTGTAAACTCCTAAACTCTAACTTTCTCCATGTTTCTCCCAAATTACCTCCCAGGTAAGCTTAAGCTGCCATAAAAATCCTTCTTCCAAACTCTGAGCAAAACGTGACAGCCGTCAAAAAGATTAGTACAGTATTAGCTGATGGTTGATTAATGGCCGTGGGACCCGTGTGGAGAAATAATACTATTTGAATGAAGCAAGAATTACAATATGGTGGTGGGGTCCGCGTGTGAATGATGGAGGAATGAATGAAATTGGTGAACGGAGAAGATGTTCCAGTAGCAATTTGAGCGGCAGCCTCGTTCTCTTCAGCCTTGTTCCTCGTCCTTTTCTTTTCCTGTTGTGGCTGCTAGGTTACATTTTAAGAAAGGATAAGAGAGTTTTTGGGTACTAACTTGAGCCCATTAAAATTTAAGAAGCCCAATACAATTCCACCATTAGATTCTCTTTCTGCTTCTAAGAAAAATTCTAAGTGATCTTATCAAAAATCAAGAAAACAAACATCATGGCAATTTATTTGACAAGGGGGAATCTAAACTAGAAATCCCTCACTATGAATAATGTGTATGTGGCTTATCACTCAAAAGTGTATAGGCTTGTGTTTACACTCAAATCTACCTTATCCAATACTCTTTCCATAGGCTTGACAAGAATCTAAGTTCTCCACCTCTAACAAAGCAAATACAAGTATAAATCAAAAGAACTTTTATTAGGTTGTAATGTGGCTAAGGTGAAGAAAGAAAAGGTAAATTGTTTGAGAAAACAAAGTTGAATATCTTAAAGGATGAAGAGGATTATGCAATAGATGATATAGGATGCAATAAACCAAACTTGAACTGGGTCATAACTATCTCTCTCTTTTTTTCATGTTTATTTATTTTTTGTTTTTTTTTCACTTTCTTAGGCTGTCATATTGATTAGAGCTTAATATTTATATATTTTTATTAATTAATCTTAGGCTTTTGTGGGACTTAATTGAATATTTTGGGCATAATCAAGCGTTAATGTGAGATTTTAGTGAAAGAATAATTTAGAAATTATAGTGGTTAAATTTTTATACTTTTAATTAATATTTGTTATTCCCATTCACTACTACAAAAAACATTTTTAACGTCCCCTTTTTTAGGCCTTTAAACGTCTGAAAACAAAGGGACGTCTATGTGAGATACATAATAAAAAATGGCAATAACGTCCATAGATAAAAAAAGAAGTAACTTAGGACCATTTTAATTCTATTTGCAAAAGTTGTTTTTCATAGATAAAATATCAAACCATTTTCTCCATTTTTTTAATCAATTTTGATACTTAGTTTACTTAGAAATTAGGTTCATAATCAGCTCCTCAAAGTGAAATGATATGAGTTGTGCACTATATTGCATTAATTCAGTTTTATTTTTGATAGCCCAAGGCGACTAAAGGGCTATTTCAAGTGGCACCATTGCCAGGGAGCCAAGAAATTGGTTTTCTAGTAACTAAATGTCAAGTACTTTTGACCGGGGTTAGCCTTTAGGATTTTTACATACTTAGTCATAGTTTAGGTTACATTTTAGTTTTTCATTTTGCTTGTTTTCTTTAGCATACCATAGCATTTTGCATCTTGCATAGAAAATGTTGAAGAAATACTAATAAATATCTTTGATTTCTTTGAATTTTTGGGATTCATTTGCATTTTTAAGACTTTTTAGGACTTAGAATTCATTGGGATTTAATTGATTGCAATTTGAATGGCCTGGTCTAATGAGGATAATGAATTTTCATTTTACACTAATCCTCCTATGTATTCCTTTTTAGGAAATGAAAGAACCTCAAGCTCTCAATTCTTGGATAAATTTTATGACACTTGGAGACATGAATCACTTTCTAATCTCACATACTTGCATAGTCCATGCTTCTATATGTGATGAACATGTTCTTTTTCCTAGTTCTAGGAGTGATGACCATATTAAGCATGACATTGTGGAAAATGATCAATTGTGCTTGGATAGTCAAATTGTGGTAAAGTGTGAACCTAATGATAGTTCAAATAATTGTCTAAATGATGATTGTTTATATGATTCTTTCTCTCTTTCAAGTGAGGGCAAGCATTATTTGAAAATTTTTAATGCTATTGAACATGATGACGAACTTGGTTTTCCTCTTCCCTACATTCTACTTTTATTTGTTCATGTAAGGGTGAAATGTCATGTGATGTTTGTGCTGACATTGATAATTGGCTTTCTTCTTCACATGACCTTGATTCTTCATCTAGTTCATTTAATAACATTAAAGTGCATGCTACACTTGATAAAGGCCTTGACAATTGTGTATCTTTTGATCCCTTTGAATCACATGTTTTAGGTAGTTTAATAAGGAAAGATTCAATGATTTTGAATGATAAAATTGTAAATGAAAATGAATCTTTCCATTTAGTTCTTTCTTGCGATTTGCCACATGATATAGTAAATGAAAATGTTTTGAATTTTTAGGTGGTAATAGCTTGATCAATTCTCTTTCTTCTTCCACTCTTTTACCTCCCAATTCTTGTGATTGCACAAGTGATGAATACACTCCAACACTAAGTTGGATTCCATATTTTCCCCATTGCAAGCTTACGAGAATTTTGAAATTGTGACTACTTGTTTGGTTCCTACTGAAGGGAACCAAATTGATTTTCTTAAGTGTGATTCCTACTTGGAGAGTTTTGTTCTTAATATGTTTGCATAATCCTCTAAGTCTCTCCATGTTTATATCTTTGGATTTTGTACTGGTTCTGGCTTGTCTTCTTTGCAGGCATACACTTGGAAGGGTTGTTTGCGGTACTAACCTCCATCCTACATTCTCGGACCTCTTTCGATTGATCGTGAATAGCCTGCATCTAAGAAAATCAAGTAAAGAGAAGTATGCACTATGTAGACCATCATGTTTCTCATATTGGAAGAGAACTTCTCTTTCAAGTGCCTTAAAAGATTCTAACAAAGGTTGTCTCTTTCCTCACTTGTTTTCTTCCTAATTTTTATGATTCTTTGAGCTTAGTTGTTGTATGAGGAAGATAAGTGTGGGGAAGAGACATAATCCAGTAGTAAAAGATAGATTTCTTTTGTTGTTCACCCCCTAGGCTTTGAGCTCTTATCATTCCTTTCCCCTTACGTTTTGCATTGAGGACAATGCAATATTTGAGTACGGGGGAGGGATTAGGATTTGAGTCTTGTGTGCTTTATAGTACCTAGTTGCAAAAATGTGTCATTTTCAAAAAAAAAAAATCAGAAAATTCTTGATCCGAACCTCACTTTTGAATTTTTGCCACTCCTTGTTTTAGAAATTTGTCTAACTACTTATGGGAATTGCTTATGCTCTTGGTTGATTTTTAATGAAGTGATTGGTTATTGCTTGGAGCTAGTAGTAGGATTAGTTGAGTTAATGCATTTTGATTAGGATAATGTTCAATTAATCTTTGTGAATGTGCATTTGAGAAGAAAACCTTTGTTGGAAGGATTTTGAGCCTAATTTCTATACATTAATGTGTGTTTGCCACCTATTTTAGTGTACCTCTAGAACTTGTTTAAATTCTTTTTCAAAATCACATTTGCATTTAGATTAATGAATATGATAGGGGCATTCATTTCATCACCCTTTATACCAAACACAAACCCTAAACACTAATCCATTGTTAACCTCCTTTGAGCCCTTCACATTCCAAAATCTATCATTTATTAACAAGCATTATGTATACATCCCATTTGCATTAGATTGACATCCAAGTATATTGAATTGCCATTAATATTGTTGGTATGAAGAAATGCCATTTACATACATTATATAAAAAAAAGAGAAGAAAAGAAAGAAAGAATTAGCAGAAAAAAATGTATGAGGAAAAAAGAAAGAAAGAAAGAAAAAATATCATAAAAAATATTAAAAAAAAAAAAGCAAAACTAAAAAAAGAAAAGAAAAAAAAAACGCATTTGTTTTGATTGGCAAGGAGATGTGGTTATTTGAGCTTTAAATTTAAAAAAAAAATGTCATTATACACATCTGTGCATGCATAGTACTCGTTGTTTCATTATTCTTCCAATGAAACCATTTCATCATTAAAACCCTTTTAAAAGTCCCCTTGATTCATGAGTTTAGGTACTACATGGTGATAGAGAGAGTATAATTTCTACAAGCATATGGTAGGACCTAGTCTAGTTGGTATTGCGCGAAATTTCTTATACTTGTGAGATGAGTTAAACACTTGAATCCTTGAATGTTCTTTTGTGTACATTTCTTTAATTAATTGTGCATTAATTTAATCTATTTTGCATTATCCCATGCTAAAAATTGTGTTAGCTTGATTAGTGATTATTAGTTAATTCATTGACTCAAATCTTGAGCATTTGAAGTTTTCATTTGTGTTTAGTTTTGAATTGAGTAGTGTTTTGCCCAAGAGTGTAAAAGGTTAAGTGTGGGGGAATTGACAAATCCCTATTTTTATTATATATTTTTATAATTTAATTGGGGATTTTGTCATAGTTATTGAGCCTAAAATGCCTTTCTTGAGATAAATTGGGATTAAGAGTAAATAAATTAAATTGGGACTAAAAAGGGCAAAATTGTTAAAATAATTTTAATTACTCTTAACCATTGATTTTTCTGGGAATATTTGAGGTTGGTTAAATTTTTTTTTTCAATTAAAAATACTTGAAAATTTGAATTAAATATGAAAATGGCAATCTGGGGTTTGAATTTCAGAAATGACATTTTAGTCCCATGAATTTGGGAAATGACAAATCAGTCCCATTAAAATACATCGTTTTGTTCAATGCCCTAGGTCAGACTTCAGTTTTGGGAGCTGAGGGGAAATATAAGCTGCAGACCATGGAGAACAGAGGGTAGCCGCGACTCACATCGCCGGCAACATTCATCGTCATCTCCATCGTTGCCGGCGACCACAACTCCTCCATTATTGCCAGTGGAGCTTCTGAGAACAGGGGAGAGTTGAAAACTAGAGGGAGACCATAATAGAGAGGAGGGAGGAGCTAACCGCAAGCCTTAATCATCACCGCCTTTCATCAATCTTGCAGCCACTACACAGCCACCTTCGTCTTTCCACCGAACTTCATCTTCCTCCATTGCTGGTCTATACCACTTCACTGCCGTCGTCCGCATCTCAACACCATCATTGACTCTTTCCCTCTATTCTTCATCGACCACTCTGGCAAATTCCAAAGCATATTTAATTCTCTTCTCTGGCTCTCTATTGTCTCTAACCGTGGCTTACTCTGGTTATGTGCTTCTGAGGAGATTTCAGATTTAATTCCATGTGTTATATGGCTGAAATTGTGAATATATTTGGGGATTTTGTGATGACAAATTGCAGTGGCTAATTCTCAAACCCTCTAGGGCAGTGGTGATGGCTTGAGCTTGGAGCTTCAAAGGGGAGTGTTTTACCATTTAATTTATATCTTTAATCCTTTATATTAGTTGAATTTTAGGTTTAGAGTTTAATTAATTATTAGACTGAGATTTTTGCACTGTTGTTCCATGCAATCTATAAGATTAAATGTGGATTTGGATTTAATTGTGTGCATTTGTCACTTTGGATTTCATTAATATCAATTTTAGGTAATTGACTTGGTATATATAGCTTTTACTTGAAGTTGTTATGAACATTTACTTGCGGTTGTAGTGCAAGGATTATTGGTTACTTGTGTTATTGCATTTTGTTGATTCAAATTACTAGTGTTTAAATTGAGATCCAGTTAGAGGGACTAATTTTATTCGGTGTGGAGAAATTAATTCACCTAATTTAAGCTAGCTCAAAGGGTTTTTTTGAGCAAATTTGTCAAATTAGCACATTCCAGATTAATTGAAGCAAGGATAGCTTTAACCATTGTGCTAGAGGATTATCATCTTATTGTTATCGCTTGTTAATTTTCATTTCATTAACTCTATTATCATTTTATTTCATATTTTCAAGAAAAATCCCAAAAAAAGAAGTAACTTAGGACCATTTTAATTCTATTTGCAAAAGAAGTTTTTCATAGATAAAAGATCAAACCATTTTCTTCATTTTTTTAATTAATTTTGATACTTAGTTTACTTAGGAATTAGTTTTATAATCGGCTCCTCAAAGTGAAACGGCCTGAGTTATGCATTATATTGCATTATTTTTGTCACATCACATAGATGTTAATAATGTCATAATCCCCATATATATATATATATATATATATATATATATATATATATATATATATATTAAATAGTACTCGATCTGTTCCAAAGTATCATCTTTAAATTTGTGAATGAGTGGATAGGTGTATGCTAAAATATAAGCTTCATTTTAAGTTGTCAAAGTATTTATTGCACTTTTCTCAATTTTGCCCCTTAATTGTATTTGTTCTATATATTGTCTTTCTCACTTATCCTTTTTACAAATAATGGCATAATTAAAATATATATATATATATATATATGCTCTTAACTAATTTTAACTATTTTCTTACTAATAAACACAAATTGATTAACAAGCTTAAATTTTCTACTTCATTTTTTTATAAACTTTTGAAGAATTAAATTTAAGGTGTAAAATATAAAACCATAAGAAAATAATTATGGAGGAACATATTATTATATGTGAAAAAAAATTAAAGTGGCTGGGATATAAAATTGACTTAATTAAAAAACGAATTGAATCATTAAATTAAACTAGATTCAAAATCCTTAGACCAAACAAAAGAGAAACAAAGGTCTAGATGCAAGTTCCAAATTTGACTAGAGTACCTAACAAATACATATAAATAATTTTCATAAAATATATTCACAACGTGTGTGAGTTTTTTTTTTTTTTTTTTTTTACTTGGGGTTATTTTTGGTACTTCTATGTTTATTTTGAATGTTGATGCTACTAAATTTTAAATATGCACCGCAAGTGTACGGGTCGTAGAATAGTATAGTAGCAAATCAAGATCATCCCACAGAGATCCAAGGTAATAGATAATTAGGCATTAAAATTCCCATTTTCAATTAAGTTGAGCAAATCAAAGGAAAAGATTGAAAGACAATTTAAACAAATGCAAAAGAAACAAATCTAATAATTTAAAGATTTCAATTGATAAAAACAACCTAGAGTGGCTAATCCCTTCTTTAAGTTTTAGAGCATGAATTTACCCAATTAAAAGTATTTAATGTTAAATTGTTAATCTAGAGTTTAAATGAATATAAGTATCTTCCAATCACTTATACTCCTCTCTCAAGTTAAAATTGTTATTCTTATCTAATTTACTCAAGAGGCAATAAATGTCCAAATTCACTCTAATATGATTATATGAGTCCAATAGGTATATTCCTATCCTATTGGCAAATTAGAATAAATTATAATCCCACATTACTTAATCCTATGGTCCAATTAAGATCCCTCTTCCAAGGTTAATCTAAATCCCCAAATTCCTACTTAATGGTGATCAAGCACTAAGTAGATAAAATAATACAAGATTAAGTAAACAAAAATTAACACTAAACACAATTAAATGGTTCATACATGCTCATATCCTTAAATTAGTTCATAGTTACTCTAGGTTGACAAACAACTAGCTACACACAACTTTAAAGAGAGTCATGACAGCAGCAAATCGGTCCAAAAGCCATAGAGCAACAAAAGAGAATAGGACAAAACAATGCACTCTTCACCGATATTGAATATTCCAGCTCCTCTGTTCCTATAGCTCCTACTCTGATTCACGTTGCTGAAGGTCCCCTCTGACTCTCCGATCACTCCAGCGATGATGGAAGGAAAAACAAGAGCAGTAGCTCCTCTGAATGTCGGCTCCTCTCTTTTCTTTATTTTCCTCTTCACTGTCCGCCACACACCCAGCTCTCTCAATCCATGAACTCACCGCCTGGATTCTCTTGCTCTGCTATCTGTCTCTCTGTTTCTTTTCAGCTCTCGTCACTGTGCAGCTCCTCACCCTCCGCTGATCTTTCAATGTATTGCGGCCCTCCCTCTTCTCTTCGCTGATTCCTTTCTTCTTTAATGACGATTATTCCTGTAGCTCACTGCCTCCCCTCACTGTTCGGGCCACCTCTTCGGATATTAGGTTAACAATTAGAAGCCCAAGCCCAAGAAAGTTACAAACCGTAGCTCTTTCTATTTCAATTTTTAACTCAAAATGATATCCCTTCATTCCCACATATCCACGTCACCTCATCACCCAAGGGGAAAAAAAACTATTTAATTATAATAACAAAAACTAATATAAAACAAAATAAATATGATATGGCATCTTTTTATTTTGTTTTATTTTCAAAATATTAAAAACTATAATATTTAAAATAAAATCCCCCAAATAATGCACCAAATTGATATCTTCTAAAATCTCAAGAAATATATTAAAATTTTCCTAGATAACTCTCCAAATATATCCAAAATAACCTATAATATGCAAAATATGGAGAGTTATCAAATGTTCATGAGTATTCTTCATTTTGGTACTTTTAAATATGGATCCATCCACTTTATACATACATATAAAGATGATGCTTTCTGAGGGGAGGGAGTAAAGTATTAAGAAAAATATAGAAAACATATTTATCTCACTACCAAAAAAAAACATCAAATTACTTACCGATGGAATTTCAGCTTTCGGACAGAATAGCAATGGATTACCAACGGAATCTGTTCTATCACACAGATTACTAACTTAAAATTCCGTCGGCAATTTATTTTTTTTAAAAAAAAAATCCACACGGTGATGCTTAAAAGGGGCCATGTTGACATTGGTAAATACTTTTGCCAGTCAAGCTGCTTTGACCCTACGTTATTTACTCACATAATATTTTATGCATATAATATAAAAATTAAAGAATAAATATAATAGTAATACAAATATATATAATATTAAAATATATTTATATCTATATATATTACTAAAGTATACTTTTAATCCTTTAAATTTACATGAGGTATACTTTTGGTCATATAATTCTAATGCTGTTAATGTTGCCAACAGAAAATGCTGACGCTGCAAACTCAAATGATGACTATATAATTAAATTCTATTAATCTTAAATTTAATATATATGTGCATTAAAAAATATCTAAAAACCAAATGATGCCGTCAATCTCAAAACCTTTACTGTATTAAAAAAAATTTAGTTTAATAATTTAAAAATGTTAATTTAATAATCTAAATATCAAAACCTCGATTTCATTTTGATTTGTTAGTTTATTTTAATTTAATAATATAAATATATTATATTTAAAAAAAATAAATATATTTTGTTAGTTACACAATCATCACTTGATGATTTTGGTGAGTCAATATTTTTTTTTTAGCAACATTAATTGTGTTAAAATTTTAGTACAAAAAATATAATGGATAAAGTCAACGTACCAAAATCATAACTTATATAAAACTTAAAGAAATAAAAGTATATTTTAGTCTATATCTATTTATATAATTTTTTTATAATATATTATTTTTCAATTTTTTATTATTTTATTTAATATTTATTTTTAATATAATATATATTTAATATATAATAATTTTATGATATTTAATTATTTTTATTTTTATTTTTTATTACATATTATTTTATTTTTATTTTTTTGATATTATATAAATTATTAAAATATAATAATAAGAAATTATAAATTTTACTGACGGATTAATGATGGAATTCCGTTGATAATTTTTGTGAGAAATTACAGATGGAAAAAATCCATCGGTAATCCGTCAGCAATATTGACCGAATTCTTTTCCATTAGAAAATGTAATTTCTGACATAATTTTTCTATCAGTAATTTTTCTGACAGAAAATCTGTCGGTATTCCATCAGTAATTACGGAATGAAAAATTTCATTGGCAATGGCATGTTTTTTTTAGTGTCTAAATACTATAGTTACATGAAATTAAGGTTTCTTAAAAAAGAGAAAAATTAATCATAAAAGTTGGCTCTCTTTTTAAGAGCAAAATTCAAAGTTGGCGTTGTTGAGACTGACTATCAAAGAAGGATAGTTACTATAAAAAAACAAAAGAAGGAGAAGGATAGTATATTGGTGTGAAACTTTTCTCAGTATAATATGAATATATGATGAGAATCGTTTTTTTTTTTTTTGGTAGCACATGGAATCCTAAATTAACTAATTTCTTTAATTTTCATAAACTAATTATCTTATTCCTATATTTAAAATACAAGGGAGTAATATCCATCAACATTGAGCTAATAGTTGATCCATTTTCTATTTGTACAAACCAGTATGATGAATAGAATGAAATAGAAAAAAAAAATAATGGAATGGAAAAAAGTAAACTTAGAGTTAAGCAGCGACTTTTATATCTTTACTTAGAAAAGATTATAAAAAGGGAGGGGAGACCTAATTTTTAGTTAAAAATCTCCATCGACAGATGGAGACTTTTAACTAACATTACATTGCAGGATGAATATGTAAATTCTCCCCAAACATAATCTACTTCGTTTAAAAGATATCGTGTGATTTGTGAGAGATTTAAAACAGAATTAAGTGGGAAATAATAATCACAAATAGTGGGCTATATATATAGAGATATTTGCAGTGGAAGATAGCACAAGATATCAAAATCATACCTATAATTAAATTTAAAGCCCTGCGTCATAAATAAAGGGAGGACAAAATATAAAATAATAATTTGGAAAGTCTGAATTTTATTTTAGTTGTCTTAAAATTAGTTATACCCGATAGAGAATTTTCAGCAGCAGCAGTAAGATCAAAACAAATGATGATGATCACTTGCCTCCATCTATTTTCGTCTCTTCTCCTTTTTGGATGACGTGTGCCTCTATCTTACCATGTACCGTGGCATTTGAATCTTTAGTTGCAATTGAAATCGTTGCTAGCAAAAGTGGCCCTGTCTTTACATGTGCATATATAAAATTAAGTTGGCATTTATCGTTTTTATTGACATAATCATGATCTTTACCGGCCAACATCATCATCATCATATCTTCTTGTGACGAAGGATGTAGCCTTGTAAAAGATACAAAACCAACATTAATCTGAAAAAGAATTGGCAGCTTGCTGGACCGGCCCTAAAAGAGAAGTGAGCATGAATGCCAAAACTAATAACATCACAATCTGTTATGTTCGCACGTAATTCCTAAAATGGCTGATGTATATGGGAGTGAACTGATGAGGGGTTGAGACTTGAGACTTGATTCTGTGCAAGTGGCTTAGCGTAAAAGAGAGGTGAGCAAGCTAATAATTAATCATGTGGTTCAAAATGATAGTTAAATTTATTTAAAAGTAATAAATATGTCAGATATGAATTGTTTGTAATTATACCTTTATTTATAAAGAGAGTATATCATAGATAATGTGTAAAATGGGAAGAGGAGTTTAGATTTCAAACAAAAAGGATTTGTTTCTTATATTTAGGACAGCCCTTATAAGAGATATTGATTCTTATAAAAGGTACCCGATGCCATTGTTATTAAACTCGTGAGTTGAATTTTTAAATTTACCTTTTTTTACGTTTCTACCTCTCAAAATTGAGTTCTCCCATGTGTCCTTTTTTTTTTTGGTGGATTTATTGTTTAAAAAATAGTATCTTGCCAATGTATATATATCTGGAAACAGTTCTCTTATTATTGGGAAAATACATGTCAAATTACCAATGTAGCAGCAGCAGCAACAACGATAAGAAAGCTGCTAAATTACGATCAGATAGATATTTTAGAGATTTTAGGCATTTGAATCTAGTATGAAATGTAGATTTGACTTTTGTAGACATTAATTAGAAAAGCATTGTCTGGTTGCAGCTTAATTTTTTTTTTAAAAAAAGTAACATTTTCACATCTAATAATTCATATTTATATTTTATAAATAATTTTGTTTACAAGTTTCCAGATATATACTTGGGCAAGATAGTATTTGTTTAGGGAGAATTAGAGGGAAGGAGCGATGAAAATAATATTTATTGGAAAAGATGTTAAAAATTGAAATTATTTGGATGCACTGATTATCAAAAAATTAAAAACAAAACAAAATTTCCCCTAACCACACTCCCTACATTCTCGTAGGCAACATCCTCCAATTTGACCATTATTTAACGAAAATCATGAAGATTTATTCAATGAAGTCAAAATAATTTGAATTTTGAGGTCAGAAGCTAATGCTAACTAATTAAATGAAATTAATAGTTAGCCCTAATTACTTTTTTATTATCTTTAAATTAATGAAAACTCTTTTGTTTGAGTTTTTCGTCCATGAATCTAGCTAATACCTAACTGCAATATGGAGTGTGTATCTCTAATACCAAAAATGGGGAGCACAACGTAAGAAACGTGGGAGTCATAGTATCGTGTCAGTAATCTCCATATGAATGTGGTGGCGTTACGAAAGGCAATTCCTCAATCTCCCCCTCCCCCTCTATATATATTCCTTCCCTTGGCTAAAATCATCATCAAGCAACAGCAACGGCTCCTTCAACTTAAAATTCTTCAACTTCGAATGGCCAAAGCAGCGTTTCCCATGGGCTGTAATTGCTGCTTTGGCCACCGTGGCTGCCAGGACAAAAACAAAGAAAAACATGGGAAAAGCTGCTTTAGCCATATGAAGTTGAATAATTTGAAGTTGAAGAAATCGTTGCTGTTGCTTCATGATGATTTTACCAGGGAAGGAATATATACAGAGGGGAGGGAGAGATTTAGGAATTACATCAGCCACGGATACTATTGTTAATCCGGCGTTTATTTCTTGTTTCGGATACTTATCCAAAAAGGTGCCTACTCCTCCGGCAGCTTGCTGCAATTGCGTGAATAACATAGAGAATATCATACGGACAAGGGCAGACCACGTTGAAGCATGCAAGTGCATGCAAGGAGTCCTTGCGAATAAGGGAAATTATGATCCGAATCTTATCCCTTGATTCCAAAGAATTGTGGCCTATCTTTCCCACTCCCTTCCATTAGGAAGGACACTGATTGTAACATGTAAGCCTTTCTTTCTCTTTTTCTTTTTCCTTTTTTTTTATAGTGAAGTGCATTAGCCCTTCCGATCAACCAACCCGTCATGGTTTCGAGTCACCCCTCACAAGCCGACAAACCACCACCCTGAGTACACGCCCCATCCACGTTAACCATCACCCACCCCAGAAAAGGCGGACGGCACTGAGCCACAGTCTCTTCCTCTAACGTCGGTGACCCCAGTTTTAACGTTTGACCACTCCACTATAGCGCTCACCTGTGCTCCTAAACTTCGAGAGCCCATAGCTTTATCTTGACAAACTCTTGCTATTCCACTTAGTCATAGTTGTCAACACATAACAGCAAACCAGACGCTCCACCTTTCTGCAACTTCATCGCGCGGTATTTGGGATTGGGGGCTTTAGTTAATTTGTGCTATTTGGTACCCATTATAATAATCTAACTTCTCAAATGTTTTTTTATTATTAGATTTTGCTATGTTTAGATATTTTATTTTATGAAATGAGGATGTCTTACTTTTTTATAATATTTTTTAAAAAAATAAGATTAATGTAATTTTAGAATATTTATTCTTTAAAAAATCATTAAAAAATAAAAAAATGCAAAAATTCAGCCCATAAAATATCAAAATATTTTATGTACAATTTATTTATAAAAAATATTTTAAAAGTTGGAGCATTACAAAGTCTATTAGAGATAGACTCATTCAAGGCCCTCAACCCCATTATTTACATTGTGAGAATGTGTATTTTTTTAAATCTAGGTAGCAACTAGGAAGATGATAAAAACTTTTCTTTTGGTTATGCAGGTTTGTGCCACCTGGCTTTTGAAGGCTATGTGGATGACATGGAGCCACGTACAAGCTTGCTATAAATAGCATTAATATAAATAATTACTCTAAGTAAAACATAAATAATGCTCCATGTAACTTGGTTAATTAGCCAACGGAACCTGTGTTGTCCAATATGCTGAAAGGCTATTATATATATTATTATCAGATTTCTGCTGTATTAGTCTCGGTGCTCACTATCATATGGTATCAACTGTTAAATAAATTAAATTACACAATATGCATGAGAAAAATTATACTAGGTCGTGTTCTCTAAATCAAATGATATTGAAATTAAAATAATAAAAATTTTATTTCATAGTAATTATAAATAACTTTTAACATGGATAATATCAGAAAATATTTAATTGATACCCCTTTCATGACTCAATTATAGGAATCATCAATACCCTACAAAGGTCTTTGTAATATGGAAAGATTATTAAGGATTATTTTGTCTAAATCTTCGATCCACAATACCATTAATCGTTTCATATTTGGTTGGTAGGTGATAATCGGAATTGTTAGTAATAATATTTAATCAAAATGCATGACTGGGTCTAGCTACCATTTGAAGCTTGTTTGGTTTTCTCATAGTGTGCCTCATAATTATAAACTCATAACAATCTAAACACTGTACCACTTCACTTCATAGAGACCCAAAAATGAATCACTTGTAACAAAAATATCACTTTTATTTTAAACATGTTGATATATGCACACAGGCACAAAATTATTGTAATTTACCTATGCTCTGTTTGTGTATTGTCTATACTATCTGGTCTCTCTGCAGCTGGTCAATCCATCTTCTTTGACAATTTCACCTTTTGACTTATTTATTTATTTATATATGTTTTTTTTTTTTTGAGATACAAAGGCAAGCAAAGCTTGAAAAGATACAAGATCATGGGTAAGACCCCGAAGATTGTTCATGTGGCTGCATACCACGTTCTAACACAAAAAGACTAATACATTCCACCGGCAATGAGTGTATTTCTGAATAGCTCTGGGCGTTGTAGTGAGCCGATCGTGCAAGGTAATCTGCACACCGAGTATTCTCCCTATGTGTATGGAAAATCTTCAAGTCCCAGTCTGCATAGATTAGGGATTTGGTATCAAGGATGGCGTCATGCAAAGGGTGATCTATCTCACAATGAGTTGACAGTAAGTGGACGGCTTGAAGTGAATCTGTGAACAGTCTGATTTTCTTGAAACCCAACTGTTTGCAAAGGCGGAGCCCTCTATGGATCGCGTGGATTTCGGCAGCAGTTGGGTAAGAGGGACCTAACTTCTGTTGAAATCCACACACCCAATTACCCTGGTGATCGCGGATGACTCCTCCACAGGCTGATAGACCATCGCTGGCGGTCGAACCATCAACGTCAATTCTAATATAACCCTCTTCCGGGGGAAGCCAGTTAAGGCTACCTCTCTCCGGAACTTGGAAGAGCTGGTGATGAAAGCGGCCAGCCTCTACCGATTCTGAGAGATGAAAAATGCATCCGTGAACAAGCTGTATTGGTTTATCAGCTTTACCTTCGAATGCCTGACAACATCGGTTTTTCCAGAGGAGCCAGCATGCTGTACTAAATACTTTCTGCCAAGTCCATCTAGCCATTCTCTTGTTTCCAAGGGAAAGCTGTGAGTTCCGTGTGAGCCAATCCTGCAAATTACCAGAAGCAAACATAGTATAATATAAATGGTTAGTTAAGGAAAACCAAACTCTCTGGGCCTGCTCACAGTCTCTCAGAACATGAAGGATGGTTTCTTCACTCTCACACTGAAAAGGGCAAGTGTTTAGGGCACTCGGGTTGTATCTCGCTCTGATCTCATTTGTCGGGAGTTTCTCATGGAAAATCTGCCACATAAAGAGTTTAATTTTCTCAGGAACATCCCAGTGCCAGAGTTGCCGCCAGGGACGTTGGTGAAGGAGGGGCTGCTGATGGTAGATACACTCGTAGGCAGATTTCACGCTGAAGGTACCATCAGGAGCATTGCGCCAACAAAACAAGTCATCAACAGTACCCGAGGGAGGGGGGAGCATCATGATTTTATCCACAACCCAGGTAGGAAGGAAAGCCTCCCATTTCGCCCTGTCCCAATGACCGGAAGTAGAAGTGAAGAAGGACACCGGAGCTTTCATATCCACGAGATGCAAATTCCGATTTACAAAAAATATTAGCGGCTTTTCAAGAGGGGCCCAGCGATCCTGCCAAGCATGTGTGGTTCTCCCATTTCTCAGTTTCTTGCCAAGGCCGTTTTGGAAATCCTCCCAAACCGCAACTATTCCACTCCACACGGCCGATTGGTTACGCCACTTTTGCACATGAGGAATTGAGGATAAGCCACAGGAGTATTTAGCACGTATTTAGCACGAAGGCACTTGACCCACAAAACTTCCTGATTGGTGACAAGACTCCAACACAACTTCATACCTGGGTTGGCCAAATCTTTATGTTTTTTACACAGTTAACAACTATGCTTTGCCAGTACTACGCCTGATTGGCCAAATCTTTAACGTCCACGAACGTCCCATGAAAACAGTACGGCACTCTCGAGGGAAGCTTCACAGTGGCTTCCACCTTCATTTCGACCGCGTTCACGATCTGCAGCTCCGATCTCCCTGTCATCAAATCCACCTTTGCGAGCCCACTCACCTTTGGCCACGGTTCCGCGATGGACAAATACGCGAACCGGATTTTCTTCCCAAGCCGGTTGCGGTTCACCGTTCCTGCTTCCAAGGTCATTTGCTCCGAGATAATGACCCGGCGTGTTGACTCACCTCTGATGAGGTTCCGCCTGATTTCCGACAACAAGCTCGTCAACTTCTGTTCTCTTCCATTGAAAATGGAATCCGACGGCGACATGCAAGAGCCGATAACGACGATTTCGTTCGTATCTGGTTCCTCCCAAGCGTTCCAGAAATGAAAGCAAAATATGTTTGTGCACTTAATCCAAATGACATCTGATTCATCACTCGCATTCTTCGCGAGAATCCGAAGCCTCGATTTCTTTGACTTGAAGTAGATCACCGGAGATCCTCCTGTGATCATCTCTTGTAGTTTGAACACCACTTGCTGATCCGAAATCACCACATAGTTCTCTGTGATTGCGAAATCGTGCGTCATTGTAGGAACTGGTAAAGAAATTTCCACGTCTCGTGATTTCTCTCCGCTGGTGAGAATCTCAAGCATCTGAGATATGGCTTCGAAACGACGTCGTAGCTCAGGGAGAATAGCTCGCCGGAATCCGGGTCGACCTTCGGGTGAGCAATCATGTTCGATTTGAGCTGGTCATAGAAACTGTATCTCCCCACGGTTTTGATGTCACCAGAAGGAGTGATACGGACGTGGTATGGATGGTCATCTTCTGACATTGCTAGGAGGCGGCCGTTGAAGTAGAACAATCCAGCGTTGGCGACGCCGACGCCGTGGCGGTGGTCGACAAGGCCGAAGAGTCCACGAGCTTAGAAGAGTAGGAGTCGGGCTACACCCGAGTGCCCTTGGAGCTCGCCGATGGCCTTGGGGAACACTGGCCGGCCAAGCTTCCGTTTTTGGACAAACCTCTCCGTCTCAGAAGGAGTCAGAATTAGAAAAATGAGTAGTGGCCAAATTAAGAGAGGAAGGTAGCATGATTGAGAAATTTGAGGCTTTGATATTTTGAGAGTGAAAGAAGTGTAGTACAAGACACAAAGAAGCAGTGATATGATAATGATTTGTCAAAATGAGAAGGAGAAGAAGTGGTTCTTTGAGGGAAGGAAGAGATTCCATGAGGTATTTATTGAACTGCGAATGGCTTCGGAATATTCAGGTCATCACCTTTGCATGTATGCATGCATGTATGCCACCAAAAAAAAAAAAAGATTCCTTTTTTATTAAAAAAAATGTTAAATCCTGCGAAAGATTCCTTACGTGACGTAAGCATCCCCGGACAGTTTTGCCGTGGCTTGTGGTCGATATTTGGTTTTGTGATGATGTAATGTAATTGGACTGCATTCAAATCCTTTATAGTTATGAATTCATTGTATGTGTTAAAACGAGTATTGTGGGAATAAGTAACTTTCATAATCAAGTTTTCTTTTTTGATTTAACGTTAATATAATCTTTGGCCCTTCAAATTACCTTTTGGTCCCTCAAATTTCAAATAAAATGCTTTAGTCCCTCAAATAGTAAAATTGTCCAGATTTTTATTTAATTATAGGGATTAATATTTTTAAAGAAATGAATAATGAGTGACAAAAAATTCTAGTTTGAAATTTGAAGGATCAAAATTAAAATAAGGACAAACTTAAAAGACTAAATATTGTATTAGCCATTTAATTTATCTTTTGAATATAATCTTCTGTTCCATTATATTTGAATGAAATAACTTTATTTTGATATTATGAATAAAATAAGGCATCTTAATTATTTTCATTAGCATAATTAATGAAATTAATTAAATTTCTAATATGTCTTTAGTTTTTCAAAATTTTCAAATTTACCCATTGATTAATATAGTTCATTGAGGCTATGATCGCAGGCAGCACCATACCATGCCATTTTGTTTTGAGCTTTTGTCCTTTTCCAGTTAATATATATATATATATATATAGTTCATTAGGGGGAAGGAAAAAGTCATGATTTAATTCAAGAGTAAAAGAGACAAATGTATTTCTTTTAAAAGAAAACTAAGTCATTAATATTTTACTAAATATCGGAAATGGTCTTGTATTGAGGAATGAGGATGACAGGATAGGATATTATAAATATGATCGGAATATAGCTGTTCTCATCTGAACGGAAAAAGAAACATATATGTGATCCTTAGAATTAAAGAAATTATTATCAAACACATCAATCTAACTTTAGTCATCTTCTCTCTTTACTGTATATGGCACAAAAAAATTGCATATTTTTGGGTTGTGAAAAAGTAAAAAGAAAGAAAAGAAAACAACATTCAATTCAAAGGCGATAGTGAATTGTTAATTGTCCACTAATTAGAAAGTGAAGGACGACTTTGAGGATAAATAAGATGATAGCGATTTCTGCCTTCGTCGCATATATTTTTTCTGAGATGGAAAGAAGCCAGAATATATATACAAATATATATATATATATATAAAGGAAAACAAGAAAACTTATTTAATATGTAGGGTTTATAATTAATTTGTTCAATTTGGAACACGAAATGTCCTCATTGATCAAACGAAAACCAAGCATCAAAAGTTGATGATCGATGTGTCCGAGTTTCCTTAGGTGGCCAACAAGTAGCAAAATGTTTACGGCAATTGGCAAACAATATATATAAAATATTTTAAGGAAATATATATGGGGTGCATGTGTTATAGAGTTAAGAGAGAAGAAAAAATGATAATCGATATGAATTATTAGATGAGTGTAAAAAATGATACAATTAAAATGAAGTTTGAACATTAAAGACCTTATTTCATTTTTATGATTTCAATAAGAGATAGATTGACAATAATTTTTAACTATAAAGTTTTATGTAATGAAATTTAAACGGTTCTAATTTGAAAAAGTAAGTACCCTGAGGAAGTACCCTGAGGAGGACTTGTACGGTTAGCTTTCAGCTTTAATTTGTTTGTACGTGGCGGTGAGTTCATGTCTCATGAAGGTATAAAAATTGGCAGACAAACCAAAACCATGTGCCCTAAAACCACCTTTCTTTTAAGGAAAAATCACTCTTAGGTCTCAAAGATCAGAGATATTAACAGAAAAGTCCTAGAGAAAAATCAAATATCAGAAAAGTCCTTGGGGATTTTTCTATGATTATTTCCCAAAGTAAAATGATAAAGATGCCCCAATTCTAATTGTAACTCCTTCGTTCAAAATCGTGGGGCTCGTGCTTCAGAAGCATTTGAAAACCTTACCTTGCTTCTGGCCTTCCGTCGCTGCTGCTCTACTCTCAGTCGTCGTCCATCGATGCTCTGTTCCCAGTTGTCGTCTATCAAAAGTTTGATGTAATTTAACCAAGCGGTTGTGGTGGTAAGTGACATCAACCTTGTAAAGAGAAAAATACAAGTTCGAATAATGAAAAGTGCATTTATTGAGAGAAATGAAAATTCTTTTGCTTTAAGTTTCGGAAGGGATTAGTCTCAAGTTAAAAGTGACTTGGTGATACCAATAATCAAATAAAAAGGGTGTGATGCAATTTTCCTTTTTTGTCCTTTTTGTTTCTCAAGATTTAATTTATGATTTTATATTATCTTCAAACAAATTTAATGATTTGGCTACTTTTTTGTTGGGGTGCAATGGTTGGATGTGGCTTATAATTGTAACCCAAAATGATATATAGTTTGGCAGTTAAGACTAGAAGAATCTAAAAGTAGGTTTATGTATTTTTTTTTGGGTATCTTTTCTATGTTATTGGATATATGTTTCCTTAGGAAGCATATATGCATATTATTCTATACTTGTTATTAGGCTCTTCTGCAGTAACTAATGTTATATACTTCTTTCAATCCTTTTTTATAATATATAAATAACCAAATTTTATAGAAAAAAATGGTTAAAATTAGTTAAATTAATAAATAGGTTCAAAATGTAAATTATTTTCCAAAAACACCTTTATCTAGCTCTCTCATGTAAACAATTAATGGTTCCGGCCCAAATACATATAGTCATATAGATATAATAATAATTGACGTAGCATGACTAACTAATATTGATATAGTAATTAATAGCGAAAAAATATAATGAAAACTAAGAACAAATATTTCATATAGGTTGTTAGGGTCTCTTATAAATAAACAGTGATCTGTTCAAAAATTCTCTTATGAGAAGGATAGATAAGAAGTGTAATTAATATCCCAAATTTTCAGACTTGAAGCTAGAGAATAAGTCTAAATAAAGTATATTACTAAGCATATTTTAGTAAGAGACCCATGAATGAATAAGAGATATAGAATGACTAGTAGAAATTGCACTTAGAATAGAGTATGAATTTTGATGTGAATTAGCTGAAAGAAAATACCCGATTCCTTTAGGATGTGTCTGAATAACATGAAACCTAATTTAGACCTAAAGGAAAAGGGAAGTAGTGTCTAGAAAGAATTAAGAAAGAGAAATATGAGGAGAATATTTACTTGGCCATAATATGAGACATATGGAAGCATTTTGGGCCAAACACAAAGAGGTGAAGTCAACAAGTCAAATTAACATATGCTAATTTGATATTAAAATATATTATTCAAGGAGATATTATAAGAGGTCATTTTTCCTCTTAAAAGAGCCATATTTTCGTGCAAGGCATTAGAAAAAGCAAGAGGGAATAATACTTGGCTCAAAATGAAAACAACAGAAGACAATTTGACCAAGTTATAAAAGGATGATAACTTGATCAACAATTACAACTAAAGCAAAATTATTTGAGGAGGCAATTTGTGACACTTCAACAAGATATTTCCTCTTCCAAAAAGGAACACAATCGTATGACTCAAGAAGAGAAAAGAAAAAGAAGATGACCAAGATCAACTTTCTCATACTAAAAGCAATATGAAGGGAGGTGAAATATGATAAAGTAAGAAGCTCTTTTTGCTCCTTCAATAGCTAATATTTTGGTCAACAATTGTAGGCCAAAAAAAAGATGATATCTTGAATAGAAAGGGGCCATATTTCCGTATGATATGAAGAAGAAAGAGAAAAGATGATGATATTAAGCAATTGGCACATGTTGATATAATAAAATACCATAAGTATGTGCCTAAAGTAAATTAATTTCAACCACAACTTTTACCACTCTTCGTCCAATATTTCGGCTGGTCATTAAGGGCTAAGAGAAGCAAAAAATTTGATCAATTCACCATTCATTTCTCTCTCTTCAATTCACCATTCATACATCACCCTTTGCTTTGTATAGACTTTCTTGTGTTCATTGGATCACACTTGAGCTACTCAAAGAGCCAGTGGAAGCACAAATCATTGATTACGAAGTTGGGAAGAAGAGCAAAACACCATTGCATCATTGGAAAAAGATGGAAGAGTTGAAGACAAATCCTTGGCTGCAGCCAATAAATTGGCTCGCTGCAGCCAGATGACCTCCAGAAAGTTTTGGGCTGCAGCCAAGCCATTTTTGGCTGCAGCTAGACGACAAACAGAGGCAAGATAGAGTTTTTTGGCTGCAACCAAAAATTTCTGGCTGCAGCCAAAACGCGAAAACAACAGCTGTGTGTTTTGTTTCTAGGTCATTTAAAAGTCAAAATGCTGAAACGAAAAAGAGGAGCTGGACATTCTGAGGTTTTGTGAGGCAGCTAAGGAGCATTTGCAAGCAGAGGGGAGGGGTTTTCTCAAGGAAATCAAGTGGGATTGAATGCTTAATATGTTCTATAAGACATGATAGTTAATATGTTTGAATGCTTGATTTAATATTAATCATGTATTTTGATTAAATATTATTACTAACAATTCCTATTATCACCTACCAACCAAATACGAAAAGATTAATGGTTTGTCTATTGTGTATCGAAGATTTATACAAAAAAAAAAAAAAAAAACCTTAACAACCTTTTGATATTAGAAAGCACACCTTTTTGAGGGTATTGATGATTCTTATAATTGAGTCATGAAAGGGATATCAATTAAATATTTTCTGATATTATCCATGTTAGGTTAGCTCGGGCTTCAACAAATCACCATGGTTGGGTACTTGGGTTCCTCCTAGGGAAGTTATCACCAAGTTTAATGTTGATAGGTCTTATAATCCGGCTACAGAGGCATTAGCGTGAAACCATGACGGTAAGGTTATCTGTGGCTTCATGTGTCGTGTAAGTAATGGTTCGAGTTTCACGACTGAAGCTTTAGGGGTGCTGTGGGCCCCTGAAGGCTTGTAGTTGATCCCCCGCAGACTATTTCTCACGTGCTTCAGTTGAATAAATGTTCTATGATTTGCAATTCTGTTGAACATCCCCGTGCTTAGTTTTTAATAACGATCCTACTTTTATTAAAAAAAAAAAAATTTACTGTGAAAAAAATATAATAAAAATTGTATTATTCTATTGTATTAATATAATGAAGGTAAAATCCGTAAATTATTTTGTTTTTTTGACAGGTTTAAAAATTTAATTACCTTTCTTTAATTCTATGCGCTAGCGGTCTAGGCATACATGACACTCATTAATAAGGACAGAGCTAGGGAGCATAACAATAACTCTTATAATTGAAATTGGGAATCCTCCAATAAATTCAAAGATATGTGACAGAACCTTATTTTGATACACTATTTCTTATCATTCCATGGGTTTTATGAGGTTTATTGAGCTAAATTGTATCTGTCAACCATATGATTCCGTTGAGAGTTTTTAATTAACTGGATCTCATGTTGATTATTTATAAAGATAATTAAGCCAAATATAATATTAGTAATAATTATCTTCACACATAGGATTGGCGGCTTCCTCAGTTTGGTGATGTTCGGTGGTTATGGTTCATTTGCAGTTATATTGTGGTCCAAAGAATCACCCAGGGAACATTTCTCCTCGAGGGCGCTACAAAAACACATCCATGCGCATATATTTATGAAAATATCAATTTATATATATTTGGCAAATAAAAAAATATGTTAATGCTTTCCTTTAAACATCCATTATTTTAAAAATGGCCACTAGTGAGCGAGCAACACATGGTCTGCATCCCAAAAACTACACATAGTACATAATTTAGAGATTTTTGGAGCAACAAAACAACATAAGCAAAATAGCATATGGAATATTCAACGAGTCACCCGTAGACTTTGAATCTTCTGCATTATAAATTCAATCTAATAAACCGAATAATGAGTTAAAAACTTAAGAGGTTTTTTTTTTTTTTTTTTTTTTTTTTTTTTTTTATGTATAATAATACTCTCTTCTTGTAACACCATACTTTCAAAGCATTCGGAATTGTTCAAAATGTGTAACGGTGTCAAACCAGAGACCAAAAGCTATTTTCAAACCATTTGGGTTCCCATCTTCAATGCAAAGTTTGGTCCTGTACTTAAGTGTGTTTTCAAAATTGTTCAAATGTTTGTTCAGTGGTCTCATTTTCAATTTTCAAATCCATTCAACTTATTTGATTTTGTTTCCATTTCTTAATATCAGAGTACTTAACGCAGTTCTCAGTAGATGTATTGATTAGGTTTGCTAACCTATGGGTCTGCATTTCAAAGATAGACCATTCTAGTTTATTTACATCCTTAACGTACAGTACATATAAGTACATGCAGTTACTATTTCTATAGTTTAGGCTAGTATCTGACTATCAAGAGGTTACATATACAGTTTTCCAAAAAGTAACTGGTAGCCAACAAAAAATAATCCAAAATCTTCAACTCTTTTCGTCCGCAACTACATTATTTCCTTGTGAGCTACTTGCTTGTACTGCAATTGTGAGCTATACTTGCCTATGCTGCAGATTAATTATCGGAAAGGAATGAGATCTAAAAGAATCCCAGTAGTAACAAATATATATAATATGCATACAAAGAAACATGCCATATCAACAATCACATACCAGACATTTCAATATTCATTCAACATTCAATTATATTCATTGCAGTAAACACTACTATTCAAGGACTTACTGTCCCTTCCCACAACGCTGGGTATTCTACTGGGCCAAAGCCCTTCTCAACTGAATGCTTAATAGGCAATTCTGCCCAATATAGATTCACATATCAAGAATTTATAATGATAATAATATGCATGAGACAGAACACAGTATATAAGAGTAAAGTACTACCTTCGCCTTTCCAGTACCAAACTTGTTCTGGTTCTAGCACCTATGGCAAATATCGAATCCTATAATTAGATTTACAGACGACAGGTTATTACTTGGTCCAATTCTTTTATAACTCAAATGCTTAAATTGGCTATCATTAGGGATATTTAATCAAGTCAACAAGTGGGTTGAAATAGTCAAATAACCTAAAAGAATAATTCTTACCCTTAGAGTTCAACAATATTACATTATGTCAGATCTTTAATTTTCGCATAAATGACCAAATCTACCAGATTTTCACTGAATTTTGAAAAATCACAACTAATTCTAGAAAATTCTGATTGGGGTGGTTCAAAATTCTATGTCACTTATTAAGTCTATTTTAAGGCAAAAATTCTTCCCATAGTCTCCTATCCACACACAATTCCTAGTGTTTATGTTTTCCCTTGCTACTAGAAAATCTAACCAGTTTTAATGGTCAACTTCAAACACTCATAACTCCTAGCGTACTTATCCAATTTCTACCAATTACATATCAAATTAAAGCTTATTGTGTCTACTTTATTTATGACGAAATTCAGGTTCATTGAATAAAGTTTACCTTTTAAAAAATGTACCACAAACAGACTGCCTTAAGAAACAAAATTCTGGCAGCATCAATACGAAGTTTCAAATTTTCACACTTTGTTTCCAATTGATCCAAATTCAAAACCACATCATCTTCCCACACAATTTTTCATGAGGAATCCATTGGTAACATCAAAATAGACAAATTCCCACTCTTCCCCATATTCTGTTTTGGCAGAAAATCAACAAAAATTCCAGAAATTACCAAACTCCCAATTTAGGCATCAAACTTGTGCCACATAACTTCTAATCTTCATAAAACACCAATAACATAACCAAAACACCATGACTTCTCCAAACCCTTGTTTTGCCAAAATCAGGTCAGGTTCACACATGCAAAAATATTCATCCAACCATTACAACCAATAGCTCAAATTGAAGTCAATACTCACCTCTTGCTCCTCCTTAGCTCCTTTCTTGATTCTACCACTTTTGTTAGTGGATGATGGCTCAAAACACCTCCTCTTGAAATTCTAAAACCATAGAAATGAAGCTTTCATCAAGAAGAAAAATGTTTATGAAGAGTAGTTTGGCCATAGATGAGGTTAAGAAGGTGAAAAATAAAGATCAAACTCACCTTCAACCTTGGTTCTTCAAGCTCTACGTTTTGGCAGCTGAGAAACTGACTTGAAGAGAGAGAAATGAATGGTGAATTGATCAGATTTTTGGCTTCTCTTAGCCCTTAATGACCAGCCGAAATATTGGACGAAGAGTGGTCAAAAGTTATGGTTGAAATTAATTTACTTTAGGCACATACTTATGGTATTTTATTATTGTGCCAATTGCTTAATATCATCATCTTTTCTCTTTCCTCTTCATATTATACGAAGATATGACCCCTTTCTATTCAAGATATCATCTTTTGTTTGGCCTACAATTGTTTGACCAAACTATTAGCTATTGAAGGAGCAAAAAGAGCTTCTTCTTTTTTTGTGTACAAAGGCAAGCAAAGCTTGAAGAATTACAAGAATGCTAAGAAGTCTGCATCACCAAATGATCCTGTGGTATTCCACCACAATCAATCGCAAAAAGTTGGTTTCATTCCACCAGGCACGTTTCTATCACCAAAAAATCCTGATTACTCAACTGAGCTTTCCTAGCTAATTAGTCAGCGCATCGGATAGTCTCTCTGTGGGCATGAGTGATCGCCAAGTCCCAATCCCTATAAATGAGGGATCTAGTCTATAAGATACCATCAAATAGAGGGTGAGCAGTGCCACCATCTATAGATAGCAGATGAATAGCCTGCAAAGAATCTGTAAAGAGCCTGATCTTGGTAAAACCAAGCTGTTTACATAACTGAAGTCCGCTGTAAATCGCATGAATTTCCGCAGTAGCCGAGTTATTATGCCCTAGCCTCTGTTGGAATCCACACATCCAGTTGCCCTGGTGGTCCCTTATGACCCCACTACAAGCCGCATGTCCGTTGCTATCTTTAGACCCATCTACATCCACACGTACATAACCAGGATCTGGAGGTTGCCAGCGGTCAGTTCCCCTATCTGGTGTTTGGAAAATCTGGTGACAGAAGCTACCATTTTCCATTCCTTCGAAGAGATGATACAAACATTTGTAAACTATCTGACTTGGGTTGTCAGCTCTCCCTTCAAGTGCCCAGCTGTATCGGTTCTTCCATAGAAGCCAGCATACGGTGCTAAACACTCTTTACCATGGCCATCTAGCCATCCTCCTGTTCCTAGGGGAATTTTGCAAATTCCATTTAAGCCATTCCTGCAAATTACCAGAAAAGAACATAGTATAGTATATATTGTTAGTTATAAGAAACCACACTCTCTTGGCTTGCTCACAGTCTCTCAGTATATGGAGCATACTCTCTTCACTCTCACACTCAAAGGGACAAGTGTTTAGGACATTCGGATTATGCCTTGCTTTCAATTGATTCGTTGGTAATCTCTCATGGAATACTTGCCACATAAACATTTTAACTCTTCTAGGACTTCCCCATTGCCATAAAGTTCACCAGTGAGAATGTCGGCTTTTCTCTGGCTTGTGGTATATGTTGTCATAAGCTGACTTAACACTAAAATTCCCATCAGAAGCCGATCTCCAACAGATAACATCCTCCTTAAATCTCGAAGGAGGAGGGACCAACATGATTTTCTCCATAACCCAGTTAGGGAGAAAGCTCTCCCATCTTACTCTGTCCCATTCCCCTTCCTGAGATACGAAGGAACTGACACTGGCATCCATATCTACCAACTCTTCATTCTTATCAACATAGGCCTTCAGTGGTCTATCCAGAGGAGACCAGTAGTCCTGCCATGCCTGAGTGGATCTCCCACTTTTCAGGATCCTACCTAGCCCCTGTGTAAACTCTTCCCAAACTACAACTATTCCACTCCATATGGCTGATTGATCATGTCTTCTTCGCACTTGAGGAACTTTAGTCGACCCGCATGAGTATTTCGAACGAATGCATCTTACCCACATAGCTTCCGGCTTCATGATCAATCCCCAACAAAGCTTCATGAGGAAAGCTTGATTCTGGCACCGAAGGTCCAAACTTCATCATATTTCACCTCCCTTCATATTGCTTTTAGTATGAGAAAGTTGACCTTGGTAATCTTCTTTTTCTTTTCTCTTCTTGAGTCATACGATTGTGTTCCTCTTTGGAAGAGGAAATATCTTGTTGAAGTGTCACAAATTGCCTCCTCAAATAATATTGCTTTAGTTGCAATTGTTGACTAAGTCATCATGCTTTTATAACTAGGTCAAATTGTCTCCTCTTGCCTTCATTTTGAGCCAAGTATTACTCCCTCTTGCTTTTTCTCGTGTCTTGCACAAAAATATGGCTCTTTGAAGAGGAAAAATGACCTCTTATAATATCTCCTTGAATAATATAGTTTAATGTCAAATTAGCATATGTTAATTTGACTTGTTGACTTCACCTTTTTGTGTTTGGCCAAAAATGCTTCCATGTGTCTCATATTATGGCCAAATAAATATTTTCCTCATATTACTCTTTCTAAATACTACTTCCCTTTTCCTTTGGGTCTGAGTTAGGTTTCATGTCATTCAGACACATCCTAAAGAAATCGGGTATTTTCTTTCGGCTAATTCGCTCCAAAATTCATACTTTATTCTGAGTGCAATTTCTACTAGTTATTCTATTTCTTATTCATTCATGGGTCTCTTACTAAAATAGCCTTAGTAATCTACTTTATTCAGTCTTATTCTCTAGCCTCAAGTCTCAAAATTTGGGATATTATAATTCTCCCCTCATTCAATAAATTTCGTCCTCCAAATTTGTTAAATAACTTATAGGATAAACCCCGGATAACATTTCTTCATGTCTTCTTTAGCATCCCAGGTTGCCTCTCTTGGAGATAGTCCCTTCCAAACCACCTTTACAAATGGAATGCTACAATACCTGAGCTGCCTTTCTTGTCTATCAATGATTCATTCTGGCTCAGTCTTATATGTGAGGTCATCACGCATGTCAACATCATCATACTCAATAACATGCTAGGGGTTTGGTTGGTACTTCTTCAATTGTGAGACATGAAAGACGTCGTGGAGTCTACTTAAGTTCGGGGATAGGGCTATACGGTATGCCACTGGCCTAATCCTCGCTAGTATTTGAAAGGGACCAATGTATCGTGGGCTTAACTTCTTTCTCTTTATCACTCTACCGATTCCAATAACTGAGATACTTTCAAAAACACGTGATCCCCAACTTCAAATTCTAGAGGTCTTCTTCTCTTGTCAGCGTAGCTTTTCTGTCTACTTTGCACTGCAAGGAGCCTTTTCTTGATAATTTTGATTTATTCTGTAGTCTGGTTTACCAGATCTGATCCATATAGTCTTCTTTCATAAAGTTCTATCCAACAGAGAGGTGATTGGCACTTTCTCCCATAAAGCACGTCATATGCATTTGGATGCTTCATGATAGCTGTTGTTGTAGGCGAATTCAGCTAGGGGAAGGAAATGATCCCAACTTCCCTTAAAATCCATTACACATGCCCTCAATATATCTTCCAGTGTATGTATTGTCCTCTTTGATTGTCCATCCATTTGTAGATGATAGGCAGTACTGAACCCTTCAAAAATCTTGATGTGAAATGATGATCTCAATAAGATATAATACTCTTTGGGATACCATGGAGTCTGATTATTTCCTGTATATACACTTTTACTAGTTTCTCCGATGAGTAGTTGGCATTGATGGGTATAAAATACACCAACTTGGTGAAACAACCGACAACTACTCAAATCATATCATAGTTTCTGATTCTAGGTAAACCCACCATCAAATCCATAGTGATACTTTCTGACCTCTACTCCAAAATTTTTGGACTCTATAGAAGTCTTGGTAGCCGTTGATGTTCAATTTTCACCTTCTGGTAGGTAAGGCATCGTGTCACGTACTTTGTTATGTCACTTTTCAGTCCTGGCCACTAGTATTCTGATTTCAAGCTGTGATACATCTTGATTGCTCTTGGATGAAGACTATATTTACTCTTATGGGCCTTATCCAAAATTTTTCGCCGTAGATTAGCCTTTGGTAGAACATATACTCGCTTTTGATACCTAACTAATCCATTGGGTGAAGGATCATAGTCCAGAGTTTCACCTGTGCTAATCATTTCTCGAATAGACGCGGCCTGTCTATCCTGTTTCTGAGCTTCTTCTATTTCTTCCTTCAGACCACTTCCCTCTTGACTAACATGAAAGTTAGCAATGAGCACTTCATTTGTTACATTCATATTCAGGAATACCTGATTTGACATATTCAGATCTCTGAATTCTTCTAGTAATTTTTGCTCTCGTACCATCAAGACTGCCATCTGCACCGCCTTCATACTAAGAGCGTCAGCAACAACATTTGCTTTCCCTGGATGATATTTAATCTCCAGGTTATAATCTTTCAGCAACTCCATCCATCTACGCTATCTCATATTCAATTCCTTCTAGTCATGTAGATACTTGAGACTTTTATGGTCGCAGTATAATTCTACAGAGGTACCATAAAAGCAATGCCGCCATATCTTCAAAGCAAACACGATTGTTGTAAGTTCTAGATTGTGGGTAGGATAATTCAGTTCATAAGGCTTCAGCTTTTGAGAAGCATATGCCATTACCCTGCCCTATTGCATCAGGACATACCCCAATCCCTACTTACTAGCATCACTATAAACCACATATGGTATACTAAGATATGGGATGATCAATACTGGTGTGGTCATTAATCTCTCCCTCAGTTGTATGAAGCTCTTTTCACAACGTTAATCCCACACAAATGATTAGTTCTTTCTCGTAAGCTTTGTCAATAGTAAGGCAATTCTAGAAAAATTCTATATAAACCTGTGATAGTGACTAGCAAGACCTAGAAAACTACATATTTCTGTTACAATCTCTAGCATTTTCCAATTCAACACTACTTCTACTTTACTAGGATCTACATAAACCCCTTCTTACGAGATAACATAGCCTAGAAATTTGATTTTTGTAAGCCAAAACTCATACTTACTCTACTTGGCATAGAGTTGCTTTTCCTTCAGAATGTTCAGTACTATTCTCATATGTTTCTCATGCTCTTCTATACTCTTAAAGTATATCAAAATTTCTTCGATGAATACTACTATAAACTGATCCAGATACTGACGGAAAATCCGGTTCATGTAGTTCATAAACACAACTGGTGCATTAGTCAGTCCGAAAGGCATTACCAAGAATTCATAGTGCTCATATCTAGTTCTAAAAGTTGTTTTCAAAACATACTCTAATTTGACTCACATATAATAATAGCCTGATCTCAGATAAATCTTAGAGAACATGATAGAACCAGATAATTGATCAAGTAGATCATCAATCCTGGGGAGAGGATACTTATTCTTGATGGTCACCTAGTTCAGCTCTCGGTAATCAATACATAACCTCAAGATTCCATCCTTCTTAACAAATAATACTAAAGCTCCCCATGGTAAAACACTGGGTTATATGAACCCTTTCTCCAGTAATTCCTCTATTTGTTTCTTTAACTCTGTCATTTCATTCGGTGCCATTCGATAAGGTGCTCTAGATATAGATCCAGCTCCTGCCACAATCTCAATAGCAAATTCGACTTCCCTTTCTGGAGGTAATCTACTTATGTCTTCAGGAAATACCTCAGGGAATTCATTTGCTACCAATATGTTTTCAAGTGTTGTTTCCACTTCTGTCTGCGTAGAGAAAAATACCATATACCCTTAGCATCCCCTTTCTAGACATTTCTCAGCTTCAATTGCTGAGAGGAAATTCAAATTCATATTTACATTGCCATCCCTCTGCGGGTCAAGATACACAAGTTTCTTACTACCGCAGTCTAATAGCACATTATTTGCTATCAGCCAGTTCAGACGCAAAATGACTTCAATACCATGGAGTGATAAACAGATCAAATCTATAATAGATTCATACCCCTCAACATTCACAATATAATTAAAGCAAACATCAGCGGTCATAGTTTTGACACCCATAGGCTTAGATACATTCAAGTCATACGACAATTTATAGATGCTTAGCCCTAACCGTTTGGCACAATTAGAGGAAATGAAAGAATGGCTAGCACCTGAGTCAAACAATGCATGCAAAGTATTACCATGAATAAGGATAATACCTTGGATCATCTCTGGTTATTTTTAGGCCTCCTCATATTTCATGGCAGAGACTCTACCCTGGTCTGTGGCCTGGGCTCAGCTTCTCGTTGTGGACAATATTTAATAAAGTGTCCAGGCTTCCTACAAGCATGACAAATCAGTTGCCCCTCACAAGACCTACTCGGGTGTGTCCTACCATATCGAGGACATGGTCACTGTGTTTGAAGACCTTAATAGCCTTTCTTTTCAGGTTGAAAGGGCTTCTTCTCATTTCCCTTCGTAGAGAATCCCTGCCCCTTACATTTCTGAGAAGTATTCCCCTGGCTAGATCTACCTTGGTTGTTCGTATTTTTGTTCATACGCATCTTCCTCAAGTTACCTTATGTCAGTCGACACACTTCCACTGCCTTGTTGAATTTGGTGAATTGCTGGGCAACTAGCTTTCTTCCATCTTAGGCTTTAGTCCCCCAATTTATCAGAGCTCCACTCCTTATCCTTCTCTTGAACCTTAAATAGGATGAGTAATGGGACAATCGAGTGAACCAGGACATGTACTCATCAAAAGTCTCAGTGTCATCCTGTCGTATAGCTAGGAATTCTTTCTCCTCATCAAGCCTCACAGACCTTGGGAAGTGTTTCTCACTAAATTCTTTTTAGAATAACTCCCAGGTCAATGGGATATTTACGGTACTCATTATTATTGTTGTATTTTTCCATCAGTGGTCTACGTCTCCTTCTAACTTGTATATAACCATTTTAGCTTTCACTTCTGCAGGGCACCCCAGCACCTCGAATATTTTCTCCAACAATATCAACCATTCCTCAACGGCTTGTAGATCAAATTTTCCTCTGAATACCGGAGGCTGGTACTTAATGAATTTTGGCATCCAGTATTGGAGATTTTCCTCTTCTCGGGCCAGGACAATAGGAATCCCTTGATTAGATTCGAGTGTCTGTGATCGATCATCATTCTCAAACAGTTCTCCTTCTGGATTCACCTCGGTGTCCTCATTCACCTCAATGTCCTCAGGTTGTGCCTTATCTTCATTTTGCTTTTCTCTCACTTCTCAGATTTCCTCACGCAAGCCCTGAATCATAGTTTGCTATTGTGCCAGCATTCTAAGAATTTGTTGCATAGGGTTAGGTCCTACATTATTCTCAGGTTCCACATTTGGCGGTACTTTCCTTGGTCTACCTCATACCATTATTCCTTTTCACTATTAAAAAGGAATACCATGTTAATACTGCATCGAACATATATATGTGCATATATGTACTTCTTAAGACTTTAAATACCAACACACAATAGATACATAAACCCATTACAACAAACATTCATGTTTGCATCAAAGTGGATTGGTATTCCCATCAAAAGAAGCCTACACTACCTACTCATCTATGTCCTTCTACCGTTCATACTATTCAGGAGTTAATACACTTATCTAAGCAAAGAACTTTATCCTAGAGCCAATAACTTATACTCTAATACAAAAAATGTAACACCATACTTTCAAAACATTCAGAATTGTTTAAAATGTGTAACAGATTCAAACCAGAGACCAAAAGCTATTTTTAAACCATTTGGGGTCCCATCTTTAATACAGAGTTTGGTCTTATGCTTAAGTGGGTTTTTAAAACTTTTCAAACATTTGTACAGTGGTCTCATTTTCAATTTTCAAATCCATTCAACTCATTTGATTTTATTTCCATTTGTTAATATCAGAGTACTTAGCGCAGTTCTCAGCAGACGTACTGATTAGGTTTAGGCTTGCACTTCAGAGACAGACCATTCTAGTTTATTTACAGCCTTAATGTACAGTACATATAAGTACAATTACTATTTCTACAATTTAGGCTAGCATCCGACTATCAGAGGTTAGACATACATCATATACAGTTTTCCAAAAAGTAACAGATAGCCAACAAGAAATAATCTAAAATCTTCAACTCTTTTCATCCATAGATACCTTCTTTCCATGTGAGGTACTTGCCCATGCTACAGATTAATTATCGAAAAGGAATGAGATTCAAAAGAATCCTAGTAGTAACAGATAACACTTATATAATATGCATACAAAGAAACATCCCATATCAACCATCATATACCAGACAATTCAATATTCATTCAACATTCAACATTCAACGATATGCATTATAGTAAACACTACTATTCAAGGACTTACTGTCCCTTCCCACAGTGTTGGGTATTCTGCTAGGCCAAAGCCCTTCCCAACTGAATGCTTAATAGACAATTCTGCCCAATACAAATTCACATTGCAAGTATTTATAATGGCAATAGTATGCATGAGACATAACACATAGTATATAAGATTAAAGTTACTACCTTTGCCTTTCCAATCCCAAACTTGTTTTGGTTCTAGCACCTAGGGAAAATATCGAATCGTATAATTAGATTTATAAACGATGGGTTAATATTTATTCCAATTCTTTTATAACTCAAATGCTCAAATTGGCTATCATTATGGATATTTAATCAAGTAAACAAGTGGGTTGAAATGGTCAAATAACCTAAAAGACTAATTGTTCTCCGTCAAGTTTAACCGCAAGTGCACGGATCGTGTCAAATAGTATAATAATATCGTTCCCATGAGGACTAAGGCAAAAATGAGTTAATTATCTCAATTAAGTTCTCAATCATGTTAAGTGAGAATATTTTGAAATTTAATTTGTTTAAGAAAAGATTTATTTGAGAATTCTAAATTTAAGATTTCTCTTCAAGATTGAAGGAACCTAGGATTACTTATCCCTATTGTACTTCATAAGACTAACTTAAATCTTAAATTGATATTGAAAACATGTGCTTGTCAGAGGCTACGGGTTATACATGGGGTATTTGGGTCTTTTGGAATAGCAGGGATTTTCATCTTGAATATGTATCTTCAAATACACAATTGTTACACTGTAAAGTTTCTGATAAGAATGGTCAAGAACCGATGCTTGTGACTTTTGTTTATGGTGATACTAGTATTTTGAAGAGAAGAGATCTTTGGTCGGCTTTGTGTGCCATTAATCAATCAGTATCCATTCCTTGGCTGGTTTTAGGAGATTTTAACACCATTCTTAATCCTAGAGATAAAGAGGGGGTATGGCCCCCATTAATAGCTCAATGTATGATTTTCAAAATTGTATAGAGGGTTATAATCTTATTGAAATCCTAGTAGTAGGAGACATATTTACTTGGGAAAAAATAGGGGTTAAGGAGATACTGGATTGAGCTTTTTGTAATTTCAACTAAGATATCAAAACTCCTCAAGACAAAGCTTATCAAAATCTTAGGTTCAAATCAGATCATCAATTAGTTGTTGTTGCAGATAGATCATCCAACTCGTGTAGTAGAAGGGGAAACAAGTTTCAATATCAAGTTGTGTGTGTGTTGAAGAAGGGTTCTGTAATGTGGTTAAAACAGCATGGCATGGGAAAGATTGGATTCAAGGACAAGAGAATTTTAAAAAAGAGGCAACTACGTGGAATGATAGAGTGGTGAGGAATATGGCAAAGAAGAAGAGAGAAATCATCCAAAAATTGGAAGGAATTGATCATACTAGGCGTTGTAAGGGTAGCCAAAATGGGCTTTCTAGGCTTGAAAAACAACTTTGGGATACATATCACAAAATTGCCGTGCAGGAAGAACTGGTTTGGTTCCAGAAATCAAAATGTAAGTAGCTCAGTAAAGGTGATAGAAATTCAAAGTATTTTCATGCCAATGTCATAGCTAGGAGAAAAGAAGTAAAGTTGAGGCTCATCAAGATTATAATGGTAACTGGGTTACTGATGAGAGGCTGTTGAGGGGCATGACTCTTGATTATTTTCAAAAGTTATTTACGACAGAGAATATGTCATCACCCTTTTTGCCCTGGATGGCAAACTTTCCATCTTTGGACACAAACCAGTTAGAACTCCTACAGAGACATGTCTCCCCAGTTGAGATTAAAAATGTAGCATTTGAGATAGGAGCATTCAAAGCATCAGGAACAGATAGCTTACATCCCTACTTCTTCCAAACGCAATGGGATTTGGTTGGGCAGAAGATATGTGAATTGGTGTCCAGAGAATATGTCATCACCCTTTTTGCCCTAGATGGCAAACTTTCCATCTTTGGACACAAACCAGTTAGAGCTCCTACAAAGACATGTCTCCCTATTTGAGATTAAAACTACAGCATATGAAATGGGAGCGTTCAAAGCATCGGGACCAGATAGCTTACATCCCTACTTCTTCCAAACGCAATGGGATTTGGTTGGGTAGAAGATATGTGATTTGGTGTCCAGAATCTTTTATAGCCCAGAGGATATCTAAGCTATCAACTAGACTAACATTGTCCTGATTCCAAAGACTGATTACCCTACAACCTTGAAGGATTTTAAGCCTATCTCTCTATGCAATGTTAGTTTCAAAATTTTCAGCAAGGTAATTGCTAATCGATTTAAATGCAGCATGAATCATCTAGGAGCAGAAAACCAGTATAGCGTCATAGCTAGCATACAAGGGGTTGATAATATCATTATATCTTAGGAGGCAATTCATTCTGTGAGAAACAAGAGGGGAAGGAAGGGATACATAGCAATGAAGGTAGACATGGAAAAGGCGTATGACAGGCTTGACTAGTGATTCTTGGAATTTACCCTTCACAACTTAGGATTGGGAGGGGCTTTTATTAAGCTGATTATGTATTGTGTCTCAACTACTTTCTTAAGTGTTATTTGGAATGGAGTTGCTTCAGAGAGATTAAGTCCATCGAGGGGGTGAGACAAGGGGACCCTTTGAGCTCATATCTGTTTGTTCTATGTATGGAGCTACTGGGACAATTAATTCATTAGGAAGTAGAAATGGGGAACTAGCGACCACTAAGACTAAGTACCTTTAGTCTACAGATTTCTCATCTCTTCTTTGCAGATGATCTGGTGCAATTTTGTGAGGCCACAAATGAGCATATGGATGAGATAAAGAAAGTAATGGAACTATTTTTTCAAGTCTCTGGGCACAGGATCAACCTGAATAAATCTAAAATGTTCGTATCCCAAAATATTCATTTTAATAAGGCATATGAGATGAGCCAGACTGTGGGGATTGGATTGACAGCTGACCCTGGGAAATATTTGGGAGTTTTGATCTTACACAAGCGTATGGTTAAGATGACTTTTGCTCTGTTAATTCAAAAGGTGAGATCAAAGTTGACAAGCTAGAGAAGACGATATCTGAGTATGGCGGGTAGGACGGTCCTTATCAAGTCAGTTTTAGCAACAATTCCTCAGTACCAGATGTAATCAACTCTGATTCAGAAAGGGGTGCTATCAATAATTGAAAACATGAGTAGGGATTTCTTTTAGAACCAACATGAAGAATCTAAGAAAATGCATTTGCTATCATGGGATGTCTTAAAAAGAAGGAAGAATGAAGGAGGCTTGGGAATAAAAGACTTACATTGCTAGAACAAAGCTTTTCTCATGAAATTGTGTTGGAGAATGATTACTCAACTTGAAGCTCTATGGGTGAAATGTTTATGTGAGAAATACTCATATGGGATAGCTAAAATTCCCGAAGTATAGAGATGGTGCAATCAATCGACCGTGTGGAGTGGAATAGTGGCAGTTTGGGAAGATTTTAAGAGCAAAGTTGGTAGGAAGCTAAGAAGCGGAAGAAACACCCAAGCTTGGAAGGAATGTTGGGCTCCAATGGACAGACCACTAAAGTTTTACATTGATAGGAATGCACACCTAGTCGATATGGATGCACAAGTTTGCTCATTTATTACACAGGCAAGTCAATGGGATAAAGCCAAATGGGAAACCTTCCTGCCCAATTGGGCCATGGATAGAATCATGATGGTGACCCCCCTAGGGGCTTAAGGGAGGATGTAGTATGTTGGTAGAATGCATCAGATGGGACTTTTACTGTGAAGCCAGGATATGACATAATCTATCACCAGCAAGAACACAGTCATCAACCTCATTGGCGGAGTTTATGGCACTAGGAGATTCCGGAAAGAGTTAAGCTCTTTATGTGGCAAGTATTCCATGAGAGACTTCCTACTAACAAAATAAGAGCGAGACATAATTTAAGTGTCTTAAATACTTGTCCCTTTAAGTGTGAGAGTGAAGAGAGTATTCTGCACATATTAAGGGATTGTGAGCAGGCTAAGAGAGTGTGGTTTTCTATAACTAACCATATATACTATACTATGTTTCTTTCTAGTAATTTACAGGAATGGCTTACATGGAACCTACAGTCTTGCCCAGGAAATAGGAGGATGGCTAGATGGCTAGATGGCCATGGCAAAGAGTGTTTAGTATCATATGTTGGCTCTTATGGAAGAATCAATGCAGTCAAGCGTTTGAAGGAACAAGTGACAAATCAAAAGGGATAGTTAACATGTGTATGTATCATCTTTTGGAAGCCGCGGTGAACGTCAGATTTCGGCATCAAATATTCCAAGTTCCGGAGAGGGGGCTCGGTCCCTGGCAACCTTTAGACCCAGGTTTTGTACATGTAGATGTGGACATATCCATATCCACTTGTGGAGGCATTATCCGAGATCACCAAGGTAATTGGATACCCGGATTTCAACAGAAGTTAGGATACAACTTCTCAACTGTTGCAGAAATCCATGCAATCCATAAAGGACTTCAATTATGTAAACAGATGGGATTTACCAAGATCAGGCTCTTCACAGATTCTATACAGGCTATCCATCTTCTATCGGCAGACTGTGGGATCGAGCACCTATTGTATGATGTCATTTTGGATACTAGAACCTTTGTCTATATAGACTGGGACTTAGAAATATCACATACCTACAGGGAAAATCTTAGATGTGTGGATTACCTAGCAGGGAATGCTCACATGAGCAATCAGGAATACATGGAAATAGGGATACCTCATATGGAATGCATCAACCTTTTCACTTTGGAGTGTGGTGTGTCACTGCAAGATCAATATGTGATACCAAGTTATAGGTCTTTGTAATTTACAAGCATTGCTTGCCTTTGCACTCAAAAAAAAAAAGATTGGAACATGGACCCACGTGATAAGCCAATATATTGAAAGTAAGAAAAGCAACTTGAAAGCATTAACAAAACGTGGGTCGCATGAGGAAAAGAAAAAATGAATATATGAGCAGATTTTTTGATCAGCAATATATGAGTAGATTTGTGATAATATATCCCTTCAAATTTGGATAAAGGTGTGGACCCCTCAAGCAAGATTAAAAGGAAGCAAAGGACCGAAAAAAGAGAGGCACAGTCCAGGCAGAGACGCAGAGGCGGAGACAAGGAGGTGGAGAACGCTGGAACATTGAGACGAAAAGAGGGTCGACGGCACCGAGTTGTGGTCTTCTTTCGTCTTTTCGGACGTGCAAGGCTGGAGGGAGAGAGGACGCAGTTGCTGCCATCGCAAGCACCATAGCAGACGATCCTTGTTTCTAATCAGTATTATTAGTCTCTAGTCTCTCCTTACTTCCCTTTTCTTTGTCCTGCATTGGAATGTTTTATTACTACTGTTGCACTTTGATTTTGATGATGAACATGAGTAGATAATTTTCTCAATCTAGGATTTTCTTGAACCTATTTATGGATTAAATTATTTATTTACTCTCTTTTTACATTGAATTAGTTTTTGTATTGATTTTATCTTGCTCTTAATGCCTCTAAATGCCTAATCACCATTTAGTTGTCTTGTTCATTTAAATTAATCTTGAAAAAGATAATTTAAGTGTAGAACTTAAAATCATGTTAGACTTGAAGTTTAGGTATTAAATGGATGGTTTGTTAGTATGATAGAGATATAGTTACTAGCCTAGCATTGTTAGATCAAGATTGGTGTTTAAAGTTAGTCCTTATAAATTAATACAAGAGATTGATTAGTTTATTAGGATAAATATTTGGTTTTGACTCGAGAGAGCATTATCGAATACTTTTGAATCTTGGACAAATACATATCTCGTTTGATTGCTTATTGCGGGTAAATTAATTAGTTCATGAAATAGATAGGGGATAGATAATCCTAGGTCCCTCCAATCTGGAAGAAAAATCTTAACTTTAGAATTCTCAAATAAATCATTTCTTAAAAAAATTAAATTTCAAAATATTCTCACTCAACTTGATTGAGAACTTAATTAAGATAATTAATTCATTTTTTTGTCATAGTCCTCGTGGGAATAATCTTTTTATATTACTTGCGACCCGTACACTTGCGGTAAAGCTAAACAGCTAACACTATCTAGTATCTAGCTAACGGGTGAAAGTATGAATGTAAAGGTGTGACATATACATATGCACACAGATCTATTCCTTCCAATCCAAACTATCTTATTAGAATTAAGGAATAACGTTTAACTCATTTAATTTTGTTCTAAACTGAATTCTTTTAAACTTTTCCTATTCAAATCTATCTCGTATCCAGTGCATCCACTAATAAATAGAGATAAAATTGAAAAATGATAATTAATAATTCCCTAGGCGATTTATGTTATGGATCAATGAGTGCTTTTAGAAGGTGCTCTATATTTTGAATCATTGGCCTATAATGTAGTTATGTCCTGAATCATTTAAAAAGAAAGGCTTTTTATTTATTTATTTATTTGAATTATCAGTTGCTATGTCTTTTGATTGTTTTAAGAGTAGATCACTATTAGTTATAAACTTCACCAAAAGTAATTTAAGAATAATATGAAAAATGATTTTTTTTAAATGTTTCATCACTATTTTAGTTAGAAGAGACATTGGTGAAAGTTTTGACACCTATTCGAATTTCATGACATAAAATAATATCAAAAAGTATGCTGAATATAGACATTTTGGTAAAAAAAAGGAAAATAAAAAATAAGGGCATGTAGAATGTTAGCTTTTCTTTAACCCCCGAGAGAAATCAAATGATATACTAACTCAAGTCCCTAGCATAATAACCGGTTAACTTTTTTTGTTTTGAAGAGAACAAGGAAACTAAATAAATTATATTAAAGTATTTATATTTATCTTTTTTTTCACCCAATTAATTTGATTAACTTATAAAATGATATATAATCTAATTATACACAATATATACTATGATTAAGTAATTTATTTATCTTTTTCAGTCTCTCTAAAAAATCAACTAACTTTTATATTAAAGATAGAAGGGAGTAACCAATTGATATGTCCCTCAAGTCCTCAACCAAACTTTCCCTAGAATAATAAAATATTTTTATATAAAAATTTATGTACAAAAATTTAAAAAAAAATGCAACTTATTTTTACAATTATGGTATGTCTAGTTAAATATAAAATAAGAAGAGCTCAAATTTTTATTAATTTCGAACTCAGTATAATCTCTTCTATTATATAAACACAAGTATGCAGCCAGAAGCTTATGTTTCCCTATGTGTTACAATAGTATACAATACATTGGATTCATCTTCCCAAGGGCAAAGTGTTAGAACCAATCTTTGTACAATATGTAAAAATGGGATGAAAAAAGAGATGAATAAGTATAAAAATATGGCGTGAATAAGATTGTTGTTGACTAACGAAAGGACCTCTTACCTTGCATGGATCGAGCGCTTAGCTTTCAAGTCAATAGCTTCTTCACCAATCACGTCCGAGGTTAGCATCATGAAATCATATCTTTTCAATTTCCTACCAAAACGTCTTATATAGAGTAATTAAGTATAAGTGCAATTAATGTCTATCGTACTGTTTCACTTTATCATATCATATATCATATTGATCTGACCATGTCTTTGCGCCTTCAGGTCAACGACAAAATATTTGTAATTCAAAAATTGTATTACAATGCAACACTCTGGTTGTTCTCTTGAGGAATCTTATTGAACTACCTAGAAAACTAAATGCCATGAAAATGTAATAAAAACATGATTGGGGTTTTGAAAATCATTTATTTACACTAATGAAATGCAATGAAAGAAGTAGTTTTTGGATTTTTGATATAGCATATGAAAATGAAGTGATAACAATGAAATGATATGGAGACTCTTTTGGTTAGGACTTCAGTGAAAAGCATAGGTTCACATATTAGGAGATTAGATTAATTACTGAACAAGCTCCAATTAATGGAATGGATTATCATTAACATGCAACCACATTGAAATTAATGAACATCCCGGGAATTTCCCATCCCGGCCAGGATCAGGATGAGAATTGGGATCACCCTTGGAGATCCCGGTCTTGGTCCCCCCCCCTTTTTTCACCTTATAAATTAAGTTATCATTTTAATTTTTGTATTTTGTACCCCATATATTAAATTATCATTCACATCTTTAGTTAGAGTTAAATTGTATATATTATAATATTAATCCTAACTATATAATTTATAAAGATAATAACAAAGATGATGATGAAATGCTACTCTTCAATTCTAGGCCAATTTGTGTAATTATTATGGTATTGCTAGTTGTTAAAATGATCACTTTAAACAATATAATATGAATAATTTAACTTATATAATAATATTTTGTAAATTAATTTTTTTGAAAACAAGCCAGGATTCCCCGATCCTAATCCTGGCACTATAGGGACCGGGGTGCAATCTGCATCCCGGTCAAAAACTGGGATTGAAAACCAGGGTTGGGGTATAAGTCCTGTCCCGGATTTTGAATACCCCTAATGAAATGCCTTTATGAATTAATTCATCGATATACAAATACCAGAAATGTCAATAAAATATATAATTTTAGTTTGCATGACATATAAGTCATATGCTTTGTTAAATGGACCACATACGTATGCGCTCTTCCAATTCATGTGAAAGTTAAGTGAATCAAATTTTTACTATTTTTTTATTTGAACTCGTCAAACTCATAAGATTGAATAATTGACTTTTCTGTTCCTCTTTTAAATACACACACACACACAAAAACCCAAATATACCCATAAGTTGTAAGCTACACAAGATGGACAAGGCTAACCAAAGCAGTTTATCGCTCAACTATTGCAAGAATTGATAAATCAGCTCAAGCTTTTTTACAACATGTAGAAACTTGGCAACTGCTATGTTTCTATCTGCCTTCATAATGACAAAAAACCCTCTCATGAGCTAAACAAAAATGGTTAGATTCTAACTCCTAATGCTCAACAACAAACTCAGAAAAAAAGAAAGTTTGAACATTGACAGTAAAAAAGGAGAAGAAAAAGAAAGAGTAAGAAACAGAGTGTAAAATATAATTAAGAAATTACCATTTTTTTTTCCTATTTGTTCATTGTGAAACCACCAAGTTTCCTCACATGGGACAATGTACTATTATCTCGGGTTGTTTGAATTTAATACATCAAGTCAAACCAATTGGGAAAAAAGCAAAGAAGATAAGTCCAATTCCACTTCATGATATGCTCTTCTATTTATTATGTGTTGTGAGCTTGGTTTGAGTTAAAAATTAGGCTCAGCCAGCAGGAGAATTATCAAATTCTAAAAGAGAGAGTCACTATTAGAATCCTACACAACAATTGAAAATACTTCTATTTAAAAAAAAATCATTAGAATCACTTAAATTATTCTGATATTCCATATCCTTTAGGTGTAAATAAGTTTATATATATTTATGAAAATGTCGACAAATAAATAGTGGCAAAGCTGCCTATTGGCTCCCTTCATGCCCAGTAAGAAGGTTGGCAAAGCTTCTTAAATGGCATTCAGGGAGCCAGGAAACTAGCAGTATTATATTCATCTCACTTCACATATATATCATCACATATCAGTGTGTGTAAGCATAACAATATCAGTGATATATATATATAGCTTCACCAACCTGAAAATGAAAGAGGGGAATGGTGAGGGCTGAGTTCTTCTCTCTAGGTTACTTAGCAACAGCAACGACCAATATTATATTGTAAAATCAATGTCTGAGATTTTGCCTTACATCAAAACGGCACCGTTTAGTGTAAAGGGAGGCAAAGTTGGGTTGAAACTCAGACCTCTATATATTATATAGCTTATGAATACATCCAAATAATTTTTTTTTTTTCTAAATACATTCCATATCAACTATATATAACGAAAAACTACTTCACCTAATTTCCTCACCACTTTCATGTAACAATATTTGGATGTATTCAATACATCCGAATATTGTTACATGAGAGAGAAAATAGTACAACAAAAATAAGGAGGACCATACACATATACAAATGATGAAACAGCTACAGCTGTATAATATCTAAGAATATCTAATTATTTTAAGACTCTAACAGAGGTTAAGGAAAAAGCTGTCGAGTGTTGCCCTTTCTCTGAGGTCAAGTATTGTCTCTGTCGTGGTGAAGGGAAGGAGAAGGAGGAGTGTCGGTTCTGAAGATAATTAAGAAGCAGGTAGGCACCATTGTTGCTTAGCTTGCCCAATGAAAAAGAATAAAAGAGCTCACTTCAGTTATTGTTTTTGGTATGTAGAGGGACATTGAGAATCTTAACAACAGTTCCCAATTTTTCACCTACTTGTCTCCTACGCTTTATTTTGCTTGTACAATGTTTGAGATTTACTGTTCATGATATTTTTACTTTTCCCCCCCCTCCCCTTTCACAACATCCTTTAAGAATTTGAATAAATGATTTAAGAAGATAGTCCAATATATAAGACATAAAATTCATACCTTCTCTCCTCCCTCTCTCTTGCCACACATTTCTTTATCTTGATTTGAAGACTAAAGATGAATAGATAATATCATATCTGAATATTTGTACATAAATTTATGTTTAGAGGGAAGTAGATTCGATTAATTAAAAATTATAAAATTCTTAGAGAACACATTATTAGTTATTTGATTTAGAACTTGACAGAGCGTAATATAATTTTTCTCATGCATATTGTGTTGTTTAATTTATTTAACAAATGATACATATGATAGTAGTAATTAAAGTCAAAATACAGCACTGAGACTAATACATGCAGAAATTTGATAATAATATAATAGTCTTTCAGCATATTGTGCAACACAGGTTCCGTTGACTAAATAAGCAAGTTACATGGGGCATTGTTTATTTTTCATATAGAGTAATCATTTATATTAATGCTATTTATAGCAAGCTTGTACGTGGCTCCATGGCATTCAAAAGCCGGATAGCACAAGCCTGCATAACCAAAACAAAAGTTGTTATTATCATCCGAGCTGCTACCTAAATTTAAAAAATACACATACTCACAATGTAAATAATGGGGTTTAGTGCCTTTAATGAGTCTATCACTATTAGACTTTGTGATGCTCCAAGTTTTTAAATATTTTTTTATCAACAAATTTTACATAAAATATTTTGATATCTTAAACATGAAACGATGCAGTTTTTATTTTTTTATGATTTTTTAAACAACAAATATTCTAAAATTACATTAATCTTGATTTTTAAAAAAAATATTATAAAAAAATTAAAACTTCATCATTATATAAAATAAAATATTAAAATATAACAAAATCAAATAATAAAAATGTCGACAACTATATATGGTTGAATCGAAGTGTGAGAGTTTTTCAGGATAAAGCTATGAGCTCTCAGAGTTTGGTAGTAGATGTGAGGGCTATAAAATATGAGTGGTGAGTCTTCAAATAGAGATGAAGGCATCAGTACTGCTATAAAAAAAATTTGGTTGCTTCCAAATTTGATGAAATCAATAAAATCATGAAAACCATGAACGCAGTAATAAAGATAACAGTAAAATGAAGCTAACCGTGAACCATCTGCTGAAGGGCTTCAAGAGCTAGTGAATCTGAAGTAACAAATATTGGATTCCGAGTCATTATCTTTGACACTATTGCCTGTTCTGGCCGTAACCCCTCAGCAATGACTCTAGCAGAAATGTCCTGGCCAAAAGACAAACAATCTTCAAACATTTCATTTAAAAAAAAAAAAAAAACACTTAGAAGCTCTAATGTCAATGGGCAGAGTAGGAGGCAGACATTAGTAAGTCCTCTAAACCTTATCAGTAATAATTCCTGAAAGCAAAGCATTGGAATCAGTTAACAAGACAGCATCAACTCCGCGAGCTGCGATTCTTCTACATGCTTCAGACACTGTCGTCCCTTAAGGAATTGTGAGTGCTTTTGACAACCCAAGTTTCTTCACTGTCCTTTCTCCCCCAACAGCACTAAGAAATTTCACCAATAAAACCAAATTAAACAAGAAAACGAATAAAACAATAGACTTATCAGCAGTGGCTGCCAGGACAAAGCGGTGGGAGCAGCAATCACATGCCGCATTGTTACTAGGAAGCTGCAGTAAGACTAGGCACCGTTTTGGATATGTATCAAAAACAGGGAGTGAACCCCGGGTAACAATGCGGCATGTAACTGCTGCTTCCTCTGGCTTGGATGCAATAATTGCGGCTGCCAGGATAAAAGCTCCTGCCATATTAAGTTGAAGAAACTGCTGCTATTTTTAAAGGAATTACTTTTCTGTTCGCGTGATGATTTTTGCCATGGAAATTGAAAGAGTATATATGTATAGAGAGGGAAGAGAGATGCATGAACTAACGACGAGGAATTGTAGAATTGTAATGGCTTCAGTTTTTTTTTTTTTTTTTTTTTGTGGACAAAAGTAATGGCTTCAGTTTGATGGTGATATGATATGTAACTAATTTTGTTTCCTTATGCACACATTCCAAAATATTGAAGCTAATGCATTAGATATGATGAAGGTTGATGATAGGAGATTTGGAAAGACTTATCAGAGGAAAAGATGACTTTGCTTGCTTATTGTTTTTTTATTATGTCTTTAAGTTCACTTTTTTTTAGTGCTTCTGTACGTTATGGGTTGCAAGATGTATGGGTGCATGTACTACTTCCAATAGCTTTGGGTTGCAAGTTGTGTTGAGATTCCTTCATGAGGAGGGAATCTCTTCTATAAATAGGGAGCAAAGCAATATATGTAGGCAGAGTGGGATTAATGAATTTCATGATGGCTTAGTTGTTTTCTCTATTTCCCTTTGGTTCTGTCTCACCTCCCCTCCATTTCTATTCTCTCTCCCCCGTCTCTCGTCTCTGTTTCTGCACTTAATTCCCATATTTCTTTATTTTCTCCCTAAACCACCTCTGTTCAGAATTAGACCTTAGTGTGTGTGAGGGTGTTACATCAGTTGAACTACCTAATTCTTAGTTTGATATGATGCAAGCAAGCAAGAATTTGGAAAGTAGGATATTACCACATGCTATTAGTTGCGCTCTAAAAGCTAAATAGATATGTGTCTTCTTAGGGACAGATAGCGAGTTGATTGATCACGACGTGCATATGCAATGAGAATTTCTAACAAGCAAGCAAGTTGGTGATAATATGATATATAACTAATTTTGTTTCCTTCCTCCGAAGAGAGAGGTGAAACTTGAGTAGTGTGTCTTCTACAAAGGTCTTAAGAACAAGTTTGGCCGTGAGTTTCTTTCGAGATCCATAAATTTCAACTACTGCTTGATTGTGGATGAAAATTTGAATAAATATTTATGGTTTTCGTTAAATAATGGGCAAATCAGACTGCGAGAATGTAGGAAGTTTTGTTGGGGTAAATTTTGTTTTTTTAATTTTAATTTTAATTTTGATATTTGGTCCATATAAATCAAGAAAAAATAAAACTAAGAATTTTATAATATTTGTTTGAGTAAAATACTCTAACCACCCATTTATTTTGCTTTAATTATATAGATCTCCCCTCTATTGTTGACTTCTCTTAAATTAACATATACGTTATACAAACATTCTCTATATTTTGATATTCTATTTTCATCCACTCAAACTGTTATTTGGCTTTTAAGTTTGATTTTTAAACTTAAGTTTTACCAAAATGCCCCACTTTAGCATTAGAATTACACACACACACACACACATATATTTATATATGTGGGACCAAAAATTTTTTCCCACCAAATTTTAATTCTAATAGATTTTTAACTTTCTAATTTGTAAAAATTTATTAATTTTGAGATTATAAAATTTATAGTTTTAATTTTTCACCATATTTAATGAAATTTATTTATTTTTAATTTCTTAAATGACTACAACTTTATATCAAACACATTTTTTCAATAAAATATAATAAGTCCAACAGAGAGGTGGTTAGAGTATTTTACTCTATTTATTTATATACCTTCAATGTTGGTGTAAAATTTGTGCTTGTTATTTTTTTATTTTCTTTCTAATTGATTTTTTTAAAATGTTATCTTATTTTTGGTTTTGTTGGATAGTGGTTATCCGTATGCTGCACAAAAATTTCCCTTGATCAGAAGTTTATGCTATAATTTAGCAGTTCATAGGCAAAGATATAGAACTGTTTGAACTGCCCGATGATTGGAATAGGAACAAGCCTGATCATTAGAAATTTTTTCAGGGACTCGTCTATGATTATTTTAGTAGTTCTACCTCACAGATCGGCTCATAGACATTTCTATTTGACAGAAACTATTAAATCTAATAATTTACATATATTTATTAAGATCTTTAATTATATGCACTCGTTTCCTCAAATCAGGTCTTCAAATCATATCCTTTAAGTCTAATCTAACTTGGGGAGATTTTATTTATTTAAATAATTGCAAAATTATTATTAAACACTAAAAACTATATGGATACTCAATTCTTCACTTTAAATATATGTGTTGCTCGTTTAAATCTTTAGAATAAAATTTGGAATGGTAAGTGAACCTGTGACTGGTTGGTTAGAGCGTTTTGCTTTCATCATTATTCATGTCTTGAGTTCGACTTGGCAGTGATGATGGATGATGATCAACCACAAAAAAAAAAAAAAAAAAGGAATAAAATTTGGAATGTTGAACCATGCAAAACAATTTATTATAGTGCGAGTTCTGCCTTAAACAGAAACTTATGAGCCCGAAGAAGTTTTTGCAACGACTATTTTTGTATATGAGAATCAAAGCTAGGAAGTGTTGTTAGTATTTCAAAATGTATCGATGGTTTGCTTTTCAATACTCTGCTTGAAGACAAAATTGTTATGAAAACTTGCCATATTTAATCTTGATGGTCCAGATTCATATTTTGAAAGAATTAGTTTAGTGGTCACAGAATCTAATTTTTATGAAGTTTTTAGAACGAAAGACATAGAACATGATAGGACATGTAAAATTCATATCCCTTCTCCCTCTCAACACCTTTATTTATCTTTATTTGAAGGCTAAAGATGAAAAGATGATATGGTATCTGTCTATTTGTACACTAATTTATATTTAGAGGGAAGAAGATTCGATTAATTAAAAATTATAAAATTCATAGAGAACACTATTAATTTGATTTACTACATGACAGTGCGTAATATAACTTTTCTTATGCATATTGAGTTATTGGTTAAATTAAATTATTTAATGCATGTAATAGTTGCTACCATATGATAGTAATTAATGTCAGAACAGAGCACTGCTGATACTGATTTGTGCATGAATTGTTGGTGATGGTACAAGATTATTTATTTTGGTATTTTATGGGCATGAATTATGACATTTTGAATTTTTTAATTGTTTTAAAAGAAAAATATTCTATAAATTACATTAATCTTGATTTATTTTTTTAAAAAAATATTATAAAAAATAAAATTTGTCATTTCAGACCATAAAATTTCAAAACGTAGCAAAATCCAATAATTAAAAAACATTTGAGAAGTTAGATTATTGCATTGGAACTAGAGAGCACACATTAACTAGAGCCTTTCACAAAAAAAAAATATTGGAAAAGATGTTAAAAATTGAAATTATTTAGATGGAACAAATATCAAAATTAAAAAAAAAAAACATAATTTCCCCAACCAAACTCCCTACATTCTCGTAGACAATATCCTCATAAGCTAGTTCTTGTTCATTAAATAATACCAAAGTTGCAATCTATACCTGTCGTAACAGACCATATGGGTCCTATCACGCATACCTGATTCAAAAACAAACAACAAACACCTAATTTGCCTAACTAACACCTACTTGGAAACAACGTAAACCATGGGGGTAGAATTCCGAAAGTATTGGTTTGCCATTCCTCAATCTGTCTCTCCCTCCCTCTATATATTCCATGCCAAGCAGCGAAGAAATGCACCTTCAAAAATACACATCGCCCTTGAATATGAAATTTCCACGTGTCTTGCAGATGTTATTTATTTTGTGGAGCAGCAAATTTTGGAGGGTTCAGCTACTACTTTCGTTATGTAGGCGCGACATGGGTCAAACCCGGGAATCACCACGCCACACGAAACTGAAGTAATGCCCGGAAATTTCATATTCAAGGGCGATGTGTATTTTTTGAAGGTGTATTACTTCGCAGCTTGGCAAATACCACACCGCCCTTGAATATGAAATTTCCAGGAATTACTTCAGTTTCGTGTGGCGTGGTGATTCCCGGGTTTGACCCATGTCGTGCCTACATAACGAAGTAGTAGCTGAACCCTCCAAAATTTGCTGCTCCACAAAATAAATAACATCTGCAAGAGACGTGGAAATTTCATATTCAAGGGCGATGTGTATTTTTGAAGGTGTATTACTTCGCTGCTTGGCATGGAATATATAGAGGGAGGGAGAGACAGATTGAGGAATGGCAAGCCAATACTTTCGGAATTCCACCCCCATGGTTTACGTTGTTTCCAAGTAGGTATTAGTTAGGCAAATTAGGTATTTGTTGTTTGTTTTTGAATCAGGTATGGGTGATAGGACTCATACGGTCTGTTACGATAGGTATAGATTACAACTTTGGCATTATTTAATTAACAAGAATTAGGTTATGAGGATATTGTCTACGAGAATGTAGGGAGTTTGGTTGGGGAATTATGTTTTTTTAATTTTAATTTTGATATTTGTTCCATCTAAATAATATCAATCTTTAACATCTTTTCCAATAAATACTATTTTCATCGGTCCTTCCCCTCTGATTCTCCCTCAACAATGTTGTCTTGCCAAGGTATATATCTGGAAACTTGTGAACAAAATAATTTATAATTTAAGCTACAACGGGACAATGCCTTTTCAAATATGTGAAAAATAATTTGCTAATTAATGCCTAAAAACAGACGCTATATTTCATACTAGGTTCACATGATGCCTAAAATCTCTAAAATATCTAATACTCCCTCCGGTCCTAAATATAGGACAAAGTTTGTAGTGCAATTTGCACAACAAACTTTGTCCTATATTTAGGACCGTAGGTAGTAGTAATTTAGCAGTTCTACTACTACTACTACTATTATTATTATTACTACTACTTGTAACGTTTGAAGAGTAAAGAATGAGGAATGACCTGATGGGCAAAATTTTACATCATCGACAGTGTCCTTGTGTCCCTTGGATATGCCCCGTGGTCCAATAGAAGGGCCTTCTGTAGTTTTCTCACCATTCCCTCCACTTAGTGCCTTGTTTAGCACTAAAACTGTAACATGATCATGAATGCTCCATAAAAGTAGCTTTATAAGGCCTTTAACCTCTTTTTCTGATTTTTTGACAGAAAAAAGACCTTTTTCATTTCCAAAAAGGTCTCTAATCATCATTTCAGCTACTAATAACAACGCATGCCAGTGAGAGTTGAAGATCTTTCCAAAGGGAAAATCTGGCATCTAGTTTTATCACAAAATCAGACCGCATTAAAGCATTAACGTGGATTGGGCGTGTACTCAGGCATAACCACGAGCATCAACGACATCTTAAAGACGAAAGCAGACAGAATTAAAGCATGCAAGGGAGAACAGGAGGAAGGTGATATTTTTTTCCTCGGGGTTGTGGCTTGTCGGCTTGAAGTGGAGGAAGGTAAGCATTGGGTCAGTTTTGTTGGGAGATCAGAAACTGGTTGCAGAAGGTCTGGGAGGTGAAGTTGGAGTGGAGCTGTCGTTAGTCTAATGGAGCTGTGGATTTGCTGGCTAAAGAGACATTGAACATTGCCCTCCGTGTCACTTTTTTGCGGGGCCAGCGTCTCCGGATGAATTCAGGAGATCTAATGTAGTTTGATTTTTGCTTTTCACTATCTAAAATAAAAGTAAAAGAATGACTTGCCTGTTCCAATCAGTGGCGGTTTCTTCTTGTCTTTGACGTGTCCTTAATATTGTTCTTGACGCCATTGATTAGCAACCTTTAGATGGACTAGGTTCGGATGTGGCTATGCATCAACGACAATTAGCGAACCCAACAAATCTGAACCTATACCATCGAAAAGCTTGCTGATCATTAGCACAGCAACAATGACTGGGAGGGATTTATGCATTGTGGAAGGAATATATATAGAGGGAGGGAGAGATTGAGAAATTGCAGCGACATCCCTTGCGTTGTCCAAGGTATTAGTGTTTAAACTTTTTAAAAATGAAGAAAAGGTTTAATATCAAAATATTTATAAAAAAAATATTTATATTGATAAATAAATTAATGTTGAAATGAATTTATATACAGGGAGGACGTTATCCAGGTTGGCTGGAATCCAGAAAATGAGAATATTTTGGCTTCTGCTTGTAATGGTAGGAGACTCATGGTGTGGGATCGTAGTAGGTATCCCTTAATCCCTTCTCGGTACTTTACCGCCGTTTTCTACTGTTAGTTCGGAAATAACTCCAATTACTGTTGAATATAAACAAAGAACACTACCTAAGCTAGCGTTGATTCATAAGTTACAGATAAACCTACTAATGAAGTGTATGCGTCATATTGATTGTGTATTATTATAGGGTAGGTGAAGAGCAAACAGCAGAGGACGATGAAAAAGGGCCTCCGGAACTGTTGTTAAACCATGAGGTCCACACAAACAAAATATCTGACTTCTCTTGGAACCCAAATGAAGAACGTGTTGTTGCAAGCGGGGCTGGCGACAACATACTCCAAATATGGCAGCACAAATCTGCTCCAAGAATCAACTAAACCTGCTATGCTTAGTGTCATTTCACTGTTTGATAATTTCATTGTTTACACTCACTGGTCACTGGTTTTTTTTTTTTTTTTTTTTGATCGAGATGGTCACTGGTATGACAAACTATAACATTGCCTTGATTGAGGCGTACGTGATTTTAACCTACTTGTTTCCTACGCTTTATTTTGCTTGTACAAAGTTTAACATTTACTGTTCATGTTACTTTTGTTCGTTTTTTTTTTCCCACAGCATCTTTTTTTATTTGAATCACTGATTTAAGAAGACAGTCCAAGATAAGATATATAAATTTCATATCCCCCCCCCTCTTGCCACACCTTTCTTTATCTTTATTTGAAGGATAAAGATGAATAGATGATATAATATCTGACTATTTGTATATAAATTTACGTTTAGAGGGAAGTAGATACGATTAATTAAAAATTATAAAACTTATAGAGAACACTTTATTAATTTGATTAAGAACATGACAGTGCGTAATATAATATTTCTTCTGCATATTGTATTACTGGTTAAATTACATTATTTAATTAATAGTTTATACCATAAGATAATAATTAATGTCAACACAGAGCAATGAGATTGATATATGCAGAAATATGATAATAGCCGTCATTCAGCATACTGGACAACACAGGTTCCGTTGACCAGCAAGTCACATGAAGCAATATTTTTATTTTATTTAGAGTCATTATTTATATTAATGCTATTTATCCCAAGCTTGTACATGGTTCCATGTCATCCACACTGCATTCAAAAGCCGAGTGGCACAACCCTGCATATCCAAAACAGAAGTTATTATCTTTCTAGTTGCTATCTAAATTTAAGAAGAAAAAAAAAAAAAAACACACACACACACACACAAGTGCACGCACACAATGTAAATATTGGGATTTAAGGTCTTTAATGTGTCTATTTCTAATATCCTTTGTAATGTTCCGACTTTTCAAATATTTTGTTATCAATGGATTCTACATAAAATGAGTCACATTTTGATATTTTAAGACATGAAATGATGTAGTTTTCAATTTTTTTTATGACGTTTAAAAGAAAAAGTATTCTGAAATTACATTAATCTTGATTTATTTCTTTAAAACACTCTAAAAAATAAAAATTTATCATTTCATACCATAGAATATAAAAAATGCAGCAAATTCTAATAATAAAAAAACATGGGAGAAGTTATATTATTATAATGGGTACGAGAGAGCACAAATTAACTGGAGCCCCCAATCCCAAATAACACGTGTTGGAGTTGCGAAGGAAACATATAGAGATAGGAAAAGGAAGGCTTACTTTTTGCAATCAGTGTCTTGGCTAATGGCAGGAAGGGAGAAAGGAAAGCCACAATGTTTTGGAATCAAGGGAATGCGATTAGGATTATATGGCAGGCCCACTTTGCTCAGTGTTTGTTTAATACACTTGCATACTTCAGTGCGGTCTGTTCTAGTGTTTGACAAGTCATTAATGTCCTTGACACCATTGCAACAACCTCTAGAAGGATTGGGTTCGGATGAGACTAAGTATCGAAGTTGATGAGACTTTCACCTTATGAAAACCTCATATACTACTATTTGGGTGATTGTTTCTACGAAGCCCTTAAGCTGCTTCATGTAGAGTTCATCATCCAATTTCCAAAAATTCCAAATTGGAAGGTGGTCTTTACATCATCTTGATGCAATTTTAAGACTAAGCTTGTTGTCATAGCCAAAGTTCAGAGTTAAAATGCACAATGGACAACCTTCCATTGTATTACCCCTTAGCCACTAAGTGTTTTTGGTTCTACATGCCCCCAACAGATTTGAGAATCTACTTGTTCCCAATCGCCTCTTAGCTAGGTGACAAATTACCCAAACACGTATTTGGCTTAAAAGGAATCCAAATCCTCCTGCATGAGACTTTGCAATTCATCTTAGCAGGTCCTTCTAGTGTCTTTCAGACACTTATAGGTACTTATCATCACCTTCTAAATGATGAAGGGAGCATTCAATCCATTAGGGAATCTATCCCTTATAGTCATTCGCTAGATGACAATTTGCTCCGCGGTGGATTTCATAGGATTCTTTTCCTATGTATGAGTGAGGTAATTCTCTCGTAACTTACCTCTTACCTCTTTCGTCGTGAAAATGGTCTCAATCCTCCCACTCGGATCAGTGAACTTAGGAACACTTGGTTATTCCTTGTCACTTGTGAACCTCTTAAAGAGATTTATTGTGATTAATGCTCATTTCCTGCTAGGAAATATGGGTTTTATGAATGTTGTGTCCCACGATTTTCTCTCAGTCACTGAACTGCCATCATTTTCACTAATGAAGACGTGTCATGTCAAATTCTCATGTCATCTTATAAAGAGATACCTTGTATACCTTGGCCCTAATCTTCCTTACTTATAGGAAGGATTATGAATATAAAGTTGATGACCCTTAAGGTCTTAACGAGCTTGGACCTGGTCTAAGGCCTATCCACGATTCATAGGGTAAGGTCGTGACTGACATATAGGGCATTTGGTTAAGTGTGAATATAATAGCTATGAGTCCACCTACCAACATATGGCTGATAGCCTCATTGATGCCCTTATGTTCATAATCAAATCAAGGAGAGGTTTATCTCTCTATTTCAACAACTCTATTATGTTGAAGGGTTCTAGGTATTGATAGTTGCCTAACAATGCCTACATAAAGCAGCTTGAACTAATCACATGGGTGTATCTAACCCTTGTTAGTTTAAAAAAGGTCTTTTCCTTTTAGTTTAACTGATTCCTGACTAGTTCAGCCATTATCTAACAGCTTCACATTTGCCAAAAATCAAGTAAACATTACTGTATTTTGAGTAAACGTCCACAACGTCAACGAAACACCAATCTGTTTGTGTTTTGCCCTCACGTTCATTGGTTCACTAACGTCATAATTTGCCAATTGCAGTGGATATTCTCAAAAAATGTTTCTTTGTCTTTCTTGCCAGGTAGAATAAGTTTTCAACTTATTCATAAGGGTATTAACCCTTTAGCACACGTTTTTAGCAAATACTCTTTTGCTAGTTTAATCATTCGCTTTGATCAAGGTGTACATGTGGCAAGAATTGGAATCTTTTATCCCTAGAAAGAAACATCAAAATCCAAAGAAGGATTTAAGAATCATAGTCCCATCGATCCTTAACTAAAGAGATAGCAAATATGTGATTCTGTCAGTTGCAATTGCATGGAGTGAATTAGGGTGGTTTATCAGTACAGAGTTAACGTGCAAGTTCCAATCCCTTGATTCTATCTCTTTATTGCTTTGCATTTGACATGAAGCCATATGCTTCTGTGAAACATCCACAACTCATGTGGATTGGTACTTTTACAACCCTTAAAGGTTTATCAATGTAGCATTTTATCTTTGCAGAAACCATTTGACCTCATAGGTTTCTTGCCCTTAGGCATGGAGGATGAATCCTCCCACTCTTTAGCTCAGTTCGTCTGACTGATGGATCTTGAATACTTTAGTCTTTCACATTAAAGTTCAATGTGGTGAGTCACATTGCTGAAAGTTACAATATGCATATTAGAGGCAATCTTTACTTTCGTATACACCCACTCACTGGAAGATGTGGCTCACTCCTACTCACTGGGAGACATAGCTTCCTCCCACTTATTGGGAGATGTCTTATCATAACATACACTTGTTGTTTGTTAGAAAGAACTTGGCATTTAGATTTGTCTCAACTTCTTAGTTTGACATCTGCCTCAAGCTTTGCTTAAACAATATGTTAGGACTTAGTATACTATGTTAAAACTTAACTTAGTTTTAACTTTATGGAAGAAGATCATCTAGTTCACCATCTTCCAACACTATCCACACTGCTTGGATAAGGTTACATTGCTCATACCAACATAAGTTTAAGCAATGTTGTTCTTTCTATGCTGATAGTATAAACCTTTTGTATCCTTCGGTTGCTTCAACCTTTAAATGCTGAAGACTAGTTGGTAGGATGTCGCTGACATCTGATTCTTCTTGAATGAAAGAGATTTGAGAGTTTTTAACTCCACAGATATCCCTATTGAGCTTGTCTTCATAAGCTCAGTCAAATAGACTTAGTCATAATTGGTCACTCATACGATTATGGTATACAAATCTTAGTTGTTCAAATAAGACAAAGAATAATTAGATAATAAGTTCACTAGTTTCATATTCAGGAGACAACTATGTTGACTCCCATCCCAATTATACTAGTTAGCTCATCACCCTTTTCACCACAGTCTTCATTTGAACACTTTCCCCTTTGGATTTCTAGACGCATTCCAGAAAACTTCCACTCAATCAAAGAGCAGTTATATTAATAAGATAATAACACAATATCATCTAACTAGCATGAATGTTCAAGGAAATAGGAAGAGAACATACTTAATTCAACTAAAAAAAAACTAGAGAATTAATCATAAATTCAATGAAAAACAAGAACATTCAAAAGTTTAAGCCTTATATCATTGTCTCTTAACTAGGTTCTCCTTCTCATAGGCCCTTCTGACCATATTAACTCATGTAGCGTCTAGCTACAATGTTCAGCTCCTCTTTGCCATGTTTACATCCACTTACTTGGATATATTTGCAGCATACCTCCCACTTGATGAGATGATTCTCACATCTCTATCTGTCTTGTCCTTTGTCACAACATTTGTGATAAAGATTGACTTTTAGAAGTCCTTGCTTCAATCCAAATGGATCAATATGGTTAGAAGCATGGGAAGACTTATTATTATTCAATAATTATTGAGCAATTTCAGGTTGTTGCAATTTTCAGGTTTTATTTCTAAGAGTTTGAGTAAAGGTTGGATAGGATTTTATATTCAAAAACTTATTTGAATAATCCCTTACTTTTAAACAATCTTTCAGCATTTAACCTTATGTTGCAACTGAAAATACTCTTAAAACAATTAAGCCAACCTATCCCAAAAAACAATAGAACCAACATTGATTCAATTCCAACATTTTTGGGAATCTCCAGGTGCATACAAGTACCTTTTTGACTCAAAATAGATCCAAAAGTGCTTCAAATATATGCAAATTATATATCAAATTGAAGTTCTTGAATTTAGGGATTTTTAGGAACAAACCGCGTCTCAATCAGAGGTCCCACGCACTCTTACGCACCCCTAGAAGGTCTCTGGATCAAAAAATCCTGAAAAATTAGAAAATTCCAGCGTTGGCCACTCCGGTGGTGGCACGTGACGTAACATGCCGGCCCAAACAACTCCACGCGCCGTCCTCTCTCCGACGGTGCTTGCCACGTGTCAAACGGAGGTCCCAATGGGCTCCACGCGCCACTTGTCAATTTCCCTCCTTTTTTTTGTTGGTCAACATTCAACGAATGACTGTTGACTTTGACCAGTGTTGACCGTTGACTGGTCAACCTTGACCCGTCATTGCTGACATGTTTTGGTCGACGTGGCTAGTCAACGGATGACGTGGCATTGGTTGACCAATGACGTGGTGTTGACTGCCACGTCATCATCTTCAACCTCCATTTGGGTCAACCCGACCCGGTTGGAGCTCTGGCAGGTCATCGCGACCCACAAACTTCGGGAGGCTATATCTCCCTCGTTTTAGCTCCGTTTTTCGCGTTCTTGGTGTCATTGGAATCGTAGTTCAACGAACTACAAACACATGGAATTTGTTTGATCTGAAAAACTCAATTTCATTGATCAAATCTCGAGTGAAGTGGCGGCGGTGACTAACGACCCGCCAACTTCTTTCCTTCGTTTCTCCCTCATCCGAACTCCGTTTGACGTGTTCTAAGCATCGTTGGAATCGTCTCTTCGAGATTTACACATCCATGTCCTTAATTTGGGCAAAAACACCGAGTTTCAAACACCCAATTTTTCTCGACGTTGTCGGCGCGACGTAATTTTACCTGGATGTGTGTCCTCTGGGTTTCAAAGGCTCTTCTGACCTTTGAGGAGTCAAGTCTTCTTTTTTTGGAATCCACATAGGTTTCAAAAACTCAACTTTAAGAAATCAAAGAAGTCAAGAGAAAAAGAAGAAATCTTTGTACACAAAAACTTTTATCCTCAAGCTTTATACATGCAAACTAAAGAGCAACATATTATTTCATGCATATATAAATAGGAACAACATATACATATATATTAACCTTGCTCATATGAGGGGGAAAAATTGTGCAGCAAGTTTCACGTCCTCTGAGGTTGTAGGCATTCCATATTCACAAGATCATATGACTACATACGGGGAGCAGGCCGAAGAATATGCATACGGCAATTGCATATAATCATATGTATATATGCGTGAAAGAGAGGAGAAGAAATATGTACAATATATATTTACATATGTACAGTAGCACAGCGGAAAAAATGAGGGAGATATAAACAAATTATATCACATGTTTATTCACATAGAATAATCACAGCCACAGGATCAACAGGCTCTGATGCCAATGTAGGAAAAATATAACTAAAAGGAGATTAGGCGTACCTGGACGAATCCATGTTCGAATCCGGGTCAAAGCTCCAATATTCCATACTTGTGCCCACACAATTATTAGACTACTAGAGCCTAGTTGTGATTTGCACAGCAGATCACCAAAACCAGAAAGATGGTAGGAGAGAAGAGAATTGCTAGAAAACTCAATGGTGGGGTGAATTGCAATTGAGGAGGCACACCCTATTTATGGTGGTTTATGGAGGCCACTAATTAGGAAACGTGTGCGCACTCCTTCTTGCCCTCTAAGACAACAATTAATTGTCTCTCAATTAATTCTCTAATTATGGTCATTTGTTCCTCTTTTGACAAATCCATAATTATTGCTGAATTATTCCCCAATCTGCAATTAATATTGATTTTATTCTTATTTGATTAGGCTACTTATTTCCTAATCAAATAGTCCGGCCCATCAAGGGCGGACTTAGACCCAAAGTCCAACAATGGTCAATTATAATTTATGTTTGGATAATTTTTTCACAAGTGACTTTAACAATTTTGATTATGATTGGATTTCATTTATTAAAAGCACTTGTGAATGTATAGTTACAAAAAATGGTATGAATTTATAAAGTTATATTCAACGAAGGAAACAAATAAAACTGAAAGAAAAATCATACATGGTGAAGTATATTTCAGAGAGCATATTATGAGATCTATCATTATCACATGGTTTAATTTCTAAATAGAAAAATAAATTGATAAAATATGGTAGCTAATTATTTTGCTAGGATTGCACAAGATTATGCAATCAAGTTTATTTTTTTAATAAAGCTATTTACATTTTCATGCTTATATTTAATAATAAAGATAATTGAATATTTAATAATTATTATTAAATATGATTTAATAAATGACATGAATATCTAAATATCATTTTTATTTTATAATTTTTATTATTTAAAATAATTTAAAATTTTACGTTTAGTAGTGGACAAAACAATATTTAAAATAATATTATTTAAACTACTTTAGTTGAGAAATAATAGGCAAAATATATGTAGAGAATATTTGGAGAGAATTTTGGAGAAGGCATCAAAGAGTAAATTGGAGAAATTGTTGTTAGGGAAGTTTCAATCAGGATTTTTCAATCACATAAGCAACCCCCCTGTCATCTATGCTCAACATACAATTGGAAGGTGAAATCACAATTCATTGGGGTTGATCAGGATTTTTAGAGAAGTACACAAATAGACAATCAGGATTTATAATAACTTTTTTTGATTTCAATCGAATTTATCTGAACTCCCATCGCTTAACCAAATAGGCACTTAATACTTAACACTAGTACAAAATTAGCTTTTTAGACCGCCAAATTTAGACCGGTTCTAGCAGATAAGTTCTTAAAAATTTGACTGGTGGTAGTTTTATAAATATATAGAACTTCTAAGATTGGTTCTAAAAGTAACCGGTTTTAAAAACTTTATCTAGACCAGTTATAAAAAAAATCAGTCTTAAAATATAAAAATATTTTAAAATGTAAATTTTTTTAAATTTTAAAAACCGGTCTTAAATAAAAACTTATCTAAACCAGTTATAAATAAATCGGTCTTAAAATATGATAATATTTTAAAATTTAAATATTCTTAACTTTTAAGACCGGTTTCTATGAAACCCGTCTTAAATTTTATATTTAAGACCGGTTTTCATAAAAACCGGTCTTAAAGATGAAAAATTTTTAAAATTATTTTTCTTCCATTTTAAGACCGGTTTTATTGGAAAACCGGTCTAAAAGGTGAGATATTTCGGCATATTTTCACTCCCGCGCACCCAGATCCTGCACTCTGAACCCTTTCTTCTCTTGTCGCCATTTCTCTGTAAGCTTTGTTGCTGCTTGTTCTGCATCGCTTCCCGTTCCTCTTTTGCTCCACTCTCCTCCGTCACTAACGCTGCCGTTGTTGTGTTCCTCATCGCTGTTCTTTGATCATCGTCACTCTCTTCCACCGCCACCTCTATTCTCCGTAGTGACCATTCTCCTCTGCCGTGACTTCCCTTTGCCACCATGACTTTGGGTAGAAGCTCACTCATTGGTCTTCAATCAGGTTAATGTTCTGTTAATTAAAGCCCTCAACTTTCAGCTTGTATTTGCTATTCTCAACAATATTAACTCTAACATTATATAGTGGTTAGTCACGAAATAATTGCAGAAAAATGTAATTAAGGTTAAAGGGAAAACTGTGTGATCGATGACTTTATTACTATATACGTTTTTCTTATTTTGGACCAAAAGTAAATAAGGTGCTCTCTGACTTGTGATAATTGGCTTGGAGTAATACCATTCTAAGTTTAATTTTGTTTTAATTTAATGTGATTGTTTGATTGTCAGTGTTTAGTGTGATAGTTTGATTCTAGGTTCTGTTTTTTTACTACTTTCAAATGGTGCATGTTAAAATTCGTTGAAATCTCTAAAACTCTATGGTGGTTGTTTTTTTGTCTATCCTTTTGCTGTTGGATTTAGGGTGCTATAAGTGTTGAGATATATATGGATCATAGTTGGATAAAAGCTAAACGAACAAGTGTTGAATATGATAATGGGGTGAGAGGTTTTTTAGACTTTGCTAGAAGAAATGTCAATTATGGTAGTGGGAAGTTTTGTTGCCCTTGTGTAGTATGTTTGAATGAGAAGCGACTAAGTGCTCCAGATATATATACACATTTAATTTGTGAAGGATTTTGTAAGAGTTATATAGTATGGGTATAGCATGGTGAAGAATTAGAAATGCCGAGTTCATCTGAACAGTGGGAGTGGGCTTTGATGATAATGACACGGATACGGATGATCGGATAGAGGATATTATTCGTGATATAAGAGAAGAGACTTTTGAGTAATCACATGCATATGGTAATATGTGCAGTAATGTTGAGACACCGCTATACCTGGGGTGTCAAAAATACATATTGTTGAAAGCAGTATTGAAATTGGTAAGCTTGAAAGCATGGCATGGATGGAACGACAAGAGTTTTTCAGAAACGCTTGAGGCTTTTAAGGACATACTTCCAGATGATAATGTGTTGCCTTCTAAATACTATGATGCTAAGAAAATACTGTGTCCACTAGGGATGAAGTATAAAAAGATCCATGCATGCCCTAATGATTGTATATTGTATAGAAAAGAGTATGAGGAGGAACAACAGTGTCCGATATGTGAAACCTCGAGGTACAAATCAAATAACGCCCCTACAAAAGTGTTGTGGTATCTTCTAGTCATACCAAGGTTCAAGAGCTAGTTTGCTAATGAAAATGATGCAAAGAATTTGAGATGACATGTGGATGAGAGGATATCCGATGGAAAGCTTCGACATCCGGCTGATTCTTCTCAATGGAAGAAAATCGATCAATTATTTCCTACCTTAGGTGAAGAACCTAGGAACCTTAGGCTTGGGCTTAGCATGGATGGCATGAATCCTTTTTGTAGCCTAAGCAGTATACATAGTTTATGGCTTGTTCTATTAGTAATTTACAACTTATCTCCTCTGTTATGCATGAAACGAAAGTACATCATGTTGTCTATGTTGATTTTGGAACCAAAACAACCTGGAAATAACATAAATGTTTACTTAGAACCCTTGATCGAAGACTTGAAAGAGTTGTGAGATGAAGGTGTTGATGTTTTTGACGCGAACAAGAAGGAGGTTTTTAAAATGCGAGTCATGATCTTTTGTACTATAAATGACTTCCCTGCATATGGAAACTTGTCAGGATATAGTGTTAAAGCCCATAAAGCATGTTCGATTTTTGAAGAAGGAACATGCTACCATCAACTTCAACATAGAAAAAAGACAGTTTATCTTGGCCATAGGAGATTTCTTAGACGAGGCCACCCATATCGTAGATTAAAGAAAGCTTTTTTTGGTAGACAAGAGTTTGAGATGCTCCGAAGGCATTGACTGGGAAGCAAGTTTATGAAAAGGTGAAAAATATCAATGTTATCTTTGGTAAGACTACAAAGAATAGTAATGAAAAAAATAAATGGAAAAAGAGGTCTGTCTTCTTCAATCTTCCATATTGGCCCAATCTTGATGTCTGATAGAGTATTGATTTCATGCATGTGGAGAAAAACGCTCATAAAGAAATTGTCCGAAAAGAAAATAGTCGAATGACTAAACAAAGGTTAATTAGGGAGCATAACAAAACTTTTGCACATTGGTTCAAACAAAAGGTTGACAGAGAAGAATGTGTTTTTTATACAATTAAATGGTTAGCACATGGTCCTGAGGTTGATGTCATAACTTGGACTTCATTTGTGATCAATGGTTATATGTTTTACACGAAGTTACTTAATGATAAGAGCTCCATCCAAAACAGTGGGGGTTATGTTAGTGGCTAAATCTATGCACTTCTCTAGTTCGAAAAAATAAGAACCCTAGATTGGCAGCAATACCTTATTATGGGGTTATTGAAGAGATTTGGTTGGTTGATTATGTAAAAATTAAATTTCCCATTTTCAAATGCAAGTGGGTTGATGTCAAAAATGGTGTGATGATTTATCAGTTGGGATTTACATTGGTTGATCTGATTAGTAGAAGTTTTGGAGATGAACCTTTTATTATGGCATATCAAGCAAAACAAGTGTTTCTGTTTTACTGATCAAGCAAATAAAATGTAGTATGTAGCTCTCCAAGAAAAAAGGTCGTTGACATTAATCAGGAAAGTCGTTCAATGAATGATCTTCTTGAGACTCCTTTTTCTAGGGGTCTACCAGAGTTGAACAAAGAAGATGAAGCAGACAATGAACACGGAATAAGAAACGATCATCATGAAGAGATATGGAAGGATATCCCTTTATAACACTACTTTGAAGGTTAGTTAGCCAAAATAATTATCATGTATATTGTTGTTGGTATATATATAAAACTACTTGTTTGTTGTCGTCACAGGAAAATGAAGCAAATGAGGTGTCTTAGCTGGGACCGAGCTCAACCTATGTGCATATTAGATCACAATGGAGAAATAAACACTCTTAGAGGCAACATGAACTGGTATGCTGTGAATCAATATTGTTACAAACTTGTACTGCTTTATTATTTAGAAACTTGAAGAATAACTATTTTTTGCATGCATATTTAAATTCATATAGGATGAAGGCATGTGAGGGCCTACTCAAATGCAAAGAGCGAGCTTAATTTGTCTGAGTCTGAGTTAAAGGGTCTCTGGCATATTGTTGATGCTAATTCATCTTATTTAGGTGGTTCTAATTTTTAATTTCCATCTATGCTACTACATGTATATCAACAGATATGGGTGAATCTATGTCTACTTGCGTTTTGGACTGTCATGTATGTGATTTGTATAAGATGTTTGTTAAAATGTGTAAGAGAATAATTTATTTGGATGTCATTGAAATGACTGCTTGCTGAGTGAAATGTAAAACAGGGGAAATGATTTACTGGGTAAATCTTTTAAAACGAACAATTTTTTTTAAAAAAAAAATTTTAAGACTAGTTCTATTAAAAATCAGTCTTAAACCCGGGTTTTAATAGAACCGATCGTCTTAAAAATTAGAACTTTTAAAACTGGTTATATCTATAACCGGTCTAAAAAGTTCAACTTTTTAGACTGGTTTCTTTGATAACCGGTCTAAAATAATTATTTTAAGATCAGTTTCATAAATAACCGGTCTTGAAATTTTTTTTAAGACCGCTTCTATAACTGGTCAAAAAGTAACAGACTTTTAAGACCGGCTGTATCAAAACCGGATCCGGAACCAGTCTAAAACAAACTAACCTTGGATGATTGGATGATGAGCATACAATGGTGGAGAATAAAACAAACAAAGATGGAGGCTCTTAAGAAACACATGTATGCTGCTGGCACACATTACCTTCATATTTTTGAATGACTCGCTTTGAATTCAAAGAATCTGTCCCAAAAGTTTTGGTATAAAGTAAGCATTTTGGTTGTCCTCCATGCAAAAGCTTTTATGAGAGTGATCGCTCCATTCACTTCACACACACATAAAAAGATGTTGATGAATTCTGAGGGGAGGGAGTAAAGTATTTAGAAAAATAGGGAAAACATATTTATCTAAATACTATACTTGCTTGAAATTAAGGTCTATTGAAAAAGAAAAAAGCTAAAATAAAATTGGCTCTCTTTTTAAGAGAAAATTCCTCTCACATATTTATCTTATATGTAGTAAATCATTTTTGAATGATCCAATCATCATTCCAAATTATAAAAGTCCGCATTTTTGTTGGCTAACACAGATATATGGATACAAAATTCAAGTGTGCACGACATCTTTCTTTCTTGGTCTCGCCCTTACTAGCCCACTAATAATTTAATATCAATGCCAATTAAATTATAAAATCTACATGAAACCAAGTCATAAACAGCTTGATTTATTTTTTGAATTTCATATATTATTTGAAAACTATGTTCACTGTCCAGCTAGGACAATTGATCATTGCACAAAATTTTATGAAATTTTAAGTTAGAACGAAAGAACTAGAATATTATAAGACATAAAATTCATATCATCCCCTCCCCTAGGGGTATTCGGATTGGGACGGGGTCGGAAAATCTCATTCCCGATCCCGAGAATTTTCCCTCCCGTTGGGACGGGAAATTCTCAAGGTCGGGATCGGGAATTTCCCGAATTCCCCTGGGCTGGCTGAAGGCCTAATTAAGATAGACCTTCTGCCCAAACTAAGCCCAAATTGGGACATCATGAAAGCCCTCACCCTTGTTGATTATTAACGAGTTCTCTGAATTTGATCTTTTTTTTTTTTTTTTTTTTGCCATCAGAATAATTTGATTCACTCAATAAAAGAGAAGTCCACAAAGCATAAATCTTAAAGCAGTACAAACAACGAAATAGCAGAAGACATAAAAAAAGACTAAAATTACAAATTGAAAAGCAACAAACAGAAAGTTATTCTATGCCAGTGTTCACGTGTTGTTCTTGTAGTTGTCATGGATGAGGCAAATCACGCAGGAAAGGGAAGCAACAAGTCTAGCCACTCATAAACCCAACACATGTGCAGATCTAAAAGACACTACAGTGGCAGATAAAATGTTCCTTATACATACATTCCCATCATCATATTCCATCCCCATCTACCACACATACTCCAACCCATAAGCTATATATTTCCACCAAAATGAGTAACAAAAACAAGGCACAATCCCAACGGAAATACTACCAAGAGGAAATATTGAAAGGACCATGTTATTCTCATGATTTAAGAATCTCCAGGAATTGATACAATGAAAAAGCAACTTCTAATTCTAGTAGTACTAGCGATGAGATATTACATCCTGCATAAATTTCTTGAAGTGAAAAGTGAAAACCACAGCAAAATCACCAAAAGTCTAAAAGTATCATGCAACAAAAAAAAAAAAAAATCAGCAACTAAACATACTCAGTGATTCCAACATCTTATCACATTCATCCAAAATGAAATGTCTAACACTCTTTAAAGAAAGGTCCTTATCCATGGTTAATGCTAGTATTCTTCCAGGAGTGCCAACAACAATATGATGGCACTCATTTTTTAATAGATCCTTGTGAACTTTAATGTTGACACCACCATAGAAAACAACAACCTTGAGATCAGGCAAGTAGGTGTTGAAACTCTCAAACTCATGACATATCTACACAAAATCAACATCAAATTGCAGCAACCATCTATTGAGAATAAATTAAGCTAAATGAAACAAGAAGAAAACTAACCATTAATTAGTTGTCTAGTGATTGCTCTTCATATGACATGCTTGAAGTTGTAGATACTGATTCAGCTACAAAAAACAAAAGCGAATGAACCGAAAATTATTACTAATTAATAAATAATAAATGAAATGAAATAATTAAACTAAAAGACTAGATATTATTACCTTGTTCTACAGCAATAGTGTCATTGAAGTTATCAATTTGAAGCCCTTTTAGTTGATCACACAAAGCGGAAGTAGATGGAGACAACCAATTTTTTGTACAAATAAGGGCCTCAACTATCTTTGATGAGAGTGAACTTCTGTATTCAGAAATGACACGACCCCTCATACTAAATGTAGATTCGAAAGAGACAGTGGAGACAGGTATGGCTAGCACATCACGTGCAATCAATGAAATGACTCTGAATTTACGACCATTTTCTTTCCACCATGCCAAAACATCAAACTCTTCATCTTTTAATGCAACCAACTTAGATTTAAGGTACTTATCCGTTTCTCTATACTTATCTAGCTGATTATCAGCCTTAGCTCCAACCATAAACACCCTCATTATAGGCATTCCTTTATGCAACTCAGATATGCGAGACTGAGTTGAATAAATACTGCTAATATTACTTTGAATTTCACTAGATTTTTGTGCCTGAGTTTGGCTTAGAGTCTGAGATTGAGATGTGTCTAGCCCAACTGTATAATGATCATACAAACGATATAAAACATTTATTACCATTTTGATCATTGTCTCACACTGTGCGGCCTCCTCAAAGATAACCTCAAAAGCATACTGTAAATACTTTGTTTTATACCTAGGGTCAAGCAAAATCCCTATCATCAGCAAAGGATTAATGTCACCTAGATTTCCCCAATACTTTTAATACTTGGACAACATATTTTCAGCTATGTTGGACAACAAACTCATATTGGCTGCATATTTGAGGATAACATAAACTTTAGTTATTTGTTGGAAGCATTCATTTGAAGTAACATGAAGTGACCCTAAAAATTGCAAAGTCATGTCATACAACACTTTCAAAAACTCAACAAATTATGTAGCTTTTTTAAAATCCACTTTTGAAGGACCAATTATCTTTTTTTCCGTAAAGAACGGTTTGTAATCTTTATCATCGTTGATTATCCTTTCAAAAACACCGCTGAATTTAATGGCACTCCCCAACATGAGGTAAATCGAATTCCACCTAGTTGGACAATCCATTGTTAGTGTGCTTTTTGAGTCAATTTTCATCTTCCCAACAAACTCTTTGAACTTTTTAAGCCTTGAAGGAGAAGATCTTACATATTTGACGGCATTTCTAATACCTTTAACATTACTGTGCAAATCCTTCACACCATCAGAAACAATCAAATTTAAAATATGTGCACAACACCTCAAGTGCAAAACAGTCTCCACCGCAGACTAGACCATTCCAATGCCTAAAAACTTCTTTCAATCTTGCCATTGCATTGTCATTTGAAGCAGCATTATCAACCATGATTGCATAAACATTATCAATATTCCAATCTAATAAACATCTTTCCAAAGTTGCTGCAATTGTCTCACCCTTATGGTTTTCTATGACACAAAAATTCAAGATTCGCTTCTGATATGTCCAATCCTCATCAATCCAATGAGCAGTCAAGCACATGTAGTTGGCATTTTGACAAGAAGTCCAAGTATCTGTTGTGAAGGAAACACAAACTTTTGTTCTTTTAAAATACCTCTTCAACTTGGTTGATTCTTCCATATACAACCTCAAGCAATCCCTTGTTACTGTCGTTCTTGAACGAATTTGAAAGCGAGGTTCAACTTGCATCATCATCTGCCTAAACCCCTCACCTTCCACCACTCGAAATGGCATTTCATCCATTATAACAAACTTTGCAACTGACAATCTGCATTTTTCTTTATTGAACATGTGATGAGTCAGCTTTCTGCTACTTCCTTCTAGAGTGGATGCCAAAAAAGATTGTTTGGCCTTGTTCAATCTATTTGGATTTTTGAGAGACGTTTGTAGATGTTTCAACAATCCACTTGTCCCTTGGTGTACAGGGTCACATTTAAGTGGCTTGTTACAATACTTGCACTTGGCTCGAAGTTCTCCATCTTTAAATTGTTCAAGGGGTAGCTTCTCAAAGCATCCCAAACCAAAGATTTTTGTTTCTTCCTTGGACCTTCAACTTCTTCATCTTTTGTATCACTTGTGACATTTCCCTCTTCAACTGTACGAGTAACTTCACTACCTTGTGTAGAAGGATCTTTAGGTTCTGCTTGACTTACTTCAATATATCCTTCAGCAGCCATTTATTTCTATAAAAGGAAGGAAAATAAATTATCAAAAACAAGTTATTCCAAAATTAAATAAGCCCAAAATTAATAAGACCATTAAACACGCCCAAAACCAGCAAAAACTTATAAATTTAAATTCATGCACTAAAATTCATAACAGGAATGTGTGTGTGTGAGCGCACGTATAGGAAAGGACATGATTTATCAAAAAAATAAAGCCATTAAACGCAAATAGATAGAAAAGATTCAATACCTTGAAATATGGATCAAACAGCAAGCATGTCATTAGAGTTGCATCAGACTTCTTACAGATGTGCAGATGAAATAATTCATAATTAGAAGAAAAGAAAGCAAAATCAACAGTCAAATATATGGAGAGATGATCACAAAAAACCTTTGAACTAGAACGGGGGACGAATTTCATACATTGGTTGTAGTACATCAGTGGTAGGAAAAAATATGGACCATTGTGTAGAGAAGGATATAAATTCAGCTTGACAAAGATCCTTCCCCCCATTTGAATATTTAACCAAAAATAAATAAATTTCCCGTCAATAATCAATAATAGCAAAACGTAGCATCTAGATAACCACATAAAAACAATTTTTTGACAATCAGTGACATCTTCATGATTTGTTCTGAAAGTAACCAATCTCTTCTAGTAACAACAACACGAGTAACATGATTTACAAGAAAGTTCCAAAACAAGTCCTTCAGCAGTCATATTTAATAAACACAAGGCATAAGATGTAAGAAAAGCATTCAGATCAATGATCAAAAACAAGTTATTCCAAAACTAGTCTTTGTTGCATGCAATAAGCAGAATAATAGTAAGCAAAAAGAGAATCAACCAAAAGGATGCAAATAAACCAAAATTGTGAGTGTGTTGGGTAGAGTGCAAGGCATAGAGATTGAAACTAGAACTCTAGAAGCACAAAAAAGGATAGCCAACAGTATTCTCATTTTTTGCTTAAAAAACATTGTTTCCTCCATTAAGTGAAAGGACATAAATTACTTAGGCCACTAATATTATTGTGCACATACTCATATTTGCAAGTCGATGGTAACAGAGCAATTCCATTGGTTCCTAAACATTGTTTCCTTCATTTCTACTGTTGATGCAAAAAGTAGAGGAAGGCAAATAACATAATCATATCAATTCCATTTGGGCAGCACATCATACACACACGTTACAAGAGATGGTAACAGAGCACTGAAACTTGAGAGTGACAATAGAAAAACGAGAACTTGAGATTCAAGGGCAACTCAAAGGAACATCTGCCAACTCAACTGAAGCAAGCACTAACATATAAAATCTACAACTACAAGTAGGAAGACCAAAGGAGAAAAAGCCAACTCAAAGGAACATTTGCCACTTACAGATCTTGAATATGTGATATGGAGATTAGGGATTTGGAGAAGAAATTCAGAGAGGGGATGTGCGCCAGGAGCACCGTCGTGACGCGTCGTCCGTCGCACATGGAGGGGATGAGAGACCGAGATTAGGCATCCTTAGGGAGAGTCGCCGACGCCGACACCAAGAGAGGATGGGAACTGCCGAAATGGGAAGGGAATTAGGGCTTGAAACTTCGAACTAGAAGGCAGAAGCCTTTAGATCAGACATGGTCACATGGTAGTGGGTCTGGGTTGAGGTCGACTAAGCCAGTGAGAAGTGTGAGACATGGTCTGGGTAGTGGGTCAGGAATGGTATTTTTTAATGTAGTTTTGATTTTGATTTTTTATTTTTTGCTTTTCTTACTATCGAAAAGAAATGAAAAAGAAAGACTTACTTGTGGCAATCAGTGTTCTTGCTAATGGCAGGAAGAGGGGAGTAAAAAGGAATGCCACAATTTTTTGGAATCGAGGGAATGCGTTTAGGATTATACGACTTTCCCCAGCTGACCAGTTCTTTTTTAATGCACTCGCATACAACAATGCGGCTTTCTATGGTTTTGGATCTCTCGTTCATTCTCTGAATGTCATTGCAGCATTCATTGGAAGGAATCTGCTGTGATTTGTCTATTATATATGCATGACAATGAAAGATCGCTATATCCCTGCATGCATCAGGCTCTTGCGGAAAATTATGTGTTTGTTTGGGATCATGTTTCAAACCCCCAAAAGTGCCTTTTCTCATATATTGAGATAAAACTCTTTTCACATATTTACCCAATATACCGTAAATTATGAATGAAAAGATACCTTTAAAATCAGTACGGCAACCATGGCTATGGTTGCTAGGACAACTATGGCCATTTTCATGTTCAAAGGAATATGAAACAAATATGAGAGAGAACATCTTACCAGATGCTAGGATTTAGAAGAGAAAGTTAAGAAATACTCCGTAATGATATCTTTGATTATGGACTATATTTATAAGAGTTCAACCCTAACCATATGCCACATAACCACATGCCACCTAACCATAAGCCACCTAACCACATGCCTGACTATAGAGAGAGGGAGAGAGAGAGATTTCGGAAATTCAACCAAATGCTTTCGGAATTTTATTCCCATGGTTTACGTAATCCCAAGTAGGGGTATTAGTTAGGCAGAAAATTAGGCACAAGTGTTACGTAATTCACATGGTTTTTTGTTGGGAAAATTAGGGAGAAGGACCAAGGAAAAGAAATATTTATTAATAAGGATCTTAAAAATTGTAATTATTTTGGAGGACAAAAAATCAAGATATAAATTTTCAATTACAAAATTAACCCTATGGTCCCTACATTTTCTCAAACTCCATCTCAAGTCTCAACTATTGACATTTGTTATCAATTGATGTTCCCTCCTCTCACTCCTTATATCATTTGTTACTAGCTTTACGTTTTTGGAACTTATTTAATATTATTGTATTTGAAATTTATGCATTAAGAATTTTTTTTGACAATAATAGAGAAGCTAAAAACTAAATCATAATTCGAAGATGAAGTGCAATAATAGATTTTTGTGTGTGGGTGTGTGATTTTTCTATGTTTTTAGAAATAATCGAAACCCAGAAAGATGTAGGTTTTTAATTATTTTTAGATTTTAAATGCTATTTTAATTTCCATAACTTTTAAAGATAATCCAATGTACATGGGAGATAATACCATAAAAATATTGAGTTGCATATAGCTGATTTTTTTTAATCAAAGTACGCATGGATATATCACTAACGGTTAGTTGAGATGAGGTTAGAGAAAATGTTGGGGATATGATCAGAGTCAATTTTGTAATTAAAATTTATATTCTACTTTTTGGTCCTTGCAAATAATTACAATTTTTAAGATCCTTATTAATAAATATTTCTCTTCTTTAGTCCTTCTCTGTACTTCTCCCTTTTTTTATTTTAGAATTAGTTTTGAATGAAAGGATTCATAGCCGTTCTCTGTATAAATATCTTATAAGTATATTACTCCTACGGTCGATTACGATAGGAGCAGCAAGGTATAGATTACAACTTTGGTATTATTTAATTAACTAGAATTAGCTTATGAGGATATTGTCTACGAGAATGTAGGGAGTTTGGTTGGGATTTTTTTTATAAAAACATTTTAATTTTGATATTTGATCCATCTAAATCATTTGAATTTTCATCATCTTTTCTAAGAAATATCACTTTCATCGGTCCACCCTCTGATTCTCCCTAAACAATGTTGTCTTTATATATCTGGAAACTTGTAAACAAAATAATTTATAATTTAAGCTACAACCAGACAATGCCTTTTCGAATGTGTGAATAATAATTTGCTAATTAATGCCTAAAAACGTTGAAACTATTATTTCAAACTAGATTCAAATGCCTAAAATCTCTAAAATATCTAATAGTAATTTAGCATTTCTATTATGATTATTATTAACAATGTTTGATTATATAATAAGACAACCGGCAGGTGACTTAGTACAAGTCTGAAAAAATAAGTGGACTTAAATCATGAAGGTCTAGACATGAAAGACTGGTAGTCTACTTACCTTTCATAAGTTGGGTCAACAGACAGTATTCTTTCCAGGGAGGACTATATAATTTTTCTTTTGGGGGCTTGTCTTGTACATTTATTTTTATTTCCTTCCATCTGATTGGGCAGCATGACAAGGTAGTCTTTAACTTGGTCATAACCTTGCCCTGCCGTAATTAGATTTGGACATGTCTATTTTTGAATTGAAGTATGCATTGCTCAACGACTTGGTTAATTTAACCTTCCAGACTAAATCTGATGTTTTTTGTCAAAACTTAAAACTTATATATATCACATTGTTGTGAACGAGATGATGCTCACATGTTGTTGGTACTAGCTGTTTAAACTACTTACTCTGACTACATTTCTTTCTAGGTTTAAGGACTGGAGTTCTGAATCCAAATGTCACAACACTTGTCAAACATTCTTGTTCCTTCAGGGATCATTTTGAAACAACCCTGTCAACACCCGTTTACATTTCGATATTCGTAGAGTAATAATGGCATAGTTCCACAGGCATACAGAAATAGCACAAACATACTGATATTAAGTTCAAGCTTACATACAGGAGTCTTACCGGCAGGGTTTGATAATTTTACAAATTTTTCCAAAATATCCAACATATTAAAATTAAACTAATATAACCAAATAACTCTGATCTTAGGACCTGCACATCTTAATTGCCCATGTCTTCCACTTTGCCTTTAGAGCCACTGGTTCCTACTGGAACATTTATTATTTATGAAAAAGGGTGAGATTCCAAGGAATCTCAGTAGTAACACATGATCCATCATATAAAATGCGAAAATTAAATATGTAATGTACCATATAATGCAAATGAAAATTCATACTATAACATGTGTGTACACAATACTCAGGGCCAAATGACTGTTTGGATCCCCTACATGTCCGTGTACCTCAGCTGAGTCCCATACCACAGCTAGGTAATGTGCCCAAGGCACGTGTTCATATCACAGAATATAGCAACATATAGCATATTAACATTCACATAGTGTATGAGAGATAGAGTTACTATCTTCTGTCCCTTTTTGCTACACAAGAATAGTTCCTCGAACTATGTGCCAACGGCTCAGGCGATTAATTTGGTCCTAAAATTCCAAATGTACAAGAATTAGGTTAAAACCTATTCATGTACCCCTTCAGAGATTCCCATAATATTTTTGGTGGTTATATTAGTCTATACTAAAAATTTACCAAAATGCCCCTGGGACCCAGTCCCGGCCCCACTGTACCCGGTCTGACTATACTTTTTCAGAAATTTTGACCCAGGCTATTCTAACATATTTTTATCCAAGGAATCCATTTTTAACCTCAGTTTTTACAAAATCACAGCCAAACGACAGTTTCACAATTTTCCAGAAACTGACATATTTTCAGTCAACTTTGAAAATTCATAACTAATTGTAGAAAATTCCAAATTGACTGATTCCAAAGCCTAAATGAAGATCTTTAATTGTAATTTCATGGAAAAATAACCAAATATGATTACTGACTACATATATTACCCAGAAATTCGGCCAACTATTACTGTTCCAGATGGCATTTCAGAAACAAAGCTCAACTTCAAAAATCCATATCTTTTAATCTACTAGTCCAAAAATTATGTTCTAATCGTTCCCAGAATTTTCGAAAACCATAACTGTCAGGCTTGAACATCCAGAATGTTCTCTGTTACTGACTTAACTTTCAAAAATCATAACTCTCCCTAAAGATATCAAAATAATGCTTTCTTGGACTCATTGGAAAGCTATGAATGTCTAATATATTCATGTAAAATTTCATAATTTTTCACTAAGGTTTTCCTAGTCAAAACGCAACATGAATCTGACTGACTCCCAAAAAATGTCAGTTTTGACAGTCTAACTTCAAAAATCAAGAACTCATTCATTTTCATTCCAAATTGTACTTTTCTTGATTCTATCATCAACTACACATCCTAAAATATCTATATAAAAAGACCCATTCGAAAATTCCATCTATAGCCTCTGTTTAAGATTTTACAAGTTTCAGGTATGTACTCTGTTTTTCGGACAGCAAAACAGAATTGAGAAAACTAGCATGTATACATGAATTTGTACTCTAAACCTCATGAATTTTAACTCTATACTCTCCTACACATATTTCCTGAGGTTAAGGATTGAATTTCAGAATCAAAGAATACCAAAATTCACCCCAAAATCAATATACATGCTCTGTTTTACGTCCACCCATGACAGCAACTTATTTTCAAAATCACACAACTTCTAGCAGCTATAAATCCTCATGAATACCCCAAACCAAAGAAATAACAATGGAAAGAGATTGAGAAGACTCACCTAAAAACGTTTATGGTGATGCATGAAAGGTTTAACACTTCCTTCTTCCTCTTCTCCGATCGTTTTCTTCCTCCGTTCACCTCTTTCACTCACGTCTCTCTCTCTCCCTTTCTCAACTCTGTTTTCTCTCTTCTAAAGCTCTCTCTTCTTTTCTGAATTGAAGCAACGGAGAGTGAGGGAGTGCATGAAGTGTGGGGTTATATGGTTGAAGGTGAGATAATTGTTGTTAGGTGAATCATGAGGATGTAGGTGTAAGTGTGTGTGTAACATGTCTACCTAATAATGTAAGAGGAGTGGAGCTGTCCACTTTCGGTGCTCCACTAAAAAAATCAAGATGCAGGATGTGAATATCTATCGGTGTGTTTTAATATAGATATATATATAGGTATATTTTTATCCTATTAATTACACACACTAGGCCCTAATTTTTCCCTTTGTCTAATTTAAGATTCCTTAAATTTTGTAGGTTCCATAATTTGACTTATTATCAAATTCCCATTTAAATTTTCTTTTTAGAAAATTTTAACCTTCATTAAATTTGGAATATTACAAACCCCAAAGTGTGACACCCTAATTTCCATAGTTAACATATGAGCATTTACATAATGAATTTGAACTACTTAACCAGGCTTCAATCCTGGGACAAATATGCCTTTGAAAATAATCGAAAATCCAAACCAAACATAGGGTTTGAACCTATAATTGAATGGGATTTTCTAAAAAATTTAAAACTTTCAAAAACAATTATATAGTGGTTCACAACTTCATTATGACTCATCGATCCTTAGCTTCATTTATTATTATCAGAGTGCTTCTCTGCTCATATACTAGTATATTGATGATTATACTATGGGCTCTTAACATGCAATTGCCCAATCCTATTTCAATTATCATGCTTGATGTAATTACCATTCCATTATGTATAATTGATCAACTAAGACTACCCCATACTACGCATGCTATGCTACCTCTACTTCTACAACTACAGGTACTAACTTCACTATGATTATGTATATACATATATATATAAGCCATGTAGCCACAGGAGGCTACCAAAATACCTAAGTCTAATCCAAGTTAGTATACAGATAACCAATATAAAATAAAATCTTCTCCTCTACCTTCTTATTGTTCAGCGATCACTACCTCCTTGCCCTTGGAGTTGCTAGCTTTCACTGTATAACATTAGTGGAAAGGGTGAGATTCAAGAGAATCTCAGTAGTAACAGAAGTCAAACATAACATACGCAAGTTCACAAAGCATGCTAAACAAACCACCATATGATTAAGCATTCAGCAATCAAGATGCAACATAATCATCATTCATAGTACACATAGTTCAATACAACACAGCTAGTATAATAGGACTTACAGCCTAGGGATACACCCCATGCCCTAGGCACATCGGGACTTACGGCCTCGAGACATATAGTCCATCACAATACAGATTGCACACCAGGTCTTATAGCCTACGGATGCACCCCATGCCCTAGGCACATTAGGCCTTATAGCCTTACTCTGAATACATATCAAGTCATACAGTCCAAGGTTACACCCCATGCAATAATGCACATAGGCACTTACGCCCTCAGGACTCATAGTCCAATATCATTCCATATATTCATAAAATGAATATAATCAATGGTAAACACATACATGCGGAACAATACATAATATATGAAATAAAGAGTTATTGCTTGTTGACCTCTCTGGCAATTTACCTTTACCAATTAGCTTTCCCTTCGAGCTTGGGAAAATATCAAATCCTATAATTTGAAATTCATGTAGAGATGGGTCATTACTTATTCCAATTTATCAACATAATAAAGAAAGTGTTATTCTTGACCAACTCATAATTCTCATCCTTTATTTTTGAATTAGTTGGTTATCTTTAATACTCTTTTGTGCTTATTCCTAAAGTATTCCTAATTTATGACTTTCTAAATGCTTTTTACTTCTATGATTTATGTACTCAATAGGGTTCAATTGGTCCATCAAACATATCCCTCATCCTCAAATTATCTCCTAATCACATTTCCCTTAGAATTGGAAATTCCAGAATTAAACCCAAATCTGCTTCAATTTCTAAGTAACTTTGAAAAATCATATATTAAGCTAGAAAATTCCAAATGAGATGGTTCAAGATTCTATGTGAAGCTCTTGAAGTCCCCTGTATAAGAAAAATACTACCAAGTATCCATTTAAGGTTCTAAGTTTCCAAAATCCATGACCAAACTAACTACCTTATTAAGAACTCAGAATTTTTCAGATTTTACACATAAACTTTAAAAATTCATAACTTATGATTTACATATCCAATTCTTGAGTTTTGATACTCAATTGAAAGCTCTAATATCTATTTTAAGGGAACAATAACCATACAGCCAAATTACGAGATTACCCTCATGAAATTTGTCCATTTTCCTACTATCAGAATTATGAAATTCCAGAAGGCTCCCTGTTTCTTGACCAAATTTCCAAAAATTATAACGTTCTCTCTAGATATCTAATTGACACGTTCTAGGATTCATTTTAAAGCTTCAGATGTGTACTATTTCCAAGCAGATGTCTTCGCAAGCAGATCTATCGACTTATATCAAGAATTTGAAACTTCAAGCTATCATAAGTTTTGTTGAAGCTCTCGACCCATCTTATGAAACTATTCGTTCTCAAATTTTGTCAAGTCAAGAACTTCCTTCTCTTAAAGATGTTTTCTCAAGGGTTCTTCACTTTGATAGCTTGATTTACTCTTCTGTTGATCCAACTACAAGCGCTCTAGCTGGGCGTGGCCGCTTTGAGAACAAGAATTATGGGTACAAACAATATAACAATCGCCCGACAATAACTTTTGGCAGTATTATCTGCAATTAATGCAAGGAACCTGGACACATTAAGAAAAATTGTTGAAAATTGCAAAATAAAAAGCATCATGATTAACAGCGTGGCCTTGCTCATAATGCCCAGACACCTAGTCCCTCTGATTCTGGATTTAGATCTTCTTCTGCAAGGGCCCTAACCACAGGTACTCTATCCTCTGGTCTTACTATTGTTTCAACTAAGTAGGTCATTGATTATAGTGCCATCGACCACGTGACAGGTAAACATCACTTATTCTCTTCATATGTTCCCTATGCCAACCCAACATCCATATTTGTCGCCAATGGTTCTCCCGTCCATGTTACTGGCTCAGGCACTATTCAACCAACCGCATCCCTCGTATTATTGTCTTTTCTTAATGTTCCTGATCGTCATTTAAACTGCTTTATCTCACTCTTCCCTAACATTGTTTAATTCAAGATCTATCGACGACGTAGATTATTGGTAGAGGCTATGATCTAGTGGAAATTACATCCTTGATGATCAGGTGCGACATTCTGTTGCTTGTTCTGGTGGGTCTTCTCCCTTTGAAGTTCATTGTCATCTAGGTCACATGTCGCTATCGTCTCTCCAAAAATTGTATCCTTAGTCAGGCCAGTTTGCCAAACACCATCGTGTTCATTTGGCACCTCGCGTCAATAAACGGGCTGCGTCCCCCTTTGAGTTAGTACATTTTGATGTTTAGGGTCCTTGATCAGTTATGTCCCAAACTGGTTATTGTTATTTTGTCACTTTTGTTGATGATTTTTCCCGAACTACTTGTCTTTACTTAATGAAATAGCGTTCTGAATTGATTACTCACTTTTGTAATTTCTGTGTTGAAATTCAAACCCAGTTTAACACTCCTATGAAAATCTTACAAAGTAATAATGCAAAAGAATATTTTCCCGCCCCATTCACTAATTACATGCAAAGTCATTTTATTCTTCACCAATCCTCAATTGTTGATACCCCTGCTCAAAACGGTGTTGCTAAAAGAAAGAACCGACATCTCTTAGAAACTGCTTGAGCTCTCATATTTCATTCCTCAGTCCCTAAAAATTTTTGGGCTGATGCTGTATCTACTGCCTGTTTTCTCATCTCGCATGCCTTTGGCTGTTCTTGGTGAGGATATTCCGTATTCCATTCTGTTTCCCACCACTAAGCTGTTTTCTGTTGATCCTAAAATCTTTGGTTGTGTCTATTTTGTTTGAGATGTCCGTCCTAGTATTAGTAAACTTGATCCCAAGTCCCTAAAATGTGTTTTCCTTGGCTATTCTCGAGTTCAAAAAGGTTATCGGTGTTACTCTCTTGATCTACGTCGTTACCTTGTATCAATTGATGTGATGTTTCATGAGTCTTATCCTTTCTTCGCATCTTCAATCTCCTCTGAGTCTCCATCTATTATTGTTGAGTCTGATGATGTCCTTGTTTATTGTGTCCCTCTCTCACTAGTACAGGCTGCTGATCCAGAACCCGATATCATAAATGATGCCGATGCTACCAATGTTTTGCCATCACCAGTCACTGCTTCGCCAACGGATTCTTGTTATGAGTCCTTAGTTTCTGTTCCTGATTCACCAGATCCCCCCATTCATGTTCCTAACCTAGTTTCCCCTGATTCTACTATTGATCCCTCTCCAGACCTACCTATTGCTCTCCGAAAAGGTATGCATCCTCGTTGTCCTCCCAGAAGATATGTTTAATGTAACTATCCTATATCCTCCGTTGTCTCTTACTAGAATTTGTCCCCTCCTTCCTCTTCCCTTATGGCCACCCTTGATTCCTTCTCCACCCCTATTACCCTTCACTAAGCCTTGACTCATCCTAGTTGGCATACAGTAATAGAAGAACTTGTGGCCCTTGAAATAGCTGGTACCTAGACTCTTGTTAATCTACCTCTTGGGAAGAAAGTCATTGGATGTAAATGGGTGTTTGTTGTTAAAACCAAGGCTGGTAGTTCTTTTGGTTAAAAGCTTGGCTTGTTGCCAAAGGTTATGCACAAACTTATGGTATTGATTATTCTGAGACTTTCTCTTCTATGGCTAAGCTAACCTCCATTCATCTTTTGATCTCCTTGGCTGCCACCTATCATTTGGATTTGCATCAGTTGGATGTTAAGAATGCATTTTTGAATGGTGATATCCTTGAAGAAGTTTATATGGTGCAACCACCTGGGTTCGTTGCTCAGGGGGAGAATAGGAAAGTGTGCTACCTTCAGAAGTCATTATATGGTCTAAAGCAAAGCCCTCGTGCCTGGTTTGGGCGATTCTATCATGTAGTCAAGAAGTTTGGATTAAGTCAAAGCAAGTGTGATCACTCTGTGTTCTACCAGCAATCTGATGTAGGCATGATTCTTCTAGTAGTATATATTGATGATATTGTGATTACAGGGAGTAACATTTCTAGAATCTCAGAACTTAAAATCTTCCTGAATTCTCATTTCCAGACAAAAGATTTGGGGTCATTAAAGTACTTTTTGGTATTGAAGTTTTGAGAAGCAAGAAAGGTATTCTTTTGAGTCAAAGGAAGTATGTTCTTGATCTCTTAAAGGAGATTGGAAAGCTTGGAGCTTCACCAAGCAACATTCCCATGATTTCGAATCCCTTCCGAGATCTTGATGCTAGTATGTTTGATGAGCTTCCTGATGATTTGAAGAAGAAGATTGATCCAGAGAAATTGAAGTTGTTTCCATTTCCTGAGAGATATAGAAGACTCATTGGAAAGCTGAATTATCTAACAATAACTCGTCCTGATACAACCTTCTCAGTCAATAGGCTCAGTCAATCCATGGCATCACCAATAGTGGCACAATGGGAAGCTTTAGAACATATTTTGTATTATTTGAAAGGTTCTCCAGGTCTTGGTATTCTTTATATAGATTATGGGCAAACTAAAGTCAAGTGTTTTTGTGATGCAGATCATGCAGGATCTAAGGCCACAAGACGATCCACTATGGGTTACTGTGTGTTTGTTAGTGGAAATTTGATATCTTGGAGAAGTAAGAAGCAAGGTGTTGTGTCAAAATCAAGTGCAGAAGTGGAATATAGAGCTATGTCACAGTCAGTACAAGATATTGTGAGTATTTCAACTCTTGAAAGAAATTGGCATCACTACGACATTGCCTGCAAAATTATGGTGTGACAATAAAGCAGCACTTCATATAGCATCGAACTCTGTGTTCCATGAATGAACAAAACATATTGAGATTGACTATCATTTTATTCATGATAAGATCAAAGAAAATATTATATCTACAGGGCACATATGATCCGATGACCAACTGGCAGATCTTCTGACAAAAGCCTTAAATGGAACATGGGTTAAATATCTTTGTAATAAGATGGGCATGATCAATAAATATACTCCAACTTGAGGGGGAGTGTTGGAAGAGGGAAGGGTGTCTCCATTGACCTCCCTCTCCATTTAATGTCTCTATCAATAGATCAATTTTTAATGGTTGAGATTTAATGATAGATATAAAAATATTACTATAATTTTAAATATTAAAAAAATCTATCATTAAATCTCAACCATTAAAAATTGGTCTAATGGTAGAGATATTAAATGGAGAGTAAACGGAGAGAGAGATAAATGGAGACACCCTTCTCTCGTATTAGAAGTCAATAATCATACAAGGCACTAATCATATCCCCCAATGTTAGGAAATTAGAAAATGAATAACGGCTTCACATTGATTTTCAAATGTATTTACTTGTATATATATCTGTACGTAAAATTACATTAATGAGAACCTGATTTTAACTTCATTGCACTGATGAAATAGCAACCCTGGAAATACATAAAGCTCCAAAACTTGGTGAGGCATATATAGCTTGGCAAAACATACAAGAAAGCATAAATATGGTGTAGAAATTACTTTGTATGGTCACCAATAATAGTTGACAGTGAAGGCTTGAATATGCGCTCCCTCAATGTTTCTATGAAAGCATTTGAAGCTGATTAAGATCAAAATCAAAACAGAGCATTAGCTTCCTTACAACATAAAGGACAAAGATGACAACTTCATTCTGATCTCATCAATTTTGCATCAAAAACTTCCTTCTGATCTTCTGAAGGGCTTCGAGAGCTAGTAAATCTGAAGTAACAAATATAGGATTCCGAGTCATTATCTTTGACACGCAATGACTCTAGCAGAAATGTCCTGGCCAAAAGATAAACAAGCGTTTAGAAGCACTAATGTCAATGGGCAGAGTAGGAGGCAGACATTAGTAAGTCCTCCAAACCTTATCAGTAATAATTCCTGAAAGCAAAGCATTGGAATCATTTAACAAGACAGCATCAACTCGGCGAGCTGCCATTCTTCTACATGCTTCAGACACGGTCGTCCCTTCAGGAATTGTGAGTGCTTTTGACAACCCAAGTTTCTTCACTGTCCTTTCTCCCCCAACAGCCCTAGGAAATTTCATCAATAAACCCAAATTAAACAAGAAAACGAATAAAACAATAGACTTGTTAGCAGTATATGAAACCAATCCCTTATGCGAGCTACCCAGCACGGGGCAGTGGCAAGTGGCAACACTCTTGAATCGCATCCGTTATTACAGAATTTCACCGTTTCTATGTAATCAAAAAGTGTATATTGTTCCAAAAAGAAAAAGACCAGTCCAAGCCTCAACATGTGCATCACCGATACAGATGAAATATAAAGATCATAACAGATCGAGAACATTGATCGAGAACATTAATCGAGAATTGATAATAGAAGCTCAGAAACCTACGGTTGCGAATGAACAGTGGAGTGGTTAAATGTTAAACTCGGGTCACCGACGTTAGAGGGAGAGACTGTGGCTGCAATGCAGCAGTCACATGCCGAATAGTTACTAGGAAGCTGCAGTAGGACTATGCGGCATGTAACCGCTGCTTCCACCGGCATTGCTGCTATAATTGCAGCCACAGTGGCTGCCAGGACAAACATCATGAGAAAAGTTCTGGCCATTCGAAGTTGAAGAAACTGCTGCTATTTTTTAAGGAATTACTCGCTTTATGATTTTTGCCATGGGAAAGAGTATATATAGAGAGAGGGAAGAGAGATGTATGAACTAATGACGATGAATTGTTGATTTGTAACGGCTTCAGTTTGGTGGTGATATGCTATGTAACTAATTTTGTTGCCTTACGCACATGTTCCAAAATATTGAAGTAACATGGAGTGTCCACGGCTGCACGAAACTCAGTTTGGTGATAATATGATATATAACTAACTAATTTTGCTTCCTTCCTGCACATGATCCAAAATATCCATGGCTGCTGGAACGATCGAACTTCGTGGGTAATCGAGATCGAGCTCTTGACGACGGTGTTGGTGTCACTCTTCCCTTCTCGCTCCATCATCATTGTTGGTGTTCCGTGGCTGCAGCTGTTGTCTTGACGGATGCTTGTGGGAGATGAGATGAGGAAGAGAGGAAAGAATCGGAGAGAACGAAAAGGAGAGAAAACCTTTCACTCTTATCTGATATAGGATATACATTAGAAGGGAAAAAAGAAAAAATATTAAGAAAGTGTGTCACATGTGTGTGCCAATCGTTTGGCCGATGGATTTTTTGCTGCACCGACTATGCGCATATTTCAAGATCTGAGCTGGGTATGGAGAGTACGTGGCAGACAGAGGTTTAGTTTGAAAAGTCTACGGTCCCAGCTGTCTCCCATCTTCTATGAATTTCAGAGATATATGGGCTTCGAAATTTGTAGAAAAATCTAGGATTTGAAATTGAATGTAAGATACATTTGACTTTAGTTAGCTGCTTAGGGTGTGTTTGGATTAATTTTTAAAGAATATTTTCTGGAGTATAGATTCTGAATAGAATAGATTATAAGAAAAAAATGATTTTGATAAAATAAGAGTGTTTGGGTATTATGCTCAAAATAGCTTTTTTTTATGATGTGGAACCCACTTAAAGAAAAAGTAGGAGAGAGTGAGGGTGGGGTCCACACAAAAAAAAGTCGAAAAAAATAATTTTTCCCAAAACCTAGGTTTTGAGATTAAAACCTATATTTGAAAAAATTTTAAGTGTTCGTCAACCAAACCTAGGTTTTGAATCAAAACCTAGGTTTTGTTGAAATTGCGGAACAGTCTGGGCTTGTTCCTTGTTATAAATCCAAGGTTATCTTTCAAACTTTTCTGGCAGTGCATGCGCTCAAAACATGGGTGAGAATTTTGTTTTACAAATCTTAGTGGTATATCTTTTTGTGTGTACTAATGACTTTGTAAATTAACTGAACATTAAAATCACAGAACTAGAAGTCTGCAGGAACTCTTGACACTTAGAGTGCTAGCTCTATAAATCTTGCCTTTGCGATGAAGCTCTCCGTTCACATCATGTTTGATGCTTTATGGCACAGCTTGTGACATGTTTGGCAATTGCAGGCAAGAACCAACAGAGCCTTATCCCTATCTGCGGTTGGATCCTCCAAAGGCCTTAAGAACAAGTTTGGCCGTGAGTTTCTTTCGAGATCCATTAATTTCAACAACTGCTTGATTGTGAATGAAAATTTCAAGTAGTTCATGGCACCTATGGAGATACTTTTTTCTTCATTTTCACTGCAAAAATGTCGAATAATTAGTTTGTTTTTTTCTTTAAAATAGAGCATTAATCTTTACATCGCTGCTTATTTCTTAAATACAAACTAGACACCCTGTGCCTCTTTGTTCTGCTGTTGGAAGTTTCTTTCCAAGCCTCATATTTCTACCAAAATAAAAACCTTGGTGAACTGCATAAATCCTATGGCCCAGTATACTCACCCAGTGTATCTCATGATGACATGTAAGCTACAGAGTTGAAGGTATAGCAGTTCTTACCTAACCTTGGCAATAAGACTAGAACAACACATTTAATGACTTGTTCAAAACTACAATATATATCAACACCCAAGCATATACCCATACCATATGCAGAATCATTCAGATATTAATCTTTAGATTTCTTATATATTTAGAGCACAAAAGAATTGTGTTTAGGTATGTAATGGTTCACTGTTGTCGATCTCTTTATTTTATCCCATTATTTTTATTTTTTTAAAGTAAAATAGGTACAAGCAAATTGTTCAAAAAAACATCCCACAAGAGCCATATCTGAAGAGCTCCAAGATAATCTTGGCTAGAGGTTAGTACTGAAAACCCCGCATTTTGTGTTGTCATAAAACAACAACAATAACAAAGTCTTTATCCCATTAGGTTAGGTCGGCTATATGGATTGGACGACACCATTGTATTCTATCGAAAACTAAATATTTAGATAGATTATTAATTAAAAGATTCCGCTCTATAACTTCATTGAGTGTTCGCTTCGATTTTCCTCGACATTTATCCTACTAGGTGTGTTATCATAAAAGGGTCATACAAATACGCACGCAATAGAGATATTCCATCCACCCAAGCGGTCCACCCAAGTGGTCCAACAATGAAGAAACTAAGGCAAGGCTGAATTTTTTGACCAATTATTAGGCTTCATAACCTGCCATCAATCCTTTTAATTTTAGGAATTAAAATGGGTAATCTTTCATTTTTAATTGCAAAAAATGTTTTTTTTTTAAATTTTAAATTTCAGTCAAATTTAAACAAACAAACATGGCAACGATAGAGTCAAGTTCAAGACCTATCCAAGCATGCTGTCACTAAGGCTTGATCACATTCTATATAACGATAAAACAAAAATTAGGAAAATGATCAAAACGTGGCAGAAGCTACAAGTTAAATCCCCAAAATCCTAAGTGAATTATGAAACTTACAAGTTCATAAGCATTCTAATAGACAGCCACTACCTCTTTTATTTGGTTTTTTATTGGTCTACAAAATGAGGTTGTTAAACCCTAGAAAAAAACACAAAAAAATTTGTACATCTTTTGAAATAAATTCGGTACTGCTTTAGATATTGACCTTTTTAACGCTTTGGATTCTTATTTATTAATTTTGGGGTAAAAATCTGTTCTCATATGGCTGCATCTTTTGACTTTTGACATTTCACCTCATTTTGACTTTGAGATTGACATGAATTTGATAATGCTTTATTTGATCCAGCTTGGGAAGCAAGGGTTAAAAAATAAAAATATCAATATGTAAAGCACTATCAAATTCATTTGATTCTCAAAGTCAAAAGATGCAGCCATGTGAGAACAAATTTTTTGCTCTATAATTCCCTTCCTGCTTAATTACTTTTCTAACCGTAAGGAAGACATGAGCCTTAATCTTTTGAGACGTTACCAAGTAAAATGGAAGTAATTACTTTTTGGAGAGTAAAATTTCCCCTCTATATTTTCCCTCAACCAAACAATCCCTTAAATCATTTTTCTAACTAGAGTCCAAACCAAAAAAAAAAAAAGGGCGGCCTAGTACATAAGGCTCCCACCAAGTGGGGTATGGGGAGGATCACATGTAAGTAGCCTTATTCTGTAAGCGGAGAAACTGTTTTTAAGATTTCAACATGTGACCTTCCCAGAGCCTAACGCACAGTGCACAATTGTAAAAGGATAGAGTTCAATGATACAGCTTGAGTGTGTTGTGTATATATTGGGTATGTAGTATTTTGGCCCAATAGCTTAGGCCCAGAGGATTATATATATAGGTTCATGACTCTTGTGACGTAGACAGGTTTTTTCAATCAATTAAGGGTTTGTTTGGGAAAGCGTTTGGAGGCAAAAAAAAAAAAAAAAAAAAAAAAAAAAAAAAAAAAGCCGAAAAAAAACTCACTTGATAGATAAAACCCAATAGATATGTTAATGGTTTGTTTGGGAAGACGATTTTTTTTTGCAAATGAGCTTTCCCAAAAAAGTTTCTTTTGCTAGAAGCTGCCTCCAGCAGCTCTTAGAAAAAAAGTCACTTCTGCCACCACTAATCCAAACACAGATCACATTTACAATTTGACTTTTATTCTATCTTAAGTATGCAAAAGTCAAATTAAAAAAAATCATTTTTACCACTGCTAATCCAAACGGATTTGAAATTCTCTTTCATGCATGAAGTTCGTGTAGAGTAGAGGTGACTAGGACTTTTCAACAATGCTTTAAATATTTTTTTTTACTAGAGTCCAGACCAAACATAATCATTTTTTCCAGCCTATACTTCAATTTTATTTTTTTTAAATGGACCATGTGAAGTCGACATCGATTCACTATTATTTGTAATAAGAAAATATGTAACATGTGGAAAAATTCCTATACATGGGAGTGTGTCGAAGAAGTGGAAAATAAAATTAAAGTAGTTCTGATTTTAGGGCTTACTAATTAAGAGCCACTGTGTATACGTAATAATTTGCTCCCCATATAATCTTTGACGATCCTTTTTTAAGTTGGTGCCACCACACCTTTCACTACACTACCAAAGAGTTTCATTCGCACAGATGTCCCTATTTTTTATTAAATATCATAAATATCATCAGCAGTTGTTTGTGATATTAAATACTGCCACCAAATCCATTTCAGTTACTGAAAAAATAATTTCAAGTTTTATATCCCCCGTTTCAAAGTAATAATTACATCACTTTACAATTTCTGTAAAACATTACTTGTTATTGTTATATCATTTTATTATCCTTTAATTCATAAAAATAATAATAGGTGGAATTCAAGCTCTACGATATTTTAATATATATATATATATATATTAGCTTAAACTATACAAAATCTTTCTAAACTTTGAGGCTGTTTCATATAACCTCTCTAACGTGTCAAAGTTTAAATTTAAACTCCATGATCTTTTGTCTTCTTATTATAAGCACCTAGTTATCAACTTACTGTTATCTTTTCAACAGAAATTGTCATATTAGATTAATAGAAGGCATCTTGCATCTTATGTGACATCACACCTGGCATCTTATGTAAGCTAATACATTTATAGTAACTATCAAAGTTTTGAAATTCAGACCGGTCATTGAACCGGTCGGGGTATTGGGTCAAGGGTTAGTGGATTAGATCAGAGTCAAACCGAGGCTAGATCGGTGAGGAAAAGAAGATTTTAAGATTATTTATATAAAATTCTGAATAAAATATTTTAATAAAATGGGTCAAATCATGAGAAAACTAGTCAAATCGCGTGAAAACCGATCGAACCGGGATTCGTTACTGGACCAAATAGGTTGAACTGCTGGTTTGACGATTTTGTGGTCGGACCATCTGGTCCGGTCCGGTCCGCTCCTGTCTTAAGAACCATGGTAAGTATAACATTTTTACATGAGGATTAAAAGGTAATTTTATCAATAAAAAATTTCTTTCTCGATGTCTGCACGCCCTTACAGGTTTCAGCCTTCAATTCCTAGAAACACCTTCGTGCAAAGCTTCCATAAGGCGCTGTTGCTGTGAAGATCGCTTTTGCTCCATGAACAACGCTATGGTTATTGGACCATTGGATTGTACGAAATTCCATAAGGCGCTCACCCCAGAATGTACCGTCCAAAGAGACTGAGCAGAAAAATTTAAAGCAATCCAACAACTATGGGAATGGTGAGTAGTCTAAAAATGATGGCAAATTAGGGTATAATGAGAGTCTAAAGAGTAGCCATGGCACAATGGTAATTAGGGAACTTCATTTGTTGGCTGATGAAGTTTCTTCACTTTGGCCACAAAACAAAGATTATTGGAAGCTTCATTCACTTTGATAATCTACGCCGCAATGGTGTTTTTGGGAATTGAAGGCTGAAGGGAGAGCAGGCAATGAGAATAAGGTTTTTTTTTTTATTGAAGAAAATTACATTTTAACCCTTGTTTAAAAATTTTGTAATTACTATAAATTTATTAGCTTGCATAGGATGCCATGTGGGATCCTACATAAGGTGTGAGGTGTCTTTAATTTATTATTTTGATGTGACAATCTTCATTAAAAAAGATAACGATTAGTTAACAGCAACATGTTTACAATAAGATAAAATATCAGAGATGTTAAATTTAAACTTTGAAATGTTAAGGAAGTTTTATGCAACTGCCTCAAAATTCAAAGAGCTTTTGTATAATTTAGCCATATATTAGATCTGGTAATAATTTAGATCATTTAAGATAGCTTTATTAATAATATGAGTACATGATTAACCTTAAATATCATTAGATATTGTGCCGTGGTGGTTGAATCACATATTCCCATGTTTTTGGAGTGTGTTTCATTTGATATTAGGTGAGTTTAAAAGTAAAGATATTAAATTCATTAATTGATAATGACCGGTCATCATCAAGGTGTTAATAAGACAAATCAATAAAAGGTCGTATATATATGTCTCTAATATATATTGGGGGGACTAATCCACAATATTCATGCCAAAAAAATCACATATTTGAGTTGATCATACACTACTAATAAATAGAATTATATGGTTTTGATCCTTTTTCTAATCAATATCACTGTATAATTTGCAAGGAAAAATACAAGTCACAATACTCACAAACTATATACTCTATGGCTTTTTAGTTGAAGCATGTGGAAGAAACGTGAAAAGGAAAAAGAAAACTTTAATGGAGGATGCCTATAAATCACAGTCCAAAGCAATCCATACACACATAAATATAAATATATATATATATATAGAGAGAGAGAGAGAGAGAGAGATCAAATGTGTTTTTGAGTACTATTACAAGGATAAAGAAATAAAAAGGACAAAAGAATAAAGGAAGAAAATTAAAAGGTGATATATAGTGTGCCAAAATAAAAGCTGTCTAGATATAATACAAAAAATAAAGAGAGAACTAATAATGGATAAAGAAGAAACCGCAAGAGTGTGTGTGAGAGAGAGAGCCAGAGTGAGAGTCATGACAATATACTGAAGTACTTAATAATGAAGTGAGGAGGAGTAATTAATTAAGGATGGTAAGGGTGAGGAGAGTGGAGAATACGATCCTTGCGCTTCTGAAGGAAACGTTGGAGAGATCTCTTCATGGAAAGTGATGAAGCATTGTTGTTGTTGTTGTAGTTAGGGCTACACATCTCCCTCTCTTGACTCTGACTCAATGATCTGTTCAACTTTATCATGCTCTTCTGCTCCTCCGCCATTTCTTTGCTTGCTTCCTTCATTATCCACCTCGCCTGCTTTCATTCCCATTTATTACTATTTGTTTGTCAAATACGAGTAGCTGGCAACGTTGTAATTAATGCCTCTTAAAAACACCAGATACTACTTCTCGTGAAATCCTTCAAACGCGCAACAATTCCGAAAATTCAAATTGAAAAGTTTTTGAAAGCCAACTCTAAGGAAGTTTCCTGGAAACTTTCTTTAAAATAACCCCTCGCATCAATCACAAGTAAATAATAATAATAACCAAATATCTCCATTCCGACACCTACTCTCTTGTTGTCTTGTCTCTTGTCCCCACTAACAATAACACCCCCTCCTCTATGTATTAGGAAAAAAATAATTATGCAAATCACATTTAATTTTGAATCCAGGGTAAAATTAAAGTAGCATCTAGCACCTGATCTTTTCATAATGCATCCAACACCATAAATAACAATCACAAATAAGATTTGTGTGTGTTTGGCAAGCATCAAAACCATGGTTTCAAACCATAGTTTGCGCAACCCGAGATAAAACTCCTCTCACACACTTACCTTGTAAGTCGAAAAAGCTATTAAAGATGTGTTGAATGGAACAAAAAAATAATATCAAGTGCCAGATGCACTATAATTAAGATTAGGGCGTTGGATATACTGAAGTATAATATTAGGGTGCCGGATATTACTTTGAATCTAACAATCAACATTTAGATGCACTCTTTTTATCCAAAATAATAAATAAAAATAGAGTAGTTACACAAACAAATTAAAATATTAGAAAAATTGATGTTAAACTTAAAATAGAGAAGAAAAGATACAGACCTGAAGGTGGGTGACATCAGAGACGCAAACCTTGCCATCATAGAAAATTGTGAGCTTCTGTTGCTGCCCTTCATCCTCTGCAGCACTCATCTGCCTCTCATTATTGTTATTATTGCCTTCATCCATTCTTCATCATTTCAAACACACCAAAAAAAAAAAAAAAAACAGAACCTAATTACATTACGACCCACACAGTTTATACCAGAAGTTGAGCTATAACATCATATGACATACTTATAAATGATCAGAAGCAAGAAAAAGAAAAATGAGTAAAGGAAGTTACAGGTTGGATCTTACATGGGGTGGTGGTGGTGGCCGGAATCGTGAGAAGGGAAAAGACGAAGTTCTAAGTTGCAGTTTCTCCTCATTTTCATAAACGATGTCGTTCAGGGGAAGTGAAGAGGAAGAAGGAGGAGGAGGAGGAGGAGTGATGGATAATTGAAGAGGATGAATTGAGGAGTAATACATATAAATGAGAGAGAGAGAGAGAGAGTGAAGAGAAAAGTGTACTTGGAAAACTCAAAGCACAAGTTGCAGAATAAATATACATAGGCTAAAGTTGAAAACTTGAACCGGTGGGGAGTTTGACAGACACAGACATTGTGTGTTTTGTAGTTTTAACGTTGGATATTGATTTTGAGCACGTGTTCCACGTTTTTCCTTAAAAAATTGGAGGTATGATGCCCTGGGTCACGGGATGACGGTGATGGGTTGGCGTGTCACCGTATTCCTTTTTCCCTTTTCCTTAGGGTTTGTTTGGCAAGAGGGAAATGAGGGGAGAGAAAATTTTTTTGAGTTAAATTTTAAAAAACTAGAGAAGTGGGATTATAAAATTTTAGTAAAGATAACAAATAAAATAAAATAGTAAGAAAAATTAACTGAAAACTTTCAACCTAACTTCTTTGATATTTTTAAATCCAAGTTATAACAATTTTTCCTTCCCTCCCCTCTAAATCCCTCATACCAAACAGCCTTTTCATGATATTGGGACTAAGACTAGGAGTGGGATTGATATTGGGATTGAAACTTTTAAATTATGTTTGGTATACAGTAATATATTTGTAAAGAATGTTTCAATTAATTTTATTTCATAATGAGTCATAGTTATAAAAAGATTATGATACCCCTTATACTAAACTTTTTAAAAAAATATTGTTACAAAACTTTTCACCCCTTCTCTACAGTGCAAAGGCTCCCTTTCTTCCCCATTCTTCCTCTCCATCATTGCTTCCTGTACATATAATCTTAAACAACAGCAGATTACGTTTGTCAATTGTCGGCTGAGACGGAGGGGTCGCCGATGAGGATGGCTGGGTTTTTTTTTTTTTTCAAGTCGGCGGCAATATTGTAAAATCACAAATATTTAAAAATTTCATTTTAGTGTGAAGTATTGATTTGGATTTCGTAAATTGGATGCATTCTTGATATTTGGAATTTCAAATGTTATTTTTTAGAGTTTTCCCATAATTTTATACATAATATAGTGTTTTTTAACTTCACAATTATCACCCAATCTTTAAGTAATAGTAATATTTTTTGCAAGTTATTAAATTTTAAAAATAAAATTAATAAGGGTTAATGTTTTTATCAGTTGTGGAGAAATATGTTATAAGTATCTCAAAAACAGGGTCAAAAGATTAAGTGAAACCGGTTTTCATTTTTCCCTTCATTTTAATAAATTCATTAATTAATTTTAATGGCTTTACATCTGTGGGCTTCTTATGATTTAAAATTTACCATGTGTTGACACTAGTTTTTATTTTGTTTTTAAAATTCTACTTTCTCCCATTTTTTATAAGGCATTTCTAACCCCATTCAAACTCAAATGCCTATTTGGAATACCTAAAAAAAGGCATTTTTGTACCATACAAGGTGTGTGTATGTAATAGGAATTTATTCGATCTCAAACCATAGAAATGATTATTTTAAGAGGTCTAAAACACTCAAATTAAAGTTTAAATCTCTGTTGGAAGGGGTGTCTATATTTAGTATTGTGCCTCAAATTGGATTGCTTCTAAGTAGAGCCGGGAAATCGGGGTTGGCCTGTTTAGGTCCGAGCCCGTCAAGGGCCGAGCTTGAAATTTAGGGCTAAAAAAGGAGGCGGGCCTAAAAGGTCCAGCCTTGTAGGACCACATGCCTTGTAGGACCGACCCTTTTAACATTTTTTTTTAACTGGGCACAGGGCAACAAGCAGTGGTCAGGGGGCAGAGTTAACCTAACATAATCCTCAGATCAGAAACGCTCTCACACTTACTCATACCTCATTTGAAGCTTCTCTTCTTTGAATTTCTTTTTTCTTTTTTTGTATGCGTACGCCACAAATCAGGTATTCTATTATTACTGACATTTGAAGTTTTGTAGACTTGATTGTGGATGTAGACTTGTTTGATTAGTTTTGGACATTAATTATGGTTTGGATTTGAGTCTTAGTGTTTGTGTTTTATTAAACTTAGATAATATTTGTTTTAAATTAGTTTTGATGATATTTATGTTTAAAATTAGATATTTTAGTCTTTAGGAGAATAAGGAAAAAAAAGTCATGGAAAAAAAAGGAAAAATTTAAACGGGCTTAAAGCCCGCGGGCTTTACATAAACGGGCCAGGCCGGGCCGCACATTTAGCGTATTTTTTTGGACTCGGATATAAACGGGCCGGCCCTATAGGACCAGGCTGAACCATTTTCCTAGCTATACTTCTAAGTGCTCTTGACATCCTTAAAAAGGTGCTTTTAATTTTTAAGCATTTTTCTTAGGTGAGACAAAATTTCTTTTTAAAAGCACTCCTAAAAAGTTAAAACAAATAAGTATTAAGAAGATGCATGTGTGATAAAAACACCACCTTAGTCAAATGAAAAAAAGTGCAACAAACATAAAAAAGGAAAGGATAATATGGGCAACAAACATTGTGTAATTTTGAGGCATAAAAAATTGCTTGGTCGTAGTGTTTCAGTGGAGGTTCACCTAATTCTTATGTTTTATTGAGCACGTGGTTTTTGAAGTAGGAGTAATTTTTGATGTTATGTTACGAAAGCTTCCACGTGTCACCATTTTCCACACATCATGTGCCATTACCACAAGGAGGCATAGACTACCTTGCAACTTGCAAGCAAAGCCACCGCTGCTCTCTTTGTTTCTCGTGAAAATTTCAGTCCCTTCAACCTTTGAGAAAATAACGGAATCGAAAATGACTTTAAACTTGATTTTTTTGTTTCAACTTAAATATTTTGCAGCTAACTTCTTATTATAATATCATTCAAATAATATTATATCAAACCAATTTTTTTAAAAAAAAATTATCTAAATATAAATCACATTATATTAATTGACTTTTTTCCTCATTTCATTTAGCAAAATTTAGTTGGGACAAAATTTTACTTTTGCACATGTTAATCAAACAAGCCTTGGTTGATTTTTTTATAAAAAAGAAAAAAACAAATAAAAAAAATTATGGGCGTTTAGCCAAACGCAACACTTCTTCAACTTCCCAAGTTAGGAATTGTATGCTGATTGTAAAGTCAAATATAAGGATCTTCATATATAATTAATAATTATGTATGAATAGAGTCGGGAATTTGGGCCGAGCCTATCGGGCCGGTCCGTTTAGGCCTGAGCTCGTCAAGGGCCGGGTCTATGATTTAGAGGCTGAAAATGGAAGCGGGCTTAAAAGGGTCGGCTCTGTAGCTCTGTTGGGCCGGCCCTTTTAGACCCATTTAACTTTGTTTTTTAAATGGGCAGCAAGCATTGGTCAGATGGCAGAGTTAATCTAACATAACCCTCAATCAGATCAGAAATGCTTTTATACTGACTTAGACCTCATTTGAAGCTTCTCTTCTTCGATTTTCTTTTTTCTTTCTTTGTATGTGTATGCTAAAATTCAAATAAGGTGTTCTATTATTACTGACATTTGAAACTTGTAGGCTTGTTTGATTGTGGTTGTGAACTTATTTGATTGGTTATGAACATTAATTATGGTTTGGATTTAAGTCTTAATGTTTGTGTTCTATTAAACTTAGATAATATTTATATTTTAAATTAGTGTTGATAATATTTATGTTTTAAATTATGTATTTTAGTCTTTAAGAGAATAAGAAACAAAAAAAAAAACCCTCAAATGGGCCTAAAGCCCGCGGGCCTACCTTAAACGGGCCGGGCCACTATAAAAGGGTATGATTTTGGACTTGGGCCTAAACGGGCCAGCCCGTTTAGACCCGAGCCCATCACATGGCCGGCCCGGCCCGTTTTCCCAACTGTATGTACGAAACACACTATGGATCACTTGTCCAACCGCGATTATGATACTCAATAGAAACTATAACCACACTATTATAACGATTATCTATCGCCTCCATTTCTTTCCTTTTTTAAGTTTTGTCGCCACTTAATCATGTTGAAATTTTAACCCTTATTTAGTTTGCTAAAAGCTATCACCAATTAATTTGAGAACCTTCATTTTAATATTCACAATTCACATGTTCATTTTTTTAAAAAAAAATATTTAGAGTTCAATCCTTTTTTTTTTTTGTAAGCACAAAGAATCATATTTGATGTACTATCAGACATTAACACTACTACAAAAATTGGATATAACCACCCTAAAGGACATCCCAAATTTAAATTGGGTGGTTAAAAAGGTAGGCGGTAGCAATTTCGTAATTATAGGTATGTAGGGAAACATTTAGACATCCCAAATTTAAATTTGGGACGCCTAAAGTTCTTCCCTCATCCAATATAAATTTTGGCAAATTTTTTTTAACACCAGGAGCTTGGTTTAGACATCCCAAATGCCATTTGGGACGCCTAAACCAAGACTTTAGGCGTCCCAAATAATTTTGGGACGCCTAAAGTCACCTTTAGGCGTCCCAAATGATTTTTGGGACGCCTAAAGGCATCCCTGCGCATGTTAGACACTTGTATGACATGCGTCTTCTCCATTCTCCACCCACCATCCCTCCTTTTTGACCAAACCACTCCTCCCTCTTTCATTCTATTCACCGTCAACCCCCTCCCTTTCAACTTTACTCTTCCTTCTTCTTTCATTGGCCGTCGACCCACCTCCTCCACACCTTCTGGGTGTTTTCCTCCACCTCCTTTCCATTGAAGATGACGCACGCACCATCCCCTCCTCCACAGTGTCTTGGTTTTTACTCTCCTCCACCTCCTTCCTTCCATTGTCGTCCACACCTCCCCCACACACCGTGGTCTTCTTTGCTTTCTCCAACTTCCGGCGTACCTCCTCCATCGTGCACACCGTCGGCGTACCTCCTCCACCATGCCTTCATCAGGTTAGTTTATTTTCTTTCTTTTTTTTAACAGAATAGTTTAATTTCTTTTTGAAATATGAATTTAGTTGAAGAAATGAAATTAAAACTTGTAATGTGAAATATAAATTGTAAAACACCACATGTTTGCCTTGTATTGGTCTTAATTACTTGGTCACTTTTTTAAAACCATATTGGTCAATTGTATGATATTTGACTATATTGCCTCAATCTTGACAAAGGTTGAATATAATTGGAAAAAATTGTGGCTATACCTCTATATTGAAATTTTAAGTAATGAAATGTGAAAGATTTGTAATAAAAATATAAAAGACATATAATTACTGACAAATGACTCATGCATTTGAGAATTTTAGTTCTTACATCATTAACATATTCAGTGATGAAACAATCAAGTCAAAAAATAATTTAAGAACAAAGTGCGCGAAAAAATTTCTTTAAAATACTAGGAGTTACATAAAAAATACTAGGAGTTACTCAAAAAATTACTTTATGGGATAGATGCATCTTAACCTTAAATGTACATACCTGCTTAATGTACCTTTATAGTAGGTGGATATGGCATGGTGAAGAAGTAACGTATTGTCCGTCGCACAAGAAGGAAGATGTGGGTGTGATAGATAAAGATAGAATGGAGAAAATGATTCACGATGTTGAGGTAGAATCCTTTGCACAGTCGCAGGAGTATGACAGCCTACAGAGTGATACAGAGACACCACTGTACCTTGGGAGTAAGTACACGTGGCTGACGGGAACATTGCATTTGGTTAACTTAAAGGCAACTTATGGGTGGACCGATAGTACTTTTACATTGCTACTTGAACTATTGTGTGATATGTTTCCAGAGAATAATGTACTTCCAAATTGTATGTATGAAGCCAAGAAAATCCTGTCTATGATGGGTATGGAGTATAAAAAGATACATGCTTGCCCTAATGACTGCGTACTGTACAGAAATGCAAATGGAGGTCTTAGTGAGTGTTCTAAGTGTAAAATTGCACGATACAAAGTGAAAAAAGATGGTAGTTGTGGCGATGTGACAAGTAAAAGGAAATCTTTAAAGGTTATGTGGTATCCTCCAATAATACCACATTTTAAACGTTTGTTTGCGACTGCAACAAAAGTGAAGAAGTTGAGATGACACTCTGATGAGAGAATATCTGATGGGAAATATCTTTGGCACCCAACTGACTCTCCACAATGGCAAAAAATAGATGAAATGTTCCCTCAATTTGGCAGCGAGCCGAGAAACCTTCGGCTTGGGCTTTACACAGACGGCATCAATCCGTATGGAACTCTTACTAGCACACATAGTGTGTGGCCGGTTCTCCTCGTAATATACAACTTGCCTCCCTGACTATGTATGAAACACAAGTATATGATGCTATCTATGATGATTTCTGGACCAAAATAGCCAGAGAACGATATTGATGTTTATTTGGCGCCTTTAATTGAGGACTTGAAGAAGTTGTGGGAGGAAGGCGTAGATGTGTTTGATACTTATAAGAAGGAGTCCTTCAAGCTACGTGTAATGATTTTCACAATGATAAACGACTTCCCTGCGTACGGAAACTTGTCAAGGTACAGCGTGAAGGGTCATAAAGCATGCCCAATATGTGAAGCAGACACATACTTCCATCAACTAAAGCATGGAAGAAAAATTGTCTACCTTGGCCACAGGAGGTTTCTTCATCGGTTCCACCTGTATTGTAGGCTAAGAAAGCATTTTAACGGCTTACCGGAGTATGGAATGACTCCAAAGTCATTAACCGGAGAGGAAGTTTACAGTCGAGTGGAATGTATCAATGTCACTTTTGGTAAGAATCAGAGGATTACGGGTGAGAAGAACATATGGAAGAAGAGATCCATTTTCTTTGATCTTCTATATTGGCGTTCGCTTGACGTGAGACATAGTATTGATGTGATACATGTGGAGAAGAACATTTGTGACAGCCTTATCAGTACGCTTTTGCACATACCGGGGAAGACTAAGGATGAGATTAGTGTGAGATTAGACCTTGTTGATATGGGAATAAGAGAACGGTTACATTTACAACTAAGAGATGATGGTAGGAGGGCATACATAGAGCTAGCAGTGCATACACTATCAACAGCAGAGAAAAGAAGTTTATGTGGGTGTTTGTATGAAATTAAGGTGCCGCAAGGGTATTCCTCGAATGTGAGAAGATGTGTCTCAATGGACGATTTGAATTTAGTAGGAATGAAGTCCCATGATTATCATATGTTGATGCAACAACTATTACCGGTAGCTATTAGAGGCATAATGAAAGATGAAGTACGAACCACTGTAACAAGATTATGCGTTTTCTTTAATGCTATCTGTAACAAAGTCATTGACACTGAAAAGTTGGATGAACTGGAAAATGAGGGTTACATTATTTTGTCATAACTAGAGATGCATTTTCCTCCTTCATTTTTTGAGGTAAGGCTCTGCGGTCTAGTTTACCTGAGATGGATGTACCCTTTCGAGCGATACATGAAGATCTTAAAAGGGTATTCTAAAAATCCTTATCAACCAGAAGCCTCAATAGTAGAAAGATATGTAGTTGAGGAGGCTATGGGGTTTTGCAAAGGTTATATGTCAGGGAAGAAGGAATAATCTCGACATGAAGAGGGGAGAAGCAAGGGAACACGAGGACTGAAAGTGAAGAATGTTCCTCGTGAAGAGTTGTTGCAAGCCCACTTGTATATCCTGAATAATATGGAAGAAGTTCAGCCTTACATAGATGAACAAAGAAAGGGGGAAGAAGGTACAGCCATCCCTGTTCCTGATCCAGAGGTTAGCACGATAGGTCAAACGATAGGATCTTTCATCCTTTGGCCTCACAATCTTATTCATTCAGACACAACACCTCCAATGGTAGGAATTACCTTACTATTACTAAGAATCTGTTGGCATCTTAATAACAATTTGTTTTTTGATGTTCTAAAAGGATGTTGAAGATGTGAGGAAATGGTCCTACTTAGCACGGCTGCAACAGATCTACAAGGGCATTAAATAGGTTGACTTGAAGATGCCTCAAGGGATTGTGGGCCTTACATTGGAATATCCCTACACAATTGACAATATAGATCTCAAGCAGTTTATCAAGTTGGAGGAGATAGATGCAGGCTGGGTGAAATTTGCAATCCAGTAAGTTTTTTTTTCAATTTTCCCATAGAATTCATTCAGTGGTATTTTGATTTCATACATTCAATAATTCATTCCTTATTTTAGTTCTATTATAGCATCTTCAACGGTCTCTGCACAAACATGGAAAGACATGATTGGTATGGATTCTTATGCCCTACGAATACGACAAGGGATACCAATACTGTGCCGCATAGGACTCATTATGTCGGCTATGTAATGGAAGAGACCAAACTTCATTGTTATTTAGCATCCATTATTCAACGGTTCATATTTTCATTTTGTCAGTTTAAGAAGTTTAATAAATAATTGCCTTGTCATCTAACTTCATTTTAATCTGTACATGTTGTTATAGTTACCACTGGAGTTTGTGTGTTATATGTCCTCGCCCCAACGTAGTCTATTGGTTTGATCCCTTGAGTAAAAAGCCAGAAAGAGATACAAAATCCGTCTTCGACATGTAAGTTATTCTGTTTGTATTTCATTGACTCTTAAAAAAATGTATAGTTCTAATTTCTGTTCATTTTGATTTTCATGATAGTGCTTGTCAAACATATAGAGTCCTAGGTGGGTCACGCAAGGGTGCAATTGTTAAAAAGCCAAAGTGGTTTTATCCGATAGTAAGTAGTTTCGATTCTAATTGTTTCATTGACGGTCGTTTTAGACATATCTTTATTGATTTTAATAACCAATTGCATGCCTTTGATTTAAAGTGCCCTCGACAACTTGGCAACACTAAATGCGGATATTATGTTATTATATGTATAACATCATTCAAAGTGGAATTACTAGCGATTTTGAAAAGGTAATCACTTCTTCATTCTCAAATGATAATTGTGTTCTAATCGAAATGCTAATTAATTCATTTGCTTGATTCATTTCATCAAAGCTTATTTTCTAATTTTCAGATTTTAGTGCAGGATTGTAGTGCAGGATGTCCTTACCATTTGTAGTGTAGGATTATATAGTAACGATTGTAGTGCAGGATGTCCTTACCATTTTGTAACGAACATTGTGGTTTATGTTTTCGCTGGGTAATGCAGAATTTAAATGATCGTTAAAAAAAATCAAACCTTTTAACGTCCCAAATTAAGAATTGAGACGTCTAAAGTTCTCTACAGGGGGACTTTAGACGTCCCAAATTGTGGAGGACTTTAGACGTCCCATTTTTTTGAGACATATTTTCTTAAAATATACTACGCCCCCCACATAGACGTCCCCCCATTTTTGGACGTTAAAAGTGCCAAAATTTGGAGGTTAAAACCCCTTTTTATAGTAGTGTCTAGATTTAACACCTATTAGTTATTTCCGATATAATCATAATTTCATTTAAAATATGTTGTATCTGGTCTTTCCACACACACACACACACACACAGAAGAATGATTATTAATTTGGGTTGTGCCCGGAATTTTGATATGGAAAGTGGGCTTTACATTTTTAAAGGGCCATCATCCATTGGCCCATATAATTGCTTTTCTTCTTTATTCCTTTCTTTTTTTATTTCATTGCACCCCCTCACCCCTATAGCAAATTATTCTCAAATAGTCTTCAAAACTTTCGGAAACTTCACTACACCCTAGAGCTAAACTGAAAAAAAACAAAATTTTTGGTGAAAAGACAATTATGCATTACATTACAAGTCAAATATGATTTATTTATAAGACACGTGGGAATTTACAAGTCAAATATGCTTATTTACAAGGCAAATAAGTGAAATTACAAAAACATTTTGGCCATGTACAAGACAATAAATACATTCATAAGAATACATTGTATTTACAAGATACATATGGGAATTTATAAGTCAAATATGTGTATTTAGAAGACACGCGTGGGAATTTACAAGGCCATCTTGGCCATGTACAAGACAAGGACATAAATGTCTTTTTAGCCCAAAAACTTAATTTCAATTTAGCCTTGAGGGAGTCAAGTTTTGGAAAGTTTTGGAGGCTGTTTGAGAATAATTTGCTACCAAGGGGGATGCAGTGAAATTTTCCCCCTTTTTTTTCACCCTTCAATAAAGTGACACTTCCTCATATCCTTAATACTCGATCTGATCCTTATTATAAGGCATCAATTAATAATTCTCACAAATAAAAAAAACATTTAAAGTCATTAAATTTGTCCTAAAATTTGAGTAATTTCTAATATTACTTTACTAATTACACTAAACTCTAATATCATATTCTCTCCAGTCCTTAATATATATAAGACATATTTACTAATTTAATGAGATTAAGGAATTTAGTTAAGTTAGTTAATATGATATATATTTTCTAAAACACCATAATCATCTTCCTTAATTACCTCATTCCCTCTCCTTCTTGATTATTGTTGATGGAGCATCAATATAGTTAAAATAGGAAAATATTGATAAATATAAAAATTATGTCTTATATTTAGGACCAAGATTAACTCATGAAATATGTTTTATATTAAGGACTAAAGGAGTATTAATTATTACTCTTTCCCACAACCCTTAGTAAATATAGGCATACATGGAAAAAATATTTAATGCTTTTTGGAAACAAGCAAGTGCTTTATAAAAATGACCAAGAATACTTGTTAGTTGGTGTCTTATAATAAGGACCATAGTTAGTATAATACTCCCTCTAGTCCTTTTCATAAGAGTCCAAAATTTGAATTATTTTAATCCTTTTTATAAGAATCCGACAAAATTTATTTGAACATTTAATGAGTTTTTTTTTTCATTTTTGCCCCTCATTAATTATATATATTACATTAATTAAAAGGTTAGTGATGTTTATATTTACTTTATTTCTCTCTCTTACTTCCCCCTCATAAATGAGTACATACTTGGAAAATAATGTTTATATTATACATATTTATTATGTTTAACTAACTTTAACTGATTTATTAAATTCCATAATTCAATTATTGACCCCATATAAAAAGTACCATAGGGAGTAATTCTTCTTATCTTTTTTTATAAGAGACCAAAAGTTGAATTGAATAAGTCCTTTTTATAAGAACCCCATAAAAGTTGTTTGAACATATAATGAGTTTTTTTTTTCATTTGTTCCCCTTATTAATTATATATATAGTATTAATTAAAGGGTTGTTGATACTCATATTTACTCTATTTCTCTTTCTTACTTGCCCCTTATAAATAAGGGCATGCTTAGAAAAAAGTTTATTTCAAGACATATGTATTATTTTTAACTAATTTCAACCGCTTTCTTAAACTGCGTAATTCGGTTATCGGGCTCTTATAAATAGGATTGGAGGGAGTATGTATTTATCTAATTTTCTTAAATTAGAGAAGTTAGTTAATATCATGTATTTTCTAAAATACCTAGGTCATCTTTCTTAATTCCCTCATTTTTCCTTTCATCCTTGATTATTATTGGGGAAGTTTTGGTACGGGTAAATTAGAAAAATGTTGATAAATATGAAATATAAGTTTTATATTCAGAACCAAAATCAATTCCCAAATAAGTTCATCCGGTGTCCTAAACCTACCTCTTTTAACTTGGAGCATTTATTGAGGTCCAAACTAATTCGGATCAAGCTGGATAGAACCACAAAGGAGGCAAAGCTATACTACCAAGTATTTAACATTGCTGCATTGCCAAAGCTTGAACTCAAAATCTCTGGTTAAGCTGGTACAAACCTTATTAGTTGGGTGGTCAAAGGAAAAGAATCAGTAATTGATAAAGAATAATAATCCCTTCATGGTTTTTGTCCTTCCCCCGTCGGCTGGCCATCTGGATAAAAATAAAACAAATGAAGAGTAAAATCTGTTGAAATAAATTGTTTTTTCTAGAATTGGAAGATGAAAACATATTAATGATAGAAAATGTATCTTCCTCCGATATTTTTATTCTACTTAAAATTTATAAATTTATTTATAGACAAATTTACAAACCTATACCTTCCATCATTTTCAATAAATACAATTTTATGTCTCTCTTCTCTAATTTTGTTGGAAAAACAAACAAAACGATGTTAGGATTATTTTTTTTTCCGAACACAATTGAAAAAAAATCTTTTTTATTTGACTAAGGGTTTCTTCTTTTGAGGCTTAGAGCCAAAAAATGTTTTTGCCTCTCCTAATAAATGTGTTTCTCATTATTCAAACTTGTGTTCTCTTCCTTACGGGATAAGACCGCTTAACATCTCAACTAACACCTTGTTGGTAAAACAAATTTTTTAAAAAAATGTTATTTTAATTTTCTTTAAATAATAAAAACTGTTTCAAAATGTTATATGTGTCCGAATCCACCTATAAGTTTATTCTAGACAAAATGGATGCTAGGCTGACTGGATGGAAAGCCCGCACCTTGTCATTTGCAGCTAGACAAACTCTTGTGGCCTCGGTGATAATTTGACTTGATGCGAGATTCACATTAAATATAAAGTTTGTACTGAAGATGAGGCATATAAGTAGAAAAATATAGAGGACACTAATCACTATCTTTTAAGAATATTTTTGCATTAAGATACAAGGAGCCGATTCATGTGTGTGTGTGTGTGTGTGTGATATGCGCACGAGATGGTTTTTTTTTTTTTTTTTTGCTTATAAAAAGGCCAAATAACATTATTAATAATGCAAAAGTTAAAATACATCGCAAAAAAAAAAAAAAAAAAAATCAAAGGCGATAAGAAAAGAAGGTTAGTAAACACATATAAAGAAGGATTAAATTCTGCTGCATCTGAGCTAGTATAAACTTGTTACTCCTCCGCTCTTTAATATAAGAAACATCTACCTAATTTGATTAGATTAAGGAACTTGATTAAGTTAGTTTTTGTCTTATTGACTTCATTACATATATTCATACGGCCGCTATTCCATCCGCCTCTCTGAAAAGGGTAATTTGAAAACTTATTTCTAAATTAATCAGATATTAGACGGTTTTATACCAAAACAAAAATTGTTTAATTACCGGGTCTAGTCTTCTATATAACATTCGCCAAAATTAATATTTACTGTCACTTCTATCTCTACTGAACCTCACATGCAGTAACAAAAATGCATTTGTAACGGTCATTAAATACAGTATCCTCTTCCTAATACACCATCCCCTACACTAGATATAGAAGGTAAAATGAGAAATTTACTTTGATCCTAATTATAAAGTATCAATCTTTGCCTCCCAAATTTGTAATTCTTCTCCTTAGGTATCCTATTTTTTTTTATACACATAAATGAAAAGCAATACAAAGAAAGAAACTAATAAGCAGCAACAGTTAAAAATCCCATCAGCGATTCTATTCCAAATATTTGCAAGCTGAAACCTTCATTCAATGCCCTGTTCCTAAAGTATCATATTGATTGTATATAGTAAGAAGGTGTTTTTTTTATTAAGAGGTGGTAACAACACACACTATTACAAAGAGAGTTTTAGAAAAATCAATGTATATTTATTATTAATAACTAATTTAACTGTTTTTCTTAATATCCTTAAGAAGTTAGTTATCTATATTAAAGAGTACTACCTCCGGTATAAGATATCATTAATAGTACAAATAACACTTCAAATGAAATCTTATAGCATGTATCGGACGTAGTATTAATATTTTGCAATCGTGTGTAGAGAGAGTTAAATTTGCAATAATTTTGCATGGAGCATGAAGGGAAATAGGGTAGGTCGGCAGGGGAGACGAAGGTCACGCACAAGTTAAATAGCGACAAATGGATGCAGCTGGTTTTGTATTACTTCAACTTTTTTTTTTTTGGGCCAAATATTACTTCAACGTTGGAAACGTAGCATTACCCTCACAATGCCACCTCGCTAGCTACGAAACCAGCACAGACACAAAAGTGAGATCTTAATTTTTCCACCTTGCTCCCCCCCCCCCCCAACACTTATTTGTTCTTATTATAGGTAGGGGCGTAAACAGGTCAAGTGGCCTGGAACCTGATCTGTGACGGGCCTGTTTAGGCCTAACCTGTCAGGTTAAAAGGTCAGGCCAATACCGAAATAAAAGTATGTTTTGTTTAATAGGTTAGACCAAGGCTTATTGACAGGCTTATTAAGCTGTCATGCCGGCTTGAACCTGTTAAAATTTTTTTAAAAAAAATAATAAGGTAAAGCTAAGAGGGTAATTACAATCATTAAACCCTATTCCCAATTCCCAAATCCACGAACAACGATCTCCAGACTCCAATTCTTCATCTTCATTTTTCATTCAATTTTCAGAAATTCCTTAGCTGAGCAGCGTCCAGAGCAACTGAGCAAAGTGTCGATCTTCGTCATCATCTTCTTCTTCATTCGGTAGATCGGTCGATCCTCTTCCTCAGCTACACAACGTCACCACTGTCCACTGGCACCATAGCTCTCCTCTTCCAGGAAACGCATCTTGCACAATCGCTAAGGCGGTGACGGCAGCTCTCCTCTTCCAACAAAGTGACGGCTTGCACGGCAGTTCTTCTTCTTCATTCAGTAGATCTGCAATTTGCTTCTGGTTTTGGGAGCACTTAAGTTTTGATTTTTGTTTTATCTTCTATTTTACATCGCAGTTTTGCCTGTACTCTGTCTCTTCCCATTTCTCTATTTCATGGTGAGGATATTTTCTTCCTTCTTTATGCATGTATCCTCCAGATTTGTGCTTTCAAATTGCATGCCTGCAGAAAGATTTTTGCCTGTGGATGATCTAGATTATTAATTTAAACATCAATTCTTTTAATGTTTTCTTTTCTCCCAGTATAACCAAAAGTGCAAATAAGAAGTGCCTAATCTCTTTAAATAATTTGTTTTCTAAAATAAAAAGGGAGGAAACAAGGATTCATTTGACTAATCTCAAATGTGTTAAATCTTTTTCGTATTGATCAAAATGGTAGACTTTGACATCAATAACAAACACATGTAAGCTAATGCAAACTAGAAGATGAACTATTGTATTGATACACATTTGCTTGCAGGTAAGAGATTTTGGCATCGCAAAAGACGAGGCAGGTATCAGTTCCTATGCTGGTTATGTGGGTAAGGTTTCTTTTAGTCCATTCATCTATTGATGTCTATAAGAGGGGTTTATAAGCTCCAAAAATACTGATTTTCACATGAAACATGTTGTTGCAGGATCTTCATTTATGCTTGGCAGAGGTTTGACATCAATTCCATGGGGAATAATTGCTGATCGATATGGTCAAAATATGCTATAGTTACTGGTATTGTTACAGTGTAAGCACCACTGCTACTGGTTTAGACCAGTTGAAATCAGTTTATCTTGTTAGTTACTTAGTTTTTCTCCTAACCTCATTGTTCTTCGTCAATAAGGTTATTCATTTGGATATTGATTCTTGTTTTAATTTCAGTGTTGTGTTCAACACACTGTTTGGCCTTGGAACAAGTTTTTGGTGGCCTGTTAAGGAGGCTTATTTTTTGCCTATGGCCTGTTAGCCTGTTTTTGCATTGTGGCCTTTAGGCCTGTTGGTTTGTTTAAAAAATTTTAAAAATTTAGGCATCTTTAACAGACTTCAGGCCAGGCTAGGCCTGTGTACAGGCCAGGCCAAGGCTTAAAAATTGGCCTCCAACAGGCCACAGGCCAGTTTGTGCCTTAACAGGCCAGACCTGTTAAGGCAAAAGCCTGGCTTGACCTGGCTTGTTTCCACCCCTAATTATAAGGCACAAACTAATAATTCTCACAAATTAATAAAAACAGTTAAAGTCATTAAATTTGTCTTAAAATTTGAGTAATTTCATATATCACCCCTACGAATTACATTAAAGCCTAATATCATACTCCCTCCTATCCTTAATATAAGACATATTTACCTAAAATTTGAGTAATTTCATATATCACCCCTACAAAATAGACTTTGAGAGAAGGATGGGGCTGAACTTTTTTTTTTTTTTTTTTGGTAAAAAAAATGGTATATAATATTTTGAAGTATTTTTCTAAATGTATCTAGTATGTTAAAATATTTTTTAAGTAGCATGTAGTATCCTAAACTAATTTTTATTGTTTTTAGCCCCTTAAAATGTTTTTTCAGTTGTGCCAATTGTGTTAGCAGACTTATTGTAATTTTACCCTTAATGTATTTTTTTAGCTCCTAAAATTACTTTAAAATATTAGGTGCTATTAGAAAAATATTTTATAGTGGGTGGAAATCAATAAACCAGTATCCTAAGTTTTGGGTACTTGTTACTACTAAGAAAAATAAATTAATAGTAAAATTGTAGTCGTAAGACATTGGACACAACTAAAAAATATTTAAAGGATTAAAAGCACCAAAAATATTTTAAAGTAATTTTTGAAGCTAAAAAAATATATTAAAGGTAAAATCGCAATCAGTCTGCTAACATATTAGATACAACTGAAAAAAATATTTTAAGCTGTTAAAAGCACTAATAATTATTTTAGGATATTATATGCTACTAAAAAAAAATTTAGATACTACATATGTCCCAAAAAAAATACTTTAAAATATTATATACCGTTTTTTTAAGGGGAAAAAAAGTTCAGCCCTATCTTTTTTTTCAAAACTACACCAAAATGGTGTAGTTTTAAGAAAAGGAAGGGCAGCGAACGGAAGCTAGGTCCCTTTATTAGATGAAGGATGAGCCTTTCTTTGGGAGTGGATCGATCAAGTGAGTTTGGTGAAGGATCCGGTCGGGTTTTGGGTCTTGGAGCCTAAAAATCAGATTTCAATAGGTAGGAAACGCTGCAACTTTCGCAGGTACTGTTTTGTCTAAAATTTCATATTCATAATTAATACAATTTAGCTCAATAAACCTCATAAAAACCCATAGAATGATAAGAAATAGTGTATCAAAATATGGTCTTGTCACATATAGTTGAATTTATCGGAGGATTCCCAATTTCAATTATAAGAGTTATTGTTATGCTCTCTAGCTCTGTCCTTATTAATGAGTGTAATGTATGCCTAGTGTCCTAGCTAATAGAATTAAAGAAAGGTAATTAAATTGTTAAAAATTTCAAAAAAAGAAAATAATTTACAAACTTCACTCAAGAATTGGAAATAGAATAATACAATTTTTATTATATTTTTTCACAGTAATTTTTAGTTTTAAAAAATAAAAGTAGGACGTTATTAAAAACTAAGCACTGGGATGTTCAACAGAATTGCAAATCATAGAACGTTTATCCAACTGAAGCACGTGAGAAATAGTCTGCGGAGGATCAACTACAAGCCTTCTTAAGCCACAGATAACCTTGCCGTCATGGTTTCACGCTAATGCCCCACAACCACGTGCCTCTGTAGACGGATTATAAGGCCCATCAACATTAAACTTGGTGATACCTTCCCTCGGAGGAACCCAACCACGGTGATTTGTTGAAGCCCGAGCAAACCTAACATGGATAATATCAGAAAATATTTAATTGTTACCCCTTTCATGACTCAATTATAAGAATCATCAATACCCTCAAAAGGTGTTCTTTGTAATATCAAAAGGTTGTTAAGGTTTTTTTTTTTTTTGTGTGTGTGTGTATATATCTTCGATACACAATAGACAATATCATTAATCTTTTCGTATTTGGTTGGTAGGTGATAATAGGTATTGTTAGTAATAATATTTAATCAAAATACATGATTAATATTTGATAACCACCTTCCCATTATCTCTATTTTCTCATGGAATACTTATTTTGAAAGTGTTTTATTTTATGTTTTTATCTTATTATTCCCACCCTTTAAAATTCTCAAATATTTTGTAATTGCCTATTTCAAAAATAATTTTATATTCATTTCTTTTATTTTTTCCATTCTAAATGTTATTAATATCCCTATATTTTTGCCTTTATCTATTTTGTAAATACCTACATTCCTCATATACCTATTTTAAAAATGTTTTATTATACATCTATCTATTATCTATCTTAACTGTGCAAAAGTATGTTCTTTCCTTCATACACATGTCACACGCATTAATGTGGACCCTGTATGAAGTCAATAACATAGATATTATTCAGCAATCTTACGGGGCGCAAACCCCACCAAAAGCAGCAGAAGATCTTTTGAAGAAAATCCATCTATTGTTGATTCCACCACAGGTTATTCGAGTCCTAAGCATACACATTTGGATTCTGAACTCCAGACCTTAAACCTAGAAAGAAATCTAGTCAATAGTAAGTACTCCCTCCGGTCTTAAATATAAGACAAAATTGATTTTTTTTGGAGAAATTAAGGAAACTAATTAAATTATTTTAAAGTATTTATATTTTCCATTTTTTTGCCAAATTATTTTACCTAACTTATAAACTGTGATATATAATCTAAGGATACACAACGAATGATATGATTAAGTAATTTATTTAGTTTCTAAAACATAGTTAATCTCTCCAAAAAAAAGTCAACTATGTTTTATATTTAAGACTGGAGGTAGTAGCTTAAACAGCAAGTACCAACAACCTGTGAGCATCATCTCGTTCAGAACAATGTGATATATATCAAGTTTTAAGCTTTGACAAAAAACATCAGATTTAGTCTGGAAGGTTAAATTAACCAAATCGTTGAGCAATACATACTTCAATTACAAAATAGACATTGCCAAATCTAATTAGGGTAGGGCAAGGATATGACCAAGCTAAAGACTACCTTGTCATGCTGGCCAATCAGATGGAAGGAAATAAAAACAAATGTACAAGACAAGCCCCCAAAAGAAAAATTATTTACTCCTCGGAAAGAATACTGGCGATTGACCCAACTTATGAAAGGTAAGTAGACTAGTCTCTTTTGTAACATCCAGAAATTTAAACTTAGTAAAAGACTTATTTTTCTGAAACAGAGAGACAGGGACGGATATGGGTTCTGAACAGTCACGGTCGGTGTCACCGGAATGGGGGCCGGAGGTGCATGAAGTTCTCTCCTTTCTCTCTTTAACTCTCTACTCCAAACCTCTGTCTTGGTCTAACAGTACCTTCTAGTAAAGAGAGCCGCCGGAAATGATTCTGTGGTGAGAGGAGGAGATCGTCGGTGGTGAAGAAAAGACGGTGACGGTGTTGAGTGTTGCTGCCGGCGATGATAGTCTGGAACAGAGTAAGGTCACAGGCGCTGAGGAAGGTGGCTAACGGAGAGGACGATGATGATGCTTGCTGAAGGTTGAAGGAGAACAGAAGGAAGGTCACTAAAGAGTAACACCGGCGGTGATGAAGATCGCCGGAAGTGGGTGTCGGAATCTTTTTCCGGTAAGAACCTCCAAGTTGCAGCTCTGTTTTCGGGTTCCGGAGTTGGAGTGTGGTCGGAAAGAGGAAGGAGAAATGTGATGGTGCAATGAAGGTGAAAGAGATGCAGAGGGGTCGGTGGTTTGGAGGTGATGGTGATGAACACAATGGTGACGGGGGTAAGAGAAGGAAGGAGAAAGGGATGACGGTGGTGATGAAAATGGTGGAACGAAAAATGCTGAGGCTTGGTTAAGGTGAATGGTGGTGGTGATAGTGATGACCTCGGCAAAGAAAAATGGAAAAGAAAACTGAAGCTACAAGGAAGGGCTTGGATGCCCGGATGTCCTGAGATGATGCCTCTGCGTCTATTTTAAAGGGAGGAAAAAGGTGAAAGTGATGATGATAAGGTCCCTCTCCCATGCTCTATTCTTATCATTCTCCACCATCCCATATGCCATTGTCGTGTGTCTGCCATTGTTTCCTGGTTCTAGCTCCATGCAGCTCACAGATAAGCTCCCTCCACCATTCATGTCGGGTCCAGTTGTGTTGGCAGGAGGAAGAAGCCTGGTCAAGACGCAAGTTTTCACCAGGGACCTTTCTTCACAGGGTTAAGGTGCAAATTTATTAATGAAGTTTTATCTGGGGAGCATCTGGCACAAATATCTTTTTTAAGCCCCTGATCCGTCAAGGGCCAGCCTTATAGGGTCGGGCGGGCCCTGATTCCCAACTCTACTGTCAATAACCCCTGTCGATAGAGTACCCATGGGGGCAAGATATTTTCAGACCATGAATTTCAAACTTTTAAAATAAAATAATTAAAATATTATATATAAATTAAATATTTTTTTTGAATAAATATATCAGGAGTACGAAAAAAGAAAATAAAGATATTAATTCAAATTTTCTCAAAATAAGTGGATAATAAATAAAGAGATAAGAGGGGCGTCCACAAAATATTGTTGAAATCTAAATTTTAGAATTTGAAAAATATTATGTATAAATTAAAATATTTTCAAAATAAATATATCAATAATAAATCGAGATGTTACTAAATATATTGAAATATTAAATTTATGATGTGGAAAATAGATTAAAGATATTAAATTAAATATTTTCAAAATAAGCGTATCAAAATTCAACAGCAGCGGAAAATACTTTTTAAAAAAAGAGAAATAAAGAGAGATATTATCTCCATCCAATGTATCCTATGTTATTCATGTCCAATATGTGCACACATTATTCTTAAAAAAAAAAAATTGCGCATTATTTTTAAATAATTTAAGCTACAAACGTTCTTTCAAATACGTGAATACTAATTTGCTAATTAAATCCTACAAAGGTCAAAACTATATTTCATACTAGATTCAAAGCGCTAAAACGAGTTTTACATCACACAACAGGAGAGACTGAGCTGGTATGGGAAGTTCCCTTTGCGCATAAAATCACATTCTTGGCCACCAATATTGCTTTAACGAGGAAGATGCGCCCTCACATCTCAGGGTTGACTTATGTCAACATCTTTTATCTTGTTATCAGAGGCCTACTTTATTTTGTAAAGTTTATCAAATGTTTATTGCTTTTTTTCTTTTTTCTTTTTCTAAATACTAGTGAGCGTAATATTTTTATGATAAAAAAAATAAACAATTGACTTCCGTAGTTACATAAGAATAAATTTTTTTTACTCATCTTTATCTCCATTTAACTACGTGGCATGTAAGTGCCCCACTGGCCAAGGTTTCGGTGATGGCGGTGGACTATAACTAGCTTCAGATGCTGAAATAAGCACAACAACAACAACGGCTGCCATGCCAAATATGGAAGAAGCTCAGGCAATTTTCATAGTCAAAGTCGAAGAAATTAAACCACTACGTGCGTTTTAAAAAAAAAAAAAAGAGAATTAGGTCGCTGCTAGTTGGTGATTTTATACATTGGGGAAGGAATATATATAGAGATGGAGAGACGGAGAGACCGGTGAGTGTGTGAACCGAATTTGAGGAATTGCACCCGCCTCATTTCGGAGTGAATTTTGGTTTTTTGTGTGAAAAGTTCTATTAGTTTTGCTTATATGACACAAATTTTCGTGGTGATATAGAGATATTTAATTTGTATCTTTATTTTTTTAACACTTTCGTAGACAGAGGGTAGCAATGAAAAAACCCATGGATAGAGAGAACCATGTGATGAGTTTTGAGATAATGTAATGTCCTTACGAATTAAGATATCGACACATACCAGAAAGGTCAAGAATAGTTTTATTTTGCATGACCTATGGGTTATATACTTGGTTAAATGACTAGGATGGATGTTTTAGAAAGTACATGTCATATTAACTAATTTAACTAACTTCCTTAATCTAATTAAATTAGGTAAATAGGTCTTTTCTATATGTGTGTGTGAGACAAGGGAAGTATAATTTTTGAGAGATTTAGAAGTCTCCATCCATAGATAGAGACTTTTAACTAACATTGCATTGCATTATGAATATGAGGGTGGAGAATAAAACACAAAGATGGAGGCTCTTAACTAACACTTGTACGCTGGCACACATACCTTCATTTTTTGAACACTTCACTTTGAATTCAAAGTATCGATCCCAAAAGGTTGGGTATAAAGTAAGCATTTTGGCTCTCCTCCATGCAAAAATTTTTATGAGAGAGATCGATCCACCCACTTCGTACACACACACACACACACACGCACACTGATATATAAAGATGTTGATGCTTTTATGAGGGGAGGGAGTAAAGTATTTAGAAAAATATAGAAAACATATTTATCTAAATACTATATTTCCTTGAAATTAAGGTTTCTTAAAAAAGAGAAAAGTTAAAAATAAAAGTTGGCTCTCTTTTTGAGACAAAACTCCTCTAACGCATTTACTTTATATGCCGTAAATCGTGATTGAAAAGTTGTTTTTGAATGCTCCAATCATCATTAAAATATATATATATATATATATATATATATATAAGTCCTTTTTTTTTTTTTTTTTTTGTGTGGCTAGATTGATACAAAACTCAAGTGTGCAAAAGATTTTTCTTTCCTGTTCTTACTCTTACTAGCCCACTAATAATTTAATATCAATGCCAATAAAATTATAAAATCTACAGAAAACCAAGTCATAAACGGTGATTTTTCAAATTTCATATATTATTTAAAAAATGTTTCACTGTCCGGCTAGATAATTAATCGTTACACAAAATTTTATGAAATTTTAAATTAGAACAAAATAACTAGAATATGATAAGACATAAAATTCATATCCCTCCTCCTCTCTATTGCCACACCTTTCTTTATCTATATTTGATGGCTAAAGATGAATAGATGTTATGATATCTGACTGTTTGTACATAAATTTATGTTTAGAGGGAAGTATATTGGATTAATTAAAAAATATAAGATTCATAGAGAACCCTTTATTAATTTGATTTTAAACATGGCAGTGCATAATATAATTTTTCTTATGTATATTGTGTTACTTGTTAAATTAAATTATTTAATAGCTGATACCATATGATAATAATTAATATCAAAACAGAGCACTGAGACTGATACATGCATAAATGTGATAATATAATAGTCTTTCAGTGTACTGGGCAACACAGGTTCCGTTGACCCATTAAGCAAGTTACATGGTGCATTTATTTTTTATTTAGAGTAATTATTTATATTAATGTTATTTGTCGCAAGCTTATACGTGGGCATTCAAAAGCCACGCCTGCATAACCAAAACAAAAGTTGTTATTGTCTTCCTAGTTGCTGCCTAAATTTTAATAAACACACACACTCACAAAGTAAATAATGGGGTTAAGGATAAGTTGTTATTATCTTCCTAGTTGTTATACGTGGGTTTTTATGATTTTTTTAAAGAATTAAATATTCTGAACGTACATTAATATTTATTTTTTTAAAAAATATTATGAAAAATTAAAACTTTATCATTTCATACCCATAAAATATTAAATTGTAGCAAAATCTAATAATAAAAAAAACATTTGAAAAGTTAGATTACTATAATGGGCACGGCACAAATTAACTAGAGTTTAGTGGCACATGTGATGGATAGAGTGAAGTGGTCAAAAGTTAGACTCATCGACAGGGACTATAATGGCTAAGAGGCGTCCGCCTTTTGTGGGGTGGATGAAGGTCAACGTGGATGGGGCGTGTACTCAGGGTGGCGGCTTGTTGGCTTTTGAGGGGTGACTCAAAACCATGACGAGGTGGTTGATCGGAAGGGGTAATGCTCTTCACTATAAAAAAAACAAAGAAAACGCAAAAGAAAAAAGCAAAAGAAAGGCTAACATGTTGCAATCAGTGTCCTTGTTAATGGCATGGAGTGGGAAAGATAGGCCACAGTTCTTTGGAATCAAGGGAATCAAGGTACTTGCATGCTTCAACGTGGTCTGCTTGGCTCCTCGAGATGTTATTCCCTTGATTCCAAAAAAATGTGGCCTTTCTTTCCCATATCTTGATCAACGTGGTCTGCTTGGGTCCTCGAGATGTTCTTTATGTTCTTGAAAATAAGTATGTATAACAAGAGAAATTACGATCCTAATCGCATCAAAGGAGTCCTGGCCAACATGGGAAGTATGGCTGTGGAGACATTTTCATTGATGAACCCGAATATATAGAGGGGAGGGAGTAAGTTTAATTAAAAGTCTCCCTCCTTCAACCCTAGCCACATGCCACCTAACCATATACCACCTAACCACCGCCTGATTATAGAGAGCGGAAGAGAGATTTAGGAACCTCAACCAAAAGCTTTCGAAATTTTATTCCTAGCTAGGCTTTACGTAAGCTTGATTATAGAGAGAGGTAGCGAGAGATTTAGGAAATTCAACCAAATGCTTTCGGAATTTTATTCCCATGGTTTACGTAATCCCAAAGCAGGGGTATTAGTTAGGCATCAACTGATGCATGAGTGATAGGTAATTCACATGGCTTTTTGTTCTTGAATTATAAACAAAAATAATTTATATATGGAAACTTGTAAAGAAAATAATTTAGAATTTAAGCTACAACCGGACAATGCCTATTCAAATATGTGAACAATAATTTGCTAATTAATGCCTAAAAACGTCGAAACTATATTTCATACTAGATTCAAATGCCTAAAATCTATAAAATATCTCTATTATTATTATTATTATTATTATTATTATTATTATTATTAGAGTAAATTACATTGACTTCCCCTTTGTTTCACCTAAATTACACAAACCTCCCTTCTATTTTGAAAACGTATATAAACCTTCCTTGAAATTAAAATGTGGGTTACAAAACCTCTTTTATATATTTCAAATTCTATTTTCATCCACCTAACCATTAATTGATCGTTAAGTTTGACTATTAAACATTTTCTTTGACCAAAATACCCCTCTTTCTACAAATGAATCAACATTTATATTTGCCTAAATATGTTTGAAATTTCCAATATATTATAAAAATTAGAAATTTTTATTATATTATAAATTATAAATTTATCAATTTTCACCATATTCATTAAAAATTATTTATTTAGTATTAATGACTAAAAAAATATTTCTTTCTTTATTTTTTTGCCACGACACCATGATTTAAAATATATTTGAAAGGCATGTTTTTATTCACCATATGTTACTTTTAATGTAAATTTGAGATATTATATAACTTATATAAATTTTAAATTTTAATTTTTTAAAATATTTTTTTGCACATACATTTATAAACACATCTATTTAAGTATATGTATATTAAAAGAATTAATCATGTTTTTAATTAAGTTTTATATGTCTACATTAATTAAATTAATTAAGTCTTTATCTCAATATGGAAAAAAATTTAACACAAAAATATTTTCAAAAGTAAAAAAAAAAATTAAGAAAAATAAAATAACTCTTACAATACTTAAACAATTTTAGCCAAAATTAGAGACTTAGTAGTGATGAAGGGTCAACTGGTAAATAAAATTTATTTTAATATAAAATTTAATTAAAAAAAATCCATAACCGAGTTAACGGTTTGGACTTAAATGTATATTTTCAAAATAGAGGGGATGTTCATGTAATTAAGGCAAAATGCAAGGAAGATCAGAGTATTTTATTATTATTATTATTATTATTATTATTATTATTATTATTATTATTATTATATAACAAGACAACCGGCAGGTGACTTAGTACATGTCTAAAAATATGTGAATAATAATTTACTAATTTCTTATGCAAAAAATTAATAATAATTTGCCAATTAATGCCTAAAAACATCGAAACTATTATTTGATACTAGATTCAAAGGCCTAAAATCTCTAAAATATCTAATAGTAGTTTTTCATTTCTATTATTATTATTATTATTATTATTATTATTAACAACGTTTGATTATTTAACAAGAGAACCGGCAGGTGACCTAGTACAAGTCTAAAAAAATACGTGGACTTAAAATCATGAAGGTCTAGACATGAAAGACTAGTAATCTACTTACCTTTCATAAGTTGGGTCAACAGTCAGTATTCTTTCCTCGGAGGACTATATAATTTTTCTTTTGGGGGCTTGTCTTGTACATTTCTTTTTATTTCCTTGCATCTGATTGGGCAGCATGACAAGGTTGTCTTTAGCTTGGTCATAACCTTGCGCCGCCCTAATTAGATTTGGACATGTCTATTTTGGAATTGAAGTATGCATTGCTCAACGATTTGGCTAATTTAACCTTCCAGACTAAGTCTGATGTTTTTTGTCAAAGCTTAAAGGTTGATATCACATTGTTGTGAACGAGATGATGCTCACAGGTTGGTGGTACTTGCTGTTTAAGCTACTTACTATGACTACATTTCTTTCTAGGTTTAAGGACTGGAGTTCAGAATCCAAATGTCACAACACATTCTTGTTCCTTCAAGAATCCAAATGCTACTTACTAGTTATCTTGTTTTGTAAAGTTTATAATAGGTTTATTGCTTTTCTTTTCTTGTCTATCTTTTAAATACTAGTGAGTATAATATTTTTTATGATAAAAAATTGACTTCCATAGTTTAAATGAGAATATTTTTTTTTTTCGCTAATCCATATCTCCATTTAACTATGCGCCGTGTAATTGCCCCCAAAGGCGAAGCTTTTGGTGACGGGCGGTGGCCTATAAATAGCTTCAAAGGTTGAAATCAACAAGCTAGCTAGGCCAAACATAGAAGAAGCTCCGGCCATTTTTATATTCAGAGTCTAAAAAATTAAACCACTAAGTGCGTATTTTTTAAACGAATTAGTTCGCTGTTTCTTGATGATTTTATACATTAAGAAAGGAATATATATAGAGTGAGGGAGTGAGAGATCGGTGAGTGTGTGAACTCAAATCGAGGAATTGTAATGGATTCATTTTAGAGTGATTTTTGGTGTTTTGTATGAAAAAGTTCGATTACTTTTGCTTATACGAAACAAAGTTTTGCGGCGATATATATAGGCATTTAATTTGTATCTTTGTTTTGTTAACACATTCGTAGAGAGGTTGAAAATAAAATAAAAAAAAAAAAAACATGATATAGACACTCATGTGGTGAGTTTTGAGAGGATGTAATGTCCTTACGAATTAAGAAAACTACAAATACCAAAAAGGTCAAGAATAATTTTATTTTGCATGACACATGGATCATATACTTGGTTAAATAACTAGGGTGCATCTTTTAGAAAATGTTATATTAACTAATTTAAGTAACTTCCTTAATCTAACTAAATTAGGTAAATAGGTCTTACATATATTAAGGACAAGTGAAGTATAATTTATGAGAGACTTAAAAGTCTCCTTCCCTAGATAGAGACTTCTAACTAACCTTGGATGATTGGATGATGAGTATAAGAGGGTGGAGAATAAAACAAATTAAACAAAGATGGAGGCTCTTAACTAACACATGTATGCTGCTGGCACACATTACCTCCATTTTTTTTTTTTTTTGGAATGATTCACTTTGAATTCAAAGAATCGGCCCCAAAAGGTTTGGGATAAAGCTAAGTAAGCATTTTGGTTGTCCTCCATGCAAAAGTTTTTATGAGAGAGATCGATCCATTCACTTCGCACACACATAAAAAGATCTTGATGAATTCTGAGGAGAGTAAAGGATTTAGAAAAATAGAGAAAACATATTTATCTAAATACTATACTTGCTTGAAATTAAGGTTTCTTGAAATAGAAAAAAAAAATTAAAATAAAAGTTGACTATCTTTTTAAGAGAAAATTCCTCTAACATATTTATCTTATATATCGTAAATCATTTTTGAATGATCCAATCATCATTCCAAATTATAAAAGGCCACATTTTTGTTGGCTAATGAAGATGTACTGATACAAAACCAAGCGTGCGACATCTTTCTTTCTTGGTCTCACCCTTAATAGCCCACTAATAATTTAATATCAATGCCAATTAAATTATAACATCTACATGAAACCAAGTCATGAAAAGCATGATTTATTTTTCGAATTTCATATATTTTTTGAAAACTATGTTCACTGTCCAGCTAAGACAATTAATCATTGCACAAAATTTTATGAAATTTGAAGTTAGAACGAAAGAACTAGAATATGATAAGACATATAAAATTCATATCATCCCCTACCCCACTCTCTAGCAACAGCTTTCTTTATCTATATTTGAAGGCTAAAGATGAATAGATGATATCTTGTCTGACTGTTTGTACTTTGTACATAAATTTATGTTTAACGAGAAGTAGATTCAATTAAGTAAAAATTATAAGATTCATAGAGAACACTTTATTAATTTGATTTTGAACATGACAGTGCATAATATAATTTTTCTTATGCACAGTGTGCTACTTGTAAAATTAAAATTTTAAATTTATTTAATAGTTGATGTAATCCCTTCCGTAATTATATCCGAAATATGCGATTAAAATGAAATAGAGACCAATAATAATCAAATAACATTTACTAACCCATCACATGACGGGGTTTTCACAAATACCTTTCGAAATCATTTATAAACTTGGTCTCATATTTACATTTCGAATACAATTACTACGTGAAGATAAATCACATTCATATAAATATCAGAGTGCACAACATAATCATCCCGACAATCCCGGGTACATACCTTTGCTAAAGATACACAGGGCACAATTGCCCATTAAAATTCTTCAAATGGGGATTACACAATCTCATCTCAAATTCATAACCATATATTCAACCGAATCATATACAGTCTTCACAACTCATTGATAACCAACTACCAACTCTCATCTCGATGGAGTCCTAGCCGCTCCCTTCATGAGCCACTTGCCCTATCTAAATTGATGGTAGGGGAGGGTGAGATTCGAGAGAATCTCAGTAGGAAACAGATACCATAATGCATGTATTATAGATGCTATGTGTATGACATGTTAGCTTTATCTAGATACATGCCCCATAATGACATTTCTGCATGCTCAATGTTTCATGTAACAAAACTATGGCCACAGCAAAACAGAAACAGAGCTTCATTTATTCAAATATGCTATACACAATCAAGTAAAGCAAACACATACATCACTACACAAGCAAAGATATCAAATACATGCAAGTAAGGTAAGTCCCCTACCTCCAGTCTTTTCTCCTTGATTTGCGTGCCAGCAACTCGGGGCTTCACATTCGATCCTATAATGTCAAATGTACTATTTAGACACTTCTATAGTGTTTCTGGGGGTTATATGAGGCTATATTGAAAATTACTAAAATACCCCTAGGGACCAGCCGGCCCGGCCCCGCCATACCCGGTCCGACTGTACTTTTCTTGAAATTTTGACATGGGCTATTCTGACATATTTTCGCCCAAGGAATCTATTTTCGGACTCGGAATTATCAAATTCAATGTAAATTTACAAATTTACCCTTGGCAGCCCCACTTTAAGGGTTCCAGAAGCGTTTTCGTAATTATGTTTTTTCGGCCTTTTTCGAAAAAGTGACCAACTGTAACCCCACCTAATTTTTACTCCTGAACTCAATGGAATCATCAAATCATTGAAAATCCATCTCTAACCCCTCCAAACTAGCCTTGGCCGAAATTCTCAATTCCCCAGGAAAAATTGGGGTTTTTCGGTTTCGGCTCCGCATGCAGACGTGTTTCTTTCTACTCCTAACCACTTTATTAACCATTACATTGGGTTAGAACTACCATTTAGTATAAATTTGGGCAGCATAACACCTAGACCAACCCATTTTCCAAATTTTACAAACAAAGACAATCCGGTGAAATTGCACCGATTAAATCAACCACAGCAGCCAGAACAATCAAAGATTGAAGTTTCGGAAGTTACCTCAAACTCCCTCTGGCTTTTTCTCAATATGGCTGAACCCTAGCCCCTTTTAAACAGCAAAATTAAGCTTCAAGTACCTTAATCCATGTAGAAGAGAAGCTTAGAGGAAGGATTACGCAGGTTATGAGCTAAGTCATCGGAGAAATCAAGCTTACTTGTGAGTTCTTGCTCCTTCTCTCTCTAGAGTCTCAAAACACTCTCTCCCTCTCTTCTTTGTGTAAAACCGTCGGAAATGGCTGAAGAAGAAATGGGAAAGTGGTTTCTAATATCATGCTGATGTCACCTTACAATATGATGATGTCATAATTTTTAATTTCCCATTTTCGGATTTTTCAGAAATTCTGGCAGATTTTCTGCCCTAACTTTGAAAAATCATAACTAATTCTAGAAAGATCGAAATGAGGTGATTCTAAATCCAAATGAAAGGTCTTTAAGTCCTCTTTATAGAAAAAATATGGGCCATTACCCAAAATTACCACAAAATTCCAGAATTATATAAAACTTATCACTGCCCCAAAATAGAGTTCAGTTTCCATCCCAAACGTTGGACAGTCATATATCCTAGCTCACAAAATGAAATGGCACAAATTATATGTCCATTTTGAAGCTTGGGATGTGAACTTTAAGATTGGAAAGTTTCAGAATTTTTAGAGACCATTTGGTCATTCAAAACGCTCACACAAACTGACTGCCCAGAATAGAGTTTCACTGGACAGAATTTTCAGATGTTGCATATTTGCTTCTAATGGTTCCATTTTCATACAAAACATCATTCCCACATAAATTTTCACTAGGAATCCATTGAAAACACCAAATCAATCAAATTCACATCTCATTGACATGTTTTCACAACAATCTCAACATTTCAACACAATTCACATTTCAAAACCTAACATTGCAACTTTTCCATTCCAAAGTTCCAAACCAATTTCAATGACATCAAAACACACTATGACACCATTTCCAACACAATACCCCATTCAATTCTTCCATCTATTCTAAGTCAATTTGGATGTTAATCCACAATTGAACTCAAATACAGGATTTCAACGCTGCTCACAACACCCACGAATCATATTCGAGCGCCAAATCACATCATATTCTCCGAAAAGGTTATTTATCACTAACCACATCCACTTTTGGAGTCATTAACCCTTAATCACATTTTGAGATTTTACTAAACTGGGGCTTAACAATCCACTAATCTCAAGCTTATTCTCTAAACTCAAGTCTCAAAAGTCGGGGTATTATAGCTGATACCATATGATAATAATTAATGTCACAACAGAGCACTGAGGCTGATACATGCATAAATATGATAATAATATAATAGTCTTTCAGCGTACGTACTGGGCAACACAAGTTCTGTTGGCCCATTAAGCAGGTTACATGGAGCATTTCTTTATTTTTATTCAGAGTAATTATTTATATTAATGTTATTTGTCGCAAGCTTGTACGTGGCTCCATGTCATCCACGCTGCATTCAAAAGCCGGGTGGCACAACCCTACACAATCAAAACAAAAGTTGTTATTAAGTGTCTATCTCTAATACCTTTTGTAATGCTTCAACTTTTCAAATATTTTTTTATCAATAGATTTTATCTAAAATGACTGACATTTTGATATTATTATGGGTATAAAATGATGCAGTTTTAAATATTTTATGATTTTTTCAAGAAAAAATATTCTAAAATTACATTAGTCTTGATTTATTTTTAAAAAATATCATAACAAATTTAAAAAAGTTAGATTATTAAAATGGGTACAGGAAGCACAGTTGAAGAAACACAATAACAAACAACAAAATTTAAGGAAATATAAAGAGATAGAAAAAGAAAGGCTCAAGTTCTACTCCTTTGATGCCTCGGCTAAGTGGGTAGTATGGGAATCTTTTACAAAACTGTATGATCTTGGGTGCTAGGCGGAACGGCAAATTTGCCGGTATGTGTCGACAACAATTGTTGAGTGGAATTGCGAAACTTTTCCAGGATAAAGCGATGGGCTCTCGGAGTTTAGTGGCACTGGCACAGTAGGGGTGGAAATAGGCTAGGCTAGGCTAGGCTTTGCCTAAATAGGCCTAGGCCTGTAACAAAAATTCAAAGCCTGAGCCTGGGCCTGAGCCTGTATGTAGGCTTTTTTTTAGGCCTGAGTCTGGGCCTTCAGAAGGCCTGACAAGGCCTGAAGCCTGTTTAAAAGCCTACTTAAAATGTAGGACTTTAAATAGCCTTTAAAGCCTATGCTACTAAATTCATACATAACCCTTCATGCTTATATACAATCCTACATTATATCTTAAAAGCCTAACATCTATTCTTGTAGTAATATTAAGGCTTAGCAAGGAAAAGAAAATAATGTCTAGTGACAACACTTGTTCGAGCAAATAAGAATAAGAAAAACTAATCGACTGTTGACTAATGAGATATATTTTTTAAAATCGACCAAGCATAACAAATAACATGTAAAACTAGATTTTTACCTATTTTATTCCTTCCACTTAAATTGGGACAAACTCCTCTTATTAAGATTAAAATATTTCATTTGACACTAAAATAAACTCATAACATTTTTTATGCTTTAGTGGA